>CM060950.1:166197033-166843890 GCA_030765055.1 Mantis religiosa
ATCCATCCATCCATCCATCCATCCATTCATCCATCCATCCATGCAACCAACCATCCATCCATCCATGCATCCAACCATCCATCCATGCATCCACCCATCCATCCATCCATACATCCATCCGTCCGTCCATCCATCCATCCATCCATCCACCCACCGACCCACCCATCCATCCATTTATCTGTCTATCCATCCACCCACCCATCCATCCATTTATCTGTCTATCCACCCATTTATTTGTCTATCCATACATCCATCGATCCATCCATTCATCTATCCATCCATTTGTCTGTCTATCTATCCATCCATCCACCCATTCATCCATCATCTATCCATCCATCCATCCATTCATCCATCCATCCATCCACCCATTCATCCATCGATCCATCCGTTCATCTTTCAATCCATTTATCTGTCTATCTATCCATCCATCCACCCACCCACCCACCCATTCATCCATCGATCTATCCACCCATCCATTTATCTGTCTATCCACCATCCATCCATCCGTCTATGCATCCATCCGTCCATCCATCCATCCGTCCATCCATCCATCCATACACATGTCCATCCATCCAACCAACCGTCCATCCACCAGTCCATTCATCCAACCATTGATTCATTGATTCATTCATTCATTCATCCATCCATCTATCCATTCATCCATCCATATGTCCATCCATCCAATCATCCGTCCATCCGCCATTCCATTCATCCCTCAGTCCATTCATCCGACCATTCATCCATCCATTCATCTATCAATCCATTTATCTGTCTATCTATCCATGCATCCACCCACCCATTCATACATCGATCTATCCACCCATCCATTTATCTGTCTATCCACCATCCATCCATCCGTCTATCCATCCATCCATCCATCCATACACATGTCCATCCATCCACCAGTCCATTCATCCAACCATTGATTCATTCATTCATCCGTCCATCCATCGATTCATTCATCCATCCATCCATATGTCCATCCATCCAATCATCCGTCCATCCGCCAGTCCATCCATCCCTCAGCCCATTCATCCGACCATTCATCCATCCGTCCATCCATCCGTTCATTCTTCCATCCATCCACCAGTTCATCCATCAATCTAAACATCCGTTCATCCACCAGTCCATTCATTCATCTATCAATTCAACCGACCACCCATCCATCCATACATTGATCCATCCATATGTACACCCAGCCATCCATCCAATCATCCGTCTATCCACCAGTCCATTCATTCACCAGCCCATTCATCTGTCCATCCATTCATTCATCCGTCCATCCATCCATCCATTCAACCATCCGTCCTTCCATCCATCAATCCATTCATCCATCCATTCATCCTTTTATTCACCCGTTCATGCATCCATCCGTCCGTCCATCCATCCATAGTTCGTTCATCCATGCATCCATCCATCGATCCGTCCATCCATTTATCCGTCCATTCACCCCTCCATTGATTCATCCGCCATTCCATTCATCCATCCCTCAATCAATAAATCTCTCTGTCCATCAATCAATCCAACCATAAATCAATCCATTTATCCATCCATGAATCAATCCATCTATCCATCCATTCATCTATCCAACCATCCAATCACCCATCATATGTACATCCAGCCATGCATCCAATCATCCGTCCATCCACCAGTCCATTCATCCACCCGTCCATTCATCCACCAGTCCATTCATCTGTCCATCCATTCATCCGACCATTCATTCATCCATTCATCCCTCCATCCATCCATGCATTCATCCGTCCGTCCTTGAATCCATCAATCCATTCATTCATCCATTCATCCTTTCATTCATCCGTTCATGCATCCATCCGTCCGTCCATCCATCCATGCATACATTCATCTATCCATACGTTCGTTCATCCATGCATCAATTCATCCATTCATTTATCCGTCCATTCACCCCTCCGTTGATTCATCCGCCATTCCATTCATCCATCAATTAATAAATCTATCTGTCCATCAATCAATCCAATCATAAATGAATCCATTTATCCATCAATCCATCTATCCATCTACCAATCCATCCATCCATTCGGCCATCCATCCATTCAGTCATCCATCCATCCATCCATCCATCCATCCATCCATCCATCCATCCATCCATCCATCCATCCATCCATCCATCGGTCCATCCATCCATCCATAATTCGTGATGTAAAATTAAGCATGAATAAAATACTCCGTGTTTAAGGAAAACGCAGTTCCCTTAAAACATAACCCTGCCAATATTTGAATGAATACTTCATTCACATAGACTTATTTGCTCCATTTATTTCCCAGCTGAGATAAAATTTACGAAAAGGTAATATTAAAATAAACACAATGTAAGTGAAGCAGTTTTAAAGAGTTTTACAGCAAACATTTGAGAAATTGATGAACGAAGTTAAAATGTTGTTAGTAAATCTACTGAGGTGATTTGACTGCATTCCTTAAATTCAGAGGGTATATGACGGCCTTCAACATGGATATTAGAACAGGTCTCGTAAGTGAGCATATTAGCGCATAAGCAAAGATCATGACATACGATTTCTCTATGGACTTTGTCATCTTTCTGTTAGCAAAACTCGTATCTGGTTTGTGTGTAATTTCTTCAAGTAATGCACCTAAGTAAAATGATTTCCATCTCAGTTGAATCTCACTTGCCAGTCCCTGGCTCGTTTATTCATGGACATGCACTAGTCATTTCTTGCAACGAAGGTGCGTCATCATTTTACAAATTGGCACCAAGGATGACACGGTGTGAACGGAGGTGAAAAATCCCCAAAATGTACTGAAATCGAGTAAGGTTTGCCCGTCACGTTGCTAGATAACCATTGTCCATGAGACGTACCATCTCGTCTCCGGAAACTCCTGACACATGTGCAAACCTCAAAAAATTACAAAATTTAAATTTAAATACAGGTTAGATGTCATGCGATTGTATTGTTGAAACACTTTTGAAACGTAGGCTCTGTTTAGTGAAAATTACTTTAATGTTAAACAGTGGATGACATATTTGAATTGGCATGCGCCATCTTCTTGGTCTTCATATGCGCATTATCAGTTGTCAGTCATTCAGTAGCATTAGAAGATATCATCAGCATTTGACAAAGAATAAACATAATCTAGTGATAGCTATCATCCCAGTAGAGATTTCCTGCACATTCTTTCAGATCAAGGACCTAATAGGTATTTCATACGCCGAAGTACACTAGGGAAACACTAGAATATAGGACATTCCACTTGAACTCAGCGAAGAGGAATTGAATTGGAATGGATCAGGCTACGGAGGGGATTTGGCACTGAGACTAGTCTTGATCTAGTGTGCCTAAGTCCCAATTGAGGTATCTCCGGGAGGAAGGAGGAGGCAAGAGGAGACAGAGGGCGGCCGTCCAAGTGAGTCACGATAGTGCAGAGGGCAGAGTCTCTACAATTGACCCGTTGGAAAGTCAACGCCAGGCCAGTACAGCCATCATGCTATTCACCGTGCCCACCAGGCCGGCCCGGAGACCAGATACCGTCCTACCGGAAAAAGAAGTGTTTATTCAGAGCATCTCATCCTGCCATGCACCGCCGAAACTCCAGCAGACACTTCTACCCTGAAAGGAACCATTGGATGAGAGATGACGTGAAATCATAATAATGCAGATAAAATGGAGGGACAAGAATTTCGGAACCTACCCAAAATTCGCCTGGCGACCAGGGAAAACGCCGAAAATAACCATGGCTCACGTAGGCTGCCACGGCAATCGAACCCGGACCTCCCGAATGCGGACCACCAAAACCATCTGAGCTCGGTAGCAAAGAGGAATACATGCTAACCCTTAAAGATCTGTTCAGCGATATAGTGCATAGGAATAATTTCACATAGCATCATCATCATTATCATCAGTTATGTTTTAGGTTTGGTCAAATATAACTTATTGTGCTTACTACAGTAGTTTGATTTTGACCGTTTCTGTGATTTTCAAACCCTTTAATGATCTGCTTGTAGTGTTACATGAAGCTGAGTGGATCAATTGAGGTATTTTCATTAGTCACAATTAAAAGAATATTTGCCAGTAATATTCATTAGTAAATAATAGATCAAGAAACTCCAAATACCAGAGGCCGCGCAGTGGTTGAGTACTTAGACCACTCGGCTCTCGCCAAGGCGGCTGGGGTTCGATCCGAGGCGACCGCAATGAGATATCTGGTGCACAGCACGGCGCTAGGACTGGTTTTCTCCGGATCTTCGGTTTTCCCCGCCATCCCATTACACCAATGCTGCATCTTCATCTCATGTATCATCAGTGTCACCACCTACGGTGCCGCACGTAGTAGATATAAGTGGGTGTTAGACACTTTATTTTTTCAAATCCCAGGCTGAGAATACAGCGTATGTCCTAATTAGCATATTTAAATGATAATGCCTCTCTTTTCTGAAAGAATTACAGAAGATTCTACAACGAAGTGTACGGGTGTAACGTTTTCCTCAAAACCTCCTGGATTATTACTCTTGTTTTGAATTTTTCGATGAACACCAACAGTGTTGCTTACTTTCTTCGAGAAAGGTATATGCATCATCAATCGTGAAAGAAATAAGCGCAATTTTACTGAAATACTTAATAGGATAGGATACGACAGGATAGGATAGAATTCTAGAGGGGGTTTGCCACCTAGACTAGACTGACCTTTTGTAACTATGCCCGGGGAGGCAGGGTGAGATGAAAGGAGACAGGGTGGCCGACCCCAAGGAGTCACGATGGTGCATAGGGTAGGGTCCCTACCATTGACCAGCTTGAAACTCCCTGACAGTCCAGTACAATCATGGTCCCAAAACATCCCATAGTCCGGCTTGGGGACCGGAGACCCCCGCCAAAACTGGGAATACTCCCGGTAGGCCTGCAAAATCGGCATCCCGCCGACCGCATTCCTGAAACGTCCCACTAGGCCGGCTAGGAGACTGAAGACTGTTCCACCGGAGGACGAGGTTCTTTACCAGGAACTATCATCCTGCCTTGAACGCCAAGACACACACCGACACTTCTACTGTGAAAGAGACATGAGAGGTGATATGAAATGATAATGGATGTGAAATGGAGGAATAGGAAATTCGGAGTATATAATTAACCTGTAATTAACCTACCAAGCATTGATCTAGTGTTCCGGGGAAGCCCCGGAAGAAACCCATGGGTCAGGTAGGCCGGCCACGAGAATCAAACCCAGTTCTCCCGATTGCGGGCCAAAAAGGAAACCACATTAGCCATCCCACTTGGTGGAATACTGAATATTTCCTTTAGAACCCCAGCTAGTTTTAAAAGAAAAATATAAATGCAAATCTATCAACTGCGCTGAAAAGTTGCATTTCGTCTTTCTTTTAAATTACAGTTGTAATTTTATGAATTGTTCACGACTACTAATTTGTTACTGCATGTAAATTAATTGTTCTTTCACACTGGCCGTGTGTAGGCTAACGTATGGAAAGATAGAGTCAGACTGAAAAATTAAATCCCTGCTATGGCATTGAATTTTTCACTCTGACTCTATCTTTCCATACTTAAGCCTACACAAAACCAGAAGATCCGTGGTTCAAATCCCTGCTATGGCATTGAATTTTTCACTCTGACTCTATCTTTCCATACTTAAGCCTACACAAAACCAGAAGATCCGTGGTTCAAATCCCTGCTATGGCATTGAATTTTTCATTCTGACTCTATCTTTCCATACTTAAGCCTACACAAAACCAGAAGATCCGTGGTTCAAATCCCTGCTATGGCATTAAATTTTTCATTCTGACTCTATCTTTCCATACTTAAGCCTACACAAAACCAGAAGATCCGTGGTTCAAATCCCTGCTATGGCATTGAATTTTTCACTCTGACTCTATCTTTCCATACTTAAGCCTACACAAAAGCAGAAGATCCGTGGTTCAAATCCCGGCTATGGCATTGAATTTTTCATTCTGACTCTATCTTTCCATACTTAAGCCTACACAAAACCAGAAGATCCGTGGTTCAAATCCCTGCTATGGCATTGAATTTTTCATTCTGACTCTATCTTTCCATACTTAAGCCTACACAAAACCAGAAGATCCGTGGTTCAAATCCCTGCTATGGCATTGAATTTTTCACTCTGACTCTATCTTTCCATACTTAAGCCTACACAAAACCAGAAGATCCGTGGTTCAAATCCCTGCTATAGCATTGAATTTTTCACTGTGACTCTATCTTTCCATACTTAAGCCTACACAAAACCAGAAGATCCGTGGTTCAAATCCCTGCTATGGCATTGAATATTTCACTCTGATTCTATCTTTCCATACTTAAGCCTACACAAAACCAGAAGATCCGTGGTTCAAATCCCTGCTATGGCATTGAATTTTTCACTCTGATTCTATCTTTCCATACTTAAGCCTACACAAAACCAGAAGATCCGTGGTTCAAATCCCGGCTATGGCATTGAATTTTTCACTCTGACTCTATCTTTCCATACTTAAGCCTACACAAAACCAGAAGATCCGTGGTTCAAATCCCGGCTATGGCATTGAATTTTTCACTCTGACTCTATCTTTCCATACTTAAGCCTACACAAAACCAGAAGATCCGTGGTTCAAATCCCGGCTATGGCATTGAATTTTTCACTCTGACTCTATCTTTCCATACTTAAGCCTACAGAAAACCAGAAGATCCGTGGTTCAAATCCCTGCTATGGCATTGAATTTTTCACTCTGATTCTATCTTTCCATACTTAAGCCTACACAAAACCAGAAGATCCGTGGTTCAAATCCCTGCTATGGCATTGAATTTTTCACTCTGATTCTATCTTTCCATACTTAAGCCTACACAAAACCAGAAGATCCGTGGTTCAAATCCCGGCTATGGCATTGAATTTTTCACTCTGACTCTATCTTTCCATACTTAAGCCTACACAAAAGCAGAAGATCCGTGGTTCAAATCCCTGCTATGGCATTGAATTTTTCACTCTGACTCTATCTTTCCATACTTAAGCCTACACAAAACCAGAAGATCCGTGGTTCAAATCCCTGCTATGGCATTGAATTTTTCACTCTGACTCTATCTTTCCATACTTAAGCCTACACAAAACCAGAAGATCCGTGGTTCAAATCCCTGCTATGGCATTGAATTTTTCATTCTGACTCTATCTTTCCATACTTAAGCGTACACAAAACCAGAAGATCCGTGGTTCAAATCCCTGCTATGGCATTGAATTTTTCATTCTGACTCTATCTTTCCATACTTAAGCCTACACAAAACCAGAAGATCCGTGGTTCAAATCCCTGCTATGGCATTGAATTTTTCACTCTGACTCTATCTTTCCATACTTAAGCCTACACAAAAGCAGAAGATCCGTGGTTCAAATCCCGGCTATGGCATTGAATTTTTCATTCTGACTCTATCTTTCCATACTTAAGCCTACACAAAACCAGAAGATCCGTGGTTCAAATCCCTGCTATGGCATTGAATTTTTCATTCTGACTCTATCTTACCATACTTAAGCCTACACAAAACCAGAAGATCCGTGGTTCAAATCCCTGCTATGGCATTGAATTTTTCACTCTGACTCTATCTTTCCATACTTAAGCCTACACAAAACCAGAAGATCCGTGGTTCAAATCCCTGCTATGGCATTGAATTTTTCACTGTGACTCTATCTTTCCATACTTAAGCCTACACAAAACCAGAAGATCCGTGGTTCAAATCCCTGCTATGGCATTGAATATTTCACTCTGATTCTATCTTTCCATACTTAAGCCTACACAAAACCAGAAGATCCGTGGTTCAAATCCCTGCTATGGCATTGAATTTTTCACTCTGATTCTATCTTTCCATACTTAAGCCTACACAAAACCAGAAGATCCGTGGTTCAAATCCCGGCTATGGCATTGAATTTTTCACTCTGACTCTATCTTTCCATACTTAAGCCTACACAAAACCAGAAGATCCGTGGTTCAAATCCCGGCTATGGCATTGAATTTTTCACTCTGACTCTATCTTTCCATACTTAAGCCTACACAAAACCAGAAGATCCGTGGTTCAAATCCCTGCTATGGCATTGAATTTTTCACTCTGACTCTATCTTTCCATACTTAAGCCTACAGAAAACCAGAAGATCCGTGGTTCAAATCCCTGCTATGGCATTGAATTTTTCACTCTGATTCTATCTTTCCATACTTAAGCCTACACAAAACCAGAAGATCCGTGGTTCAAATCCCTGCTATGGCATTGAATTTTTCACTCTGATTCTATCTTTCCATACTTAAGCCTACACAAAACCAGAAGATCCGTGGTTCAAATCCCGGCTATGGCATTGAATTTTTCACTCTGACTCTATCTTTCCATACTTAAGCCTACACAAAAGCAGAAGATCCGTGGTTCAAATCCCTGCTATGGCATTGAATTTTTCACTCTGACTCTATCTTTCCATACTTAAGCCTACACAAAACCAGAAGATCCGTGGTTCAAATCCCTGCTATGGCATTGAATTTTTCACTCTGACTCTATCTTTCCATACTTAAGCCTACACAAAACCAGAAGATCCGTGGTTCAAATCCCTGCTATGGCATTGAATTTTTCATTCTGACTCTATCTTTCCATACTTAAGCCTACACAAAACCAGAAGATCCGTGGTTCAAATCCCTGCTATGGCATTGAATTTTTTATTCTGACTCTATCTTTCCATACTTAAGCCTACACAAAACCAGAAGATCCGTGGTTCAAATCCCTGCTATGGCATTGAATTTTTCACTCTGACTCTATCTTTCCATACTTAAGCCTACACAAAAGCAGAAGATCCGTGGTTCAAATCCCGGCTATGGCATTGAATTTTTCATTCTGACTCTATCTTTCCATACTTAAGCCTACACAAAACCAGAAGATCCGTGGTTCAAATCCCTGCTATGGCATTGAATTTTTCATTCTGACTCTATCTTTCCATACTTAAGCCTACACAAAACCAGAAGATCCGTGGTTCAAATCCCGGCTATGGCATTGAATTTTTCACTCTGACTCTATCTTTCCATACTTAAGCCTACACAAAACCAGAAGATCCGTGGTTCAAATCCCTGCTATGGCATTGAATTTTTCACTGTGACTCTATCTTTCCATACTTAAGCCTACACAAAACCAGAAGATCCGTGGTTCAAATCCCTGCTATGGCATTGAATATTTCACTCTGATTCTATCTTTCCATACTTAAGCCTACACAAAACCAGAAGATCCGTGGTTCAAATCCCTGCTATGGCATTGAATTTTTCACTCTGATTCTATCTTTCCATACTTAAGCCTACACAAAACCAGAAGATCCGTGGTTCAAATCCCGGCTATGGCATTGAATTTTTCACTCTGACTCTATCTTTCCATACTTAAGCCTACACAAAACCAGAAGATCCGTGGTTCAAATCCCGGCTATGGCATTGAATTTTTCACTCTGACTCTATCTTTCCATACTTAAGCCTACACAAAACCAGAAGATCCGTGGTTCAAATCCCGGCTATGGCATTGAATTTTTCACTCTGACTCTATCTTTCCATACTTAAGCCTACAGAAAACCAGAAGATCCGTGGTTCAAATCCCTGCTATGGCATTGAATTTTTCACTCTGATTCTATCTTTCCATACTTAAGCCTACAGAAAACCAGAAGATCCGTGGTTCAAATCCCTGCTATGGCATTGAATTTTCCACTCTGATTCTATCTTTCCATACTTAAGCCTACACAAAACCAGAAGATCCGTGGTTCAAATCCCGGCTATGGCATTGAATTTTTCACTCTGACTCTATCTTTCCATACTTAAGCCTACACAAAACCAGAAGATCCGTGGTTCAAATCCCGGCTATGGCATTGAATTTTTCACTCTGACTCTATCTTTCCATACTTAAGCCTATACAAAACCAGAAGATCCGTTGTTCAAATCCCGGCTATGGCATTGAATTTTTCACTCTGGCTCTATCTTTCCATACTTAAGCCTACAGAAAACCAGAAGATCCGTGGTTCAAATCCCTGCTATGGCATTGAATTTTTCACTGTGACTCTATCTTTCCATACTTAAGCCTACACAAAACCAGAAGATCCGTGGTTCAAATCCCGGCTATTGCATTGAATTTTTCACTCTGACTCTATCTTTCCATACTTAAGCCTACACAAAAGCAGAAGATCCGTGGTTCAAATCCCGGCTATGGCATTGAATTTTTCATTCTGACTCTATCTTTCCATACTTAAGCCTACACAAAACCAGAAGATCCGTGGTTCAAATCCCTGCTATGGCATTGAATTTTTCACTCTGATTCTATCTTTCCATACTTAAACCTACAGAAAACCAGAAGATCCGTGGTTCAAATCCCTGCTATGGCATTGAATTTTCGCTCTGACTCTATCTTTTCATAATTAAGCCTACACAAAACCAGAAGATCCGTGGTTCAAATCCCGGGTATGGCATTGAATTTTTCACTCTGACTCTATCTTTCCAAACTTAAGCCTACCCAAAACCAGAAGATCCGTGCTTCAAATCCCGGCTATGGCATTGAATGTTTCACTCTGACTCTATCTTTCCATACTTAAGCCTACACAAAACCAGAAGATCCGTGGTTCAAATCCCGGCTATGCCATTGAATTTTTCACTCTGATTATATCTTTCCATACTTAAGCCTACACAAAACCAGAAGATTCAAATCCCAGCTGTGGCATTGAATTTTTCAGTCTGACTCTATCTTTCCATAGAAGATCCGTGTTTCAAATCCCGGCTATGGCATTGAATTTTTCAGTCTGACTCTATCTTTCCACAGAAGATCCGTGTTTCAAATCCCGGCTATGGCATTGAATTTTTCAGTCTGACTCTATCTTTCCATAGAAGATCCGTGTTTCAAATCCCGGCTATGGCATTGAATTTTTCAGTCTGACTCTATCTTTCCATACTTTAGCCTACACGACCAGAAAAATCCGTGGTTCAAATCTCGGCTATGGCATTGAATTTTTCAGTCTGACTCTATCTTTCCATACTTTAGTCTACACAACCAGAAGATCCGTGTTTCAAATCCCGGCTATGGCATTGAATTTTTCAGTCTGACTCTATCTTTCCATAGAAGATCCGTGTTTCAAATCCCGGCTATGGCATTGAATTTTTCAGTCTGACTCTATCTTTCCATAGAAGATCCGTGTTTCAAATCCCGGCTATGGCATTGAATTTTTCAGTCTGACTCTATCTTTCCATAGAAGATCCGTGTTTCAAATCCCGGCTATGGCATTGAATTTTTCAGTTTGACTCTGTCTTTCCATACTTTAGCCTGCACATGGCCAGTGTGAAAGAACAATTAATTTCCATTAATTGACCTAATAGTGGTTAACTATAAAGCCCGGGCCTTAAAGTACTTACAGCTTAGTAAGTCGCCATTAAGGTAGTTGTCTCATGTGTTTATGAGAACTGCTAAGTGGTTTACCGGGAAAATACGAGTCAGTTGGAGAATTTAATGTCATATCGGCACATTGGCCACAGTAGCTCAAGGGTTAGAGTGACTGGACGGCAACCAGAAGATCCGTGGTTCAAATCCTGGCTGTGGCTTTGAATTTTTCAGTGTGACTCTATCTTTCCATTGTTACTGCATGTGTACCGTAATAAATATGAATTGAACTTCGAAACAACGAGTCGCATTTTTTAAATAATATTGTGTGTTCTACTTCCGCCAAAAGGATCCTAAACAGATCCATTTTGAAACTAGACTGCAACTTGTGATTCCAAAATTATTGTTTTGAGCCTGCTTTATTCCGCTCTCTCCAAAGTTGTATGATTTATCACTTGAATCATTGCGTTTGTAAGTACATACATGTCAACTTGAGAGAATATGATTTTATATTACTCTTTGGTATTCCATTATGGAATTTCGTTTCACTTCTAAATGCGCTCATGACCGGTGTAGTAGTCGAACTTACTGAAATGAGCCAAATCTATTCACACACGCACGCGCGCACACATACTCTGGAGGATGTCACAAAAGAAACTTGTAGATATTAATTACTGAAGTCTTCCGCCGACATGCATTGGGTTCTTTATGCATTTGTATGAACCTGTGAAGCCAGATGTATTGGTACAACTTCACAGGTAGGTAACTCAGACTATTAATTAAATATGCGAAGATTTCAACATTTAATTCAGAATAAGCATTTCGTGTTAAGCTTTTCGTAACATAGTAACACTAGTAATATCATATTTGAGAGAATAATATATACTAGACTTATGGATTACCTTAATCAAAGAAAGATAATACATAAGCATTAGCATGGTTTTAGAACATGGTTATCTACCATAACTGCTCTAAATCAACTCATGCATGAAATAATAGTAAAATGGAAAGTAACTTAAACATAGGTACACTAATATTTGATTTATCTAAAGCATTTGACTGTGTTGATCATGGTATTCTGATTAATAAATTAAAAAATATGGATTGCGTGAAATAGGTAAAAAAATTATTAAAACTTATTTAATAGGAGAGAGATTATAGAGCGGATTATAGAATAAGTTAAGTACAGTCAAAATATAAAATAGTGAATTTTGCTGTTCCACAAGAAACTGTTTTAGGACCTTTATTATTTATCTTGTATGTGAATGATATATGTCAAACAAGATAAACAAAAATAGTCCCTTGTGCAGATGATACTACTTTACTATGTTAGGGGGAGAAAAATCAATATTTTTAAAATAAATAGGGAACATGCTGTAAAAAGTCTTCTTGTTTTTTTTTTTTAACTCAAATAATCTTAAATGTTACACTAATAAAATTAAAATAATGCAGTTCTTCATACGAGATAAATACCTACAAGAAAATGTCCATCTTTGGATTGAAAACAGTGATATTGGAGAAGTAGGGGAACATGGGGCATATCGGGGTAGTGAGGCAGAACGGGGTATAGCCCGCCTCGGTAGCGTAGATGGTAGAGTGTCTGCCTCGCGTTCAAGAGGTCCCGAGTTCGAATCTCGGTCAGGGTGAGCTACCTGGATAAGGTTTTTCCGGGGTTTTTCCCTTATCCTTAAAGACGAATGTCGGGTATCTCTAAGCTCCATGAACCTTGGACACATTTCAGCATCATATCACCCATTTCATTCACCGTCCGATATGACAACGTTGGAGGACGTAAAATTACAACAACAAAAAAAAAAAAAAAAGAAAAAAAGAACGGGGTGTACATGTTTTCTCTGTATTAGGTGGCACAATCTACCGGAATCTGTCAAAACTATGTCATCTCAATCACAGCTACTAGTACACATCAGTTGGCTGCCATAACAGACTCTGTTGTGTGCGAGTTGTCTGATGGATACAGTTTGAACCAGTTTTTACAAGACTCGTGATATCTTTCAAGGCATGTAAGTACATCATATCTACATTTGAATAAAAGCAATAATTACTATGGAATATAATACTTAATTTACTTCTAAATCTATGTTTTTCGCTAAGTTATCTTTGAATATCGAATAATCGACAAGTATTAACCTAAGTTTGTGTTTACGGGGCAATATGGGTGGGGCATAATAGGGTACTACCCCGGTGTAAAATTCTTTGTGTGTTATTCATATGATTGACTACTCATGTTTCATGTGACTTCGAAATAGTGCGTAATTACGTAAAGAAGTCACAGAGGCAAGAGTGATCTTTAGTCTCAATGGAGGGGGCTGTGAATGCTGTATTTGATGGTTCAATGGGGTACAAAAGGGCAGCTAGTCAATTTCAAGTGCCCCAAACAACTCTTGAACGCTACGTTAAGAACAAACGAGATAATCCTGATTATGTTGCTAAAAATGTTCCCACAGGTTGCAGCCGCTAGATGTTTCTTTCATGAAACCACTAATTAAATATTATGAGGATGAAATTCGCTCCTGAGTTAGATCTAATCCAGAAAAATTCGTGACACAGTTTCAGCTTGCATCATTGTTTGGTGGCAGTTATAGCGAGCCCCAACAATGAGCACGGCAGTTAATGGGTTTCGAAAAACAGGAATATGGTCTGTGAACATCAATGTGTTTGATCATGCTGATTTCCTACCGTCGAAAACGACAGATATTGAGCTTTCTTCTAGAGTTCCTGATGATGTCAATCCTTCAAGTTCTGAGATGTCCGTTGTCTCTGGTTCACCTATGGGGAGAGAAAACATTGAGATGCCAAGCTGCAGTAGTTTCCAGAGTTCCAGCCCAGAAAATATCACACCTATTACAAAGGTAGATCAGAAAAACAAGAGAGTTTGGAAAAACACGGGGAAACGCACAGTACTGACAACATCCCCTTATAAAGAAGTGCTATTGTATGCGGAACAAGAAACATGAATAAAAGACCTGTAAAAAGGAGTCTTGCTCTGCCAGAAAGCGAAACAAAACGGGAATCATCGAAAGGTAGACCTAGATGTCCTAACCCTCCTGTATCCAAACGTCCCAGAAGTCATCTGTCTGCTGGTAACAGGAAAGAAGTGGCAAAAGACGACGAAGATGATTTTCTATACTGCCACCATTATTCAGAAGGAGGGTGGGTTAGATATCCCTGCTGCCTGCAGTGGGCTCATAATTCTTGTGCATGTGTCGAAAGTGATGTGAAGATGTACATATTTGTGCATATTGTGAGAAGTGAACTAAATGTAAAAGAAATAAAACAACTGATGAAAAATTGGTCAAAGAAATAATACCCCTTACTGCCCCACCAATGGGGCAAAACGGGGCAAATGTACTAATTTTGTTTTTGACGTGATATCGACTCCCTTTTGTTGCGAGTGTATATTTAATTTATGTTTTTCTGGTAATTATGCAATAATAAACACATGTACATTGTCAAAACACAATTTATAAATGTTCAAATGTGAAATATAGATGCACAAATATTAAGTACTCTGTCCTGCCCCATGTTCCCCTATATGATTTTAAATGTCTGGGAATTTATGTGGATAATAGACTAATATGGAATAAACATATAGACGCACTGTGTCATAGTGTCGGTAAATCAGTTCATCTATTAAGTTATTTTAAATCATTATTAGGAGAAAATTACCTACAGCTAATATATTATGGAGTGACATAACCACATATTGTATGGTATAGAGATTTGTGGTGGCGCTGCTGAAGTACGCATGAAAACATTATTTATTTTACTTAGCAAAAAACTGTATAGGTAAGAATAATGTATAATACCACATTAAGAGAATCTTGTAAATAAACACTTATTCAATTTATTTATTCACCTTGCTTGTTTCCTGAGAAGATCTGGATCAATACCTATAACCGGTTAACATTACACTCTCTGTATGCGTATCGTGTGAGTTTGCTCACTAATGATAAACAAAAATAATGACGTGCAGTCTTATAATATCAGAATTAAAACTGATTGCCATAAATCTATAAATGTTAAAAAACTATCTGACAAAGGTGCCAATGTGTCGGGAATTATACAATATAATAAATTACCTGCAATGCTAAAAGTGTTTAATAGCACAATATTTAAACGTCAACTAAAATATTCCTTATATTCAAATAGTTGTATAACCTTAACGAATTGTAAATAATTATTTACCTATAGTGTTTTTAGAGGTTTAGAGCACTGAATGTAGCTATATGCATTTAATCTGTACTGGCGAAGTCAAACTTCTGTAAGAATGTACGACTAATAAAAATCTGAATTTGAATATGCAGCGCAATTATTGAAATTGGATAACTGAGTGCATCTTCATTTACTTTCGAAGTTGTAAGAACTCAACATAAGAATTTAGTGGCAAAAAATTACAAGCGCAGTGCGATTCAAATACAAGAAAACAAACTTATATTTTCTTTACAAAATACCAAATTTGGCCACAGAAAATACTTTTAGCGCACGCAGTATTCTTTTGTAATTGTCTGCTAATGATTTTTCATAACGTCGGAAAATCTACACACCCACAAAACTTGAAGTGCTTGCAAGAGATGCAGCGGGTTCAACTCATTACGGACTTGGACGGTAAATAGATGGTGACCTGGAAACAGCACTAGCATGCTCGCTCAATAGCTCTCAAGTAAAGAGACCTGATGACGTCACAAAGAAGAAACACTTGAATCGATCGTAGGACAACTACTACATAGAGCGTAACGGAATCCTTTGCAACAAGAATTTAATTTAGTTTTATGATTATGCGGAAGGCAGGCGATGCAAGCGTGACGTGGTTCGGCTTGGCTCTCGAGATGCGATCAGCAAGAACCAAGGCAAGCTCCCTCCGGCGCGCTTTGTGCTGAGGTGAGCACGTTCGGTCGAGAGCTCTCCACAAGAATTAATGCTGATTAGCCAAAAAACTTCGCCTACAAGCCTCAGAGGGAAGAATTGTATGGAATAGAGGATTACACTTGAAATGTCGCATCGTATCGAGTACAGTCCCCGTGCTAAAAATGTGGGAGACGAGCCTTCCAATCCAAACATATTTTAAAGATGCTATTTTCAGATAACAGACATCTTGTTTTCAACACGTTAACGTGTTACTTTATCTCATACTTTTGACATTTTACAATGTTGTCTCAGCAAAAACTCCAGAAAGGTAAAATGATTATTCGCACAATCTAATATTCTAATTATAGAACTACATTTGTATATTTTAGATGCTTAAAAGCAAAAGTATTATTTTATGAGCTTGACTCAAGGATAAAATGAAAAATTGCGTATTTTGTGCATATGCAATCCTATTTTCATATTTTCTTCCACTCTGAATACCATGATTCTAAATATTGTTTAAAATTAATCACTCGTGAGTTTTCTTCAATTACAGCACTTTTCAGCTATCGCCATTCTTCAGTGATTTGTATTTTCTTATTAGTTTTCACTTACAAACCATTTCCGTTCTTGTTCTCAAACCTCCTTTCCGTTTACTGTTCTCTCACATTTATTGTCCCGAGCGGCTTCCTTCCGCCTTTTTAAAACGCTTTAATATATTGTTATATATGTCAATGGATGCTTGGCCGACACTTTCAAGTAAGTTGCCACACAATAAACGCACTATATTTGCACACACTTACTTTGGCATAAGATATTTTAAAGGGCTTTAAAATGGTATTTCATGGCAAAGGCACACGAAAGAGATTCGACCTTATTTCATTCAAATATAGTGTATACATTGAAACGTAACGTAATCCATGGGGTGATAGCCCAAAGCACACCTGAGCTTGCCAATCCGATTACCGGCCTCACGCCCACATACCCAAGATAGATGTGGACGATCATCCAACCGATACGGGGAGGAGATCCGGTCAGCATCTCGGCACTCCCAGCCGGAAATTTGGTTTTCTAGACCAGGTTTCACTACCCAGCTTACCTAATGGGTATGATGCTGAGTGAGCACCGGTCCTATACCCGGGACTTTAAATACGTACCCCCTAGGGGTGGGCTCGAACCCGGGTGCATTTCAGACGCAGGGAATCAAAGCACAGTACTCTAGTCCACTACACCATTGGGCAGGGCATACATTGAAACAGCCATTTAAAATCTTACGAGCATGTTTTTAAACATACTGTGTTTAAATTGTAAACAAGTTTTTAAAACTCATTTTTAGGTTGTGTTATTGTGCATGAAAAGTAATTCCTACATTTTAATTGCCTTCAGCATGCAAATCTGCAAATAAATGTGTTGAAACAATCAACAAATGAAAGTTACTCTTAATGAGTATTAATTATAAACAACGTTTGCATAATATAAAATAATTTCATATTATGTTCAATTAAAACTTAAGAAAAAATGTAAAATATTGAACAAAAGGCGTAGATGTTGAAAATCATTATCCTTGAATTGTTTTAAACCCCAAGGAACTTCCATAAAATTTCTTTTGGAACTCTAAAGCATACCTTCTCAAGCAGCATGCATAACCTTCAGCAGGTAAAAGCGAAGCCTATGTTACCTTCACCATTTCCTGTTAATTACAATTGTATAATTTGCTCATATTACTAGGCAATTCTAGTACTTTACCCACGTAAAACACTAGTGTAATGTTTTTGGATCATTGAATGTTCAAACAATCTATGTGAATATTAGTTATATTCAACACCGTAATCCACCTGCAGACTACTTGAAAACTACTGCATGATCAATAAGTTGACTGTTTTGCAGCTTTTATTATTTCTTTTAGCATTGTGAACATATACTTTTAATACTACAGGGCTACAGGATTAACTATAAACTAATTTAATTTGAATTTATTAATTGATGGATGAATTATTTATTTATTTTTCTGCCATTCCTTCTTCTTATTCTCCTTCTGCTGATTTAGTTTGTTGTATTAATTAGCCTATAACAGTTCTTAAAAATGTTAAAGTCAGATTAATATTGTAGAGTTCAATGGTTGGCATACTCGATTTATTGTAGTTGTCTAATCACATTTATAGCAGTTTCCTGAGTACATCATAACTTGTTTCCTCCATAAGGGTGTCATGTTTCTTTAGATGCCATGCTTTTCGGACTCCTAAATCCTCCATTGTAGTACACAGAAGGTAGATGGAGTACTATGTGTGTAGGTATGTGCATTAAAGAGAGAGAGCTAACTTATAGAACTTGTTTTGTTAACTCTTCAAGCAATAAAGTGCTACTACTACTACTACTACTACTACTACTACTACTACTACTACTACTACTACTACTACTACTACTACTACTACTACTACTACTACTACTACTACTACTACTACTACTACTACTACTACCACCACCACCACCACCACCACTACTACCACTACTACTACTACTACTACTACTACTACTACTACTACTACTACTACTACTACTACTACTACTACTACTACTACTACTACTACTACTACTACTACTACTACTACTACTACTAATACTACTCTACTACAAAGGGATAGACGCCATTCTTATTAGACAGCTCTCTGACGAAAAAGACCGTCGTCGCAGAAATAACATACAAAAGAATGAAGTTTTACGCAGCTTGTTTATATTTCGAATCTACACAAGATATCGGGGTAAATTCGAGGATAATAGAAGGATTTACAAACTATATAAAGGGGAGTGGTTTACTTATAGCAGCCGACACTGCCAGAAGTAAAACGTGGTATGACGTAACAACAAATCACAGGGGGACAGCAATGAAAGATTTCCTAACAATGTCCAACTTAAACATAGTGAATACTAAATCGGAGCCTACATTTGAACCTAGAAGATGTAGCAGTTATGTCGACCTAACTATTGTTAACAATAAGTTGTTAAGGCATGTCAGTGAGTGGACCTGTGGCTCCGTAGAAAGCTGCTCTGATCACAAACTTTTAACTTTCAAACTTACAAAGCAGATTGAATAGACATCCACAATTGGCATCGTTCATACGAGAGCAAAGTACATAGTAAGGCATGAAGATTTCGAGAATTCGAGAATATTTTCCTTTCCACGGTGATATCTAAATTCAATTGCCACTATAATGAAGAGAACTTGCAGACATTAGATCAGGAATTAAGCAGGACAGTAGCAAGTAATACTGACGCAGAGGAAATGGCAAACCTCGCCCTTTCATGTATCACAACAGCTAGCAATGCAGTCTTCAAAGTTTCAACAGGTTCTAAACAGGCGATAAAAAGGAAGACGGTATCTTGGTGGACATACGAACTAACTATATTAAGAAAAAGGGCAAATGCGCTGCGGAGAAGATACCAAGGAACTGTCACTGGTGAAAATCTACGACAGGTGGGGAAAACAAAATACCTGGATGGGAAAAGGGAATACGAAAGGAAAATGAGAGATGCAAAACTGAAGTCATGGAAAGCGTTTCGCACAATAAGTGACGATACCAATCCTTGGGGTACAGTATACAAAATAGCTTCCGGCAAACTCCGAACTGCTGTGAGATTGACTACGCTACAAAAAGACGATAGCACACTTACCACAGAAACTGAAAATACCATCATGCATGTGTTAGAACACTTTGTACCCGAAGGCAATCAAGATAGTGACAACGAAATGCACAAACAAATTAGGAAAGAAATTGAAGAACCCATCAATACTAATGATGATAAACCTTTCACAACTGCAGAAATCATCATTAATGTGCAAAAATTCAATCCAAAGAAATCTCCTGGGAAGGACTGCTTATCTAGCAACATAATTACAAGAGCTTTCCAAAATCTCCCTCTATTCTTCACGCAAGTATACAACGCGTGTTTAAAGAAGGTATGCTTTCCAAAAGATTGGAAGCAGTCTATCGTCATTCCAATAATTAAACCCGGAAAAGAAGACTGCTAAGATGCATCAAAATGCAGACCAATAAGCTTATTAAATATCGGAGGTAAACTACTAGAAAAACTGATGATCGACAGAATACTACACCATATGTACAGCAATAATTTGTTACACAATAACCAGTTTGGATTTACGCCCCCCCCCCCCAAATGGCAGCAGTTAAGGCTGCAATGGAAGTTAAATCTTTCATCGATAAATGCTTAAACTTAAAACAATGTGTAGTAGTCACTAGTCTTGATGCCAAAGGTGCTTTTGATGCAGCTTGGTGGCCTAGCATACTCAAGAGTCTAAGACAGCTTAGATGCCCTAAGACTTTATATAATTTAGCAGTGAATTGCTTCAGAAACAGAAGAGCAGTATTTGCAGTGAACAATTATACAGCAGAAAGAGAAGTGCAGAAAGGCTGCCCACAAGGATCACGCTGTGGTCCAGGTTTCTGGAACACAATGTACATTTCGATGCTGAATTTAGAATACGATCACCGGACAAGAGTGATCGCCTTCGCCGACGACCGACCTGGTAGTAATGACAAGAGGAGCATATAAATCAGAAGCAGAGAACGCTGCAAATCACGATCTTAGAAAAATCCAAAAATGGGCTGATGATAACAAAATTCAATTTAACCAAAAGAAATCTAAGGTTCTATTTATCACGAAAAGAAGAAATGCAGATAGGGATGTCAGCATATTTTTGAATCATCATAAACTTAACGTAACCGAAGAAATAAAATACCTCGGAATATATTTAGATAGCAAATTTAACTTCAACGCGCACGTTGAATATACTGCAGATAAAACCATCTCGTTGGTTCGTATGTTAGCAAGAACAGCAAAGCTACAATGAGGGCTAGGTCACAAAGCACTTAAGACAATCTATGAAGGAGCTATAGTCCCTGTCCTGACATACGGAGCTCCTGTGCGGATAAATGCGATACGCAAGAATAAAAATATTGCAAAATATAGATTAACATAAAATTGACGAAAGCATATAGAACTCTCGTATGATGCATCGTGCGTACTAGCTAGAGTACGTCCCATAGAAATAACTATAGAGAAAAATGTCCAAATATATCTGGCAACAAAAGCTCACACAGCAGACTTCGACAAACCATTAGAAGTAAAACACTGGCGACATCCTGCCGAAGTGGCAACGATTCAGGAGGTGAACAAGAATGCCATATATAGAATGGATGCGTACAAAGATGGAAGTAAAATGGGGGAAAAGTTGACGCAGCAGGAATTATATTTGAAAACGGAATTATGACACGCCAGTTAAAATTCAAATTGCATGGCCACTGCACTAATGATCAAGTCGAACAACTTGCTATTTTAAAAGTACTAGAAAAATTAGAAGAAGTTTGTTATGCCAGTTCAATAGATAGAAACAGAACCGTTGCAATATACACAGACAGCAGAATTACTATAGATCCCCTGAGAAACAACTGGAAAAGAAATCGACTAATAGAATCTATCAAAGACAAACTTCTTCCACTAAACCATTCAAATTGGATCATCCACTTCGGCTGGGTTAAAGGCCACTCTGAAATAGAATGGAATGAACTAGCAGATAGGCTTGCAAATAGCGCTGCTATCGAAGATAGTGAAATAGTGTACGACAAAATACCAAAACACGTAATAGTAACGAGAGCGAAGGAAAATGGACTCAACAGGTGGCAACAAGACTGGACGAACACAACGTAAGGTGCAACGACTAAAGCGTTCTTGCCGTTAGTGAAAAACATATTGCGTAAAAAGATTCCAATATCCCCAGAACTCACTACAATGTTTACTGGCCATGGAAAATTAAATGCATACCTCTACCAATTTAGAATAATAAATAAACCATTCTGTTCTTGCGGAGAGATAGAACAGACCGTTAACGACATAATATTTAATTGCAGAAGACTTGATAAACAAAGACTAGAATTGGCAAAAAGTATAACAAACAATGGAGGGAAATGACCTACCACCAACGAGAAGATTGCGAATAATCACCTGAAGTCGTTCCTTAAATTTGCAACTTCTATAAAAATCTCGGACATGGACTGACGGTTTTGAAGTGTAATCATGACAAATGGTGAACTCTATACAATCAACTTACTCTGGTTTCATTATAATTTTACAATTAACTAAAACCATAATGCACCATTTCTACAAATATGACAAGTATTTCGAGTGAAATAATTACAGTTTGTGAACTCTCAAAAATCAGCTAGAAGGATAGACTCAATTTAATGTACATAGTGTCTAGAAAAGAGAATAATCCAATGTAAAATTGTTGTAATGTTTACAATTACTAATTCAAAAGTGGACATGTAACTATAAAGCATGTAGTATTACCATCTAATTGTGCATGCTGTTAATATCAATAAAACAAACAAAAACCACCACCACTACTACTACCGCTACTACTACTACTACTACTACTACTACTACTACTACTACTACTACTACTACTACTACTACTACTACTACTACTACTACTACTACTACTACTACTACTACTACTACTACTACTACTACTACTACTACTACTACTACTACTACTACTACTACTACTACTACTACTACTACTACTACTACTACTACTGTTGCTACTACTACTGTTGCTACTACTACTGCTACTACTACTGCTACTACTGCTACCACTACTACTACTACTTCTACTACTACTAGTAATACTGCTACTACTTCTACTACTACTGCTACTACTACTATTACTGCTACTACTTCTACTACTACTTCTACTACTACTACTACTACTACTACTACTACTACTACTACTACTACTACTACTACTACTACCACTGCTGCTACTACTGCTTCTACTACTACCACTACCACTTCTACTACTACTGCTGCTACTACTACTTCTACTATTACTGCTGCTACTACTGCTACTACTACTACTGCTGCTACTACTACTACCACTACTACTATACTATACTATACTACTACTAATACTGCTGCTACTACTATTACTACTACTACCACTACCACTTCTACTACTACTGCTACTACTACCACTACTACTACTGCTGCTACTACTACTACCACTACTATACTACTACTAATACTACTACTACCACTACTACTACTGCTACTACTACTACTGCTGCTACTACTACTACCACTACTACTATACTACTAATACTGCTGCTACTACTAGTACTACTACTACTACCACCACTTCTACCACTACTACTATACTACTACTAATACTACTGCTACTACTACTGCTAGTACTACCACTACTACTACCACTGCTACTACCACTGCTACTACTACCACTACCACTACTGCTACTACTACTACCACTACCACTTCTACTACTACTGCTAATACTACTACTGCTACTACTACCACTGCTACTACTACCACTACTACTACTACTACCACTACCACTTCTACTACTACTACTACCACCACTTCTACCACTACTACTATACTACTAATACTACTGCTACTACTACTACTGCTAGTACTACTACTACCACTTCTACTACTACTGCTACTACTACTACTGCTAGTACTACTACCACTGCTACTACTACTACTGCTGCTACTACTACTACCACTTCTGCTACTGCTGCTACTACTACCACTACTACTACTGCTGCTACTACAACTACTACTTCTACTACTACTTCCACTGCTACCACCACTACTACTACTGCTGCTACTACTACCACTACTACTATACTACTACTAATACTGCTGCTACTACTACTGCTGCTACTACTACTACCACTACCACTTCTACTACTACTGCTACTACTACTACCACTACTACTACTGCTGCTACTACTACTACTACCACTACCACTTCTACTACTACTGCTACTACTACCACTACTGCTGCTGCTGCTACTACAACTACTACTTCTACTACCACCACTACTACTGCTACTTCTACTACTACCACCACTGCTACTGCTACTACTACCACCACTTCTACTACCACCACTTCTACTACCACCACTGCTACTGCTACTACTACTACTACCACTACTTCTACTACTACAACTCTTACTATTACTGGTGATGGTGATGGTGACGGTGACGGTGACGGTGACGATGATGTAAAACATAATTATAAAGTTTTCTATTGCAACTTCAAGCTGATGTTACTCAAAACCTCAGAAATGTTTGACAAAAGCTTAAATAGACACACATATACAAATCACATTCAGTTATGGGAAATTGCAGTTTGCATTTCAGATGTGTATCTCTATGAAGTAATATTTTTATGCATTTGATGAGGATATATTACAGTTTATGAAGTCAGCAGTAGTGTACTCTAAGCTGCCTATTCAGAAACATTTAATTTATAGACTAGAGTGATATAACCTCACTTTTTTAAAGATGAATTGCCATCTCTGGAAAGTGATATTGAGCAGAATACGGCTACTCAAATTTACATTTAAAACCACTTAAGTATTCCTATTAATTCCCTTAAACACACTGCTCTACATCTCTCTGAAAAATGTTTTGTGTCCTTGAAAGTATTGTGATCTTCTGTTTAGTTAACATTACCACAGGTTTTTGGCTGTGTAACTTTTTAACAAAAAACAGGCTTTAGCTTGAATTATGGAATAACCTTTCTGTAAGTTAAAATAAAATGTTATACTCTGATAAAATAAGCATTCCAAATTTTAGTACAACAGTTGTAGTTGCACAGTATCTCAGTGAACAGGAATAAACAAACAAGTTATTTATATAATTTAGTACCTAAATGGGTTGATGTAAAAGTATTTAGGTAGGTACATACATCTAAAAGCATATAAATGATGCAGTATTGGCAACTCAATAGAAATTTAGGATTTTAAAAGTTTTACAGAAGATACAAGTTATCAGTAGGATGTATTATAGAAAACAAGACAGCTGCTTTTATACTAAGATAAAGTTTATTCATTTACATGAACTTTGGTAACATCTTAGTTTCTTTTATATTTTAATGCAAATCTCTTGTATGTTCATGCTATAAAACGTCTAGTAATAGTAATTATGCAGACTTCTTTGTTTTTAAGACATATTCCTTTTTTCTAATTGCATTTAAGCTACTCCATATATTTTAATTGTACCAATGAAAAGAATGTAGACTGTAAATGAAGGAAGTGACCGGTTGGTTAAAATAAGAAACATATATAGTTAATTGGCTGTCAAACTTACAAGATTATTCAGGAACTGTCATTTTAAAGTAATTTAATAATAGTGACAGCTTCTGCAGCACTTCACTTAAAACTACATACTTTTTAACGAGTTCATATTCTTGTCTAAAATGTTTTATGTCATGTGAATAACGTTTCCCTAGGAGTTCTGAGCCTAGGCTTCGAAGAGATGGGCTTTTCATTTCATCAGAACTGCTTATTGATCTTCTTTGGGGATCAGAAACCTTCAGAAGTACGTCATTATTCTTTTTGTTGATCAGTGAAGAGTGCTTTCCATCATTTTCTGGAAACAGATAAATAATTGCTATTAATTTCAGTTGATACTTAGAATGGATAAGAAAATGACTCTCATGTAGTTCTGACATAGCTATTTTGGAATATAGACTAAAGAATCAGTACATATAATATCAGTGTCAGTGAAATAAGTCTGAACATTCACTTTTAAAACAAGGTTTTGTTTATTGGGGTAATTGTTAGGAAAAATTCTTAGAAACTGTGCAAAAATTATTTCTAATAATAAAATAGTTCAGTTTTGTACTCTGTATATATCATTGATATGCTAATATATCTAAAACATAATAGGAAAGTTATAAAAATTAACGAGGTTTATGACCACTTAACTAGAAGTAACACCACTTCACACAACTGTTTAAGATAAAACCAATTGTAGTTGTATTGTGTTTCATAATAATGAAGCAGAGAAAATAAAATACTTAAAATTATTTTAAAAGGAGTTGAAATGGCATTGTGGTCAATAATGTTACTGTTGAATTGATGAGCTTCTAGACTGTAACATTGTATATAACTGCATTGACATGTGCTGTTTTATATACTCTACACATACGTAACCACTGTGCATAAAATGTATTTGTTATAATTTGTAAAAGTAGCTATAGAGGTATAGAGTAATGTATTATATTTAAGTAGCTTCTCTTGTACTTCAGGTACTTTTTCTGCACAATGTGACAATGCAAAGTTAATGGAGTTTTATTCAGCATAAGCATTAGTAATGTCTGATCATAATTTTGTTCTGAGTAGCACTGAAGGACAATTTACAACTGCTTAACCATAGTATTGGAGCCTACAATTCTGAATGAGGAAGAAACTGAATAGTTATAATAAAAGTACCATTACCCAAGAATTACTTTCTACAAATAGTTCTTAAAGAATGCCACTATGTAGGGTCATCAGAACTCAGAAAGAGCACACTGCTTTTCTTTGACCACCAAAGACTTTTGGAACATCTTTTCTTACTTCCTTTACTGCACTGATAGGTTTACACCAGCAATTAGTAGTCATTAATAAGAGTCAGCACGCACAAGTATAACATAGGTGCTCACAGAGTAGTTCCAAAAGCAAGCTTTTGGAATATAGCAGTGTGGTTTACTCCATATTGATAAATTTAAACAATTATTTATAAGAGGAAACTGTGGGTGAGAATATAAACCCTATTAAGCACAATTTGTTTTGCTTTTCATCAAAGCTGTCATTCCAATGCTCTCTTTATGGTAAGTGACCTTTGAGAAGCTTCATTATATCATTTATTAGTTAGAGCTACTCTGGGATCTATGAATTCCAAAGGTAGGATAACAACTTGAATGTTTTTGGAATGAAGAAACTTATAGCTAAACATGGAAATAAAGCTACGTTATTCCCTAGGAATATTTCACAAGCTCTAGTCAAGAGTGTCTCCATTGTTGAAATTAAACCAATGGAACCACAAGGTTCGGTTCTCAAGCCTGTAATAGCATTATTAAAACAAATGAATGACATCAATATATAACTACTAACATTAAGCATACCTAAAACATTGATTAATTTTATTCACCAAAAATTAATTTTATTTTTATTTTACTGAGAAAACTCCTGTTCTATATATGCATTACTTTTCTTCTTATAGTATTATAGTATTATATTCTATAGTATGATGGCATGAATTGTTGGTTTCTATATTATGGTGCTAAACAAAACAAAACAAAAGCAAATTTGATAAGAAACAATATGGAAACAATATGTATACTGTGGTTGTTTGCAGACTAGATTATAAAGGTTCATTTACTTATTGTCTGAAATTGTTTAACCCTTGTTTACAACATTCAGTGCTACATCTTCCTTAGTTAAAATACAAACTTCCTTTCTTATTACATAGTAGCAAACTTTATAAAGCACAAGTCTTGTCATTTCAAAACCTAACAAAAAATTGAGTTTCACAAATGGCAGAAGTTGTTAGTGAAAGTAAGTCCTATGTATGCAATCATAGTTTTCATCTGACCTAAAGCTCATCAGTTCATTACCACTTCATATATGTTTGCAGAAATGTGAGGCGAATTTTCATCTCATACTCAAGCATCGTAAATATTTCATATATACTGTCAAAATAATTTCCTTTCAAATGTGCTTGCTGTCATGGATACATGTGTCATTCAACCAATAAAATGTTTGTTAATGAACCAAGGCTATATAACAACTAAAATTTAATGACACAAAGAGCAAATATTTAGTACAGTAGCATTATAACAACTGGATCCAAAATAACATCCAGACTGTAAGTGGCAGTTGAAGCATTGTGAGCTGTGTAAGAATCTAGAAGTTTTTTTTATGTTATTAGCATTTCAGCAAAATTATCAATGTGACATCACACAAGTATATCAATTTGCTTTCTACTTAGTGTAGTATTGAGACTTGAGAAACTTCTATAACAAATTTGTTGCATTCAAAGAACGAGGTATAGTTTATTTCTACAAACACTTTTTCTTTATTTTAAGAAGCTGCTATTTATATGTGAAAATGGCAATGTGTCCAAATGGTTAGATTGCTCATCTCACATCAAGATGACATACTTGAGTCTGAGTTTCCAGGCTTTGAGAATAGAAGAAAGAATGTGTTAAAAGGATAGGCTTTATGGGGCAAAACCCAGGATCTGAACACATTAACATCCTTCTCTTTGACCCGTATCATTTATATCTAAAGATAAGTCTGCAAATTGTACTTCGCCTTCTGTGAATATAGATTGAGCCTTAGATATGAGGAGTATTTTTTTCAAAACTCAATAGAGGACGAAAAGATGTTTTTACAGAAATTACATTTTTTATTCTATAGGTAGTACAGAACCTTCCATTACATAAACTTTATTTTTGTCAATACTAAACATTATCACGGGACAACTTCAGAAAATAGTGAACCATATTTTTCATAGTATTGGCCGGTTAAAAAATGCTTGTTCTTTCAAAAACCGATAGAGGACATGGACTATGAAACAAACAAATCTGACACAACCTTAATTTCCTACTAGTTTTATTGTTTTTGTTACATTTTTATTTTATTTTCATTTCTTCTTAATTTATTTTTATGTACGGTATACAAATTCAATGAATAGCTAAATCAACATTGTTACATTATTGCAAAATAGGCATTTATAAAAGGTTACAAGATTATTAAATTAATAAATACAGAAATTTAAGAATACAAGGTGATTAAACCAGTAAGTAATAATGTGTATGCTTATTTTTATATCTAAACAGTCTCTGAGAACATCTTCATAAAATCCTTTTTCTCCTTCTGGAATTTCAAAAAATTGCATCAGCTTCTTTACATCTTTCTTCTTCTCACTGGACACCATGTTCATCTTCTGTAGACATGAGAATCTCAGCATTTCTTTGTGACATATTTTAATTGTGTGGTGTCTTTAATGAGAGATTAAAACACATATAAAAATTAAACCTGTATTTGGATTAAGAGGAAGTGGATAGTTTTTCCTTTTCTCTTTTTTTGCAAAACATTTTCCACATTTTTTTAATATATAATTCCAGTTGTAGGTAGTTCTTTGAAGATTTTCATCTACTGCAGTGACTTTCTCTGCACCTGTAGCTCTTAATATTATTTTTCACAGCAATGATAAGGTTCTTGTCCTTTGCACCAGTTCTATCCCCCTCAATTTTATTTACGTGAATTCCCAGTAGAATAAAATTTTCTTGCGAGGAGGAACAGTCTATCCTTAAACAAACCTACTGTTCCCTGAAAACTTGCAGCACAATTTGGTAAAATATCTCCATTTTCTTTTCTGATGCTGTATTTAATAGTCACAGATTGTTTTCTTTTAGAATTTTCCTTTTTACACTTTCCTCTCTTTTGGAGAATTAATTGTCATATATTTAAGCAGGAATTTATCTTGGTCCACTTTATTTAGGTTTTTTACTTTATTATGGAAATCATTAATGCTTCATATGTCAGATCTCCTACTCTGCATTCCTTACTTTCCCTCTTTATTAACTTCAATGGATAATCTTGAACTCCTTGATTACATTTTATTGATGGTGCTTTTGATATTATTAGGTTTTGTGGTTTGAAAAAGACGTTTTCTTCTATTTTTCCTGCCACCATCAGATTCAGTCACTGAAGAATCAAACCCTGTACTTTCATCCATGACTTAGCTCGTACTTGCAAGAGACTAGTTCAATCAATGAACATAACACTAGTGACACAATCGTAGAAGTGATTCAGATAATGTAACATTCTGTACTATATGATAAACAATGGCCTATGTTGCAATAATACACTATCATGAGTGTGGAACATGTTTGATTGTTAGATCTTTGTAATGTCGCTTTGAGAGTGATGTTGATAAAAGGTTCTGAAAGAATACAGAGTATGTTGTTGATATAAACTACATGCCAAGTAGTATTGTCATTCTCTTACCTTTGAATCAGAAAAGTGTGGTGATAACACCAAATGAATCATTCTCTATATTATTTAGCAGCAGAAAGGCTTTGAAATAATGATATGATTTTTGTATAGCATTTAATTTCAGAAAAGTAAGGATGGACAAGTGGAATATGCAAATTATTATCAGGTCAGTAATGGGTCTTGACAGGTGGCAAATCTTTTCATTTAGACTGTGCTGTATCAAGTTTTGTGCAATCACTGGGCATGCGCTCTGTCGAGTTATGAAAAAACATTCATGATTGACCATGCTATACACACAGCAAATATCAAGTTATGAAAAGTTTGATTTCACAGACAGACTGGTGGCATCGAAAATATACTGATTCCATATATACCTAATTTTCTCAAAATGAGTTTTGAAAAAATGCTCCTCATATGTACGCTTGAGGTATATAAATTCAGACATATCTTTTAAAACAAAGAAAATCATTAACTATATGAGTGGTAAATACAGTGTCTTTGTTAACACATATGGCCAGCAAAACGGAACATTTCTTGACACTGGGCAGGCTGTTTGCCAGTGGAGTCAGATATTTATATCACATGAATTTCTCATGTATATTATAGCTAGAGTAAACACATATTTTGATCACAGAAGATGTTGGAAATAATATCTTTGTGCTGCCAGCACATCTGTTGTACCTTCTAAAATATTTCTCATAAACACTCACTAATTTTTCATAACTACATGAATAAAAAATAAAAAATGAAAAAAAAAAGAATAAAAGAAAAGAAATAAAAAAGTAAATGTAGATCAACAGAGTGCTTATTAACATTAACAAACACCTTACTGTACAAACTAATTCTATTAACATTATTGCTGGGTTGCAATTTTTGAACTGGAATTATCTTATGGGGTTTTAATTTTAAAAATTCAGTGGAATGGCAATTAATATCAGTTTCTTATCACAAGATTATGAACTGTTTCTTCATGAAGTACACAAACAGCAGCATATCTCTTAATAAATTGATGCCTTACCTCTACATGAGTTTAATGTCACACAGGAATCATACTTGAAGGTTCTGTGCACTAATATTCAGACTTTCTGGTATTATAACAACACTATAACAATATAATATGAAACATAATGTTCAAACTCTATTTATTAGCCAGCAGATGGAGAGAAGGTAAGTAGTGATCAAACAGCTATAAAAATACTAGGTAATGTCATAATTTTAACAATATACCTAACAAATAGACTATCTACACTTCATGCATAATTTAATTACCATACAGGAAAATGCACTACACAACCTCTTCTTGATCTCATTTCCTGTGTATGAGAATTAGCTGGATGGTCATCCTCTTCAACTGTTGGAGACTGAGTCATTTTCTGAAGCCAAAATAAATGCTAGCTTTAACTCACTGATGAACATATAAACGTCTTTGCCATTAATGCTGATGGTGAAAAATTTATTTTGTCATTTAAACAATGCTACATTGTAAAGTATTTTGAGTAATTTCTTCAATCTTTTAATTATTATGAACATGTGAGCATTACTGAAGAGATATTTATTGTATTGTTATTGTCACTATGGGGTGTATTTGGTCTTAGATGGTCCATATGTCATTGCATAACAGCAACAAAAGTGACTGGATTGACATCTGATGTCTTCTTCTCAAAGAATTCTCCAGGGAAGCAGATAGTTATTCCATATACTATTTCTGCTACTAAATGCTGATAAGCATCTGTAAGTGCTGCTCTTAAACCAAGATGGATGGTAGGAAGTAACTCTTATGTGCTCTGATTGTTGCCATTGGATTTTTGGTGACATGGAGAAGTATGCCATGTTGGAATAATTCCACATCCAGCTAAACTTCTGGACAAACGTTTGCTCTGGTTTGAATGATGCCAGTAGGTACATCAAATGTTTGCATAAAATAATCTTTCAACTATCACTGGAATAATTTGCATCCAGCCACAGAATCTATTGATACAAGTCTAAAAGTTTATATGTATATATTGCTGCTATAATGCCCATATACAAAGAAAAAGTAATTTTGTTCCTCAATAACTCTGCACTGTTTGGAAAGGTTGGTTTGGTGTAATGACAGTGAAAGATGTAGTGTGTGTAGTTTGTATATATAATGTAATTTTAAGTAAGGTATGTGTTCAAGATGTGTTTGAATAATTAACAAATTATATTCATGGCAACTATCAGTGCCGCCCAACCTGATCTCCGATTCACGGAGTTAAAAACCTCTGATATAATTAGTACAGATCATTATGAATCTCTCACTGGGTTCTTTTTAGAACATCATCTTTTATATTTGGCCATACAGGTTTTAATATCTCATGTTTAGTAGCACATTTAACATTTTGTTGAGCTAAATTGTACTGAAAAACTAGAAAAAAAGAATAGTTTTGGTATTTAGATTCAGATATTACATGTTGAAGTGTCACAATGAAATGTATTATGTGATGAGAATTTGCATTGCTTAAAATAAAATAAATACTTTGACAGATTTAGTGCTTTATAATTCTGATGAGTTCTTACTGTTTCTTCACAATCAATTTCCGAGTTCACTCGGTTGTGACAAATCTTTCCTAGTAACAAGTTGAATGTCTGTATTGTATAGGGTGAAAATTTCAAGGAGAAGCCTTTTTATTTTCCTGTTTAAATGCATAAATTAATGACTTATTATCTGTGAAAATGGAGAAAGGTCTTGCTTGCATAAGATGTGTGAATTTATTCACAACTAAGCATACTGATGAAGCTCTTTGTCATATATAATGTAGGATCTCCATGTTTCTTACAATAAAGGCAATGGACTTCCATCCCACAATTTTTTTTTTTTTTTTTTAATGGAGTGCTATGCAAATTGCTTGATCTGTTGCATCTGTGAGAGCTGAGAGCAGGAAATGTAAACAAGGCTGCATCTGCTAGACTTTTCTTGCATTCTTTATAGTAGATTTTAGTGTCTTCCATCCAGTTTATCTTTGTTAAAATTTTGAGATATGGGGTACACTTGTCTATTGGTTGAATGATGTTGTAGCTTAATATGAACTGGAATTCCTGTTTGGCCTGACGTAGATATTGTGTTTCCAACTGCATTGATCATGAGTAAACTGGTCATCCTTTTAAAGTAATATAGTGCTTAATATTTTCTGGGCACTAACATTGGTTTCATAATCCCAGGATACTACTGAAACCACTCTGAAAACTTAATGCTTCCACAGAAGGAATTTTAATTTGATGCAGTTGACTTGGGAACACATGATTTTGCCATTAACCCATCTTTATTGCTTGATGATGTTAACCAGTAAATGAATTTATTTAAAAAGTCACCGCCCAGTATTCTTGCCATGAAAACTATTGACATAAGTCAAGTTTAAGGTTTTCAACCTCCAGTTGAAATTGAAGTTTTATTCAGAGCATATAATTTAAAACCTATTTCCAACTTTTACCTCTAGATGCCAAATTAATGAAAAATTTGCGGTTCTTGAGGCTCCTATCCTTATTCTTGGCAGCAGAATTTGTTGTTATGTTTACTACTAATTGGAGCTTTTCTGTACATTCTATTGATAAGATTGGTTACATTTTTCAACCATGCATTTCCTTGCAAATTTAAAATTGAAGTAACAGAGTTTACCATTAGAATTGCGTTTCCTCCTACTTTTACTTCAACTGCAACCTGTGCTTGGAGATCTGTGCTAGGAGCTTCTGCTTCAATTGTAATGTAGTATCTTCCTGTTGATATTGAGGCTATTTGTTTCCTTAACTGTGATATTTTAGCAGCTAACTAGTTTAGTGTAGTTTATTTTCAATCATACAATATACACAGTTGGTGTTATTGAAGATCACGTCAGAAGTAATTATAATGGATAAGATACAAAAAATTACAATGATACAATTAGTGATACTAGACATATAAATATTAATAAATGGTAATTAATAATTATGATATGATAATAATAATTTAAAATGATGCACACAAAACCAGGTGTAAGTTATACAGAACATATTATTGAATACAAATAATTGTTGTGCATCATTGATAAGAAAACAACCAGTTAACAAGAAAGAAAAGTACATAAGTAGGATACTTCTAAATTTATGCAAGTTATAACCATTTCGGAACAAAAATGACACTTTAAATGTGTAGGGCAACTAGCACATACATCTTCATTAATGTGTTTAAGACTAATTAGTACTGTTGTTTAAAAATTCCTGTGAACTGTAAAAGCAGTGTGTTAGTAGATATGTCTTGAGTCCTTTCTTAAACTGTTATATATCAGATAATCCAATAACTAGCACACCTTTCATAGATACCCAGCTTACACTAAATGCCATGCTACATGGATTTACTTCTACTGTTTTGTCTGTTATAACAGTGACCCTAAAAAGACATTCCTTACTTAAAACAAGGACGGTTTTTGTGGAGTTGGGAAATTGTTCTAACCAAACAGCTTGAAGAACTTTATAAGGGACATTTCTTACTACCAAAGGCCTCATTTTCCTTAGTAAGTGGCTTGACTTATCTTCTAGTTTAAAACTGATAACTAACCTCTTAATCATAGGATGGACAAAATGTTGGCAAACTTTTGGCTCAAGATGTGCTCTACACCAGAAGTACTACACCAAAGCAATATCTTAATTCTTTTACCTACACTTTCTTTAAAATGTTGAGATTTTGTGATTTGGTTATTATGTCTTACATATTCACCATATACTTTGGTTCTAATTAGGCTATCAGATAATTGAATTTAGTTTTTTCCTTACCTATCTTATGGCAAACTTGGTAGAACCATATATATGGTTTCTTTGAGCAGAATGGGAGAATCTTAGTACTAACCTTATTAATAACACACACATTGTCTTCATGTTCATTTTCACTGTTTCTTTTGCATTGGAATTGTTCCTCCATTGCATAATTATTCACTTACTGGAGTTCATGTCAGAGTCATCACTTCTATTCGGTTGTTTTTTAAAGAAATGTTTATAGCTAAACATAACAAACTTAAGTATACTAAACATACTGCTTATTAATAATATACATTTATGTCCTTTTTTTCAAATTTATTTTTTTATCACTACCTCCTAAAGCTAAAAGCTTCTAATGGGGCCGAGAGGCTACAAATCCATGATATAACTAGTAACTTTACTAAATAACACAATTTATTTATTGTAAGATGACAGCAATGTTTTGTTAAATGATTTGAGAACTGATCTGCATCAATATTTTTTCTACACTTCAGGCCTTTTGCCTTTTCATCTACAGATGCTAGATACATATTTAAATTGGTTTTGCTATATGCACAACAGATATCATCATCATCATCATCATCATCATCATCATCATCATCATCATCATCATCATCATCATCATCATCATCATCATCATCATCATCATCATCATCATCATCATCATCATCATCATCATCATCATCATCATCATCATCATCATCATCATCATCATCATCATCATCATCATCATCATCATCATCAGTTGTTATTGTTGTTATTATTGTTATTGTTGTTATTATTATTGTTATTATTATTACCACCACCACTACTACTACTACTATTACTACTACTACTACTACTAGTACTACATTTTGATGTACCATTGTTGTTCATTTGGTTCTGCAGAGCAATTGCAATTATAATAAAAAGTTACTGAAGCTCCTAACTGATTTGTAGTTATGCTAAATATTTAAAGTGTCATTTTTGTTCTGAAATAGTCATAACTTGCATAAATTTAGAAGTATGCTGCTTATGTACTTTTCTTCTTTGTTGACTGGTTGTTTTGTTATTCAAGATTCACAACAATTATTTCCATACAGTAATATGTCTGTATAATTTATACCTGGTTTTGTGTGCATCATATTAAATTCTTATTTTTCTTATTACTATTTTATCACAATTTCTAATGACCATTTATTAATACTGATGTGTCTAGAACCACTATTGTATCATTGTAATGATCTATATTTTATCCATTATTATTGCTTCTAGTGTGATCTTCATTGTATCCTACTGTGTATACTGTATGATTGAACATAACCTAAACTATTTTTCAGCATCTGTTAGTGGTTTGATTTGGTTTGTGAGGTACATATTACCTAATGTTTTGTGTAACTTATCTAGCTCCATATTGATTTAGCTTTGGTCACAGTTTTGAGAATGTTTATTATTCAACATTCGAGTAGCTTTTTCTTTTTAACCTGAATGATTTGTTAAATGTTGCTTTATATTTTGATAAGTATTCAAGAACAACAATCAAAAGTTATTGTTCTTTGCACATCTGCAAAGTAATTTTAGGCTGTTGCATGATTTACGGACACCCTTAGTTTCCCACCACTTTTTAGAAGATTTATTAACTTGTACTCTTTCATGCACAATTGGGGGAATCTAGTAACAATGATGTCAGAATTAATTTAAAAGCTACATATTTGTAGTTGGTTTTTTCGATACTTCATCCCTTACATTTTATTTTGAAAATATAAAGGTAAGTGACAAAGTATCAAAATAACCAACTACAAATAGTATGTTCAATGTATTCTTTAATGGTTATGTCAGCTTTGGTAAGGTGTTTAAAAATGTTTATAAATGCTTTTTTTTATGGAATTCTCTTGATTAATAGCATCTCATTATTCTTTTGATAAGTAATCATTAAAATGGTTTGTGGTTTACAGTATATGCTTCAACATGTTTACAGATTACTTTTAATTGTTGAATTTTTAAATTGCCTATGTTTTTGTTTATTAAATAATGGTCCATAAGCCACTATCAGAAACCTTAAAAACAAAGTATTTATAACTTTGAAGGATATTAGTTTAATTTAGCTTAAAGTCTTAATATATAGATAAAATTAAAGCACTTATTTTATTCCCACAAATAAAAATTTAATGTTATTTGATTATTAGCACTTCTAGCACAATTTGCTATCCGCTTTAAAACATTTTGACGGACTTTATCCCATAGGTCTCTAACAAACCATAATAACTTACTTTTCCTTATTCTGTTTCTAGAAATTTATATTCATATCTCCTTTGAGTATAACATTTCTTTTGATTCTGACTTTAGAATCTGTCACAAATTTAATTTCTTATACAATATTTCAACATCACTGCTTGGGTTCCCATATGCAAATAAATTATTCATTTATAATCTGGTTACAACACTGACTTTGAAGTGCTCACTGACATTTACTATTTTAAATTCTTGTAGGTTTTTGAAATGTATATCTATTTTTATAGGAATACATGATCCCCAATTTGTTCTGAGTTTCCTGCAATAATTTCTAGCAAAGTGGTAGCAATACTGAAACCTATTGCTTCATATTTCTGTTAATAAATGCTCTGCAAGGCATATTATATCAAAAGAATTGCTAAAAGCAATAGCAAATTTTGTTACGCTCTGGAGATTTTGGTGAAAAAATCCAAGAAAATTGTGCTTTGATACTCCCTTCACTAGGAGTTTCATTCATGCTTTCGCATGAAGCTGCATTTCTAATAGATTCATGAACCCTTCCTACTTTATTATTTATTAAATTGTATTAAATTTTACTATAGTGAATTTTGGGACTGTGTTATCATCCATCATACTACCAACCAGTTTTTTTTAGTGCTTAATCTGATACACCGCAAACAACTTTAGTGAATTTGAATGACCCTTTGTTGTTTTGGTGAACACTGTCTCTTCAAAATGTGTCCTCAGTTACCAAAAACTCCTGCTCACAAAGATACACTGATTAGTGGAATACATTCATTGACTTACAGTTTAAATCTTTTAGTATAATATATTGTGTTATTACAAAATTCAATATTTTATTACTACTGCTATAAGTATTTTTCAGTTTTTATGTAAGATTCCATAACTGAATCACTCGGCGGAGAAAGGAACTAAGTAATTTTTTCACTTTTTTATTTTTTTGTGCATTCACTTTAATTTGACTGAAATACATCACCTTGTGTTGAAAGCAGATATGTTCAATGACTGCGTAGCGGAGAAAAGCATTGAAGTAGATTGCAAGTATGTATGAAATGTGCAATGCCTTACTTTTACATTTTACAGAGAGCTTTATTACTGATGCTAATGTAATTCAATACTGTTTTCAAGTGTCGGAAAGAATGCTTCCACTGTATAACGAGACACAACGCCTGAACATTCTATCAGACCTTCTTAATATAGAAGATGAAAATGCACAAGATATATATCCACAAGGGCTAATTGTTGTTAAAGAGGTGAAACAAAGGCGACCAAGGAAACAACATGAACCTGCAGTTAAAACGTGACAACATTCTTTTGATTAGTTGTTTTTTGTTGTTGTTGTTGTTGTTGTTGTTGTTGTTGTTGTTGTAGCAGGTAGATGCACAGGCATTTGCAAGAAAGCATTTCTTAATCTTCATACAGTATCACAGAAGCCAGTGTTTTGCATACCAAATCTTCTTATTAAAGGACAAATTCCAAGGGATAAACAATGTGAAAATGAATGCACCACAAAACTACAGAAAATATATTGAATGCAATACATGATCATATCAATTCATCTCCCCTTTGGACAACCCACTATGCTGGAAAAGAATTAAAATACTTGGATTCACATTTGAATATCAAGAGTATGTATTATCTTTACCAGCAGAAATATTTGAAGTTCAATATTAAATATGATTTTTACAGAAAGTACTTCTCTGAAAATTCTTGTAATGCTTTTGCCCACCCACAAATTGATGTTTGCAGCAAATGCTAGAAGCCAAAATAAGGAGCCCTCATTCTCATTCTACTGAATGTAGCAAGAGGGCAGTGCAAATTGATCTTGGTATACTTACACAAGCCCAGCATAAGAGATTTTATACTGCCTATAAGCAAAATAAAGACAATCATGCTGCTTGATTAACACTTGGCTTTAAGCAGAATTTGGCTTTACCAAACATCTCTGTGCAAGAGACGTTTTACCTTAGACAGTTAAGAGTAAACAATTTTGCATTTATAATATCAAATCCAGGAACTGTATTGTGTAGCTGTATTGGGAAGGTGAGGGAAAGAAGGGGGCTAATGAAGTATGTTCCTTTTTATATGATTATATCAAGACTACTCTGATGGAGTGCCGGGGCAAACTAAAAATCCCAACCTAATTCGAATGTGCCTAGCACTGACACAGCTGGGAAAAATGAATAAAATCATTCATAGGTTTCCACAGAAGAATCATTCATTCCATCCATGTGATCGAGTGTTTGGTGTACTTAATAGAAAAATCTTAAAATGTCATAAGAATTTATACTCCCAAAGAATATGTGGAGCTGATAGCTAATGGTGTTACAGTAAGCAAGCAAGTAAGGACTTTCCAAGATATAAGAAAAAATCATTTTCAATTTGCCAGTATAAGGAATTTATTTACAAGACTACTAAATCTAGAATAATAAGAACACGTTCATTTATCAATAGTTATTTGACACATACATTGTGTTTGCTGAAAACACAAATTTTCTCATGGACCTGGAGACAGCATATTCACAAAATCAGAGTGCCCATTCAGAAAAAGAAAATGGAAGATATACAAAAGCTGGTGAAATATGTACATGGGGAAGATGCACAACAATTTTATTAAGATCTATTTCAGTTTTCAGTGATTTTATGAAACTTTCCTTAACGTACAGTTGAACAAACCATTAATTGTAATTTACAAATTACCTTTCCAAAATTTCTAAATGCACTACAAATGTCAATGTGCTTTTTCATTTTGTTTCATTTTTATGCAGTAAGAATACTGTAGCTATCTTATAACACATTAAACAGTGGTAAACCTATCATTGAGTGGAGAAAGGAAATAGGTCAAGTTTTTTCAAAATCAATTTTTGCAATAATTACTAAGAATGTATATTTACTGGACCACAATAAAGAATATGATAAAACATCAAACAATATTTTCTGAAAGTAAGTTTATTGTCTAAAAAGCTTTTTGTCTCTCTTGAAAATTTAAGAAAACTGACTCAGTTCCTTTCTCTGCTGATCGATTCAATTGAGCTTTCAGTTATAGCTAGAGCAATGTAAATTGCTGTCTTACTTTTAAACTGCACCAGAATAAAAGAAGGAAAGATGGTTTAGCTTATTTTGAAAACTTAAAAGTTAATTAACATTCATTTGAGCTTTCAGTTATAGCTAGAGCATTGAATTTACTATCTTATTCTTAAATTGCTCCAGAATAAAAGAAAGAAAGGTGGCTTAGCCTTTTTAAGAACTTAAAAGAGGTGATAAAAGTAAAATGGGTAATTTACAGATGCATGTTGATTCTCTTTAATAGATGCTCTAATTTTTCTAGTGTTTCAAACTTAATATAAATCTTGTGAGTAAAAAATGAATGTTCACTGGAAATAATGTGGCCTTTCTGCAAAGAATTTTTAAGAATCTTGAATCTCATTCCACAATGTATCAGTTTTGTACAATTTGATATTTTTAAATATGAAAACCAAAATATATTTGACCATATATAATCAAGGTTTTAATATGCAGTGATTTGTAGTCTACCTTACTCCTTGTTACCTGGAGGACTTAAAATATAGGAAAGATAAAATATCCTTTGAGAAATGCATGAAAATAAGAAGAAATGTTTTTGAAATGTAACATACTACAGAATTTAGATAAGATAACCCCACTGTATAGAACTGTTAGAACTGTAAACACCAGAGCATATTCCAGACCATTTCTCCCAACGTATCCAACCTGAAATAAAAGTCAAGTAATATATTAATGTTTGTACATATATAAAAACTTTTTAGCACTACATATTAAACTAAACAAGTGTACTTCCTCTGAGCAAGTGCATTTTCTCACAATAATTTTTGTTTCATGGAATCTAATGGGTGTAACACCTCAAAGATTGAAAGCACTAAATAGTAAGTAGAAGTCAATAAGTTAAATAACATTTATGCACAAAAGTATTATATGGCACATTATAAACCTTACACAAATTAAAAATTACACCATAAAGCATGTATAAAAGTAGGGTTAATTTCCAATATGGATAGTATCTTCAATTTAATTCTTTAATTCCCTGTCACTGACATTTCCCATCAGAATACAAATATCTTACAAACTATATGCCCTTATTTTTGAATAAGCATATATTTGCTTCCCTTCATCCATACTCCCCTCTGCATTATCAATAAATGAAAATAAATTTACATGAATTTACTCAACAGTGCTAAGCGACCAATGGGAGGTATCATTTATCTTTCATATTGTGGTGGCAAATCAAAAGGATTGACAGGTTAACAGATATTTTATTTGTCCATTCTAACCATGAAGGTTATAAGATAAGTCACAGAAAAATTTATCAAGTATGCACAATGACGTAAAGAGCAACTTAAAGAGTTAAGTCAAAAATAATTTTAAAATGTATAAAGTTATACAGAAATGTTTAAAACACTTTTGCCATAACTTTACAAAACATTCTTTAACACATTTACCAAATGGTTGTTTGTCTTTTATTCATTTATTGTATATGAGTACATTTTCAAACAATTTGAAGCCTAATACCATGGGTAACTTGATAGGTTTGGACAAATTATGTTAGTGAGGAGAGAGAAAGAAGCATACTTACATTACATTTACATTAGATTGATTTGTGTTCAGTGGCTTCACTTGTAGCGACAGAGCACTGAACATTTAACATGTCCAGAGGTATACATTTTAATAGATTATATACTTGAAAAGTTAACATCAGAGACAGGCAATATGAAAAGCAATATGGAAAACAAGGCAGAGAAAATGATATATGATTACTTTCACTTAGCTTTGCCAGTGTACATCAGTATTTTTAGAATGGATACATTTATTGTCATTTCTTCAATACATATGCATTAAAACAGCCTTTAAACAGGCATCAAAGGTTTATTGGTAATGATTTGCCATTGGAACAGTTAGATTCTACTTACAGAGCTACATAAGCATTATCAGGATAATTCGTCATTTAGATAATATCTTGTATAGAATAAAATGACTTTGAGCATAGGCACTCTATTGCAACATTTTCAAAGGCACCAAAATTATCAGTTTTTCCTTTAAGATCATTAGGAAGAGTGCCAAATATTTTGATGGCTTCATAATGCACACCTTTCTTGAAAAAAGAAAGTTTAGCACTGGGATAATAGATATTACACTTTTGTCTAGTGTTTATTCTATGATTTACATTATTTATTATAAATGAGACCTGATTACATACCAAGAATTTTAGGTTCAGGAGTATATACATGCAAGGAATGGTTAACATCTTCAGTCTTCTAAAAAGATCTTTGCAGTAGCATCTGTTATGGTTAGTAATGATTCATATAATCTTCTTTTACGTAAGAAAAGTCTTTTTACTTTCTATTGAGTTGTCTAAAAATAATATTCCATGATGGAGTTAAAGTATGCATAATACACTAATTTAGGTGTATCAATAGAACTCATATTAACAAGTGCTCGGACAGCATAACAGGCAGAGCTGAGTTTAGGTAAGATATACTTAATGTGAGCTTTCTAATGTAAAAATCTGTCAACAACAAAAAAAAAAAAAAAAAAAAAAAAAAAAAAAAAAAAAAAAAAAAAAAAAAGTGAAATGTGTAGTGCTTAATGCCCGCTTTTACTACAGGTGACATTGCAGGTGGTTGTCAGCTTGAAGGCCCAGAAATTTTATGTTATCAATTTCTTTTAATAACATATCATTAATCTTCATTTCTATTTGAGTGTGTGACTTATGATAAGTTATAAATTTAACAACTTTTGTTTTATCTATAGATTCACGGATAACTTGTTCACTTTACACCAACATGGCATACAGTTCAAAACATAATTCAGTTTAACTAAACACTCATTTAAATTTGTACTGGTCACCAGGATACTAGTGTCATTAGCGAAAAGAACTGTACCTGCAATGACCTTTATTTAAAGTGAGAGGTTGTTTGTATAGATCAGAAATAGTAAGGGCCCTAACACTGAACATTGGGGTACTCCATGTTCAAAGTTTGTCTTTCATAAACAATTTCACTAGTTCTTTAAACACTCTGTTTTCTTTCATTTAATTGTGATACAAACCAACCTAACTGTTTATTTTTTAGTCCACAGAATTCCAATTTTGTTATAAGAATGTTATGATTATAGCATTTATTATATTTCAGAAAATTCCACCTACATGTCTTTTTCCATTTAAAGCAGACAACACTTCATGTGCAAGTTGGTAAGTTGCATTATTTGTCAATATTCCTTTTCTGAATCAACTGGTCACTGACAAGTATGATGTTATATTCAAGGGGTTTATGCAGTCTGTTGAACATTACTTTCTCAAGAACTTTTGGAAGAATTGGCAAGATATTGGTCTATAATTTGAAACATTATTACAAAAACAGGTTTAATAATTGAGAATTTCTCCTATCAGGTAAAATTTCAGTCTTTAGAGACTCATTGCATAAATAAGGGAAATGCTTATTTGTGAGGAGCATGATTTTAAGATTTTTGTAGTTATTCAGCATAACCAGAAGAATTCTTTGTTTTAAAAGAGTAAATAATTTTGTTTATTTCAGAAGGCGTAGTTAGATTGATTTTAAATGTAAGCACTACGTCTGTGAAACTTGAACTCTGATATTCTAGTGCTACATCTTTACTTCCATAATTAATATTCAGCTCTTTTGTTTCATCCAAAAAGAATTTATTCAACATTTCTGCACCTTCAAGAGGTTTGGTAATTTCATGATTGTCAACACTGAGTGTTACAGAGTAATTTTGTAATGAGTGTTTACATGTTATAGTTTTTATTATATTCCAAGTAGTTTTTACTTCACTGTCCAAACAGAATTAGTTTACTATAGTGCAATACTCAAACTGCCTTTGTTACCTTCCTTAACAATTTGCAATATTTTTATAGTAGTTTTTTAAACCTAAATTGTTACTAATTCTAAATTACTGATATAGTTTTCTTATACACCTGTAAGAGATTCAATTCTTAAAGTGCTTCAGGCATTGTCTCTTTTGAAGTTAAATATATATTTTTTTAACTTAAAAGGGAAGCAAAATTCAAAGTAAGTTATAAAGCATTGAAGAAAGCTATTATATTTATTGTTGGTTCCATTAGCTTCATAAGTTTGTTTCCATGATTCAAATTTAAGGTTTTTGCTAAATTTGTTCACAATATGTTCATTTATTTCCCTATACTTCTGATATGTGTATTTAGGTTTGAGTTTTAAATTTATCTTATTAATTCATGGAATTTGCGCATCATTATCTGATACTCCATTATTTTTTGATGAGATAGAGAAAAACTTAAATATACCTGAACTTACAAATATATTATATATAGCTGCTGATGAAGTATTTTGGATTCTTGTTGGAAAGTTTACTGTATGTCATGTGGTATGTTGTAAATAAAGAACTTAACTTTAGCTCTAGATGTATTTGAAGATCATATGGTCATGGCTTGCAGGCAATTTAAACAAGTGCTATGATGAAAGGAACGTAACTGAAGTAGAAATAGCACAAAAAAAAAAAAAAAAAAAAACAGAACATACTTTCAAAATGTTGGATATGATTAAAGTGACTATAAAATGGCAAAGAAGCTGATTGCTAAGTTACAGGGTAAATTACTTTTTACTCCAGAAAGCTTAAAGATTATGACTAAGAATAAGGTAATGGCTGATGAATTTGATAAATTAAAGGCTGATGAATTAAAAGGAATTTCATACTGCTCAGGTCTTGAATACTTATTGAGAAGGAAACCAAGCTCAAAGTATATAAGGAATCTCTAAAGAAGATTGTAATAATATTGGAGTTATGTCCCACAAATAGATATACCTACAGTCCAACAGTGGGACACTCCAGAAAACATTATTTTGAGAACAATTTAAATGGTTTATTTTACTTTGTTTTGCATATTTCAGATCAAAATATATCAGAGCACATTTACTGTGATGAAGCCTCGCTTCATCAGGCTTCATCACAGTCGTACTTACAATGCAAGTACTTACAATTGTAAGTCGCCACAAACGGTGTATCTGGAATGCGAGAGCCCCTAGTGGTTTACCGGAGAAATATACGAGTCAAATGAAGAATTTAATGTCATGACAGCAAGTTGGCCATGGTAGCTCAATGGGTAAGAGCAACTGGACGGAAATCAGGAGATTCGTGGTTCAAATCCCGGCCGTGGCATTGAATTTTTCATGTTGACTCTATCTATGATAAACCTTAGCCTATGTACGGCTAGTGTGAAGAAATGATTAATTTCCATCAATTAACTAAAATCTTAATAAGTAATTTTATAAAAAAATAATAATAAATAGTTTCACAAGAATTAAACACTTCTGAGAAAAATATTGGCAACAAATGACTAAATGATCAAAAAAATTTGAAACGGTGACTCTTTCTTTTGCTCCCGACTGTGCACCTCTTGCTTGCCCTCAGGACTGTCTTCAGAACTGAGTTATTTAAACTGAAACAAGGGTCATTGACTAAAGTGAGCGAATATCTTCTTTTGGATGGAAGAACTTTCATCAATTTTCTGTTCTCAGAAACATGTCTATTGATTACGATTAAAATGCTGCATGTTTGAGACACGACAATTTTTAATTTTTGGCCAAAAGGCGATAAACATCTCTTTAATTACCATGATTATTTAATTAAGAAACCAGGTTATCATAGATAAAAACATCAGGTTAAAAGAGAACGTGGAGTTCATAAAATACGCAACTCCCGCAATTTCTACTTCCCTCGTATCAGATATTTTCGAAACATCTCATCCTATATAACAATTGTTATGCACATTTAACAGTCTCAAAATTGGTCGTTGCATAATTTCATAAGAAACCTAGTATTTTATTTATTTATTTTTAATACCTTAACGTCCTTTAACTGGATAATAATATTGGGCAGTAAATGAAACGGGTGATACCATCACATCAGTCTAGAGCGACTAGAACATAAGATTTACCCGATAATCGTCTTATTAAGATAAGGGAATACCCTGTAAAAAGTCCTATTGAGAAAACTATCTTGATCTCGATTGGAAATCGCTTCTGCGGTGCCCAACTTGCGCTCATATGAGCAAAGGTGGATTTTTTTCACTTCAACCCACCTCCTCATGAAAGCATTTCCCTTTTTCACGCTCTCTCTACATAATGGAACGTTGCGTCTTATATTCGCAGACAGTAGGTGGAGGTAAACCCTCCTTCCCATTACGCGGCAAGGTTGGCCAAGATCTCTTCATTGGGAGTCAGACACGCTACCACCAAACTATGGAGGCGGGCTCCAGTTGAAATCATTTATAAACAAACAGTTTGCCTGATGACGATACGCAATGGAGCAATCGTGCTTTATATGAGTTGCGAAATTGTGAGAACCAGAGAGACTTATGTCAGTGTACGGGAGTACGAGGTCAATGTTTATTGGCCACGCCGTGGCTCAGTGGTTAGACCGCTTGGCTCTCACCAACGCGGCCCGGGTTCGATCCCAGGCGACCGCAAAGTGAGATTTGTGGTGGACAACACGGCGTTGGGGCGGGTTTTCTCCAGGACCTCCGGTTTCCCCCGCCATCTCATTCCACCGATGCTCCATCTTCATCTCATGTATCATCAGTGTCACCGCCTGCGGTGCCGTATGTAGTAAAAGCGGGCGTTAAACACTACACATTTCATTTTCAATGTTTATTGCCTCTACTACGTGCTTAGTAGCACAAACGTGTTACATTCCATTTAAAAAGTTGATATTGAGATGTCATCAGGAATGCAAGTTTTGAGGACACCAGAACAGGGGGGAAAAAACTTAAAAATAAATGTCTGCGCGCGCGCGCTCCAGAACCCAAATATTGGAGGAATATAAAATGTAGGATTTAATTTCGTTATCTTTCAAGGATGCGAAACGAAGACTTTCAGTAGAATCGTCCGAAAATGGCTTCAATAATTTTAATTTAAACACTACATATTTAAGATAGCTGCATAACAAATAGAATGCCTATTGTGAATTTTCTGAGGATAAACCCTGAAGTTTGCTTTACTGGAAGTGAAGTCTGTATAACTATTCTAAACCTAACAGATAAACGAAAAGTTACTGCACAAGTAACTCGTTAAAATACACAAATAATGTCAATTATAATAATGTATTGCAAAGTTAACTAATTCCGATATATTATTTGTTAGTGATTAAAATTCTCAGATACTTACTTAAAAGTATGTAATTTTTAACTTCTAAGATCCTATTCCCTTTTTCATTCAATGCATCAATCAGTGGTTCGTTTTTAAATATCTGATTGCTGCTTATATCACTTTATCCCAGTTATAAGAACAAAAGTGTGCAATTAAAGGTCTTTCTATAGACTTTATCCAAAGAAACAAGACAAAAACAAGCTTTTCTGAGAACATTGTAGAAGATTGGGTGGAGAAAGTAATGTGAATGTAATATATTACATCCGTTTTTAGTTTTACTAACATGATAAAAATACATCCCTGATTAATTATTAAAAGCAAATAATTCAACGTAGATTTTTGAACCCTCCCGGAAACTGACTTCTGAATACGTGCCTGTCAGCAGGTGACGACACAGACGATGTCAAGCGCAGATGTTTGCGGAAGTGAAGTAAAATGGATCGAAGAAGGAATACTGGAGAGAGCAAAATTATAATTAGACTGCGCAATAATCTCAAAACCCTCTCCGAGATATCGCAGATAGTAGGAAGATCGCGGTCAACCATACAGAGCATCATTGACATGGTCGACCTAAACTCCTCACTGCTAGAGATGAAAGTAATATTTTTCGCTACATTAAAAAGAAATTAGCGAATGACTGCCTCCGAGTTGCAGATAACAGGCATTAGCTATTGTTTCAGCAGGCCATGTAAGAGGCCACGCCATGGTCGAGCAGTTAGACAGCTTTTCTCTCACCAAGGCGGACCGGGTTCGATCCGAGACGACCGCAAGTGGGATTTGTGGTGGACAGCACGACGCAGAGGCGGGTTTTCTCCGGAATCTCCGGTTTCGTCCGTCATCATTCCACCAATTGCTCCTTTATCATCTTTTATACTTACAATCATTGGCATGTAGTATTCTTAAAAAGAATGGAACATGCCCGTAAATAATAAAACAGGCACCATAAGATCTGTTTGCAATAACCACGGATACAACGGCAGGGTACCAGGGAAGAAGTTCTATGTCAGCTCACAGAGCAAGAAAAACCCGCAAAGAATTCGCCTGAAAGTACCGTCAAAAGACCATAGACTTCTGGATAAAAGTTAGAACCTATTTAAAGTGTTTGACTTGGACTGCAGCCGCAAAGTGTGGAGGAAAACAAATACGGAACTAGAGGCAAGAAATCTATTTCACAAAGTGAAACATGGGGGAGGATCCACGATTGTCTCGGTTTGCCTCAGCGTGTCAGATGTGGCAGATCACACGAAGTAGGTATATGGGCATTACGAAACAAGATTTGACTACCAGCGTGGACAAAATGGGCCTCCAAGAAGATAGGATGTTTGCGGTCCAAAGCATAATGCTCTTAATCCGCAGCTCCATTTCTTATATAACTTCCATAAGCAGTTTCATACCTCTCCCCAGTCACAACATATTAGGATACCCATCTGTGAAAAACCTAAAATCTGTAATTTTGCTTGGATTGACTTGAAACTTTAACATAATATTGTAATATTAACAATAGTTTACACACCAATTTTCAAATCTCTGTGAAAAATAGGTCTTGTGATATTAACACATTTATAGTATTTTATTGTCATTAATTGAATTGTTTCACACGATGCAATTTTAGTTTGAGAAAAATAATACTTTGTACTTATAATCTTAAGTACATTATTAGTAAATTTGTGAAATGAAATTTTAATGTGACACTTGGCTTAGGATAAGAAAATTCATTTCGCATTTTATTAATTTTTAACATTTGCTTGTGAAATATGATATTTGTTATTTAATTGCACAAACACTGGTGACATAAAACAATCATCCCATCAGTTTACTTGGGTACTGTTTTTATCTAATCACAAACATGTTCAAGCTTCTACTTCGAAAACTGTATCGTGTGGAGTAATTTATATTTTGAAATGCGCTGAAAATTAAAAACTCAAGAAAATAACCAAAATAGGTGGTATAAAGCACTGTGCCCACTTACAGTCAGCCATTTAAATCGTTACGTGACACAGTTTAAAGGGTTGCATGGCATTACAAATAATAGGAAATTGAAGTACAAGGATTACTCTATTTAATTAGTCAAGAAAAAGGTTTTCGTCATTTCTTTTTGCACTTTTTGACCAATTTTCAAAAATGGGTATCCTTAACCCTATCGAGCAAATATAGAGCATCCTGGAAAACTCCATAAAGAAAAGGACTATTTTCAAAAAAGAAACATAAAAAAACGGCTCTTTTGGAAAAATGAAACTGCATACCAAACACAAAGATTAAATAAACTGTCCGTTTTCTGTCAGAAAGATTAGGGGCTAAAATTAAAGCTATAGACTACCCGACGAAATACTCAAGGCCAATATTTTTGTAATAATGTGTACTACTTTTGGAGTGTACCATTACCTTTTGTGCCTCAGAAATGTGCAATTTATTTTTATTTTTAATAGTTAGAAAATATAATGTTGCTTAACTTATCTCTCGGTCCAGTGCATGTTGCTATTTCCTTTAAACTTCTTCATGATATTGATTTTCTTTAGAGATTTAGTGGTGTATAGGTATTGAGTTGAGTCCAGAGGTTCTACCCCCATTAGCCTTGAACCCGTAGGAACAAGACCCGGGCCTCTTTCAACCTGGGAGTTATTCGAGCTGTCCCAAAGGGCGCTCGGCATCCTCCGTGGGGCTTTTCGTAGGGCAAGACCTAGTTACCTAACAAGCCCCCCCATCTGGTCCTAGGGACACAAGACGGGATGGAAGTGGATACGCCACTTACGCGCGCCAACACCAAAGGTGAAGACTACCGATATGACCTCGGTGGGGCCGCCTGGTGATCTAGCACACCTTCTACTAGCTTAGCAGGCTAGTACCCGGAAACTTAATGGCTTCCCTCAACCCCGTCCGAAGACGTACCCGATTCCCACGGGTATCGGGAACACACTGCCCCCTCGAAGCCATCCCAATCCGAACAACTCCCGAAGGAGGGGCTCAGATGTTCGGCCCGAGGTTCCTCTAGTAACGTCAGAGGTACCACGAGTGCTAAGGGTCCGCAGCGCCCGCACTTTGGCAGCTGAAGGGGACGGATCCCCTCCCCTACGGGAAGGTGTATAGGTATTGCCAAAAATTGGCATCTATAGCTTTCAAATAGTAAACTAAGGAGTGAGTCACTTGCTTCCAATCCACCTCACGCCCTAGCAGTAATGACTTGTTTGCGGTGCTTAATGGAGGGGGAGAGGCTTGAGGTCCAAGAGAATATTTACAACCCTTACTGGTATTGGCTCGATCATTATAGGTAGTTCCAAACAACTTTTCACGTGCCATATTTTTGGCGATAACTATACGAATACCTTTCTGTCCTCACTGTAACTGTTGAAAGTATGCCTGTGAAGTGTCACGAGGTAAAAAACATTGTTGTTATGTTTTTTTTTTTTTTTTTTTTTTTTTTTTTTTTTTGTTTAGTAAACCTGGAGAGGGATTCGATTCAAGAAATAGTCCTCTCTGCATCGCACATCAGCACAACGTCGTCCAGCAGTGCAGTTATGGCTGCCAACATTCAGTTTGTTGCGTTTTGGATCATTTAAGTACTCATAATTCGGAGCTTTATGTATTTAGTAAAACCAGGACATTATAGTAAAAGGTAAACAAGCCTGCTTCTGACGCCTTTATAAGTACGAATGAAAAACGATGCAGTTATTTCAAAACTGAATACATACTACATTTTTTTTAAATGGCTGCTGCATGGAAACTGAAAAGTATATTATTTTTCCTGGCATTGTATGTATTCTTTTTGAAACCAATTAAAGAATAGGGTAGGTTTATCTTATATCAGAAATTTTCACAAAGCAGGTATTTAACTTGGGAAGACGCAATTATATTCATACATAAAAACGAATTTGAAAACCTCGGATAAAACAAGTGAGCAGCACAGGTCGAATGTTTTGAAATTCAGTCTCTAAGTTGACTAATAGAGAAATAAAAATTTAACCTACTGGCAGAGGTTACAACAAGCATAAAGAATCTCTTAACTGGGAAAACCATAATTAGTTCTTGTACGTGCTATCCAATTTCAAATTAACCACACACAAAACGCTGGAGGGTTCAAAGTCACGCCAAATCGAATTCAAAGTAATATTATTGAAAGTATTGGTAACGTAATTCTAGACATAATAAGGGAAGAGCAGAAGATGTAATGCTGGAAGTAGCAAAATTGTCTCAACTTTCCACTGCCATTCGTTATGTAAGAGTAAGGCTTTAATGTCAATACATTTGCATGTAGTTATTTCAGACTTTCTGAGAGCAAGCTTAGATGAACACTTTCTGTTCACTGCAAACAATAGTGAACGTAGTAACATATTTCGTGTTTATGTTTCTTATTACTTTCTCTCCTACGTACATCGAAGGTACCCAAAAGTTGGATACCAGATTTCACTAGAAATGCACGTTGTGGTGTATCCTGAATAATGCTAATAAAAAAAAGCTGTATGTGTGTATGCATGTATGTATGGTTTTTTTTTTTTTTTTTTGTAATTTACGTCCGCCCCAACGTTAAGTTATATTGGACGGTGAATGAATTGGTTGAAATGATGCTCAAATGAGTCCAGGGTCCATGGAGCTTAGAGTTACCCGACATTCGTATGAAGGATAAGGGAAAACCCCGGAAAAACCATATCTAGGTAACTCACCCTGACCGAGATTCGAACTCGGGACCTCTTGAACGTGAGGCAGACATGCTACCATCTACGGTACCGAGGCGGGCATGTATGTATGTGTATGTACGTGCATGTGTGTATGTATGTGCATGTGTGTATGTATGTGTATGTATGCATGCATGCATGCATGATGTATGTGTGTATGTATGCATGCATGTATGTATGCATGTATGTATGTGTTGTATGAATGTGTGTATGTATGTGCATGTGTGTATGTATGTATGTCCATATGTATGTATGCATGTATGTATGCATGTATGTATGTATGTGCATGTGTTGTATGAATGTGTGTATGTATGTGCATGTGTGTATGAATGTATGTCCATATGTATGTATGCATGTATGCATGTATGTATGTGCATGTGTTGTATGAATGTGTGTATGTATGTGCATGTGTGTATGCATGTATGTATGTGTATGTATTTATGCATGCATGATGTATGTGTGTATGTATGTATGTATGCATGTATGTATGCATGTGTGTGCATGTGTTGTATGAATGTGTGTATGTATGTGCATGTGTGTATGTATGCATGATGTATGTGTGTATGTATGCATGTATGTATGTGCATGTGTTGTATGAATGTGTGTATGTATGTGCATGTGTGTATGTATGCATGCATGATGTATGTATGTATGTATGTATGTATGTATGTATGTATGTATGTATGTATGTATGTATGTATGTATAGCGTTTAACACCCGCTTTTACCACATACGGCACCGCAGGCGGTGACACTGATGATACATGAGATGAAGATGGAGCAACGGTGGAATGAGATGGCGGGGGAAACCGGAGGTCCCGGAGAAAACCCGACCCAGCGCCGTGTTGTCCACCACAAATCTCACTTTGCGGTCGCCTGAGATCGAACCCGGGCCGCCTTGGTGAGAGCCAAGCGGTCTAACCACTGAGCCACGGCGCGGCCTGTGTGTGTGTGTGTGTGTGTGTGTGTGTGTGTGTGTGTGTGTGTGTGTGTGTGTGTGTGTGTGTGTGTGTGTGTGTGTGTGTGTTGAGCAGCATAATTCAGAAACGAAAAGTTGGTTTTGCTATTTAACTTCAACTTCTTCCAAGAATACGCACAAAGATGTATACAAAGAAATGCCCCATCACAAATTCTCATAAATTACTCCAACTTTTGTATTTAAAATATCGTATGGTTAAGATATGTTCATGATATATAGATATATCTTGAATTTTCTGGGAGTTTCTTCAGAAGTCATTATTATTATTATTATTATTATTATTATTATTATTATTATTATTATTATTATTATTATTATTATTATTATTATTATTATTATTATTATTATTATTATTATTATTATTATTATTATTATTATTATTATTATTATTATTATTATTATTATTATTATTATTATTATTATTATTATTATTATTATTATTATTATTATTATTATTATTATTATTATTATTATTATTATTATTATTATTATTATTATTATTATTATTATTATTATTATTATTATTATTATTATTATTATTATTATTATTATTATTATTATTATTATTATTATTATTATTATTATTATTATTATTATTATTATTATGGATGACTTTTCTATAATTGGTAAACTTACAGATACACAAAATTTACTACACAAAAAATGTATATCCCCTTTAAGTACACAATTTATATCAGTTTTTCTACAGTGAACCATTTCCGAGCTATTTCTTGTTAGTAGTTTGACTTTTCTCATACTTACACTTTTCTCCAATAGTAATTCGTTATTCAATTTATATGTACTGGCCATTCAAAGAGAATGGAATATAAAAGCTATCACATAGCGACCAGCTCTTACTATCCCTTAATCCTAATGTATGCTATTTCCATTGCAGCTATAAGGAAATGTATAGTGAATAAGACAATTGTTTATCTCGATGGAATAGATAAAAGAGTACGCGTTGATAAGAATGTTTTGTACAAGAGTGCGTATGAAAAAGGCCATACGGGTGCAACGTGTCATGGTTGAGCAAAGAGAACCGAAATTTAAAGTCATCACATAGAACCCAACTGTTAAAAGATGACTCCCTTAAGTCCGTTGTATTCCCTTATTTATTGTACCTACGAGAAGGTACGTAACAAAATAATTTCTACAAATGTTTACCTCATTTAGCGTGAATTAGTTAAAAGTGTAGTTAGATGAGAATAATTTGTTGAAGAATGGATAGTCAAGTTCTGTGAATTAAAAGCATTATATTTAAATTTTCATTACTGTTGATTATCTATGGTAAATATGGCCACGCCGTGGCTGAGTGGTTAGACCACTTGGCTCTCACCAAGGCGGCCCGGGTTCGATCCCAGGCGACCGCAAAGTGAGATTTGTGGTGGACAACACGGCGTTGGGGCGGGTTTTCTCCGGGACCTCCGGTTTCCCCTGCCATCTCATTCCACCGGTGCTCCATCTTCATCTCATGCATCTTCAGTGTCACCGCCTGCGGTGCCGTATGTAGTAAAAGCGGGCGTTAAACACTACACACACACATATGGTAAATATTACTGCACGCCACGCCCATATCTCATTCCTCTTTAAGTATATTTGCTAAGAATTTTTAAAAAATCGTTTGGAGAACAATAGTATTGCTGGTAATATTAGGTCTTGAAATTATATATATATATATCCTATAATGCATCTTGAGAGTAATTTGAGTTTTGAATCAGTCATGTTTTACTTAACTGATACATTAGAATTGCCTTACTATAACTACATTCGAAACATTGTACTTATATAATAAATTATGCATAAATTTTCTAAACTGACTGAAGACGAATTGCACAAAATTGTTTTGGAACTATGTCATTTGGGGACTATATGCCTTTTCTTCTCACCAGATTAATATTGCATTATCACTCAATGTCTCCATAAGTGAGACCTAAGTAAATTAGTTACAGAAATTCATTTTCTGAACATACTCTGCCTGTTAAGTCCCACATTAAATGCTATGCAATCACTATGTGAAAAATTGTTCCTGTTATTCACATATTGTTTTATATAATATTCCCTTTTGCTTTTTCGTTTTATTGTTTTCCCTATTTTACTATAACTTTTACTTTTGAGTTAAAATGGATCAAAATGGTAAAAGACTGCCCCAAAGGAATGTTAAATAAGTACATAACTAAACCAGTTACGTCATATTTGTTAACTAAAATGTTTCAAACAGTTTCAATTTAATTTGTATATTTTTTTAAAGAATATATTGAATCCCAAAAGTTTATATCAGTGGATGAAAGACATTCGTTTTTCTCTAAATTTGTTGATTTATGTATTTATTAAGTAGTTTGCTAACAGGAAAGCAATATAAAACTAACTGTGATGTGCAGTTATGCCTGTTATCAGTTTGTACACTCTTGTATTGCAGGATGGCTGGCATCTGGCTAAATCAATATATACTCCGGTGGTGGCACATTCTATATTCGGTTTTTAAACTGCCAGCAAAACTGTAAACCCGAGCTGCCGGAGTTAAAGTGTGAGGATAAGTTTAATCTTGCGCTAACGTGCGTGTAAACAGTGGTGAAAATCCTCACAAAATGTTCAAAATATATGTTTAAAATCTTTAACATATGAGTTATACACACATATGAACATATTAAAATAGGAATTGATTAATTTAAAGCTGTATATATAACATTAATTAAATATTTCTCTGCACAACAATGATAAAGCATAAAGAGTTCTTTAGTATGTGATTCTCTTGTGAATGAAAGCTTAACTAAATAACCAACATGTTTATATGTAGCTTCCGCAACTTCCAAGGATATAGCACGAAGGTTTCCACGAAACTGCATCCATACCAAAATATTCCTTACATGGAAGAATATTTGCTATTTGTGTTTTCTTAAAATGGCTGTAACGATTGCATTACTAAATTTTGTGACATTAACATGACAAATAATCTGTATATCTTGAATTTTCTCGGAATAGATCGTAAACCCCTTAATTTGATGAATTTGACTAGGAAATCACACGAGGTAAGCAGAAACGTATTTCAGGAAAGAAAAATATATGCATCTTAAAATACACACCTTGCCCAAAATAGCTTTTTGTTTAGCGTCAAATGTTTTAGGTATTTTATGTCATATTGCACTTATATTTTGCCAAGTGAAAGTAATAATTTGATAATCCCCAAATATAAATTTGACAACTTTCTCTTCACTGCCATGGTCGCGTGACAATCTAAAGCGCACTGCTTTGTGTATAAGTATGTAGAAATTATTAATTCCGCAAAAGTTGAAATGATTTCTAACGAAACCTTTTATCATGATGGGAGATATACATTTTTATAGTAAGTTATCATTTATCCCTTATGCTTTTCAAGTTATATGAAACTCAGTAACAGTAAATATGGCTTTCTGGGCTATTCCTGGAATATTTAAGATATACTTTTCAGCTGCAGTTCTAATATCTAAAACATGTGATGAGCCCTTTTTGATAAAATTAATAGGTAGTCTGAAGAGAAAGTAAAAATTCCACACAAATTTATGCCGCAACGTAAGCGGTACTTTAAGTGAAAAAAAATTGCATAAAATATAATGTTAGAGAAAATGCTTTATTTATGTATTTTCATAAATCCTGCAACATGAAAAGAGGAAGCCTTGCAACAATTTTTGGCAAATGTGGAACACGGAAGAATTAGAATCATACAGATTGCCTACCACTGTCTCAGAAAGAAACAGGTTAACTCCTGTTGCTGTTTTCCCTTTGTGTATAGTTATACTAATGGTTTCTTGGTTTTACTGTTCATATTGATTGATAGGTGAGCCTCATAAGCAGGATGCCTAATTGGAACTGTTACAACAAGAACTGTCAAAATCGTCATCTACCCCACCCTATATTATGCCACAGACCAGCCTTCAAAGCCGTAAAGAAACGTCGTCTCTTAAAGATATGCAAAGGTAAGAAGCAGATCAAATTATCATCCAATATAACAATCCAATTGCAGAATTATACTCGTGAGTTTAATGAAGTATTTTTCTTCAGTAATAACTGTAGATCAAATATGGTTATGCTAATGCTTACTTACCTAATAAGGGTCTAGTGACACGATCCGTAAGAACATGGAGAATGAAAGCGGTAAGGTTAATAGCTTAGAATGTTTTGTAGTGTTTGTAACTGTAGTATTTCGTATATGGTCCTGTTTTTTTATTTTACTAATGATTTGCAATGTGAAATACCAAATAGGTACATTGTAAATATGTCATTAACATAATTTAAATAATACACAATTAATTCTGAATAACCAGTCTGCGTTTTCAGATTTTATGGCAACTATTGGACTAGTAATAGATGGAATGCGAATAGTAATATGATTATTTATACGAAACATATTCGCAAATTATAGAGAAAATAACGTCATTAAGTAAAAAAGGATCACAATCGTTTATGGATTTTACTAATAACTGTCAAACGCGTAATATATATGCCATATGAATTTGATTCCCTTCCATATGACACGGTAATGACCAATTAGGTACGCTGCTAAATGCGGACCTCTCGCGCACCGACAGCTTTAAGCTAACGCGCTATTTTACACAAAATATGCTTATTTAAAGATTGAAAAGAGTAAGTTCACTTTATATATTTTATATGATTTAAAAATTCGAAACACAACTTGTCACTTTTTTGCCACAACATTAATACGTTTTAAACCAGCCAAAAATAGTGAGACACCAACACAAACACCAACTATCAGCTACGCTATCAGTGCCAAACTGCATAAGATCGTCGCACAAATAAAAGGAGGGTGCGACAGAAAAAGATAGATATCTGGATGATCAATATTGCACACCTCACGACACATGTTTAGATATATATACCCACGCAAGCGCGCGAACTAAAGTAAACTGTTTCAGTTGGAATGATTACGCCGGTATCGAGGATCCTGTTACCAAGATGGCTATAAGCCACTAGAGGAGGTTTGTCCTACCACCCAACAAATTGAAGATAACGATTTCATCGAAAATTCACTTTCTGACGTCCCCTGAACAAAAGTAGATAAATAAAATTTTATTTGTGTGTCTGTGAACAGAATAACTAAAAGCAGATTAGTACCTATTTAAATTCAGCTCTTTCAAGGATGAAACAGGAAGATTTTCAAGGTCATCCCTCAATGCAAAATTGCCCATTACGTATAGAAGTACGTATTATTTTTAATTTTGTTAAAAATACTTCTAAGATTTTATTTCAAATACTATGTTGTTAAGATTGTCTTGACACAGTAGAAGAAAGAGTTGTGCGCAAACAGATCCAACCGATGCGGACGCAGTTCCTCGCCTGAACGCCGTCGCCTGGAGCTTCAAATGATGAAAGTGATAGATAGCAAATTCGTGGTGGATAGCAAATTCGCCTACCGATCCGGGGAAATGGCGAAAAACCCATGATCAGAATAGCTGACTCGACGGGAATCGAACCCGAATGCGTTACCATCTCGCTGTGTATTCTGTATAATGCTGCAGCAGCTAAATCGTTATTCTTGTTTCACCATAAATATCTGCAAGTTCAGAGAAGATGTAAATTAATATTCTTTGTGTACACAATCATCGCTTACTAACGCCAATGAGCAGAAACAAGGAACTAGTAGGTACCAGTTGGTATACCAATTAGGACCAATATGTATCGCAGCACTTCTTTGTATGAAATTCAAAACATATGAGGGCTGTTCAATAAAGAATTATCATAATTTTTTACGGTCATAATTTTTCGCACTAAAATTCAAACTTATTATATTCCGTTAGCGTAATGTGAAACAAACATGCCGTAATAGTTTCATTGTTGGTACTCCTAGTTCCCGCCTGTGATAACCAGGCAAGTTCAGACATGTTCAGTATCGCCTACCGCTGCAATGGAGGTAACACGCGAGGAACAATATGCGGCTTTGAAATTCTGCTTTCATCTCAACAAATCTTCAGTTGAGGCCTGTACAATGTTACAGCAGGCCTATAGAGAGTCTGTTCTTCCCTACAAGGTGGTTTAAAATGTTTATAGAGGGGAGACAATCAATTTCAAAGGAAGGTGGACCCAGTGCTCCAGTTACTGCTCTTACGGAAGAAAACATCAACACTGCTACTGCCATTGTGAGAGAGGATCGAGAAATTACCTTAAGATCACTTTCTGAAATACTGAACATTTCATTGGGTGCCACCCATACATTGGTGACAGAAACATTACATATGAGACGTGTTTGTGAGCGATGGGTTCCTAGACTGTTGATTCCCGAACAAAAGGACATTTGCATGCAGGTCTGCATGCAGTTAAAGTTGGTGGTAGAGGAAGATCCGGAGTTTCTTTCAAACGCAATCACTGCTGATGAAACTTGGCTACATCATTTTGATCCTGAGAGCAAACAGCAAAGCTCAGTGTGGAAATCTCCTTCATCACCAACCCCCCAAAAAGCAAAAGTGTTTGCTTCTGCTGGGAAAGTTATGGTCATCTCAGTCTTTGATATTCATGGAATGGTTTATCAGCATGTTGTACCTGCACACACATCAGTAACTGGACAATACTACAGGGATGTCCTGAAAACATTACAAGTCCACATCAGGCGCAAAAGACCACATTTTCGTGAAGCAGGCTGGATGCTACACCACGATAATGCGCGGCCGCATATTGCCAATGTTGTTGCTGAATATCTTACAAAAATCAACGTGAAGTGCATCTCTCCCCTCCCTATAGTCCGAAATTAGCTCCATGTGACTTTTTTCTATTTTCTAACTTGAAGAAGCGCCTTCGTGGGAGGCATTATCCATCATCAGAAGCAGTGGTGAAGGCGATTTTGAAGGATCTTTCCAAAAATGGTTTCCAGTATGTCTTTGAAGACTGACAGAAACGCTGGGACAAGTGCATCGCATTCAGGGAAGACTATTTTGAGAAGAACCATAGGAATTATGAGGATGAGTAAAGGTACGTTGTCAAAAAAACTTGTGATCGTTCTTTATTGAAAAGCCCTCCTAACTGTGTGACAATAATCAAACCAATGACCTTCCTTTATACATTAGCAGTTGCAGACTCAAGAGCACGTAACACAAGAAGACAGTTCTCGACGTTCAGTGAAATAATCAGTTCGACATTTGGAACTTTAAACGGCATTACACCTTGAAAATGTTCAGTTATCTACCTATATGCTGCGAAAATCTACCTATATGAAGAAGTGATAAAAGCCTTCTAAACAAATTTTCTCCTTTAGCAGGGACTTTAAGGCATCTGATGTCGAAATATTTAACACCATACAAGTGCAATTTATTTGGTTTAGTTGTGGATCACACATTACCTATCTCAAATTGCTATATTCTCTGAAATTACTTGAGTATATTACCCGGGACAAATACCTTGAACTTTGTGTATGTGTGGCTATAATTGGGATTAAAGTGTGGTGATGGCTACCTATAGGCTGCGTATTAAGTTAAACTAGTTGTTAGCTGTGGTGAGACGCGTGAGTACCGCAGTGCGGTGCAGTTTCGCATCACAAAGTAGGTGTCTCTAATAATCATTTTCAAACATGGAAACAAACAAAAAGTCACCACAGAGGATTGTGAAGCCCCAAAGTAGAAATATTATTCAGAATCGTTTCCAATTCTGCACGGCGGAAAAGCAAAACAGTCTAGTTCTTCTTTTGCAAAGGACTGGATAGGCCGGATAGAACGGCAGTATGAAAAAGTGAAGCCACAGTAAAAAGAATCGTTAAATAATTTGAAACGGCTAATGTTTCAGATACACGAGTTACTAGTTCAGGAAAACTGTCAATTTGTTATAGTGCATTTATGGTGCATTTTAAGAGCCATTTTATTAAAATTGTGTATTTCTAAGAGTTTACTTAGAAACATTTTAATGCCTATTTATGTGCCTATTTTGCCCATTTTAGTGCCTTTTTGCCTGCCTATTTCACACATTTTTAGTTCCTATAAATCCGCTCCATAGTAGGTAATAATAAAGGTCAATAGTTGGAAGGATCCTGTTTATCCCACTTTTTAAATAAAGGTTTGACAGTAGCAGACAGAGGTATTCTATTAATTCGCAGAGTACTATGTTACGTTGCTTCTGACGTTTGCTTCTAGTGGCAGTTGTTTGCATATTTGATGGCCGTGTTGTACATCTGACGTCATTCATGCTCCCTGTCCAGTTAAACCATGCGAGCGCACATCCTTTCGGCCTTTATTTATAACAAAAGTTTTGGCCATTATTCCATGAAAAGATAGTGCAAAAAAAAAACACAAGTATATAAAACTATGTTAAAACTGCAATTTCTGAAGATAGTGCAAAAAAAAAAAAAAACACAAGTATATAAAACTATGTTAAAACTGCAATTTCTGATTCGGGTTATTAACAATACTAATTCACCCGGCCGCGCCGTGGCTCAGTGGTTAGACCGCTTGGCTCTCACCAAGGCGGCCCGGGTTCGATCCCAGGTGGCCGCAAAGTGAGATTCGTGGTGGACAACACGGCGCTGGGGCGGGTTTTCTTCGGGAGCTCCGGTTTCCCCCGCCATCTCATTCCACCGGTGCTTCATCTTCATCTCATGTATCATCAGTGTCACCGCCTGCGGTGCCGTATGTAGTAAAAGCGGGCGTTAAACACTACACATTTCACATTTTAATTACTAATTCACCCAATAATGTACCAATATAGTTACCGCTTTTAATAACACCACCACCATGGCAATGGACATCATCATAATGACAGTGCGATTACACAGGTTATTAACAATATTAATTCACCCAATAATGTATCAATATAGTTACCGCTTTTAATACCACCACCATATTCATCGTCATCGTATTTGTTATTGTTTGTCGAAGTTGGCAACAGAGTCCACCGGCTCTGTTAGCAACGGTAGTAACAAGTTCAAAATGGTGGCAAAAGAACCCAATGCGAAGTGAAAGAGAAATGTGTGTAGAGAGTAAACTAAAGACGGGAACGGATTAATATTTACTCTAAGGTATGCCCAATCAATACGAAGGAGGAAAGTAGTGCATAGGATAAATAAGTTGTTATGTTTTAGTTATAGCCGGAATTACGAAGCAACATTCTGGTTTATAGATAAAGGAATCTGGCAAAATCTCCAAAAGGAGGATACCAGGCGATAATGCTTCGCCAGGTGTCGCATTAAATTAACAATCACATTGCAGTTTAGCTGAGAAAAACAACAACACGTTAATCACTCTATGTGCCAGTTAAAAACATGTGCGCTTATAAACAATGTACGCATGAATGCTATTGGATTCGTGTATATTAACGTTTGTTTGGTATAGTTTTCAGTCGTTTACGAATTATTTATGGTACTTGAGGTAAAGTTTCTTTCATCATAATGCATTTTGAATAGTCTGGCACTATTTGTATTACTGTTTAGTGTGTTTACAAGAACTTTGAATTGTTTGTTAAGTCCATTCTTGCAAAATTGGCAAAAAAAGTATTCTCGTAAAAACAGTGATATTGGTAAATGTTACTTATTATTATAAATACAAACCAGAAACACCCAGTTACATATAAATGGTCTCCTAACGCAATAGTTTGTTTCTACTTCGTATACCCGAAATGAATAAACAAAGCAAAATAGAGGAAATTTGGTTAGTTTACGGCCAGTTTTAAGCCTGTGTTACAGTATTGGCATTACAGGAATCCGTGTTATCCCTGTTTCTCATAATCTTAAGTTGGCATTTATTGCATTCCACTGTTGGCTCACAGTGCAGCTCTCCTCTGCTCATTGCAATTAATGTATCCCTTCTATAGCGAGTGTGCAATAACATGTCCAGCACCAGTTTCCTCCTTTTGCAATCCAAGTGATTGAGCAAGAATATATGTACACACACACACACACACATACACACACACACACACACACACACTCGCACAAATGTGCCTCAACTAAGTGTTAAATTTAAACTAATTTTAAGGCACTGAGATGGAGAAAGGATAATCAGATATTGTTTCCTTCACTTGTGGCTTTGAATTAGATGCTATGTTGCAATTAAGATCAGAATTCAGAAACATTTTGGAGAACGTAATGAAAAGAAGAACCAGATAATTTCTACTGGAGAAGAATGTATTAATATTTCAAGGGAGACAAATTCAGAATAGTGCTTATCAATTATGTGAGAAACTTGTCATTATTTGTATAGTATCTGTAGATTTATTATTAATTTGAAGACATTGGGACAAATAAAGGATAATTTATACTTAAAAGGGATACGAGTCCACAAAGCAAACATATTATGCATAACAACAAAATACCTTTACATCATCAGATGTCCAGGAAGAGCAATGTTAAGTTTCTCATATAATTAATGCAGTTTTGCGACTTTGTTCCCCTTTGACATATACTTAAATTCTTGAAGCACGTGGATACCAAGCAGAAGAAAGTGGTACCACATATGATAACATTACACAGTTTTATGTCATTACACACTCACAATAATCTGTTCACTGTAAGAATAAAGTAAATGTTAAACAAGCATGTGGCGGAAATCTACAGCATTGGCTGCTGAGTTTTAATACTTCCATGTTCTTCCACAATATAATTCCGCAATGTATTAAGCTTCTTGCTTTACCTGCTTTCAATAAATCATTCATGTTGTTATAATATAGCATTAACATTATAAAGTATTTACAGTAAGAGTAATGGCTCTCAAAGGTTCAAAAGGTTCCCAAAGATGGCAGTTAAATTCCAGTGACAGCATTGCTGTTTAGGTGCACATGTGCAGATGTTACGTATAACCAATGACATACTAAGAGGCAGAGCTCATTGCGGAATGTGGAGTAATACTTTACTTTATTCTAACAGCGAACAGATTATAGGGACAAATGTTTTGACTGCCATGAGTGAAGGAGAGTTGCACTGTGGGAATATAATATTGCTATATAATTGAATATAATATATAATTGACCATGAAATATAATATTGCCCTGAAGTAATGAAAGCTGCACAAAATGTGAAGTAACTTTAAAGTTGTGCATCATTAATTATGTAAATATGTGTACATGAAATAGAAAGCCCAAAAATTACGTACCCATATAATAATAATAATAATAATAATAATAATAATAATAATAATAATAATAATAATAATAATAATAATAATAATAATAATAATAATAACCCATGGCGCGACAGCCCTTAGAGGGCCAAGGCCTACCAACTCGACTGCCGGCCTCACGCCCACTTACACACGGCAGAGGTGGACAATCATCCAGCCTATACGGGGAGGAGATGTGGTCGGCATCTCCCAGCCAGAATGTTGGTTTCTGTGGCCAGACGTACCCATAAAGGAAAAGCAAAATAACTAGTTTAGCATGAATAACGATTTCCACAAGCACCACATAGACATAGCTTTTATGTGGAAATGTAAAATTTAAGCTTTCTCACCAACCAATACTATGCAATCTGAGTGCACAGTATTTATGTATATTTGTAACACGATGCACATATATAAACACAGAACATTGAATATAAATTGCTTAAGCATATAGGTATAATGTTAATGATGCTGAAGAAATGTAATTGAGTGCTTGTGCCCTAAATACATATATAAAGACCTTAGGTTGTATTCTGTGGGGGAACTCAGTAATGGGAATATTTAGTGTATAGTAAGATATTGCTTGGGAACTTCAAAAATAGCACTGATTTGGTGTCACCTATAGCATTTACATTTAAGTAGCCTGTACTCCACATAGACAGTACAGATATATACTTTGTTGGCTGCAAGTAAACAATGCTGGAGTTACAGCAGCAATTTTATTCTGTCTCAAGCAAAATGAAAGTCCTTGTGTACTTGAAGTTGAACTATATAACACTTGGGTGTCTTATGTGACAGAAGCAAAATTTCTGGGAATCTGGCTGGACCAACATTTAAAATGGGGAACTCACATACAAAAATTACATTGGACAACAGCCAAAAAGTTATGGAAATAGAATAAGCTATTTGAAGAATTTTGTACTGTAATGATGAATATGATAGTAAAAGCAGCCATAGCGGTCTGGTTTCATTGTATAGCACATATCTGGGATTACTTTCTAAAGAAGAAAGCATAAGTGGTTTTTCTGTCAAAGTTACAGTAAACTCCGTACATAGGGATGTGGAGATAGATTTATGACTTTGAGGTTTTGTGTTTGATTGTGAAGGACCTATGGTTTAGACAGATACAAGACGTTGGTAGTGGAGACCAGTTTTTATCTGTATCGTTGGAGTAATTTCATAAAATTGTAGGTAGTGCTTTGCATAGCCATCCATATATAGATCTGTTTTGTCAGAAGACTCTCTCTCTCTCTCTCTCTCTCTCTCTCTCTCTCTCTCTCTCTCTCTCTCTCTATATATATATATATATATATATATATATCCAAAGTACATTAATTTCAGCATTTGAACATCACCATAATTTTGGAAATATCTCAGTAAATATATTGATCTGCTAATAAACATTACATACATAGTCTATGTGTTCTGTCCATTTTAAACAGTTGTCTACCTGAAGGCCTAGAAATTTGTGTTAACATTTTGAACTAATGTATTCCCAATCTCTCTCTCTCTCTCTCTCTCTCTCTCTCTCTCTCTCTCTCTCTCTCTCTCTCTCTCTCTCTCTCTCTATATATATATATATATATAGAGAGAGAGAGAGAGAGAGAGAGAGAGAACATCACCATAATTTTGAAAATATCTCAGTAAATATATTGATCTGCTAATAAACATTACATACATAGTCTATGCGTTCTGTCCATTTTAAACAGTTGTCTACCTGAAGGCCTAGAAATTTGTGTTAACATTTTGAACTAATGTATTCCCAACATATATACTAAGATCGTTTATATTTTTAATTGACCTAATAAATCCCATTATTGTTGTCTTTTGGATATTACATTTTAAATTCAAAGTTTTGAAATAATGAAGTGTGGAAGTAGATTTCTTCATATTTCTAAGCAGTTCTTCATCTATTTTTTCCCAGCATATTGCTGTAGTATCATCAGCATAAATAACAATGGCATTATTTTTAGGAGGTATATCATTGACATAAAGTATAAACAATAATGGACCTAGCACTGTGCCTTGGGGTACCCCGTATTTAACTGTCTTTATTTTGGATATTACATTTTGAACAAACTTGCCATTATGTGTGTTTGAAGGAATTTAGTAACAGTGACATAAATCAATTGTAAAAACTATTTGTAGTCGGTTTATTGACACTTGTCACTTACTTTTTTTTTATATTATTGAGGGACTAGTTTCAAAAGCCATTGCCTCCATTTTCAACCTCTCTCCAACTAGCATCTGTTGTCAGAGAGCGGAGAGCAGACGACAACAGATGCTAGTTGGAGAGAGGTTGAAAATGGAGGCAATGGCATTTGAAACTAGTCCCTCAATAATATAAAAAAAGTAAGTGACGAGTGTCAATAAACCAACTACAAATAGTTTTTACGATCAAACTTGCCATTCTTATGGATAATTTTAGTCTTTTGTTTTCTGCCATCTAAGTAACTTTAATTAACTCTTTGGGGAGACCTCTAACTCCATATCTGTCTAGCTTATTTAAAAGGATATTGTGATCCACACAGTCAAAGGCTTTGGATAAATAAAAACATAGGGTGTTATAGCGCTACTCAAATGGTTACCATGGTGGCATCAAAGGATGCAATAAGATTCAGATATTCAGTTACACAGAGATAAGATGTGTCGACCCACACGCTATGGAGAAAACAACGTTGTCGCGTTTTCTCCAAGTTGTCAGCATTGACATCTATTTCTTAGAATATTTACCAAGTAACAATAAGATTAGCAAGGTTCTTAAGTGCAACTGCACTATGCTAATAATATCAAACTATATTTTCTACTTACATTACGCTCTGTCTTCGCCTTCCTCGCTGTCACTCCCACTGTCACTCACGTGCATAACGAACGAAGCATTGTCGTGTGAAACATCCCGCAGTTGAAATTTTCGTCTTTGTCGCATGGTGTGCTGAACACATCTTTCCCATACACTCAAATGTATATTTGGTACACATTCTCTCAACACTTTGCACACACTGTCACTTATAGAAGGAGTTACATTCCACTTTCTTACGGCATGTTTAAGGCGTGCCCATATCAACTCAATCGGATTGAATGATGATATGGCTGTAGCCTGAGAACTTCATGACCACGATCTTTTGCCATTTCGTCTATTACATACACACACTACATACACTTTTTGGCTTCTCGAATTTTCTCCAAAAGCACGGCTTTTACAGGAACTGGACTGGGTAATTGTAAATTATTTTCTAACATGAATTTAATCATTTCGTCCTTTTTGCTAGACATGGGAATTTTTATCTTTAGCCGTGATTGAGAACTAGCATTATCTAAGACAATCACACACTTAGGAGGAATGTTTTCCAAAAGTTTGTTCCTAAACCAAGCTTCAAATATTGCGGCATTCATTGGCCAAGGATTCCCGAATACTTTTAGAGGACAAATATAAGCAGCCCTCAATCCAACCCTGGCTACCACCTGCATGCAGGATCATTATTCTTTTTCCACGTGACACGGGCTGGAAGGCAACAAGAGCAACTGCCGTCATCCCAACCTTTTCTTACGACATCATAAGTATCGTACCAAGACTCGTCTAAATAAATTATACGATACCCTTCCTGCCTTAAATAGTTTAGCCTGCTCAAGTACTTGTATCTCCATGCCACAATCCTTGCTGATTCCATAATCACATGCCCCTTATTTCACGTGTGAAAGCGGAAACCTAACTTCACTAACAACTGCCTAAGTGAATCCTTTTTCTAAGGAAAATGGCACACGGTTTGAAGTTAATGCAGCAATTCCAAAACTGTTGGTGATTGCCCTTCTTTATAAAATCTGTACACCTCCCTTGGAACTATGTCGCAGGTGAAATTATTAACCTTCCCTAACTTTGGTTCCCTGTTGCCCTTCTTTTTTGGTGTAATAGGAAGTCTCTTCGAAACTTTACAAACTGTATGTCTGCTTAAGCCTACTGCTTCAGCAGTTTCAGTAATAGATCCCTTTGTTTTATTGGCTTCCATATACTTAAAAACATTACATATTAATTGCTGGGACTGTTTACTGAGCGTTCCTAAAGGTAGCTTGCTTCCTTTTACTCTTGCTTCATTTGCTGTCCCACCAGCGACACTAGAAGTAGAAACAACATTATTACTAGCACCACTAATATTATCACTACGAGATAAACTGACTGGATTATTGACACTATTTCCACCATCAAAGCTAGATACGTCCCAAGGTCTCCACATATTTAAGAATAGCCAGGAAACACCACTTGCCACTTGCACCATTGAAGTTCACAAGAAAACTAAAAGAATGAAATGAATGATGAATTAGAGAGAAAACAGCGAAGACATTGCAACCCTGTGTTTTACTCCACGTGGACATAACATGTATCTGTCATTTGTGATTCCTGCGCATTCATTGGCTGTAGTGCTGCATTCATTGGTGCTTAGCAGAGGTCCGAGAAATGCGTCAGTAACCATCTCACCTTTTGGAAAATAATCAGTGCGTTATCTAAGAGGTTTCTATTAACAAAGATAAATCCATGAAAAGCATTTAAGCAGCACTATAATACTAACCTTGTTGTTACTTTGAATCTTTTCTTCAATTACTTGAATGAAGACATTATAAAATTAAAAGAAATAAGTATGCATTGCTAATAAACTTGAAAAAGAAGCATACTATATTCAGTACTGATTTAACATTTTAATTAATAATTACACAAAGTTTTAGCATGTTCAGAAGCATAGATTTCAATTTTTACCATCTTAATCTCAGTGAAAAAACAGAATGTGTCTTTAACAATCTTTCACTGTGTTAGGCTTGGAACATTTCCTTTCGCAAATATTGTGTCATTGCATGAATCATCGTGTTCACTGTCAGTGGTGTTGTATGCAGTAACAATGACTGGTGAGATGATTTTGCAAGCTTCATATGGGAAAACAAGTGCACAAATATATGTTGAGCCTAAAATAGCTATAACTAGACCGCAAACAAAATGCTGTTGGAGGCATGGCTTACCAGCACTGGAGGCCTCTAGCTTTCCCCCTCAACCGTCATTTTAGATTGCCTCTCCTCCATCGTGCAGGCTGCACTGGTCATGTTTCATTTACTGTTACATTCACTCTTTACATTTTCTGCCAAATCACTGCGTTGTTCCTCAGGGTTTAAAGAAACTATGATTCAATCTACTTGTTGATCGATTGTGTGGTCATGTCTGAGGTAATTATTTTCTGTTAACTTTGAAAATCAAAACAGTATTAAAATACACTCGTTTCGTGTGGTTTGCGCTCTGTCGCATGCAGGAAGGGAGGGGTGGGAGTCACATGATGCTTGGATGGCGAGAAGGGGAGAAGGCTCTCCTTGCGCCTGCACACACCGACCACAGATAGTTTGCGGTCTACCTGTACAATCTTTATTGCAAGTCTACATAGATTGTGCTATTTAGTGAAAGAAATATGTTCAAACAATGCTTTCCCTTGAAGAAGAGAGTTATTTTTTAATGAACTGTGAGTTACATTAAAATTCTAATAATGTGACCTGTTGCACTGCTTTTGCACAAATTTTTAAATAGATTCTAAAAAATCTTGAAACAGTTCTGAAGCTCATACTCCAGCTTTATTTCGATAATAATGTGCATGTGCACCTGCAGGCCATTTTCTGTTACTTATGAAGGGATGAAAATTAAGGAAGATGTAGCAACTCATTTTTTTCCTTAATTTTAGATTCCGCAAATCAAGTGTCATTAGAAAGCTATATACCATGTCCCACGTATTTGTAATTAAATTTGCTGGTCCTTGTATTTGAGTATTAAAATGCCGAAATAAATCTGTCAAAAACTCTTAATCCTGTATCCAATATGGACCATCCAATTGTGCTACAGGCTTGCCTTCAGCTTTCATTAATAGTGCCACTTCTTTCAAATGAAAAAAAAAATCACTGCAGTGTAGCACTCCTCCTGATCCACCTTGACATTACTAAATAATGGAATTTGAATTAATTCAATTCAAATTTATTCATCCTTTAAAATCAAATCTGTACATAGTACCTTGATATAGGATATGTCAGTAAATTTACACTTTATATTACAAAGTTAAACATTAAATATACCTAACCTACATTCAGTTATAATGTACCGCAAATTGGATATAATTATAAATGAGAGAAATGAACAAGCTAAGTAAATTCATGTCTTATGAGTATCTGGATTTGTTAAGTTGCAGATATTCCTTTACTGTGTAAAAGCAGTGCTCCTGCAAGAAAGCCCCTGTTTTAATTTTAAACACGTAGTTATCTATGCTTTTTATGTCATTAGGAAGGGAATTATAAACTATTGTACAGGAATGCAGTATTAAATTTAATTTATACAACACTGTTTTCAACACTTCCATAAAAGGATTTAGGAATGCAGTACTTTGTTCTTAAACATTGTAGTTCTGATTGAGGTTACGTGTGTATACTTAATATGCCTCGTGTAATGCATATGAACACTTCCATTGTTTTGAAATTTAAATCTATTTCTTTTTACAAATAAAGCTGTCTCCAGTATATAAATACATGCCAAAGGAAGCGTGCAAAGCTTTTTGAACAGTGGCTTACATGAACATAGCATTTTTTCGTTGCCTATAATTCGAATGGCTTGTTTTTGTTTAATAAATATATATTTGGCTTCTGGTGAATTTCCCCAAAATATTATTCCGTATTTAATTATAGAAAGTATATGTGCATAATAGGACATCAAAAGTACACAAAGATTGACATTTTGTTTAAGTTAATTGGTGGAAATTAATCATTTCTTCACAATAGCCTATATAGGCTTAAGTTTTGGATGGATAGAGTCAACCTGAAAAATTCAATACCATGACAGGGATTTGAACCACGGATCTCCTGGTTTCCATCCAGTCACTCACCCACTGAGCTACCATGGCCAACGTGCCGCCTCGAATACGAGAGCTCCTAGTGGTTTACTGGTAAAATATATGAGTCAACTGGAGAATTGAATTTCACGACGGCATGTTGGCCATGGTAGCTCAGTGGGTAAGAGCGACTGGACAAAAACCAGGAGATCCGTGGTTCAAATCCTGGTCATGGTATTGAATTTTTCAGGTTGACTATCCATGCTGACATTTTGACTTAATATTCTTAGAGCATATATATTCCTGATTAATTTGGTTAGTAGATGGTTTGTATGAGTTTTCCATTTTAAGTTATTCTGTATCCACAAGTTTGTTTCACTTTTGTATGAAAGTAATTTATTATTTAAGTTTACTTCAGGAAAATTTTCATTGTTTCCTCTGTCAGTAATACTAAATTTAAGACATTACATCCAACGTCAGATTACTCAATAACAAGGGAAGTTTGTGGTACATTAATGAATGCATATGAATTTTGGACACTTTGGCCACAGCTACTTCCATACTTTTTTTAGATAGGATTTGCCATATGGGACCTCTTGTATCACAGTGAATCATATTCAAACCTATTAAGGACTTTCCGTTTAAAAACTCTGAAAATGCCTGCATAAATTCTTCTGATCACCAACCATAGCTTGGGTTTTATCCATTGCCACAGAAACTAGTTTTTCTCCCTGAGAGGCCCTATTTGTTGAACTGATATATGAACTATATCCTCATCTATTGCTGTGATAGTAAGTGATATCAGATTTAAAAGTAAAATCCCAGTAAGCCTTCCAACTTGTATATGTAGCTAGTTATGCTTCATCACAAGTTGTTGTTTAATGTCAATGAGAAAGACACAAAAGTTATAGTGTTTCTCAATATGTGAGGCTAGTTCTTGTATGTGTCATTTAATTGTTCATTATAAAGAGAGCAATTCAAGCAAGTTTTAACTTAACTGGCACTCTCAACTTTTAATGATGCTCTTTCACAAATTATCACTATGGAAAGTACTTATTGGATGTAAGTATTTTATTAGCAACCATATAACTTGCCTTACTTCTATAAAGTTTCTCGTTCTGTTTTCTTCTGTTTCCTCTTCTTCCTGCACAAGAAGACTCTTTCAGCTGCAAGTATTTTTCACTTCTGAGGTTTCCAATAAATAGGGGAAAAATATGTGGATAGACATAATGAATATAAAAATAATAGTGATGAAGCAGTATGCATAATTATATGTTAATATTAATAAATGGAAAGTGCTTTATAAAAATGAATGTCAATACATACCTTCCAAAAGCAAATCACTCTGGATGTGCTACATAATGATGCTTACCAGTGTGGCCAACTCTTGTCAAAGACATCTCATAATTGCATATAACAGTGTTCTCCTACTGGGTTAAATCTGTTTGTGTGTTGTGCACAGTAAATGAGAAGGGGGAGATGGAAGTTGTCTGACATGGAGTCGGAAATGCTCATCTGATTTAAATGAATAATTTATCTAAATCCTGAATTGCAATAATTTTATATTCAATCTGTGGGACATTTGCAAATTATCATTAATCATCATATCACCATCAATATCATTATTATTATTGTTATATTATTTTGTACGTATTTTCTATAGTGTAAGAACGAAAATGTCAAATATCACCACTTCTTTGATAAAATAGTAATAACTTTACAATGCTTTTCAAATAGGAAGAGTTCTTCTTTGCACCTAATCAGATGCCTTTGCGTACCCAGCATTGCCACCATGTTACCCACACTTTTTTTCATATTTCCTTCTCTCTTGCACACTATCCTGGAGCATGCAAGGTTCCTTGGCATTAGACGTAAGGGAACCCAAACTGAATTTTCCAAACATTTATAATAATGCAGTTGTTAAAATCAAAATTAGTACAAGTATGTTTGCATATTATATATATGTTTTAAGTGCTATAATTATAGTTTATGAATTACCCATTTCTAATCCAATGGAACTGCCAGAGCATCATCCATATATGTATCAGTGTCACATCAAGAGACAATTCATCATTCTCAGTGTCTTCATGTCTAAGTTTTCCATATTTGTGATGGGCTGTAAAATTTCATAATGTTCGATTTTTTTCCAAAAGTAGTGGTATAGTTTTTCAGAATGACTTGCACAGTTTTCGTAGTCCTGTAATGTTACCTTGTCTATTTCTTCATGAATAAGTCATTCAATGTCAGTTTAAAAGTTTAATATTTGTTTGCAACCCTTCGTTTTATTTGAGCCCACACTAATTCAATTGGATTGCATTGGTAGTAGTAAGGGGCAGGTGGATTAACTCATGTCCCATTTAAGTTGCAAGTTTATTGAGCTGATACACTTCTTTCTGATTTTTAAATGAAAGCACAACTGAATAATACTAATTTGAACTCTCTGTGGTAAGTAAACACTGTCCCCAATTACAAAGCAGTCATAAACATATGTTGCAGCTCACGTTCAGCAGATGTGTGTAATTTACGTCCTCCAATTTTAAGTCATATCGGACGATACAGATCAGCAGATACAGCATTCTACAGGGTAACAGCAAGTGAACTCTTTGCACTCTCTGGAATTTAGAAAACACCTTGGCTTGTACAAAGTTATTCTTTTAGCACATCATGTTAATAGTTTACATTTGAATTTTGAGTTAATTATAAATATATGTACACACACACATATTAACCAATAATGATGGTCATTACAGTGCTTATGTCACGATGTATAATAAATTGGTGTTTTTATTTATTTGCATCATGAAAACTATTTGAGCTAAAAATATGGAGTTTTTGCATTTGTATTAGAAACATTACTGCTTACCTTCCTCAAGGATTGCTTTTAACAAAATTTGAATTTTTGTCTTAGTGCAAATATTTATTAGAGGTGGATTTACTTGGCACTCGCCACACCCCACTTAAGGGGAGAACACAGTGGGACTGTGATTGGTTGCTGACCTGATAGCTTTCAAGAACAAAAATCATCCCATTTGTAAGTCACAATAGAATTACATACCTGACAGCCAACATAATCAGAAAATGGGATCAAAATATGAATGAGAGCTAATATATGCACATGGCTAGTTTGAAAGAATGGTTATCACAAAAAAGAATCTTTTATTATTATCTGTATTTTATCTCTAATTATATTATCCTTAATTATACTATCACCATTACTACTGTCATTATTGTAGGCATATTTTCTTTGGCTCTAGTCCCATTAAGAACTTTCTACATTTGTTTATTACTATCACTTAACTGAATCTTTTGGTTAAGTACTTAGATTTACTAAGCCATTTTTAAGTATTAACCCAATTTGTTCTTATGTGTGTTTGTAACCCATTGTTTTTATACAATAATTATGTTAACCGCTTCGCTTATGGCCATTTAAAAGGGCCAGAAACGGATACCCAATAAACAGAACAAGATGTTTAAATTGTTAAATGCTGAAAAATGCATCATAAATACAATTCCGTACCTTCCGTATTTATTAAGTTATTGGAACGAAACAAAAACTGGTTTAAAACTCATTAAAGGCAGTATACATCTACAGTAACAAAAAAGTAGAGACTACATTAATAAATCGTTGAAATTTCACTACTTTGTTTCACTGTAGCAAAAGCCAGTCTTTGCGCCGAATGCGCCTGATATTTGAATCATTTTGTTTTGTGTGTATACGAACCAATGTATGTATGTATAGCTACGCAAGCGACTTCTCCGGTTCAAGTTTAGTTTATTTATGCTATACCAAGCGATGATCATATGAGTATATGTTGCGTTACACTGGAAAGAAAACTGTAGAAAATCTGGAAGATTTGTTGTGCGATTATGAAGGAGATGTTTAGGATGTAGGTAGCAGTGACGTGTACTGGTCTACATATGGCATGTTAGCTACTCCATTGTTTGGGGAAATGGCGGGTCAAATATGGGTGATACGGATCAGCTATTACTAGTTATCCCTCTTTATGAAAAACAGTTAAATGGTAAAAAAAGTATTTTTATACCACTGGATGTAACCATACACAATGGTTTAGTAATTTTCAGAGCTGTAAATTCAGGCAAGGCATTTTTCTACCTGTACTTGCGCATATAAAGAGCTTGTAACCTAATTGAGTACTATAATACTCAGAGGCCTCATTATACTGGGGGGTAAGAATCAGCCCTCATAGTTGAGAGAAAATACTTTCCTAAAAGGATACCACTCACAACCAAAAAAGTTGTAACCATTTCGAAAATGTGTAGTGAGTTGCGAAAAAGAAGTTCGCAAGGAAACCAATATTATTTGATGTGAATCTGCAGTTGTGCCCTTGGGTGTTTATCCAGGTTTGGAGGTGTACAATTCAAAAAGGAACCTTTACGGTTACGTTTACATCCCTTATAGAACTAATTTAAATTTATTGTAAAATAGGAAGATTTAAATAATTGGTATTAAATGAGCATTAAATGTATGTATGCACAGGACGTCTATACACGTCCATATCGGTTTGGGACATTTTAACTTGGACGTCATATGACGTCCATATCGGTGAAAGGGTTAAAAGTTTGAATCCTTTTTAATATCCTATTTCAATAATATCTCTGCAATATTCACTTGAATGGTATGTAGTTAAATCTTAAAAATTGTATTAAAATTATCTTATCTTGCGCTGTATGCTCCAATCACTATTAGTTTTTTTATTATTTTCTTAATTGCAATAGACAGTACATAACTATCATTAATTTTGCATCAATTACTTCAACTGACTGTACATATTTAACTAACTTTTCTATGATCGCTACAGCAAAACACCCCATTGTGATTATTAGGACAGACTTTGATGACTTTTATAAGTCATATTTAAGAACAAATCCTGGTTTCTGTCATTTTTCATGTTTGTGTGCATTGTTCTTATGTTAGTAAAATAATGTTTCAGAATCTCAAAATCTAGAAATTCTTGTAAATCTATTGGAATGTGGCTCCCCTGTTCATATTTTGTTAAAAATTTGACCTTGTCAACCACTGACAATATAATAGCAAGATAGCTGATGTACCATTAAGTAACGGATGTTCCTACAATGAAGGAGAACTAGAAGTCCACAATATTTGTTGCTTTAAGCATCCTCCAGTATCTTCTGTTTATGTTGAAAGAAGCATCTTTATGTGTGAACACGTAGTAGCTGGCAATAGAGAGTTCTTAACTTACTAAAGCTGTTTCTAACATTCTAATTCAGTATTCAGTGATAAAGTTTAAGCAAAATGTGTAAACAGATCAACAAAGAAAGATAATTTTTAAGTCCTTCTTTATTTTAAGTTATTTTTAATAAATTTTGAAGGTCATAATGTCAGCAATAGGCTAATTTTAATATTCTTAAGGTCAACAAAGTATGAGTCCTTATAATTTTTATTCAACCAGTAATATTGTTTCCTGACTTTACCCAGGTGTACATAACTCTAATAGATTGCTAAAGGTTTTTTTTAAGGTTCTCCAATTTTAAGTCATATCGGACAGTGAATGAAATGGGTGAAACTATGCTTCAATGAATCCAAGGTTCAGTGAGCATAGAGTTACCCAACATTAAGCTTTTAGTTATCCTTCTTGTTTTATCAATAATAATTGGTAAAAGTAATTTCAGAAATTAATTACAATTAACGCTGCGTTGTTCATTTGACAGATTGCCATCTTGAACCACCGGCATTCTATGCATAGAAATGCCATCCCTAAACCTGCAGTATATGGATATTTGTCAGGGTCGCTCAATTTTTTTCGAGTACTTCTCTGAAGTCTTGAATTTGCAATTCACTGATATCCCAAACTGTGTTTATAGAGAGCTGTATGCATAGCAATACCTCCACTTCCTCTCTGATGAATATTGCTGAAGTATGAATAACAAGCTTGATGGATCTCTCTATTTCCAAATGGGGTAATATGAAGTTGACAGCATCGTCAAAGCTAGTGGTGGTCCAGTAGCCTCCACTGGGTATGACTCCAGAGTTCAATACATGAACCATTTTTGCGACAATGGAAATTGAATTAATTTATTGCATTAATTTATTAACACAGTTAAAGTTGAATTTGCTGCATTTAGTCCAAATAACGTAACCACCTGATTGTTTTGCCTATTTTAATGCATTTAGCCTGTCTGTGTCAAGCCTTTTTATGATAACTAGCATCTCCTTTGACAGGTTGAAGGTCTAAGGAAATTTCTGCAGAATGGTCAAGATGTGAAAAGAAAACAGGGATGGTTCACAAGTCAAATAAAAATATGTGCATTTCACATGGAACATTGGAAACCACCTTAAGGAGTTTCAGACTGTAAAATCACATTACTGAGGGAAGAAAACTGTACATTCTTATTTACCCCGGACTTTGAACCTAAGGAAAATGTACTTTATGTTGAACAGTGAACAAAATATCTCCAGATTAAAGTGTTCATAAAATATTACCATATATTCATGAATAGGTTCAATATTGAGTGTGGCTCCCCTAAATCTGATATTTCTTTCTATATGACAAAGAAAACAGAAATTAGCAAAACTAATGACCAAAAAGAAAAGCAAAAGCTCATGGTAAAACACAGGCTACACTGTCTGCAAGCAAAGAATTGATCAAATACTAAAAAACAGATGACTCATCCACTCTGAAGGCAGTGTCCGACATGTAGCAGAACAAAACTTTGCCCAAACTTAATGTGGGCGAGGTTTACTATTCCTGCTATATTTGGTTCTATAACCTAGCAATTATGATCTATAATGGAATGCTGAACAAAGATAATATTTCGAAATTTAACTGTATTGGAACACCACAGTGAAGCGAAATAATTATTAAATTATAGATGAGTCGTATTTATTACACATCAGCTTCACTTAAGTAGGTATGTAAGTGAAGCTGATGTGTAATAAATACGACTCATTTATAATTTAATAAAGATAATATTGTCTTTTATGCATGGACTGAAACGGACCTTCCAAAGGGATCTAATGAAGTAATGTGTTGCTTGCCGAGCTTTTTAAAGTTACTTGAGAAACTCAGTCCCAGCAGTTCGCTGATTCATGTCTTGGGCAAATCAAAAATAAATCAGTGATGGCATTTTTACTATCATACATCTAAAGGATCCCTTTATTTGATGTTACTGAAATTGTATTTCCTATTAGAGGACATTCATATTTACCAGTAGACCGAATCTTTGGCCATGTAGAAGAGGTGTGCAAGAAGTATGAAACTATGAAAGTCCAGCAGACTATCACAGCATTTGGAACAAATATGGACATGTGAAGAAACACTGAGAGGATTAGATATGCAAAATTTCAAAAAGTAACAATGTAGTTATATCATTGATGCCCACAGAATCATCACAGGTATATATTGAGATTCTGTAAGTATTGCAAGTCTATTGGGCATAAGAATTTCTACACTGGGTGTAACTCATACTCAGCAGTTTTGAAGAGGAATCTTCAACAGGTCCCAAGCTTCAGAAACGTTTCTACTGTTCCTAGTGTCAACTGTCAGTAGTCAGAGGAAAGAAGATGTAAAGAAACTATTACTATACTACTATTCATCAATGATGATGAGGAAGCATTTTGTGAAGAGACACTCAGTACTCAATACTCCGAGAGCCAAGAGGAACAGATATTGTTTGAAAATGAAGAACCATTTCTATAAGTAGGCTGTAAACTACCTCACTAGGATTTTCAGTGTTTTAATTAACCCTCCGTTAGGCGCGCTCCTTGGCAGAACACAATTGGTCGCGCAGGGCCTGGGAACCCTGCACTATATTTATGTGATTATATGGCTATATTTATTTTTGGTTTCATATTTTCTTTGTTTCCCCTATTTTTGGCCTTATTTAGGATAATTATACATGATTTTTATTAGTATAATTGTACTAAACACATCAGCTAAAATAAAATGTGAATAGAGTGTACATTATAATTTGTATTGCAGTATACATAAAGAAAATAGCATATTCTTTTAAAATAAAACTTGTCATTTGAAATTTTCAGTTACTCAGAATCATCAACTCAGCTATTTCTTCTCTATTTTACGTGACTAAGCAGTTATTGCAAATAATTTTGGCATGCTTTCTCAAACAGAGAGGAGCATTGTATTTCCCACATGCATACTTAGTTTAGCTGTTCGTTTTGTCTTTACTGCAGGATTCACAGAATTCCCTTTTTGGTGATTCTGGTGCATTTGGCAACTCACCTGCTGTGTGTTCAGATTTATATTTCAAGCTTTTCAAATAATTGGGTATGATTAATGCTGTTGACCTTTTTGTAGCACTTTCAAATATTCCTGTCTTGTGAAATATTTGTATTGGTTTCCAAGAAAGATAACCCTAGAATTGGTAACTGCATTATTCAGCATATGGTAGAAGAATACCATTGGGCACCTTCTTGTTGTTCTGGCTACATTGTACGTAGCACACAATTATCTGCTACATCAACTCCAAATTTAGTATTGTAATGCATGATTATCTCAAACTTTTTCTCGGCACCTTCTGACAGTCTGAAGAAACATGTAGACCTGAGATCAGAACTACATTTTACCTTTTTTTTTTTTTTTTTTTTTTTTGTTTTTTGAAACATATGAAACAAGTGTTTTGTATTTTGTGAAGCCAAATGCACTTTCGTATTGACTAATCTTTTGGAGAAGTAAAATTAGTGGGCAAATCCTTTTTGTTGTGTACTGTACGGATGAAAGAAAGTTGTCTTTAGCCCAGCTTCTTCACCAGGGATATGCTAATGAACCAGTTATCTGCTGTAACATTTCTGCCAGTGTTACAGATTGGTTTTCAGTTAGTCTTAGTACTACAGTCTCCATGGAATTATTTTGCAAATGTAGACCGCCAGGCAGCTGTTCACAATACATTTCCATGTTAGTGGTGTGAAACAGTTTAGCGTCACTCATCCAATGTTTTTATGCCATACTAGTTTGGCTTAGATGGTAAATATTGTCTAAAACCACATTGACCATGAAATGCTGGTAACATTTCATCAGCAGTGACATTTTATCCAAGGGCATAATGCTTCTAACAGTTATTCACAAACACTATAAACATTTCTCTAACATCAGCCAGTTTGTCCAATACCAATGAATACTGTTTGACAAAGTACTATAGCTGCTTCCACTGGCAAACCAATATTCCACAACTTACGAAGAAAAGCATGTCATCAACATGTAACAAGAATAGATACTATTATGTGTTTCAAATGGGAAGGGTTTTCACCTGTAGTGAATCAGATGCGTTGGAGCATTCACTGTTGCCACCTCATTATCCCCACTCTTTTTATATTTCCCTCTCTCTCGCACACTTGCGAGTGTTTGTGGCGCTAGACGTAAGGAAATGTAAACTGAATTTTCCAAAGTTTTACAATAATGCAGTTGTTGAAATCACAATTGCAACATGAATATTCGTATATTACGCAAATGTTTTAAATATTTAGTTTAAAGTTAATTATAGTTTATGAATTACTTATTTTTCTAATCCAACTAAAATACCTGTGGTGCATTCGTATAGCTGAGAATGTTGCTTACGTTAAGAGATAATTTGTCATTGTCATTGTCTTCAACGTCTGAGTATTGCAAATTTATGATGATAGGTTCCAAAATCTCGTTACGTGCTATTTCTTTTCAAAAGTCGTTGTCAGATGCCTTTCTTCCTCAAAATCAATTACTTATACATTCAATATTATCTTCATATACATTACCTACGCAACAAACAGCACTTAAATCTGAACCATAACCTATGAACAATATTATATTCTGTTGCAGAACTTCATAAACAATTACAAAATTTCCTCCCCGGTATAAGATATGACAGCTAGAGCCATCTGTGGACAGCAGGATGCAGTCTTGCTATTTCATCTCTTCTTAATGAGTACATCTCGGGACGATCAGTAGAACTAAAAAGGTCATCAGTATATGTCTTTAATGACAGTTACTGTAGAAAAACTTGCATACTTGTAATATATTGGTATTATATAACTAGTACTGTTTATTTATTCCAAATCTCGATGATAATTTACACTATTCACCAACACACACAGAACATTAAACATTGAAGTATATTTTCCTGTGAAATGTGAAATATTATTTTGAAGGAGATCATCACTTAAGGTGATAATCTGATCACTTAACTGATGACTCACACATTTTTCCCAGTCTTGTTGTGTTCCTTGTCAATTTCTTCGTGAATAAGTCATTCACCGTCAGTTTAAAAATATTATTTCTGTTTGCAATGTAATTTGAGCCCACATTAACTCATTTGGATTTTTCTAGCAGTAGTAAGGGGAGGGGGAAGGTGGATTGCATCTCATTGATCCAGCTGATACAGTTTTCATGAAGAGTAACTGAATAATGCTGCTTTGAACTCTATTACAGTAAATATAGATTACGAACCATTCATAAACAAAGATATAATGTGACCAGCCACATTCTGCCAGACTAGCAAGAAGTGTATCTTTTCCTCTCATCGAATTTAACACCTTGGCTTATTCAAAGTACATATTTCTTTTACCACGTCATGTCAAATGTTAACGTTTCAGTTCTGAGTAATTTCAAATATACGTTCAAGCATACATGCCAACCAATAATGTTATTCATTACAGTCCTTACATCTCAATGCATTGTTATAATATAATGGTATCTATTTTATTTATTTGTATTAGGAAAACTATTTGAACTAAAACTATGGGGTTTTTATGGTTATGTTAAATACATTACTCTCTCCTTCCTCAAGGATCAGTTTTTGGAAAATCTGAATTTTTATCTTAGTGCAAATAGTATTTACTAGAGATTGATTAGTTTGCCGCTCGTCACATACCACATAAGGGGGTACGACAACACTGCAGGACTCCGATTGGTTGCTCACCTAGTAGTGCTCAAGGACAAACACCTTCCTATTTGAAACACATTACAGGGGCGCGCTAGACCTGTGCGACACCTAACTACTGATTCGTCATTCTTACAGCTACAGTAATAAACGGATAAAGTTATTGCCACAGTGAACATTCAAGTAAGGTGTAATGCTAGATGTCCTAGTCAGGAAATTATGTAGGTGCATTCATTCGTAAACTACATTTAAATAAAGCTAGAGGCCTGTCAGACCCTGCGCAACCAACGGAGCGTTAACAAACTTAATACGTATACAGGGTGAGTCACCTAAAACTTGCACCGTAAATATTTCTGAAATGGTATGTGCTATTGATATGCGGTTTTCACGGAATTGAACTATAGGCAGGGGCTCGCATTTTCAAATAATACACAGATTTTTATAATTTTTAGAAAGTGTATTTATGTACAAAAGTTACATTTTTTTAAATGGAACAATGCGTATTGACATTAAGAAAATAAAAGTAGAATAAATTAGAATGTCAATGGTGTTTTTTGCACGATTCTAATGTAAGTAGTTTACGAGAAATCGTCATTTGAAAATTGAACGCACCGGCAGTTGTTTGTTCCATTCAATTGCTTAGTTGCTAGGCTAGGATGTTGTTATGTTTGTTTACAATGTGTTTTGTCTACACTGGTAGTTATTTTGTGATAGTTGAAGCAGTAGGACGTGCTTGGAAGATGGTATTTACCAATGCAGAAAAAGCAGATATGCTCATAGTTTATGGTGAATGTAGAAAGAATGCAGTTCTTTCTTGTACAGTGTACTTGGAAACATATCCGAATAGACGTCAACCATCTCGTCAATTATTTGTGAACCTCTTCAACCAATTACGTGAAAGTGGTAGTATAACGTCTAGAAAACGCACCAGAAACAAACGAGCAACTGGAGAGCAAGGAGAAATTAATGTTCTAGCTGCTGTTGCAGTAGATCCCCACATTAGTTCTCGTGCAATCGCACGAGGAAGCGGCATCAGTCAAAGAAGTGTAATCCGCATCCTCCATCGTCATAAGTTCCATCTGTATCACATCTCTCTCCATCATGTGCTGCATGGCAATGATTTTGAGAATCGTGTGAACTTTTGTACATGGGCATTGAGACATGATACTCCAAATTTGTCATGTATCTTGTTCACTGATGAAGCAACATTTACTAATCATGGCCAAGTAAATCTAAAAAATATGCACTATTGGTCTGTTGACAATCCTCGTTGGCTGCGTCAGGTAGAACGTCAGCATCCATGGAGTGTGAACGTGTGGTGTGGAATAGTGAACCATCACATCATTGGCCCTTTTTTCATAGAAGGAACACTGAATTCACAGAAGTATCTCAACCTCCTAACAGACGATCTTCCACAGATGTTAGAAGACGTTCCCCTTCAGACTAGGAGGAATCTGTGGTATCAACATGATGGCTGTCCGGCCCATAGTGCACAGATTACTACAGCTTATCTTCAAGGATTGTTTCAAAATCGGTGGATTGGACGAAGGGGACCTGTACCTTGGCCGGCCCGTTCACCAGATTTGACTCCTTTAGATTTTTTTCTGTGGGGGAAGCTGAAAGACACTGTCTACAAGGACATACCAACTACACCAGAAGATATGAAACGGCGTATTACTGCTGCCTGCGCTGAAATTTCCACTGAAATGCTAGAACGTGTACAGCAATCTTTACATACTAGACTGGAAGCTTGTATTGAAGCTGGTGGTGCTCATTTTGAACACAGGCTTTGAGGGTACAGTTTTGTTTACTTGTCAGAATCCTCATTTTTCTTCATTCACTTGTTTTTCTTTAGTTTGTCCTGGCCATTGTCCCGTTTTGTACAAATGACGATTTCTCGTAAACTACTTACATTAGAATCGTGCAAAAAACACCATTGACATTCTAATTTATTCTACTTTTATTTTCTTAATGTCAATACACATTGTTCCATTTAAAAAAATGTAACTTTTGTACATAAATATACTTTCTAAAAATTATAAAAATCTGTGTATCATTTGAAAATGCGAGCCCCTGCCTATAGTTCAATTCCGTGAAAACCGCATATCAATAGCACATACCATTTCAGAAATATTTACGGTGCAAGTTTTAGGTGACTCACCCTGTATATTAAATATCATTCTGAGATTGTTGACTACAAATCAAGTGTAATTCACATTCAAGTCTTTATTATTATTATTATTATTATTATTATTATTATTATTATTATTATTACTATTACTATTATTATTATTATTATTATTATTATTATTATTATTATTATTATTATTATTATTATTATTATACATTAATGTCCTTTTTTTTCCCTTAAATTTATAGACGGAAAAAGTTAATGGGTTGGAGTTGGCTTTTTGACCTCAACACAAAAACATGTTTTTTCATGTTTTGTTGTATTGTTAAACATAACTATAGTTATGGATATAGTTAAAATAAATGTTATATGAAATAGAATAACACAGTTTTTTTGTTCCTCCTGAAAATAATAAAAAAATGACTTAAGTGGTGTTTGGAAGCAAGCTCCTCATTTGTTATTTAACATAAGGTGAGACAAGCTGCAGGTTCTGTAGGTGTAATAAATAGTAAATGTAATCTGAATACACACTTTCATGTGTACCGTCTGAAAATCAAGTTCCATAGTTTTAGAAATGATGACTTGGTAACTGTGAGGTTTGCTTTAAACCCTCAAATTTTATAAAATCAGCTCTCAAAGCTCTGTCAATTTAAGGTAGAAGTGGGAGGCAAAGCCATTTCATCTTTTGAAAAATACTGTAACAGGAATGATTTGTTTGCTAGCTTTTCAGTATAGGTAACAAGATTAGTTTTCTAATCATTATTCTTTGTTTCAGGATATCGAATGGAACCAATTTAATTGGTTAAAGTATGATAAAAGAAGGGAAAGAAAAACAGAGAGAGAAGAATGGCAGCAGCACAACTGTTAAGACGGAACTACCTAGTTCTCAGGCTCAGCCATCTGAGACCACTGTCAAGGAAGAACCTGGAACAGAATCTCAGGTAAATGGTGAAGAAGGAGAGAAGAAAAATGGAGTACGGGTAAACAGCAGAAATGGTGCTGCAGGAAGCAGCACATCATGTGGGCACACTGATATAAAGCCCAACCTCATTGGATCAACCAACACTGGAACAGTGACTATGAATACTATTCGGTCATCTGGTACCCATACATCAGGGGACCTATGCATGGTTGATAGTACAACTGAAGGTAATTCATTCTTTTACCTAACAACTAAACTAATATATGATTTTCAAGTGACCTTTAGTACATAATATCCAGGTTTGCTGTGTTTATAACAGGCATGGGGAACCAGTCCTTAGCAACCAACATTGACCCCTCCACTCCATCTATCAGTATGCAATTATTTCAGTTTCACCACAATTAAGCAGACAGTTTTTCACTTATAAAAAAAAATATCATACAACTTAACTCCATTTGAAAAGCTAAACAAATTTCCCTGTAACTTAAGATTAGAATCTTTAACACTAATGTAAAATCCATTCTACTGTATGGCTGTGAGACATAGAAAGCAACCAAATCAATAGAAAATAAACTGCAGGTTTAAATAGAAACTTGTCATAAATAGAAACTTAAAATTCATCTTAGGAATATGATGGCCAGAAACCATATCAAATAAAGTACTGTGGAAAATATCAAATCAACATGAAATTGTGAAAGAAATAAAATATAGAATATGGGGATGGATTTGCCACTCACTTAGAAGGGAAACACAAAATATAACAAGAGCTGCCTTTGAATGGAACCCCCAGGGATCAAACAGAAGATGTGGCAGACCCAGAATAACAGGGTACATTATAGTCAGAACAGAAGCTGAAAGCATGTGGAGAAGCTGGAGTGACATTAAGGATCTGGCTAACAACAGAGTCTGTTGGTGTGCTTTTATCAATGCTCTATGCTTCCCAGAGTGGAGTGTTAAAAATAAATAGCTTTTTCAATAACAAGATTAGTTTACAGTATTGCAGGGCTTTATGAACATCATTCCACTTTCTTGAATAGAATTGTGATATATTAAACAGTTTGTTTAAAATTTGAATTAAGAAGTATTATTTATAGGTTTAATCATACATCTTTACTTTTTATTAACTGATTCAGTATAGGCAAGGAATTAACCATACCGCTTTTGAGTATTCAGGAAAATAAGTTTTAGAACTGAGAGATAGAGATCCTGTAGTAGCAAGTTTCTTTGCATTTTATTTGTGGCAATTTATCTTGGTTTACGTGTGTCTGAGTCCGTGTATCTGTGTGTGTGTTGTGATCATTTGCAATTGTGTTTTAATGAATGTTTAATTATGTCTAAAAATAGTGACAAGCAAAAACCTGAACGTACTTGGGAACCAAATAAAACTATTTGGTAAAGGTATTCCAATTAAAGGACAGTCATGAGAAATAATATGCTCTGTGAGAGAATACTTCAAAGAGAAGAAATTGAAAGGGGAGCCTATTATTCCATTCTCTAAGGTGTTTGATAGGACTTCACATGCTGTAGGTATCAGTAAGAACATTAAGGATAAGATTGGGAAAGAAAAGTGTTTTAAAGAAGAAAGTTAGACATTGGGGTCTAAATTAGAAACTCCCAGAAAAAAAAAAAAGTATGTAAATGGCATTTTCCCACTACAATAAGCATCAAAATGTTACAGGTATGCCTCTTTTGTTACGATCTTTATTTACATTGATGTGTTCTTGCATGTTCTAGTGCTTGCATGTAGATCCACGACTGTACTATTATCTTTGTGTATAGTGTTATAAATAATAATAGTAATATAATAATAATAATAATAATAATAATAATAATAATAATAATAATAATGATGATGATGATGATGATGATGATGATGATGAGGAGGAGGAGGAGGAGGAGGAGGAGGAGAAGAAGAAGAAGAAGAAGAAGAAGAAGAAGAAGAAGAAGAAGAAGAAGAAGAAGAAGAAGAAGAAGAAGAAGAAGAAGAAGAAGAAGAAGAAGAAGAAGAAGAAGAAGAAGAAGAAGAAAAAAATAAAGAAGAAACACCCATTGCAGTTGCAACTGAATCACCTTCACACACGTAATTCTATCGCGCTCTCCATGTGGCAGCAATAAGCGGCAACGTCGCCTCTCTATCCATATGAAATGTCTATCACTTTCTAGATTGGCAACCAGTATAGTGATAGAGCCATGGTTTGTAACTTACAAATTCTCATTATAGTATAGGTAATATAATCAATATTTTATTCAACAAAACTGTACCCAAGTAACACTGAACTGAAAAAAAAAGTAAAAGAAAACCAAATTCCACAGTTGCTCCATATGTAACTTCTTTGTTCTTATACTATCTCAAATATAATATTTATAATGGTTTAAAGTTAGAAATGGCTTTTTTAAAAGATCCTTTGCATGATACTTGAAGCTTTCTGTAAACCTCAAGTAAATTGATAAAATACTGTGACTTTGTTTACTTTTTCAACTATTCACTTTTCTCAGTAGACACTGTAACTTAATTTAGGTTTTCTGATACTTCACTTAGCTCACAATGTTACTTCACTAGTATGAGCGCTTTTCTTTGCTCCAGCTTAATCACTTTGCAAGACTGATTTGCATCACTTATGGGTTTTGGAATGTTTGAGATGGAGAAATTTCCAAAGGATTGTAGCTATTTAGTGATAGCACATGTTTCACCAACTTATCGGTAACCTTAGGTGTTAGCTGTTGTCACAATACTGGCTGGATCTAGAGCATTTTAAACTTTTTTTTGTTCAAGTACTTACACATTGTAAGTCGCCATTAAGGTAGCATGTGCTTATGAGAACTCCTAAGTGATTTACCGGGTAAAACACGAGTCAGTTGGAAAATTTAATGTCATGTCGGCACGTTGGCCATAGTAGCTCAAGGTAGAGCGGCTGGACGGCAACCAGAAGATCCGTGGCTGAAATCCCGGTTATGGAATTGAATTTTTCAGTCTGACTATCTTTCCATACTTTAGCCTACACACGGCCATTGTGAAATAACAATTAATTTCCAGTGGTTCCAACATTTCAACAATGGAGACGAAAGCACTAAAGATTTACCACATATTGGAAGACCTAAAGTATGGAATATTGAGGATACATGCCAAGTTTTGCAAAAAAATCTGCAAAAAAGTACCCTAGGCTTTCAGAAGAACTTGGTGCATCAAGCATACTTACATTGCCATGTTAAGACATTTGGAACATCATACAGGAGCTGTAGATCTGTACCTTATGAACTGACACCTCAATAGGCTTAATGTAGAGTGGATATCTGTTGCCAGTTTATCTCTAATCATGGATGATAGATTTGTCAGCAGAATTATCACTTGTGATGAAAAATGGATGTATTACCAAAACCCTGATGCCTTGAAACAGTGGCTTGATCCCCGCCAACCTGCCAAAGTCATTAAAAAAATCACTTTGGTGCTAAAGTACCTAATGTGTGTATGGTGGAATTTTGAAGGTGTGATTCACAGGGAGTTGCTCCAAATGGGTGGGTGATTGATGCAGATCTTTATTTTCAACAACTGGAACAAGTTCATGAAATTTTGAGATGGAGATACCCAGTATTAGTTAACCAAAATAGAGTTTATTGCAACAGGACAATGCAACACCCCATACTGCATGAACAACCATGGAAAAAATTCAGGAATTGGGAGGAATCAAACTGATACCACGCACAGCATACAGCCTGATCTTGCACCAATTCTATTATTTTTTTCGATCCATGACACATTTTCTATGTAGAGGAAATTAAACATTAAAGCAGTGCAAGTGAGTGTCACCAAAAACCAGAGACTGGTACTATCATGGGATAATAAACCTCATTGAACGATGGCTGAAGACCATAGAATCTAATGGCCTATACTTTGAAAATTAGTTAGTTGCTTGTCAGAACACATTTCAAATAATTTTTTTTTTTAAAGCAACATTACTTATGAGACAGTATCTATAATTCTGATGATATTGTATACATAACGGTTCTGTTGTCCCAGTCTCCCTCAGCTATTTCCAATCTTTAAAATGTTCTGATCATCTCTGCTTTTTCAGTACTTTCTTTCCAAGCCTCTTACTTACTTTGGTGGTTGAACTCTAAAGAAGAGTCGCCAAAAAATCCCTCTTTTCTAATCACGTTTAAACTTGTAGTTTTATCAATGTTCAACATTTTTCATGTAACTTTTATTCTATTTGTTACATTAACAGTTACTTTGCACTGACATAATGTAATGATTCCTTTAAGTGATAGTCTGCATTAGGTATATTTAATCTCATTGATCTATTAAAAAAACCATGGAAGGTTGTAAACTAAGCTGTAGCTTTTACATACAATTGTCTTGTTTATGAAATGGAAGTTTAGAGCTTGGCAGTTCTGAAATCTTTTAGCTGTCATGGAATGTGAAGTTGTAATGTTTGTGAAACAAAACTATCATGTCTTATTGAAAATTGTAGAATTTGACATTATTGTCAGAATTGTCATGCTTGTTGTATTTTATGAAATATGCTGCATATAGATAACAAAGCAGAAAATTGATTTTACACATTGGGATTTCATTTGTTCCTTTTCGTCTGATATGACTTAACTTTGGAGGACATATAAAATTAAAAAATAAACAAAGAAATAGCTGTCCTCCTTCCAGTTCTCCTCACATAATGCAGGTTGGCAAATGTCAAGATTTTATAAGTAAATCCTTTATTAATGTAGATTCAATACTGTTTTCAATTCCTCCAGTTTTACCAAACTTTGTACGTTTATTATCAGCACACATTAAAATGATTTGTTGCTCTTTGTTAATTTCTGTTAGTTTTTGCTGTTCTTGGAGGCAATAACCAGTTCTGAATTACATGTAAACAGACCACTAATGATGCATTTACAGAAGAGTCATTGAGCAATGCCTGTTAGAAAACACATTTCCTATAGTGAAGAGTATATGCACAATATGAATCTCATATTTGTGCCCAGAGAAAGTTAAGACTTCTTCTAAAAGCAAGTCTTCTTTCCCATTGATTGTAAATGTCATGTTATAAAAATGTATATTTTAAGTTTGTCATTCTCGTTCTGGTCCTCAGTTTTAACCAGCTGTAGTATAACAAATGTTTTGATCTGAGCTGCATTCAAGAAAAATGCTTCATTCAAACCATTTTCATTGTTTCATTAATTCTATTGTACAAGAGCTTAAGATGTGAAAACTTGGATCTTATGCAGAACATTTATACTCAATTTAGGAAGTGTTAATAATAACCAGATATCTGAAATATTGAATTTGAAATTAAACATCCATTTAATATTTTGTATTCTAAATTCACAGATCATACTAGTTCTCATGTTGTGTGACTATTCTTAGAATCAGTGTTAAAATTAGTGCAATGTAATTATAGTTGTGTGTGTTTGGAGGAATTTAGTAACAGTGATGTCAAAATCAATCGTAAAAACTATTTGTAGTCGGTTTATTGACACTCATCACTCTTTATGCTCAATTTCTTCTCGGGCAGCAAGCCAGGTGAAAAGGCGATTAGAAATCGACGTTTCGGGAGTGTGCATCTCTCCCATCATCAGGATATTTATTAAATGAATTATTTATTATTTATATAATTTATTTATATCCTGATGATGGGAGAGATGCATACTCCCGAAACGTCGATTTCTAATCGTCTTTTCACCTGGCTTGCTGCCCGAGAAGAAATAGAGCATAGTCGTCGCCAGGAAAGCTTCAGGTCTTATTTTACTTTTTTATGTTTTTGAGGGATTAGTTTCAAAGGCCATTGCCTCCATTTGGAGAGAGGTTGAAAATGGAGGCAATGGCCTTTGAAACTAGTCCCTCAATGTTATAAAAAAAGTAAGTGACGAGTGTCAATAAACTGACTACAAATAGTTTTTGCAATTAATTATAGTTGTTTTATTCCAGTGTTTTGGTTAGTCTTACAGGAGCTTATAGACATGATATGTTCTTATGTTAGGTTCTTATGCAAAATGGTCCAGTTTGCTACTCTAAAAACAGTGCCACAGATACTTTTAAGCATAAGATTCAGCAATGTCTATTCCTTGGAAGACAGTAGAACATTTATATCTTATGCATATGATGAAAAGCAAAAATGGGATTTGATGTAACTTTAATGAGCATGTTACTTCATTGCTATAGCAGAAATATTACAGAAACTAAATTTTTAGGCAATTTAAAATATGGTGGAGGCTTAGAAGTTAATACTTCGAAAGATGGAATACCTAGCACAAAAGTAGGTTAGTTATGTTAGGTTAGCCTGTTGCTCAATTATACAGCTAAGAAGGGGTCCACCCAGAATTAAGGAACCTCTTTTTCAAAACTCAACAAATGCAAAATTATTTGAAATTGAGTTATACATCATAACATAATTTTGACTTTCAAACCATTCTGTGAAATGGGTTTTAGTAAAATCGTCAAATATTGCATTCAGAATCAGGCTAATTCACAGGATTTTAGCAAAAGCTGATGTATGCGATCTAAGAGTTATAGAAAAGGTACACATATTCAACACTTTTTATTTCATTTACAACTGAGCAGCTAACAGTAATAAAAGAGCATGTTTTTGTTGTACTGTTTTTCAAACAGGTTTCTCCTGTGAGAGGAATGTGCAAAGTACACTGTTCTGCTGAAGAACAAAAGATCAAGTTAGATTATCATGATAACATAGTATTTGCTAAGCAGAAATCCATATACACCTACACTGCAAACTTAGCTCTGCTATAATGCAAGGAAGCAGGGATTTATGTTATCCCACTGCATCTGTCCCCAGAGACGTTCTTGTGGTTGGATTGTAGTATGTTACTCATGCAATGTTTCTTCTTACTTGGCAGTTTATATCCCACATCGAGACTTAACATCAGCATATTTCCTTGTTACTTTCAGAGAAGTTGTCAATGGTGGTGTCGTAGTTGTGAAAGAAGAAATATTTCAAATTGTAATTTCAGTGATTATGAATGTGGTGTGCAGGTAAAAGAATGTTCAAGAAGATCTAGAAACCAGAAGGATGCCATTCTCCTTAAATAGAAAGCAAAAGCAACCCCAATATTAAATGCAATCAGGAACTTGCATTTTCACATTCAAATTTAAAAACCAAAGGGAAGAAAGAATGCAAAGCTGCTGAACTATGTTATGATGATATCATCTAGTTTCATCATCCTGTGGCATCTTAAAACCAGATAAACTAAGATAAGTTTTTCTTAAATTTTTTCAGTAGTACTTCACCTAAACACTGAGAAAACAAAAAGGAAGAAAACAGTTTCAGTGAAACATACCATTAGGAAGACAAACAGTGACTAAATCCTATGTGTGCTATTACTTTTCAAGGAGTTTCTGGTATTTCAAAGGGTAGATTTTCCTATTTAGGAAGCAGGTTTTAAGGAAGGGAAGTTACCAAAGGAAAAGAGAGGCATAGACAACAGGAAAGGATAAGGACGTAAGGCCATTAAGGACTACATAAAGAAATACAAATATAGGGAGAGTCATTAAGGTAGGGATAAACTAAGAGCTGTTTTTCATAGTCAACATAAAAATTCAATGCCATGGCCGGGATTTGAACCACGGATCTCCTGGTTTCCATCCAGTCTCTCTAATCCACTGAGCTACCATGACCAGCTTGCCATCGTGACACTAAATTCTCCATTTGACTCGTATATTTCCCCAGTAGACCACTAGGGGCTCTCGCATTCGTATTATGTGATTTCAAAAGGTGTTGTACACCAAATCCCACCCCGGCCATGGCATTGAATTTTTCATGTTGACTATGAAAAACCTTAGCCTATATGCAGTTAGTGTGAAGAAATGATTAATTTCCATCAATTAACTAAAATAATAAGAGCTGTTATTTACCTTCAGGATCACGGCCAATAAGATTTAAAGATTCTGTGAAGAAAGGAGAAATTTGGAACTCACACTGTGTTCTTTATCAAAGTATGAGAATTTGTATGTTCTATAAATACTTCAATCTATATTTCAGACTCCTCACAGTATGACTCCTCACCTTTAAGGTTGATCTCATGAAAATAAAATCAGATAAGTGTGAAGATTCATCTGTGGACATAGTTACATGGTTCCAGATTGAGTGTTAGAATAAAAAAATCATACAGGAAAAAAGGAGCTAATTTCCTAAAGAATATTATGACATCTTAAAAGAACACAACATTCTAAAAATACTCAACGAAGGCTAGATAATTAAACAGCTAAATAATAGTGTGCAAAAGTACTAAAAGCTAGGTTACCATTCAGAATGTATAGTCAACTTGTCATTGCATACAAGAAAATAAGAAGCAATGTTAATATTTCAGTGAAAAGCACTTATTTCAGAGAATCAATTGAAGTTCAAGTTATTAGGAAAAAATTGTCATCCAGCACTGCTATCATCTACTGTTCTCCCAAAACTAAATGTAATAAAGAAAAGAAGAAGGAAGTTTCTGCATTATAAAGGTTTTGAAGAACCGAATGATGCAATTGAATTCTGAAAAGATGTTCTAGGAGAAAACTATAAATCTAACCTTATTTTGATATGAGACTAGGAATGTATAAAGTACATAATGGTTGCAGTAACTTATGTTACTGTGCTGTTTGTATTATTTTGAATAATTAAAGGTTATTGTATTAATATATTATTCTAATTATGTTGTACTTTAATTTGTATAGTTATTCTTAATAGAATTAACAAAATTAAGCTCAAAAACCAATAAATTAAAGGAATGCAAATAAAATGCTCTGTATGTAAAACTAATAACATAATAACACTAAGAAAGTGTACACCTTATTTATGCACAGTAATTATTTTAATAATAAATTAAATAATAATTGCCTATGAATAACAAAATCAAGAACTAACACAATTAACATCTTTAACATAATTAGAATGTTTCTCTCTTTATGTATATACATTTATCAGCTTTTGAAGAAACTTAAATAAATCATTGTGTAATCATCCATACTGAAAATGTTCTTTTAATGTATCTGTTTAGGGTATTTTGTTTAAAACATCTAAGATCTAATCCTAGAAAAATCTTAAATTCTTCTAATGTCTCTCTCTAGCTGAAAATAAAAACGTGTTTCCTGAAAAATTCAATATTCTGCATTTATCAAGTTTTGAAAAAATGCTCAGTTGAAGTTAGATAACTACAGTCTGTGTTATGTGATATAAACAGTGCATTATAGCAAAATATATAGAGTGCACTAAATACAAAATATAAGTGTGCATATTCATCTAAAGCATCTACATCAAACTTACGCAAATTGGCTTAGTGTGCCAACTGTTTGTATACTTACTATGACTTTTGGTTGCACAACTGTTTAGGGGGTACACTAGGGTATAATTGAAATTTCACTGGATTTCATCTTGCTTAACATTAATAAAAGATAATAAAACATTTGATTACAACTTCATATCAATTTTGAACAGCTTTAAGGCAATACCCAGGAATACATAACTGTAGCAATGGGAAAAGTTGATTTTGCACATTAGGATGTCATTTATTTCTAACCTACCAATGATATTTTTTCACCTGCTGCCAATTGAGGTACAATAATGCAGCATAGTCAATGTCAAAACTCAATAGAGCAGTGCATACAGCACATTTGAGACGACATTGCACACACTCAGTTCATTCTTTGGCTCTGATCACAACTGAACTTGGTACTGTCCACTGGACTCACACTGTCAGCTATCCACTCTCAGCACAACTAGACAGTCAGGAGATAGATGGTGAACCTGCCTGAGCAGATCTTTTGGAGCTGGAAACTAGTATATAGTGGTCATTGTTCCGTGGCACAATAGTCATTAGCTGCATTGAGAACCCAAGTAGCCAAGTGACCATATACTGACCCTGGCATCAAAGTGACAATATACTGGGTGAGTTAGCTGCCCCTATTTATTCTTGTCCATGCAACCCGCAGTTTATACTCTAATGTGAAAACATTGACCCTTTTAGCATAAAAGCCGTTATTGCAGCTCTGCCCTTCTATTCGATACTATATGCACCCAGCATTAATACTTACAGCCCTGAATGAGGACTAAGAAGCTGCAAAAAACTTAAATAAACAACATCTTTTCATGCATATAATGTTTGCAAGGGGACAGGCTAATGCTTTCCCAAAGAGCAACAGACAATAAATGGCAGGTGGTCTAGTGATTTAGCTTGCTGGAATATGGTGCTCCAAAAGCTAGGTTCAAAATGACATCACTTTGTTTTTCTTTCTCCTAGTCTTAATTGTCTGTATATTAGTTACTAATTTATTTATTGTTGCTATTGGTTCTCTTGTGAGCCAAATAATTAGGGATCTACAGGTATTAGCTCACCATATAAGTTGGCAGATAGAAGAGGCCCTTGCCCTTTAAAGGGTAACTACGGGCTATCTTTATGTTTTATTAGGGATCATGTTTAAATTTGTGACCCTTATAATCTGTACCGTATCTGGTGTTGTGAACCATGTGACGTAGTTGGCTTTCATTTTTAGAAGCATATCAACGACATTAAATATAGTAGTTTTTGTTTCATGCTTAAATCTTATGTTTCACTTATTTCGCTTAGCAGGTTGCATGCATTAAAAATAAATAGGGGCAGGTGACTCACCTGGTATACTAGCAAACTTAATCACTATATTAATAGAAGGTAAAGAAATAGAAATCATCATCATCATCTTCATTCATTCTTTAGGCATTCTTACCTGTTGCAGTCTACATAATTTACTTTACTGGTTCCACCTTTTCTTGGTCTTCCCATGCTCCTCTTTCCTACTGGTCCTGTGGACTCAAGACGGGATGGAAGTGGATACGCCACTTACGCGCGCCAACTCCAAAATGGGAAGGCTACCGATATGTCCTCGCTGGGGCCGCCTGGTGATCTAGCACACCTTCTACTAGCTATGCTGGCTAGTACGCGGGAATATTAATGGCTTCCCTCAACCCTGTCCGGAGACGTACCCGATCACCCACGGGTATCGGGAACCACTGCCCCCCGAGTCCAACCCAATCCGAACAACTCCCAATAAGGGAGGGGCTCGAATGTTCGGCCTGAGGTTCCTCTAGTAACGTCAGAGGTACCACGAGTGCTAGGGGTCTGCAACGCCCGCCCGACGGCAGCTGAAGGGGACGGATCCCCTCCCCTAACGGGAGACACCGGGGCAGCCGTGACCATCAGCAGACCTGACATAGCCAAGGGTTTGCTGTCCATGAAACCAAGCTGACCATACCAGCTTATGACTGCATCGGGCGACACCTTGCCTGTGGAGAAGGAGGCTCTGCTGAAGTTGACCTTGGGACGGAGTGCCGTGCGTCTGTGGGCGTTCATCGCGAAGGTGGCTGAGGTGATACTGGGATCGGATGCCCTCAGGGGCCATGAGGGGATGGTCGACGTCGGCAGGAAGGTCATACTCCGGCAACCCGAAGAGCGCCTTGGAATCTGCAGGGTCATATTGAAGGAAGACGTGGTGGTCCCCGCGAGAAGCGAGGTGGTGGTGACCCGCGCTTAGAGGAGGAGCCAGTGAGGCTGCTCAACCTGGCAGACACCGATCACAATGTCCAGGCCGGAACGGAGCTGGGGACGTGTGGCCCCGTGGTCAGCGTGACAGCAATCGACAAGACACAGGAGCCGGTGCCGATGCATCACCGGGGGCCCCGGCTGGAAAGCCTATTGGAGAGGGCGACCGACTACCTGACTGCAGAACAGCTGGAGAAAGTTCGACAACTGCTGAGGAGATACCAGCGCGTCTTCAGCCAAGGTGGCCGCGCCATGGCTCAGTGGTTAGACCGCTTGGCTCTCACCAAGGCGGCTCGGGTTCAATCCCAGGCGACCGCAAAGTGAGATTTGTGGTGGACAACACGGCGCTGGGGCGGGTTTTCTCCGGGATCTCCGGTTTCCCCCGCCATCTCATTCCATCGGGGTTCCATCTTCATCTCATGTATCATCAGTGTCACCGCCTGCGGTGCCTTATGTAGTAAAAGCAGGCATTAAACACTACACACATTTTCAGCCAAGGTGACAGCGACTACGGCCGCACGAACCGAGTGCTCCACCGCATCGACACCGGAGACGGCCGACATATTCGGCAACCACCTAGACGTGTTCCGCTGTCAAAACAATCGGCGGTACGTGATATGGTAGATGACATGAAATCCAAGGGAGTGATTGAAGAGTCTAACAGCCCTTGGTGCTCCCCCTTAGTGCTGGTGACGAAGAAGAACGGCGAGCTACGCTTCTGCGTGGACTACAGGAAGCTGAACGCTGTCACCCGGAAGGACTGTTTCGTCTTACCCCGGATTGACGACACCCTGGACACGCTAGCTGGTGCACAGTGGTTTTCGACCCTGGACCTGAAGTCAGGTTACTTACTGGCAGGTGGCTCTAGACCCGAGAGACAAGGAGAAGACTGCATTCTCGACAGGCTAAGGGCTTTGGCAGTTCACAGTTATGCCCTTTGGCCTCTGCAACACACCAGCCACATTTCAATGCCTCATGGAATCAGTAATGAGAGGATTGACATATGACGCATGCCTGCTATACTTGGACAACGTCATCGTCGGTAAGACCTTCAAAGACCATCTGGAGAATCTGAGCAAGGTGTTGAGAGACTGCAGGTGACCAACCTGAAGCTGAACACGAAGAAATGCCAGCTCTTCCGCAAGGAAGTCAACTACTTGGGCCACCTAGTCTCACCAACCGAAGTGGCCACAGACTCGGAGAAGACACAGGCCGTGAGAGATTGGCCTCGCCCAAAGGATAAGCGAGAGTTGCGCAGCTTCCTGGGGCTGTGCAGTTACTACCGCCGCTTCATAAACAGGTTCTCCAACATCGACAAACCCCTCACCCGCCTGACAGGAACACCGACCTTATGTGTGGACGGATGACGCCGAAGACGCTTTCCCGCACCTGAAGAAGACCCTGTGCAGTGCTCCAATTTTGGGATTTCCACAACCAGGCGGCGCTTTCATTGTGGACACCAACGCCAGCGACCATTGCATTGGAAGCGTCCTATCGCAAATCCAGGACGGCCATGAGTGAATGATAGCCTACTGCAGCAAGACTCTATCCAAGGCAGAGAAGAACTACTGCATCACCCGGCGAGAGTTATGGGCGCTAGTAAAGGCATTGGAGCACTTCCACAAGTATCTGTATGGTCAGCCATTCCACCTGAGCACTGACCACTCCGCCCTAACCTGGCTACTGAGCTTTAGAAACCTGGAAGGCCAGACAGCTCACTGGGTACAGAGGCTGCAGGAGTACGACTTCACCTCGGAACATCGTAGAGGGAAGAGCCACGGTAACAGACGTCATGTCCGGAAGACCCTGCCCAGAGGAGTGCGGCCAATGCACAAGAGTGGAAGAGGAGCGTGCCGCAGCTGTGTGGTCACGGCAGTGCCTGCGGATGGCTGGGATAGCGCAGGCCTGAGGAGGGAGCAACTGGCAGACGCCAACTTGGGTCCACTCTTGAGGGAACTGGTGGCAGGGACAAGATCAACTTGGGAGGACATTGCACCGAGGAGCGCCACCTACAAGTCGTACTGGGCCCAATGGGACTCACTGAAGACAAGAGAGGGCATGCTGTTCTGAGTATGGGAATCGCCTGATGGGAAGACACAGAGAGAACAGTTGCTAGTTCCCCGAAGTAGGGTCCCGGAGGTCTTGGAGTAAGTGCACGCCGGTACTTCAGGAGGACACCTGGGAGCAAACCGGACGATCGGCAAACTTCGGCAGCGCTACTATTGGCTGAGGCTCTGAGCAGATGCTGAGAAATGGTGCCGTCAATGTTACGTGTGCGCAGCGAGTCGCGGCCCCCAGACTAGGAGCCGGGGTCACATGCAGCAGTACAATGTTGGAGTGCCATTCGAAAGGATCGCCGTCGACATAGCTGGACCATTCCCAGTGTCCGACCGGGGCAACAAGATGGTGGTCGTGGACTATTTCACCAAGTGGCCGGAGGTGTATGCCATCCCGGATCAGGAGGCAAAGACAATCACATACTGCCTCGTGGAGCAAGTGTTCTGCTAATTTGGAGTGCCGTTAGAGCTCCACAGCGACCAGGGCACTAATTTTGAGTTCAACCTAATGAAGGAGGCACTAGAAAGGCTTGGAGTGAACAAGATCAGCACAACACCTCTACATCCCTAGTCTGATGGCATGGTCGAAAGGTACATCAAGACCTTAGAAGAACACCTGAGGAAGGTCGTGGCCAGCCATCAGCGAGACTGGGACATCAAGGTGCCACTGTTCTTGTTGGCCTACCGCTCGTCAACACATGACACCACTGGGATGATGCCAGCCAACTTAATGTTCGGCCAAGAGTTACACCTCCTTTGTGACCTGGCCTTTGGGAGCCCGCCGGACGCAAAACAGCCAGTAACTGAGTATGTGGAGAACCTGGTGGACCATCTCCACGACATGTATGAGATGGCCCGTCAAAACATCCAGAAGGCGAGTGACCACATGAAGACCCGATACATCAGGCAAGCCAAGAGCCACGGGTTCCAGCAGGTGGCCTAGTCTGGTTGTACCACCCTACCGAGACCAAGGGACGCTGCCCGAATCTTCAACAACCATGGCAAGGACCTTACCGAGTGGTGAAGAGGATTAATGACGTGGTCTATCGCATCCAGAATGTGTCCCGAGGGAAGATGGTGGTACACCTGGATCGTCTGGCCCGCTACGATGGTGCTGTTGAAGTCACAGTATTTGTCTGTTAATCTTACCAAAAGCCTTATTATAAACTATAAATAAAAGATGCATTTCTTTGTTGAATTCTCTATGCTTTTCTATCACTTGCTGTAGTATAAATATATTGTCTATGCAAGACCTTCCTACTCTGAAGCCACTTTGTTCTTCTAATAATATCACTTCTAATATTGGCTTTAGTCATTCCGTTTTTATTTTTGTATATATCTAATACGTGGTATTCAGTAAACATATGCCTGGATAATTTTCACATTTTGTTCTATCGCCCTTTTTAAATATTGGTTTAACTATTGATATATTCCAATCTTCAGGTATAGTTTTACTGGACCAACATTTATTTAGTAGATTGAGGAGTCTTGTTTTAAAATTCTTAGAGCTAAATGATGAAGCCTGGGACTCAAGTACTTATGATATTAAGTCGCCACAAACGGTGTATCTCGAATGTGAGAGCTCCTAGTTTTTTGCCGGGAAATATACGAGTCAAATGGAGAATTTGTCATGATGGTAAGTTGGCCATGATAGCTCAATGGGTTAGAGCAACTGGACGGAAACCAGGAGATCCGTGGTTCAAATCCCAGCCATGGCATTGAGTTTTTCATGTTGACTCTATCAAATACCTTAGCATATATACAGCTAGTGTGAAGAAATGATAAATTTCCATCAATTAACTAAAACTAACAATCAAGTTTACCATTGAAGTGGAATTCGAAAAGCAGCTCCAATTTCAAGATCTCAAAATGCAATGAAAATCTTGTTTGGCATAATTAGGAAAACCACACAGACAATCATATAGAATCCAACAGTACCAAAACCACATCAGTATGCAGATTTTAACAGTTTGTTACACAGGCTTTTCCACCTATCTGTCAACATAGCAGAATTTAACCAAGAAACAGAAACAAGCTGTAGAATAGCAGAAAACAATGGTTTTTAATAGAAAAACAATACCTACACAAAAATATCCAAAAGGCGCAAAAACTGAAGATGTACAAGAAAACCGCAAACTGTCAGCAGAAAAAGAAAAATGCGCTTACACAAAGTTCATATATTATACCAAAGCCCATGCCCAATTTCAGAAAATATTGAAAGAGCACATCATTGTAGCATCCAAAATCCCAATACTCCACCAAAACCTACTTACATTCTGAAATAACGGGGACCATATCAGCAAAATAAAAACCAGGAATATGCCAATTTAATTGGAAAGACTGGAAAAAGAAAGGTGAAAAAACTATTTTTATTGGAAAAATGAAATTGAAAACAGAAACAAAGGAACGTTTCAGGAATCTAAAGTGTAAACAAGTCGAAATATCGGCAGTAGCAGTGCACTTTGACCAGAAAACCACAAAGTTTATCTATCCTGAAGTTATGCTTTTGAAAAGCATCTCAAACCTGAAACAATTACTTCTGGGATGGCATTTTTATTTTGAGAAATGACAGAGGTGGAGTCTTTATCTTCATGATACCTCCAAGCGACTACCTCAAAGAAAAGCTCTTTGAAAAGATGAGAATGACATTAGCATAACAGTCTCCAATATAAAGACATCATATTCTAGCAGTCACTCTCAGGTTGAGAATGGAAGCAATTAAGCTCTCGAAACATGTCCTGTTTCACATGAATGTGGGTGATATGGTGTCGGTAAACTAACTCATGTATGCTATCTTTAAAAAGGCTGTAATTTATATTTATTATTAGTTAAGGATGAGCATCTCCATCATTTACATCTTGTGAGGTTGGTAGTTAGTCTTCATAACATCTGAGTTTCATATTTAAGTTCCCATGTAGTACAAAGAAGAGCTAAAAATTCTTGACAATTTCTTTTCAGTAACTGCCTCTCAACATACGCAAAGAATATTGTAACTTAGCTATCTCAGCAAATGTATACACTACTCGTTATAACCAAACAAAATGCAAAATCTAATATAGGCACAGAGAAAACAGAGAAATAGCATCCAATTGAGGAAATGCAATTCTTTGCAAAACAGTGCAAGACATTTAGAATGATTTTCTTTTTACAGCAAACAAATCAGAGGAAGCAACCCCAGAAAAGCCTGTAGTATGCAACTCAGTCAAGACTGAAATTAATGGAAGCAGCAATCATGAGTTTCCTGCTGGTAAGTGTATCATTTTTATTAGCTTTTAAGCAATATTTTAAGTAGCAGAACAGACAATTAAAATTGCTCATACAAAGCCAGTCCACTTCCAGAGGGACAAAGGGTTGGAGATCATCTCTGATTTTCCTGAATGTGTGTTCTATGTGAAACTGAGAGAGAATACTTACAAGTGAATTATCGCTATGCTCATATCTTTATTCGCTTGAGAGTTTAATCGCATCATCTCTGCCCTATGTGGGGCTTGTGCGCCAAAAATCCGCTGCGGAATAAACCTCAACATCCTGAACTGAAGCTTGAAAAGTGCCGCATGTGACCACTTACAAGTGGCAGCTGTACATCCCTTGTGAGGTGTGTGCCGGCGCTCGTTACGTATGTCATGTTTACACCGCTGCCAGCAGTGGTAAACAATCCCTCCCATATAGGCTATGTTATTGTGCCTATATGTTCCTAAGTATTCTCGACTCATTTTCGGGTACTTTCAGCTATACTCCACACCTGATTTTTGGTACACTGTCCCCACATAGAGCAGAGATTATGCCATCAAACTCTCAGGCGAATACAGGTATGAGCATAGTGACAGTTCTCTTGTATGTACAGTATAAATAGACAACTTTTTTTCTTTTTTAAAGCATTGTTTTACTTAGTATGAATAAATGAATAAATACATTTGAAATACACTTATATATTTTTCACTTTATTTTTTACAGATATACAAAGCACTGAACTTGTCCATAATATTGAGCACAAGTACATGTTTTTCAGTTATATATTTTCTCAATATGTCAAACTTTTCCAAATCCTATGTACAAAATACTCGTTTGTACTTGTGCATTAATCATCTACAGGTCCCTGCCGTGGTGCAGTGGGCTAGTGTGTGGCAATTCTGGTTCCCAGGTTCCATCCTCCACACAAACGTAGGGCTTTTAAGCCTGGATATTCTTCCATTGTTCACTTCACTGGACTTTCATACTTTATCCGGTCTTTAAGTGTGTACAGATGTCAACATTATGCCAAAACATTTAAACATAAACAAGACAAATGCTCAAAATTCTTTGAATACACTTAAACAATGATGTTCTAAAAACCTCATGAAAGAAAACTGCGAAAATTAACATCCGGCTTTTTTCCCTAAAAAAGAAAGAACCTAATGTCAATTTAAGTTATGATAATACCCAGTTAACCAAAACAGAACATGTTCAATATCTTGGAATATTTAAGTTAATTGATGTAAATTAATCATTTCTTCTCACTAGCCGTATATAGGCTAAGGTTTTAGATAGATAGAGTCAACATGAAAAATTCAATGCCATGGCCAGGATTTGAAACACAGATCTCCTGTTTTTTTCGCCCAGTCGCTCTTAACCATTGAGCTACCATGGCCAACGTGCCGTCCTGACATTAAATTCCCCAATTGACTCATATATTTTCCCGGTAAACCACTAGGGGCTCTCGTATCCGAGATACACCGTTTGTGGCGACTTACTATTGTAAGTACTTAAATCCCAGGCTTCATCATTAAACTCCTATTATTTAAGTTAATTGATGGAAATTAATCATTTCTTCTCACTAGCCATATATAGGCTATGGTTTTAGATAGTCAACATGAAAAATTAAATGCAATGGCCGGGATTTGAACCACGGATCTCATGTTTCCTTCAATGATTAATTTCTATCAATTAACTTAAATATTAAGAGTTTAATGATGAAGCCTGGGGGCTTAAGTACTTAAGATAGTAAGTCGCCACAAACAGTGTTTCTTGTATACGAGAGCCCCTAGTGGTTTACTGGGAAAATATGAGTCAATTGGGGAATTCATAGTCAGGACCGCACATTGGCCATGGTAGCTCAGTGGGTAAGAGCGACTGGACGGAAACCAGGAGATCCGTGGTTCAAATCCTGACCATGGCATTGAATTTTTCATGTTGACTCTATCTAAAATCTTGGAATATTATTGGACAAAAAATTAACCTGGAAGAAGCATATTGAAAAAAATCAAAGATAAAGCAACCAGCCATTTTAAGATATTAAAAAGACTTGCAGGAACTAAATGGGGTTTTTCAAGGTCTAATTTAAATACTGCATATAGTACATGTATAAGAACAGTTCCTAAGTACTGTGGAGAAGTATTGATATTATCACCTTCAAATTTCTATTATACTTGAGCACATGCAAAAATCAAGCTGTTAGGTTAATTAGTGGGGCTATTAAAACTTCTCCTATACTGACCTTACAAACATTTACATGTAGTAGACCTATAATGACAGGTTTAAAAGCCCTTTTAACATATGGGAAATTCATAAGACTTCCAGAGAGTAAAAAATGTTTGAAACATCACACATCTACCTTCAGTTTGAAAATGCAATTAGTCTTTATAGACAAAGTTCAACAACTAAGAAATAAACTAAATTATACATCTGAATCTCATGCCTCTTAATTGCCCACTGAACTTCAGTGAATTAGAATAAAACCTTGATTTAATTGCAGATTTTAAAAAGAAAGAAGATTCATCTACAGAAACTTAAGTACTATGGACCAAGCTCTGTGTGGTTGCAGGACACGGGAAGTCGGTTAAGGGGGGTAAGCTGATGACATGTGGCAGTGCTTGCATAAACAAAATTATCATATTAGATTATTGTTCCTTACACGCGCACCATGGTGGTGCTCTCGCTTCTAAACATTTGTTTGTTACAAGTGCCAAGCTACTGTAACTTATTTAGGCTGAGGGGACATCAGAGGCCTTTCGTAAATGAAATCTTGTGGTCCATATTGAGGCTCGTCAGTTGATTTGGAATGTAACAGAAAAATGTCACAAGAAACCCAGGCAAAATTTCTTAAATTTTCCACTCAGGCGGGCAACAAAAGAGGCAGCAGAATATATATTTGTAATTGAAGTCCTCCAAGGTTAAGTTATATCGGATAATGAATGAAATGGGTGAAATGATGCTCAAATGAGCCTGGACTCCATAGAGCATAGAGTTACCTGACATTCATCTTTCAGTATAAGGGAAAATCCTAGAAAGAAGCTTATCCAGATAATTCACCTTGATCAAGCTTCAAACTCGGGACTCTTGAACAAACTTAATTTCAGCAACAAGAATATTTTTTTCTGCATGTAGTAGACATGCTACCACCTACATTACTGGTGTGGGTGGCAGATTATTGTGGAAAATCAGAAAATTTCATTCTGAAGATTAGAAAAGAGGGTAAAATTAATGAGTAAAGTGGAGGTTCTATTGTATTTTCGAGGAAAAAAGAAATACACTGAAAGACAATCTAAAAATGTTTGTGGGAGAATTTGATAAGTATGTTATCCAGAAAGTTGTTCAGAATTCTCCAAAATACAGGAAGTAATTTCAAAAGCAAAGAAACTTCATCCCCTTGATAAGCAGAGGATACATTTTTCTTAGGCCAGAAAATCTTTAATAGTTTTAAAATCTACTGGGGCTTCAAGTGGAGAAAATGTGGAAGCAAATTTAAGATTTTAATTGAGAAACTGAAATTATGCAGAATAAGAAAGGCCAATTCGGTCTACTGTCAGATTAATAATACTATTGTGGGAAAAAAGGAAATAACAAAAGATACAAAAATTATAGTATTTAAAACAATAATACTACCAATTCTATTATATGGAGCAGAGAGCTGGACTCTCCTACAGAAACAAGAAAGCAAAATAACAGCTATGGAAATGAGATATTTAAGACGAGCTGTGGGGAAGACAAGAAGAGATATGATTAGAAATGTAACAATAAGGGAAGAGTTGGGTACACACTCCGTTAAAGAAATATTGGAAAAAAGACAACTTAAATGGTATGGACATGTACTCCGCATGTCAGAAGAAAGAAAACCCAAACAATATTTAGAAGCAAGACCAGAAGGTAAAAGAATTAGGATAAGGCCATGCATGTTGTATCAGGAATACATTGAGAAGTTGGGGAAGGATAGAGGGAAAACCATGACAGAAATGAAGAGAATGATGATGGACCGAGAAAAGTGGAGGAAATGGGTAGAAGAGGCTTGTACTCCACGCTTAACAGCACAAAGGAGTTAGAGAAAGAAGAAGAAGAAGAAGAAGAAGAAGAAGAAGAAGAAGAAGAAATAATTATGCTCTGCATGATTATCTTGTGCATATTAAAGCTTTGCAAAAATCCTCTTGGAAACTGGCCTTAAAAATGGAAATCCGTCGGCTTAAGAAGTACAGATCTATATAGCCTTGCAGGTTCATAGAATTAAAAGTCCGAGTTGCAGATATTCCAAATCTCCTTTATTTCCGTAGAAATACACTTATAGATTACAGCAGCATTACGTTACGTACACAGTCAGTCTACCAAGGTCGATGACAATAACAAACAGCATTCAGTTTACATCAGCTCTCGTTACAACAACACTCAGCTGTTCTCTGCTTACCTCTCACTGTTATACAACTGTCTACTGGCGTGTCACAATCGCTTATATATCTCATTCATAAATTCGAGAGGTTTCGAGTACAAATAAGTAACCAACCTTTCTCTGTCAATCACGATATCACTAGAACCTTCCAAACGTGAAATCCTATCTGTGCCGGCAAGTCCTTTATCTTAGCTATCTTTATTTGCCGGCTCTTTGTGAACACTAGCCGCGCTATCGTTAACTGCTTATGCAAGCTCTTTATTACCCTGAAACACTATCCGCCGTCTGTTATCTATTTGGGCTGTCTGTTATCTATTTGCGCCAAAACTTTAATGGCCGTTGCCGCGTCACAATTAATTTTGTATACTCACGCCATCTCCTGACCTGGCATTTTATTTACTGAAAACAGTCTTTTGTTCAGTGATGCGAGTATTAGTAGTGTTTAGTCTTAGTTGATATTTGTGTTATATCCAGTTATACAATCTGTGGTTATAACATTTCTTAAAATATCCTGATAATGGGAGAGATTTACACTCCCGAAACGTTGATTTCTAAGCTTTTCACCTGGCTTGTTTCCCGAGAAGATCTTGAAAATAATTAAAAACATGTTTGCAGCCAGTTATAAAAAAATCTTACTTCCTCTGAAAATTTAATTGGAAGGATCACCAAAATAAACTTAAATCCAGAGCTACCTAGAAACTAATCCATTACAGTGCTCAGATTAATCACGAGCTGATTGAGTGGACTTATGTTCAAGATTGGATTATGACTTCCTCACAGTGTTTTTTATGTGGCAAAGATGACTTAACATTGAACCTACTTAACTGTATGTGAAAGTCTCAGAAAGCAAGAACACCTAGTTTCTAAGTATTGGGAGACGAAAAGAATGATTTTAATATCAATTTCGGAGCATTAGACACACATTTAAACATGAGCTGCAGTGGCATATGACAGTTGTGATAAGAGTCAGATGTCATTGCTTGTTTATTGGCAGTGTGATACAACTGCACTATTTATCTGCATCCCTATTTTAAGTCAAGGGATTGCAATAGGAGTTAGGGATAGATAAAAACATGTTAAGGTGGAGGTGTGAGGACCATTGAGCACTCTGCGAACCCCACATACATTATTGTTGGTTGCTAATCTCTGGATCTTAGACTTCATCTGTTCTATGCCTGAGTTCTCAATAATACAATCTTAATTGAACATCATGCTCATTTATATGTTAGTTTTGTCTTACATGAAGATGTTACATTATGCAGGCTTTTGTATACTGTGACTTCGAGGTTTATGTAGAATCAAAAGTCTGGTTTGTAGAAATATAGAACACTCTTTATTGAAGTAAAAAGACGTGAAATTGACAATCAGCTGTCTTCAAGGTCGACTCATTGCTCTGCTGCATGTAAACAAATGAAAGAAATCATTGCGGTACACTACAAATGTCCACTGTCGCAGTAACCATCACACAACTAAGCAACAGCTTCTCTGCACAACACATAACTCCGATAATCACACAACTACCGCTCTAACACCTTGCGTGGTTTTTATACCCCAGTCATTGTTTATAAAATGCCTTAGACTTTTTGAGAACAATCGTGGCGGCAAGAGAAAGACAGAAAATTTCAGAGCCTCTCTGTCTCTTTTCTTTCTCTTGGCAAGCATCCATCTTTCCCGCCCACATGCCGGCGGCGGCTTGTTTACATTTCCCTAGGTGACACTGCACCCTCCTCAAATCTGGTCATCCTGAACAGCACCATCGTAACGGCAAGATGATCCAGGTGTACCACCAATATCTTTCCTTGGGACACCTTTTGGTTGCGGTAGACCACGTCGTTAATTCTCTTTACAACCCGATATGGTCCTTGCCACGGGACACGGCGTCTGCGTTGTCGTGGCTCTTCCCTCTTCAATGTTCGGAGGTGAAGTCGTACTACTACAGCCTCTGGACCCAACGGGCGGTCTGCCCTTCCAGGTTTCTAAAGCTCACTAGCCAAGTTAGGGCGGAGTAGTCAGTCCTCACGTGGAATGGCTGACCGTACAGGTGCTTGTGGAAGTGCTCCAAGGTCTTCACTACCGCCAGCAGTTCTTGCCGGGTGACGCAGTAGTTCTTCTCTGCCTGGGACAGCGTCTTGCTGTAGTAGGCTATCACCCACTCGTGGCCGTCCTGGAGTTGGGATAGGACACCTCCAATGCAATGGTCGCTGATGTTGGTATCCACAGTGAAGGCGCCGCCTGGTTGTGGAAATCCCAAAATAGTAGCACTGCAAAGTGTCTGCTTCAGCTGCTGGAAAGCGCCTTCGGCACCCTATGTCCACATATAAGGTTCTTCTGTTAGGTGGGTGAGGGGCTTGGCGATGTTAGAGAAGCCCTTGATGAAGCGGCGGTAATAACTGCACAGCCCCTGGAAACTGCGTAATTCTCCCTCATCCTTTGGGTGAGGACAATCTCTCACGGCCGGTGTCTTCTCCGGGTCTATGACCACTCCGGTTAATGAGCCTGTGTGTCCCAAGAAATTGATTTCCTTGCGAAAGAGCTGGCACTTCGCATTCAACTTCAGATTGGTCGCCTGCAGTCGCTGTAGCACTTTGCTCAGGTTGTTGAGATGGTGTTCGAATGTCTTGGCGACGATGATAATGTCCAGGTATAACAGGCAGGCGTCATAAGTCAATCTTCTCATTACTGACTCCATGAGGCATTGGAAGGTAGTTGGTACGTTGCAGAGACCAAAGGGCTCAACGTGAACTGTCAAAGCCCTTGGCCTGTCGAGAATGCGGTCTTCTCCTTATCTCTCGGGTCTAGAGCCACCCGCCAGTAACCCGACTTCAGGTCCAGGGTAGAGAACCACTGCGCACCAGCAAGCTTGTCCAGGGTGTCGTCAATCCGGGGTAAGGGGAAGCAATCCTTCCTGGTGACAGTGTTCAGCTTCCTGTAGTACACGCAGAAGCGTAGCTTGCCGTTCTTCTTCGTCACCAGAACTACAGGGGAACACCAAGGGCCGTCAGACTCTTCAATCACTCCCCAGGATCTCATGTCCTCCAGCATGTCCCGTACCGCCGCTTGGTTTGTCAGCGGAACGCGTCTGATTGGTTGCAGCATAGGCCGGGCGTCTCCGATGTCGATGTGGTGGTGCACTCGGTCCGTGGGGCCTTAGTCTCAGTAGTTGTCGCATCTTGTCTAGCTGCTCTGCGGTCAGGTGGTCGGCCGCCCTCTCCAGTAAGCCTTTCAGCCGGGGCCCCAGGTGTTGCGTTGTCACCGGTTTTTGTGTCTCGTCGATTGACGATAAGCTGACCACGTGCTCGCATGACCTCACCTGCGTCCCAGCCTGGATGCCTTGATCGGTGTCTGATGGGTCGAGCAGCCACACCGGCACCTTCTCTCGGCACGGCAACAATGTCCGTGCATAGGCGTCTTCCGGTGCAGCATCAGGTTCTTCGTCTGCTAGCTTTCCAGTCGTGCCATGACCACCACCTCGCTTCTCGCGGGGATAACCACATCCTCTCTCAGAAGGCCCGCCTCGGTAGTGTAGATGGTAGCATGTCTGCCTCACGCTCAAGAGGTCCCGAGTTCGAATCTCGGTCAGGGCGAGTTACCTGGATAAGGTTTTTTCCAAGGTTTTCACTTATCCTGAAAGACGAATGTCGGGTAACTCTAAGCCTCATGGACCCCGCACTCATTTGAGCATCATTTCACCCCTTTCATTCATCGTCCGATATGACTTAATGTTGGAGGAGGTAAATTACTAAAAAAAACTCTCAGGAGGACCCTGCAGATTCCAAGGCGTTCCTCGAAGTGCCGGATCATCACCTTTTGGCTCTGTTTTCTCGATGGCAAACCCTGGCTACGTCAGGTCTGATGACGGTCACGGCTGCCCCGGTGTCCACAAGTACGCGGCACGGCCTCCCTTTCACCCATCCGTCCGCGATGAGGCTGTCATCCGTACGTCGGCTGAAGGAGCGCAGTGTTACTCGAGGGGTTGGTGCCAACGGCGCCGACGTGCCCCTCGCCGTGCCGGCCCTTACTCATTTTCCGGCTGCTCTTCTTGGTGTAGGCAGTCTCTCTCCAGGTGTCCCGGCTGGCCACACCCCCAACATACGGTACTTGGTCTTCGTCAGCGTTCCTGGGCTGGTCTTTGGTTTCCATCGTAGCAGATATTCCTTGTCTTCGAGGTCGGGGTAACCGTCAGTTTGGCCGCCCTCACCCTCAGTGCGGCCGTAAGCCTCGTGGGTGGTCTTATAGTCGCCGAGCATTAGGCGCTGACGTATCTCGGCGTCTCGTACCCCATTTACGAAGAAGTAGGTGGCTTCACTGGTGGGAGGTCGACCAAGGCTTTGCTGGCCAGCTTTTCGACTGCCTGGACGAACTCCTGCAGTGACTTCCCTGGCTGCTGCGTCCCAGATTTTAGTTGGCTGCGGTAGGCTGTGGCCAAGTGGTGGTTTACAAACCGGTTTTCTAGGGGCCCCCAGATGTCCTTGGGCGCCGCCGCTGTCTGGATCGCGTTCAGCACCTTTGCGGCCCGTCCTTGGAAGCTGGCTGTTATCTGTGCGACCCCTTCCTCTGCCGACCGTTTACTGTGTGTGACCACTGTGTCGAACTGGCGACGGAAGACTTCAAAAGTTGACGTGCCGTTGTATTTCATTGGTTTGACGTGCGCAGATGTGTCGCGTCCCGGCGCGTCGGAATTCAGTTCTTTCAGTCTTTTGCCGACGATGTCCTCCACCATGGCGTTCAGCTACTTTGTGTTGCTGTCGGCCTATCCCACTAAATTGTGTACGTGGTTCGCCAGGTCTTCGACGCGCTCGTCCACTTGACCAATCCGCTTGGCCAGCTCCGTGACGTCATCCCTCATGCCGACCAACTGCGCTTCGAATTTGCTGGCAAGGGTCTCATTCGCAGCCTTCATTTCTGTGGCCAGGCTGTCGTACGCTGCTTTCATTTCCATGATTAATTCGGTCTTCATTTCTGTCATCTTCACAACCAGGTTATTTGCCGTTTCCAACTTCGCGGCCAGGTTATTTGCCGTTTCCATCATCATAGCGAGTGTATCATTCGCTGTCTATAATTCTTCCATCTTGGTGTTGAGGTTATTTACCGCCTTCATTTCTGTCAGCTCTTCTGAGATCTTCGCCAATGCAGCTTCAATCGTCATGTTCCACTCCTGACACCAAATGTGACTGCGGGGGTTATATGGCATTAAAAGTGTGGTTTGTAGAAATATAAAACACTCTTTATTGCAATAAAAAGACGTGAAATTGACAATCAGCTGTCTTCAAGGTCAACTAAGTGCTCTGCCACACAAACAAATGAAAGATATCACTGTGGTACAGTACAAACGTCCACTGTCACAATAACCATCACACAACTAGCAATTGCTTCTCTGCACTACACATAACTCCAATAATCACACAACTACCACTCCAACACCTTGCATGGTTTTTATACCTCAGTCATTGTTTCTAGAATGCTGTAGACCTTCTGAGAACAATCGCGGTGTCAACAGAAACACAGAAAATTTCAGATCCTGTCTCTTTGTCTTGGCAAGCATCCAGCTGTCCTGCCCACGTGCCCGTCTGCGGCTTGCGGCTGCAGCACAACAATGCCCTCGGTGACAATACTGTATCTTTACTATCACAACGCAAAGCAGTAGAAATGTGTGAGACAACAATATTTTTGGAATGAATTATTGCTATGCATGTGTTAACCTATGGTCAGGCAATTTCATTCTTTCCCAGGTTATATCTGATGAATGATATTGACGATGTTTCAAGCCTTGGAAATTGTACACAGTAATTTCAATCATCATAAAGCATAAATGATTATTGCATTTCTGTGATTAGAGCATATAATCAACTATAGTCTTTTCACTTCTACTAGGTACATCAAGGTGTTGCATTATCCCCCTTCTATGCATTATGTGAGTGTAGTCAGCTGGTCGTAGGTGACACATTAATCCAGTAATAATAGTTACTATCAATTTAATTATCATTCAATTCAGTTATCAAAATGGCTGGTTCAAATCTTCAGATCCTTCACAAAATTTGAAAATTTAAGTGTCAAAAACTCGCTTGAATTGATAAATCTCCTGAGGAACACAAAGATCAACTCTACAGATGCTTTAGTTTCTTTTGACGTCATTTCTTTATACCCAAGTATACCTACCAATGAGCTTATTCCACTTCTCAAAAATGGCTGGAATCAATACAAGTAACCTCTGAAGAAATAGAAGAACTTTCACAACTTACAGAAATTTGTATCAATCAGAATTTTTTCAGCTTTAATGGACCGATCTATAAACAAAAAACGGGCCTAGCTGTGGGCAATACATTGTCTCCCTTCTTAGCAGATTTATTTATGAGTGCTTTTGAAACACATATCACAAACACTTTTCCAAATAATTTCAAAGTTTGGTATCGTTATGTTGACAACATTTTGGCAATAGTACCTAAAAAACTCATATAAGATGGTCTTAGACTTTTGAATATACAAAATCCAGCTATAAAATTTACATTAAAAACATAAGAGGATGGTGTGCACACAACATAATTATTGCACCTCAAAATAGATTTGATATATGAAATTTGTTAAAAGGCCCCCCCCCCCCCCAAAAAAAAAGCAATTCAATTACTACCAAAGAAAACCAGGAATCTATGAGATCAAATGTGAAACTTGCCCTAAAATTTATATAGGAAAAACAAAACGAAATATTGACATCAGAACTAAGGAACATATAAGAAACATTAAAAATGGTGAAACAGAAAAATCAGCAGTGGCTTTTCATTTTTTGAATACTAGACATGTCATCAACTTGGAAACATCTTTAATAAAATACACTAATCACCCCATAGACCTTTCTGTATGGGAAACAATCTTCATTAACAAAAATCGTCATAGTCTTGAATTTTGAAACTCTACTACTGAACATCTTTGACAAGTACATCATGCCATCTATCGATGATACAGAGAAAGAGGAAACCACTACAATTTGCACTAGTCGAGTTCCAGCTAATGATAAGAGCAAAAGCCCTTGAAACATGTCCTGTGAAAACACAGTGTGAGTGAAGCAGTGTGTCAATATCTTCTCGATTCACTTTTGTTCTAAGTTGTGCTTCACTGTCTACGCTTCTTTCAATTTTATACTTTGAAATTTTGTTCTGCTGCTTAGCATAGCATATTTTCTGCCTTCAATAGTGTATATATTTTTGTGACGTGCTGTTCACCTCTCCTTACCTCTGATAGCCAGCCATGTGGTGTAAACAGATAGCACCACCACTGCAAAATATGTTCCAGATAGCACCACCACTGCAAAATATGTTCCTAAATGTCCCAGGTAATACTATATTTTATGTGCTTGCTCCAAATATTTGTCCACGTGATCATTTCTAGTTTGTTCAAATAATCCCTTACATTTTCATGTGATTTTCCCAAGAATGTGCCGGGGTCTAATGGAATACCTTTGACTTGGTAACAGCATAATTTCTATGGATCCCTCTACCAAAGGTATATTTATTTTACTACTTCATTTTTTTTTAGCTGGTTTGCCTACTGTCTGCTCATGTTGTCCCTTTGTATGCATTTCACTATCCGTATTGAGCTTGAGGTTTCAGTGATTTGCCCCAACCAGAGTCTTATAAGATTCAGTATTCACAGATCATAAGCCAGTTCCTCAGAAATACTATGTAAATCAGAGATTGCAAACTTTTGAAGTTGTAACTGTCTAACGTGCACCCTTGTAAGTTCTTTACAGAATTTGGCAATTTCTGGCAGGGCTAATTGGTTCTGTGGTTGTGGTCCTTGTTTTTCTCATCCAGTGTTGATTGATCTCTGGCTTCTCTTACCAAATAGCACTATCTTATGTGAGCAGAGGCAAGGGAAGTGCAAGAGAGAGAGAGAGAGTTAGAGGGGGGATAAAAAAGACGTATGTGGGCTCCTTACACACAGTTTATTTTGTTTCTCTTCCCAGGCTATGTCAATATCCTCCTTTTGCTATGCAGTATATGACAGTATATATGTCTGTGTATATTTACATGGTGAGGGAGGAGTTGTCTATGGTTCATCTTGTTTAACTCCCAAACTAACCAAGTATCATATTTAGCTTCTGAACTATTTTGTATGAGAGCTTCTTACTGCCTTAAAAAAATTTAAAAATAAATTTTAAAAAAACATTTTTAAATTCTTAGTGACTCCAATTTGTGGGGGACTACTGTTTAGGAAGTACCTGGCACCTCAACCAAATTTATGGCTGCTGGAAAAATTACATGGCCCCTCCACCAGTGTTTAACAGTTCCCAAGGGGCTGTAAATTCCAGAGGTAGGAACACCCGGCAGAGTTCCATAAGGGATATCAATGTGGCTACTTAGGGGTTAGTGGTGAAGGTATTTATTGTTACTATTGTCACCCAATTAGCGGAAAGCACAACCAACGACAGCTGAGTAAGGGGCCAGAGGCAGCCAAGCCACACCCACCCATCAGTCTCTGTCACTAAATGAGGGGGATGATTAGGGAAATGTCACTTGTCGCTGGCCGCTTCTTCCCCCCTTCCACTGCCATCTGGAACCTTCGCGGTGATTCACGGAAACCAGAGGCTTCGAGAACGGTGATATTCCTATAAAAAGGGCTGCAGTGAGTGAATTCAGTCTGTCAGTGCTTGACGAGCTAGTGAATGGACGAGAAGACTGTGTACGTGCATCGGAAGAGTGTAAGTAACTGTGAGCGTGCAGTGGAATGGTAACGGACGAACTGGTGAATTGTAATTGTGTGCATTACGTAATTCTGTGTAATTGGCAAGTGTTCAACTGTAAGTCGGTGGAAATAAAGAACATTTTTGAGTTTGTGTAATTGGACTTTTAATTTCACGAACCCACAAAGTCACACTGGTGTCAGGAAGCGGGACGACAACATCACCGAACATTACGGCCATGGACGCGGCATTGGAAAAGATTTTGGAGAAGATGTTGGAAATGGAGGCGGAACTGGCAGAAATAAAGACGGCCAACGACAACATCACCGAGAAAATGGAAAAGAAGTTGGAGACGGCAAACAGCAACTTGGCCATGACAATGACCGCAAAGATGGCCGAACTGACCACGGAAATGAAGGTGGCGAACGAGGCTCTCGCCGCCAAATTTGAAGAACAGTTGGCCGGCGTGAGGGATAACGTGACGGAGCTGGGCAAGCGGATGGGCCAAGTGGACGACCGCTTCGAGGACCTGGCGAACCGCTTCAGTGACCTAGAGGAAAAGGCCGACAATAACGCCAAGTCCCTGAACGCCATGGTTGAAGACGTCGAAGACCTCGCGAACCGCGTAAACAACCTGGAGGGAAAGGCCGACAGCAGCGTCAAGTCTCTGAACGCATTGGTGGAGGACGTCGTCGGCAGGAGACTGAAGGATTTGAAGGCCGACGCGCCGGGACGCTACACAACATCTGCGCGCGTCAAACCTCCCAAGTATGACGACGCGTCAACGTTTGAAGTCTTCCGCCGCCAGTTCGACACAGTGGCCAGGCACAACAAATGGTCGCCAGAGGAGGAGGCCACACAGTTAATAGCCAGCCTCCAGGGACGGGCCGCGGAAGTCCTAAACGCGGTGCAGACAACGGCGGCACCCAAGGACATCTGGGAGGCCCTGGAGAATCGTTTCGGAAACTACGGCTTAGCCGCAGCGTACCGCAGCCAGCTAAAGGCACGGTCACAGCAGCCAGGGGAGATGCTGCAGGAGTTCACCCTCTCAGTTGAACATATCTTTAGGCTCATGTTTGTTAATTGCTCATGAAACTTGACCTGAAATGCCAATTTCCACCCCTGCGGCAAAAACCTTCTTAACTAGTGTAATTAAAAGAATAAGTAAAGATTGTAAAGATGATTGTTTTTTAGCAACACCACTACTTTAAAATATTCTGAACATGTTGTAAGAGCTGTATATCTAAGAGTACTACATATCCTGCAATGGGGAACATATAATTTTGCATTTGAAATGTTTATGATATTTTTAAAAGAACATACCATTTTGAAACCAATGTACTGATTATTATGGAAAGACAATAACGAAAACAAATTTGGAGCAGTTGAAATGCATAATTTCAGTTATAGAATGTTTTTTGCAATATGCGTTATATGCTATAGGACATTGCTGAATGCTGAGAAAATTAAAACAAATACGGTGCTATTAATATCCTAATCCATTATAAGCAGACATCGGATTTATATTGTGACTTTGTGGGTTCGCAGAATTAAAAGTCCAGTTTGCAGAAATTCCTAATGTTCTTTATTTGCATAGAAATACACGTTGTACACCAGCAGAATTACGTAACACACATGTATGCAGTCCGTCTACCGCAGGTCCACCGAGCAGCTCTTCTCAGGTCTTTGCCGTACTGACTGTCCTCGAACAATGCACTCGCTTATATACATTAATCACTGTTTCTGGAACTTTCCGACTCCTCACGAAGCGTCACGGTCTTTCATGATGGTGACGGAGCGGTCCCGACATTTCTCGGCTTCTCTCTCTCCCCCCACTCCTTAAGCAAGTGGCAATCCGTCACACGAGTAGGTGTGGCCTCGACGATATCTGTCTCTTTCTTTCTTGCCAGCTGGTTTTGTCGTAACTTCGACGATCGGGTGATACTGCTCCCTCCTGAAGGCTGGTCGACCCGAACAGCATCATCGCAGCTGGCCAGACGATCCAGATGTACCACCAACATCTTTCCTCGGGGCACCTTCTGGATGCGGTAGACCATGTCGTTAATTCTCTTCACCACCCGGTACAGTCCTTGCCATGGTTGAAGTTTCGGGCAGCGCCCCTTGGTCCGAATAGGCCAGTACAACCAGACCAGATCACCTTGCTAGAACCCTTGGCTGTTGGCTTGCCTGTCGTATCGAGTCTTCATGCGGTCGCTCACCTTCTGGATGTTCTGACGAGCCATCTCAGGCATGTCGTGGAGATGGTCCACCGGTTGCTGGCTGTTTTGCATCCGGGGACTTCCAAAAGCTAGGTCACAAGGAAGGCGTAACTCTCGGCCGAACATGAAGTTGGCTGTTGTCATTCCAGGGGTGTCGTGTGTTGAGCGGTAGGCCAGCAAGAACCGTGGTACCTTGACGTCCCAGTCTCGCTGATGGCTGGCCACAGCCTTCCTCAGGTGTTCTAAGGTCTTGATGTACCTTTCGACCATACCGTCCGACTTGAGATGTAGAGGTGTTGTGCGGGTTGGACTCAAAATAGGTACCATGGTCGCTGTAGAGCTCTAACGGCACCCCAAAACGGCAGAACACTTGCTCCTCGAGGCAGACTTGAGATGTAGAGGTGGTGTGCGGGTTGGACTCAAAATAGGTACCATGGTCGCTGTAGAGCTCTAACGGCACCCCAAAACGGCAGAACACTTGCTCCTCGAGGCAGTCTGTGATCGTCTTCGCCTCCTGGTTCGGGATGGCATACACCTCCGGCCATTTGATGAAGTAGTCCACGACCACCAACAGGTACTTGTTGCCTCGGTCGGACACTGGGAATGGTCCGACTATGTAGACGGCGATCCGACGTTGTACTGCTGCATGTGACCCCGGCTCCTAGTCTGGGGGTCGCGACTCGCCGCGTACATGTGACATTGACGGCACCATCTCTCAGCGTCTGCTCGGAGCCTCAGCCAGTAGTATCGCTGTCGGAGTTTGTCGATCGTCCGGTTTGCTCCCAGGTGTCCTGAAATACCGGCGGGCACTTCCTCCAAGACTTCCGGAACCTTACTTCGGGGAAGTACCAACTGCTCCCTCTGTGTCTCCCCATCGGGTGGTTCCCATACCCGGAACAGCATGGACTCAAGGGGGCAGTGTGTTCCCGAAACCCGTGGGAATCGGGTACGTCTTCGGACGGGGTTGAGGGAAGCCATTAATTCTCCCGGGTACTAGCCTGCAAAGCTAGTAGAAGGTGTGCTAGATCACCAGGCGGCCCCACCGAGGTTTTTCGGTAGTCTTCACCTTGAGTGTTGGCGCGCCTAAGTGCGTATCCACTTCCATCCCGTCTTGAGTCCATAGGACCAGATGGGGGGGGGTTGTTAGTCTCTAGGTCTTGCCCTATGGAAAGCACCTCGGAGGACGCCGAGCGCCCTTTGGGACAGCTCGGATACTCCCTGGTTGAAGGAGGCCCGGGTCCAGTTCCTACGGGTTCAGGACTAATGGGAGTAGAACCTCTGGGCTAAACCCGGAACAGCACGCCCTCTCTGATCGTCAATGACTCCCATTGAGCCCAGTACGACTTGTATGTGGCGCTCCTCGGTGCGATGTCCTCCCAGGTCGGTCTTGTCCCTGCCTCCACTTCTCTCAAGAGTGGCCCCAAATCTGCGTCCGCCAGCTGCTCTCTCCTCAGGCCTACGCTATCCCAGCTATCCGTAGGCACTGCCGTGACCACTCTGACAGCTGCGGCACGCACCTTCTCTTCCACTCTTGTGCATTGACCGCACTCTTTGGGGCAGGGTCTTCGGGATATGGCGTCTGCGTTGCCGTGGCTCTTCCTCTACGATGTTCAGAGGAGAAGTGGTACTCCTGCAGCCTCTGTACCCAGCGTGCTGTGTGAACTTCCAGGCTCCTAAAGCTGAGCAGCCGTGTTAGGGCGGAATGGTCAGTCCTCAGTTGGAATGGCTGACCATACAAGTACTTGTGGAAGTGCTCCAAGGTCTTCTACCGCCAGTAGTTCTCTCCCTTGGATAGCGTCTTGCTGTAGTAGGATATCACTCGCTCATGGCCGTCCTGGACTTGGGATAGGTCACCCCCAATGCTGTGGTCACTGGCGTCGGTGTCCACAATGAAAGCGCCACCTGGTTGTGGAAATCCCAAAATTGGAACACCGCAAAGTGTCTTCAGCTGCTGGAAAGTGCCTTCGGCGTCCTACATCCATACATAAGACCGGTGTTTCTCTGTCAGGCGGATGAGGGGTTGGCGGTGTTGGAGAACCCGTTTATGAAACGGCGGTAATAACTGCACAGCCCAGGAAGCTGCACAATTCTCCCTTTTCCTTTGGCCGAGGCCAATCCCTCACGGCCTGTGTCTTTCCTTTGCGTTTAGCTTCAGGTTGGTCGCCTGCGGTCTCTGTAGCACCTATCTCAGGTTGTCGAGATAGTCTTCGAAAGTTTTTCCGACGATGTCCATGTATAGCAGGCAGGCGTCATAAGTCAGTCACCTCATCACTGACACCATGAGGCATTGGAAGGCCCGTTGGTGCGTTGCAGAGACCAAAGGGCATAACTGTGAACTGCCAAAGCGCTTGGCCTGTCGAGAATGTAGTCTTCTCCTTGTCTCTCGGATCTAGAGCTATCTGCCAGTAACCCGACTTCAGTCCGGGGTTGAGAACCACTGCGCACCAACAAGCGTATCCAGGGTGTCGTTAACCTGGGGTAAAGGGAAGCAATCCTTCCTGGTGACCGCGTTCAGCTTCCTGTAGTCCACGCAGAAGCGTAGCTCGCCGTTCTTCGTTACCTGAACTATAGGGGAACACCAAGGGCTGTCAGACTCCTCAATTACTTCCCTGGATCTCGTGCCCTCCAACATGTCCCGTAGCGCCGCTTGTTTCGCCAGCGGAACGCGTCTAGGTGGTTGTCGAATAGGCTGGAAGTCTCGGGAGTCAATGCGGTGAAGCACTTTGTCCGTGCGGCCGTAGTCACTGTTACCTTGGCTGAAGACGCGCTGGTATAGTCCCAGCAGTTGTCGAACTTTCTCCAGCTGTTCTGCGGCCAGGTGGTCGGCCGACCTCTCCAATAAGCCTTCCAGCCGGGGTCCCAGGTGTTTTGTCGGCACTGGCTCCTATGTCTTGTCGATTGCTGTCACGCTAACCACGGGCTCCCATGTCCCCAACTCCGTCCCGGTCTGGGCGTCGTGATAGGTGTCCGTTGGGTTTAGCAGTCTCACTGGCACCTCTCGGCACGGTAACTATATCCTGGCTACAGAGTCCGTGCACAGGCGTCTTCTGGTCCAGCATCATGTTCTTCGTCCGCTGGCCTTCCAGTCGCGCCGTCACCAGCACCTCGCTTCTCGCGGGTAGAACTACGTCTTTCCTCAGGATGACCCTGCAAATTCCAAGGCGCTCTTCGGGTTGCCGGAGCATCACCTCTTCATTGAGCAGCAGGAGCTTCCTGCCGACGTCGACCGTCGCCTCGTGCCTCCTGAGAGTATCCAGTCCCAGTATCACCTCAGCCACTTAAGCGATGAACACCCATTGACGCACGGCATTCGGTCTCAAAATCAACTTCAGCAGGGCCTCTTCCACAGGCAAGGTGTGGCCCAATGCCGTCACTACCTGGTATGGTCGGCTCGGTTTTCTCGACGGCAAACCCCTGGCTGTGTCAGATCTGATGATGGTCATGGCTGCCCCGGTGTTTACGAGCACGCGGCACGATTTGCCTCTCACCCAACCGTCCGCGATGAGGCTGTCATCCATTCGTCGGCTGACGGCGCGCAGTGTCTCGAGGGGATAGTGATGTCGGCACCGACGTGCCCGTTGACATGCTGGGCCTTACTCGTTATTCCGGCTGCTGTCACTGGTGTGGGCAATCTCTCTCCAGGTGTCCCGGCTCTCTATACCCCCAACACACGCCACCAGGCCTTCGCCGGCGTCCCTCGACTGGCCTTCGGTCTCCATTATAGCGGATACTCCTTGTTCTGGAAGTCGGGGTAGCTGTCACCTTGGCCGCCTCCATCCTCAATGCTGCCGTTAGTGCCTCGTGGATAGTTTTCTAATCGCCGAGCATTAGGCGCTGACGAATCTCCATGTCTCGTACCCTGTCGACAAAGGTGTAGGCAGCCTCTCGGGATACGAACTCTGGTGGGAGGTCGACTAAGGTTTTACTGGCCAGCTGCTCAATTGCCAGGGCGAACTCCTGCAGCGTCTCCCCTGGCTGCTTTGACCTTGCCTTCAATTGGCTGCGGTAGGCTGCGGCTAAGCGGTGGTTTACGAAGCGGTTTTCCAGGGCCTCCGAGTTGTCCTTGGGCGCTGCCGCTGTCTGGACCGCCTTCAGGACTTCTGCGGCGCGTCCCTGGAGGCTGGCTATTAGCTGTGCGGCCTCTTCCTCTGGTGACCACTTGTGTTTGGTCACTGTGTCGAATTGACGGTGGAAGACTTCGAACGTTGACGTGCCGTCGTACTTGGGTGGTTTGACGCGCGCAGATGTGTCGCGTCCCCGGCCTTCAAGTGCTTTATCCTCCTGCCGACGATGTCCTCTACCATGGCGTTTAGGGACTTTGCGTTGCTGTCGGCCTTTCCGTCCAGGTCGTTAACGCGGCTCGCCAGGTTTTCGACGCGCTCGCCCAACTCCATGACGTCCTCCTTTACGCCGGCCAACTGCTCCTCAAATTTGGCGGCGAGGGCTTCGTTTGCCGCCTTCATTTCGGTTGCCAGGCTATCGTTTGCCGCATTCATTTCCGTGGTCATTTCGGCCATCTTCGAGGTCATCGTCGCGTCCAAGTTGCTATTTTCAGCTTCCGTCTTCGTTGTTAATTCGGCCTTCATTTCTTCGATCTTCTCAGTGATGTCGTTAGCCGTCTTCATTTCTTCCATTTTCTGTAAAATCATTTCCAATGCAGCCTCCATCGTGGTATGTCTAACTTCTGACACCAATTGTGACTTTGTGGGTTCGTAGAATTAAAAGTCCAATTTGCAGAGATTCCTAATGTTCTTTATTTGCGTAGAAGTACACTTTGTACACCAGCAGAATTATGTAACAAACATGTATGCAGTCCGTCTGCCGCAGGTCCACCGTGCAGTTCTTCTCACGGTCCTTGATGTACTGACTGGCCTCGAACAGTGCACTTTGCACTTGCTTATATCCATTAATCACTGGTTCTGGAACTTTCCCGACTCTTCACGAAGCATTACAGTCTTTCACGATGGCGACAGAGCAGTCCCGACATTTCTCAGCTTCTCTCCCCACTTCTTCAGGAAGTGCCAGTCCGGTACACGAGTAGGTGTGGCCTCAACAATATGTCTCTTTCTTTCCTGCCAGCTGGTTTGGTCATAACTTCGACGATCGGGTGAGAGTATGCACTAAAAAGGTCTGAAATATGCTTGCATTTACGCTGTACAAATCTTTAAAATATGCTCTAAAATATGTTTATATGCACTAAAATAAGCTATGTGCCCTATGTACATAGGTAAGTAATTTGATACATCTACTCATGTTGAATCTTCTTCCTTATATTACATCATCCTGGAGGCTATCATTTAATTTGCTTTTTCAGTAGACAATCCCTTTCTAAATCTGAATTGTTTGGAGTATAATAGATAGGAATTTCTCCTGGAAGTTCCACACTGTCACCTTGGAGATGTTTGCTAGTAGAGCATAAAATAATAAAATCGGGATTTCTTTGTGATGCACTGTACAATTTTGCACTCAATATTTTGAAGGTGCACACTGAAGTTCTATTGTTATAGGATGATAGTTTGATGGTGACATATCATCACCTTTCTTAAACACAGGTATAACTTTAGAGATCTTTAGGCTAGTAGGGAATATTCCCTGTTGATTACCTATATTGCTTCATACATCAAACATTGCAAAAGCAATTGATTTCAAAGCAGATAATGTAGATAATGTAGAAATGCAGATAAATAGGTTGTTTACCAAATAAGATCAAGTTATCTTCCAGGAGTTTATGGGTATTATGTTTTATTTAATCAAGTGGTATGTATTAGAAACATTAATACTTGGAACCTATTTCAAGGAAAACATTTGGCAGGGATTTTCAATACACTGATGTCACTCCTCAGGCAAATAAGAAAATACTTATTGCAATATTAAAATATTCACACTTATTTACACTCACCTTTACTTTTAATTAAATAATATTTAAAATAACATGTTTAATAATTAAAAGTTTACTTTATTTAAAATAACATGTTAAATTGGATCATTCAATTTCTCTCTCAACGTTTCTGTGCTACAAAATACAATGACAGTACATCCAAATTCCGACAAATAAAAATGGGCCTACCACAAGGTGCAGTACTGAGTACAACCTTGTTCAACATCTACATCAATGATCTTCCCTCAGCTGTATCAAACACAGAAATAAAGACAGCTCTTTCTGCAGATGACATGATCATGTGGACATCTTCCCCACACATAGAGAAATCCAAAACTTAAATGGAAAAGGCTCAGATACTTTAGGAAAAGTGGACTGACAACAATTTGATGAAAATAAATACTGATAAAACAACATTCCAAATATTTAGCTTAAAAAAGAAAATCCCTAAACTAAATCTGCAGTTCAAGAAAACAAACCTGAAACAGACATATGAAACAAAATATTTAGGAACAATTTTTGATTCAAAATTATCTTGGAGACATCATATTGAAGCAGTACAAAGCAAATCAACAAAAAAAATTTCAATTTTGAAAAGATTAGCTGGAGTCAAGTGGGGCAGTAATCTGGAGACTCTGAACACCACATACAAAACACTCATCAAGCCAATACTTCTTTATAATGCAGAGGTAATAATTACAGCAAACAGTTCTAACAAAAATCACCTAGAAGTATGCCAAAATCAGGCCCTGCGACTAATAACTGGTGCAGCAAAATCAACTCCAATCACGGCAATGCAAGCCTTTACTCGGGACTATCCAATACATCTAACTTCAGAGGAGCAGACAGTAATACAACATGAAAAAATGTTGCGGTTAAAAACAACAAAATGGGAGAAAAGATTACTACAACCAATCAAGATGAAAACACAAACAAGTTTCCCATACAAAGTTACGGAATTAAAAACAGATCTGAATCTTCCTAATTCTAAAGAAAACACTTTAATCAAAGAAAACCCACTGACTTTTGAACCAATTAATATTCAATTAGATTTAGAACAAATAGTTACAAAATCTGAAACTTCCAAACCTGTACTGAAAGCACTAGCTTTAAAAACTGTGAACAACAGATACCCACCCAAAGAATGGTTACATATCTACACAGATGTATCTAACTTGGACAACAACTCAGGAGCAGGAATTAAGTGTGCACTGTTCTCATTCTATCAACCAGTAGGATACGACACAACAAATTTTGATGCAGAAGTAACGGCTATTCATATTTTGCTCCAACACCTTCTATACAGAATAGATAAATTTAAAAATGCTGTCATGCTTTCTGATTCTAAAGCAGCATTATGTGCAATAAGTTCATATAAAATGAGGTCAATCCAAATTAAAGAATGTCACACAATTATCCAACAACTTCAAAAACTACAGAAAAGAATTATATTACAGTGGATACCTGCACATTGTGGAATTGCTGGAAATGAATCAGCTGATTTTCTTGCCAAAAAGGTGCAAATTTAATTCAGAACAAAAGTAAAAACTTTCCGTTTACATCCATAAAAAGATTATTTAAAAACAAATATAGAAACAAACAAAACCAATCAATATCTAACAAAGCCAAAGATAAAAAATGGAACATTTTAATTAAAAATCCAGAAATTATTCCAGAAATTCCACGTAAAGCTGCAGTAGCAAATTTTAGATTACTTACGGAACATGATTATTTGGCCAAACACCTACACAGAATAGGAATTTATACAAGTCCAAATTGTCCTCTGTGCAACAAAGAAGAGGAAATGACTGAAGAACATCTTCTAACCTGTGAAGCCCTACCTGCTGGACCCACTACACAGAAATATTGGAGAGCAAGAGAGCTAATGGCTTCATTGCCAAAGCCTAGCATTTGAAAACAGCAACATATTAAAATATTCACACTTATTTACACTCACTATACTTTTAATTATCAGAACACAAGTCACCTAATAGCTGAAAATAAGGATGAATGCCCTCAAAAACACTATCAAGTCACCCACTAGCTGAAGTTAAGGACAAATATCCTCAAAAACATTTCAATTGTGTTCTAATATTTAAAAGTGAAGGTGAGTGTAAATAACTGTGACTATTTCAGTATTCCAACAAATAAAGAATACACTTATGGTTAATAGTGCTTGTGATTTTAGTATTTAAGGAAATACTTATCCATGTAAGAAAATGTTGACCTCTGCTTATATACAATAACAAGAGCATTAATTGCCTACAGTGATAATTATTTTCTGGAGTATATGGAGTTTCATAATGAAAGTACACCACAGTAATAGCTAGTGCATATTGGTTTCAGGTAGTAGTATATTAGTGTAGTTTATAAGTCAACAAAGATGACTCAAGCTGTGCTTTCATTTTTGTAGCTGATCCATGCAATGAAGGAATTGGAATAGCACTTAGTAGCAGTGGACCACCTCCAAATGGTGTGCAACCTCTACCTAGCAATGTAATTAACAAGCAGCCAGGAACTATGGAAGCACAGTATATGCAGCAACAAAGTCAAATTTTTGTCTTCTCTACAGCACTGGCAAATAAATCTGCAGAAGCTGTTCTTCAGGGACAATATCCATCCATCATAGCATATCATTGTGCACAACCAGGAACAAAAAAGTATTTGGAGGTAGGTGCATTTACATCTCTTTGCAACATTAATATGTTTGTGATTCAAATATGTAATTTAATGATAAACACTGCTACAAGTTTTGGTTTTTGTGATATGACATCGCTAAGCTATTGGACGGGCAGTATGAACTGTGAAAGCAGCAGCATCTGCATAGCAGTTTCAAACTGGAATGTGGAGATACGACACTATGTGGTTGTAATGGCTCTCAATAGGGGTTCAAAATATGTTTCTAACTATGAAAAAATTAAAAATTAACTTCAAAATAGAGCAATGTATAAAGAAGTCACCCACAAACTATGCCACGAAGAGCTGTGCTGGCACAATTCAGTTAATTCCCATCTGGAATTAGCCAGTGAAGCTTCAAGGGATCCTACCAGATTATTCACAAAGATTGTTATCTGAGAGATTGCTATCTATCTGCTCAAAAATTTGTTACTCTGATACAAAATAAATCCAGTTTGCAAAAATGCTAAGGTGTATATTTTACTCACTTAAGAATCCCATGAAATACTACAAAAGTTCAGAGGATTTGTCATCTGGCCATATTTTTTTTTTTTTTTTCTGAAGAGTGTTTTTCCTTTTTGTTGGAGGCAATTGCAAAAGATAACATCTAGCTCAGTAATGAGCAATGGAGTTCCTAGCCTCAGCACAGCAGCTATGAGCATAATGTTAGCAAGCTCTGATCATTTATTTGCACAGATCCCAAGGCTCTGGATCAGTTTTGGAGGGTCTGCAAGAAGCTGTACCTCAGTTTAGAGCTTAAGATTTGGCAGATTATTATAGAAGCAGTGTAAGCAATGTATGCTGCAGTATTTTAGGACCATTAAGAGCCTGAATGAGTGCAAAAAGAAATCATTTTGAAAATCAGATTTATAGTTACTGTATATATGACTTACGAGTATTGCAAAATTAAAGCATTTTCAACCTTAGCTCAGTTATTTATTTTATAATTTGATTTTTATAGAATTTATACTAAGAAATATAATGTAACTGAAATGGTTAAAAAAATCTGGATATTATCATCTTCCTATCAATTTATGTTATTGAGCAGATTTTAAAATATTTCATCTTCCCTATGCCAGAATTTACATTTTTAATTGCAAATTTAATTTTTTCAGACAATAATTATCACTGAAGAATTTGCTCCATTACGGGTCTTATATTGCTTGTGACACCAATGTGACCATATGAAAACACCAGTTGTGCTAAAACACTGTTTCACTTAAAAGTTAGCAAAGGACTAACTTACACAAAATTTCACTGTTGCTCACGCCCAGAGCGAACATGTAGAGGTTATAGTGGTGCTTATGTTCATGTAAGCCTTTGTTGCACACAATCAGGACAACACAACTCATGTACTGAATACTTCATAAGTTTACGACTCTTATTGACTGATTGCTCCCTTATTTAGGTCTGACAAACTATTCTTCCAGAACAAAACTTTAGTGGAAGTGGATTGTTGCGGAGAAGGCAAAATTATTGGCTCTAGAATTGACTGCCAGCCTAAAAAGGCCACAGTAACAAATTTGGCAAGTAACAAGTGGCTCGTATGTGCTAATTTCCCTTTCCTTATTGCCAGCCCCAGTTTGTGGCCGAGGTAACAGTATTATTTCAAGAAACGTTCTAAATCTCACTACTTACAGTTCCTCTCTGTACAATTATAAGTCTAAAATTTTATTTGTTACTTAAATCACTGTCATAGAATATGTGATGTATTTAACAGAAAATCCTGGGTAATTATACTGTCCATCTCTAAATAAACATAAATTTGAATTATTCATCAGAATTGTAACCAAACTTTGTATACAGAAGGAAGAACGAGTTTCTAAAACAAAATTCAGAAAAAAATCTTGGCTTTTGAGAATGCCTGAAATATGATAAATCTGCTCATATTATTTTTCAGACTTTCACTTTTGCCTCCAGGCACCACTCATAAGTGTGCCCATTCACATAAATTATAATTCATATTACTACCTCTCATGTATTATATTTTCTTTCAGTGATAGGTCCATCACTTAATGTGACAAATACTGAGTAGTGCAAGGAGACCATACATACAAACACATAAAGAATATTTTTTGTATATACAGACATCGTCTGATTCAACTTTTCTCCATTTTCAATGGATTACTTCCAACTAGTCTCTCTCTCTCTCTCTCTCTTTCTCTCTTTTAAAGCACAATTTTTGCTTCTCAACTAAGACTGTTTCAGCACTGTGTATCACTTTCATGCTCAGAATTGCTTATTGAACTGTTGTCCGGTTGTAGCGCATTTTCTTTAAGAAAATTTGAATTATCTCTCTTGGAGTTTTAATTTTTAATCCTAAATATTTTGAATGCACCACTTATTTATCAGTCTAATGCTTTTGAATTTTCTCATTTTTCATAATCCTTATTTGCATAACACTGACTCATTAAAATCACTTTCTTTTAAATGAATTCCTTTTAATTTAGTATTTTTGATTGGCAATAGGTTTTGCACTTTGTAGCAGTAACCCATTTATTATTATTATTATTATTATTATTATTATTATTATTATTATTATTATTATTATTATTATTATTATTATTATTATTATTATTATTATTGCACAATTGTTGATTTTTATCTTTACAGGGATTGCTAATAATTAGGCATGGTGACTTTTTGCAAATGTGATATAGCGCGATAAAAGTGCAAAATTTTTCGCAAAATGCAATATAAATGCAAAATCGAAGATTTTCCCAAGTAATTATTTTTTCCCAATGCGTTTTCTTCTGGAAACTTTAACTGAAGAGTCTGTAGAACCGTAAATGACTAATCTTCTGGAATGGTTAATGAAATGAAATGAGTAGTATTTAACGCCCACTTTTACTACATACGGCACCGCAGATGGTGACACTGATGATACATGAGATGAAGATGGAGCAACGGTGGAATGATGGTGGGGGAAACCGGAGGTCCCGGAGAAAACCCGCCCCAGCACCGTGTTGTCCACCACAAATCTCACTTTGCGGTCACCTGGGATCGAACCCGGGCTGCCTTGGTGAAAGCCAAGCGGTCTAACCACTGAGCCACGGCGTGGCTGGAATGGTTAAGCAATCATTCCCGCTAAATTAGCCTGTTGTTCCACCATTGCCCATATGAGGTATGTTTAGTGCTGAAGCGAGTTCAGTTGTTTTACAAAGGAAACTCCTTTTACTATTAAATTTTAGATGAGTCGTATTTCTTACCTTTTACTATGCCTAATGACTGTCATAAATCTATTTTCACAACTCAATGGAAAATTTCAATCTTTTGTCTCTGAAAACCAATAGCATTCCTAATTTTAAGGAAGTTATAAACACATGTTAATTCCAGTTAGAGTTCCTAGTTGCCAAAGTTCCGATTTTCATTGTTCTGTTCGGTTTTACATGGTTTTACTTTGTCAAAGTACCTTTCTTTACGGTCATATGCCACGAAATTAATGAGATCATTTCCGTATTTTAACTTCGCTAAGCCAAAAAAAGTTAATATAACTAAGAAATCTAAACATTTAATTCAATGTTGGAATGTAAAATTACACAAAAACATATTAAGGGCAGTAATCTTAATTTTTTAGCATGTTACAGCCTAAAGGACTCAAAATTGAGTCGGTTTAGCTAATTTAAATAAATTTTGCATTCAGGTATGTGCTATGCTCCGGAGATCTGCCCAAGGCAAATAACATTGCGATGTGAATATGTACCTTGCTGTGGAGTAGCAATGAAGGCTGAAATAAAGAAGTGTTTGCAAGGAAAACCCATTAATTTATTAGCAGACGAGACTTCAGCCTGGCAGGGAGGATGTGTTTTCGCGGTTTTCGCGGTTTTATTCAGAACAATGTTTGTCCAGGCAAACCAGGACATATTTCTAGGTAGTTGCAGATTTCTTGATAAAGCAAATGGTATCACTTGTAGCAGGGCAATCATTGACGCTTTGAAAGAATGACACCTCATATGAAAATGTACTGGGGTTGGTTAAGTGCAGAGGCTCTACTCCCATTAGTCCTGAACCCGTAGGACCAAGGACCCGGGCCTCCTTCTACCCGGAAGCGATGGATACTCTGGGGCTCTTTCCATAGGGCAATACCTGATTTCTTAAAAAGCCCCCCCGCTGAGCACAACGTCAAGACGAGATGGAAGTGGATACGTCACTTATGCGCATCAACCCCGCAGGGAAGACTACCGAAAACCTCGGTGGGGCCGAAGGTGATCTAGCACACCTTCTACTAGCTCTGCAGGCTAGCACCCGGGACTTTTTAGGCAACCCTCTACCCCCTCCGGGCGGCCGTAGCCTGGCCGGAAGTACCCGATTCTCCGTGGGTGTCGGGAACACACTGTCCCCTCGAGTCCAACATTACATGGGGACACACTTTGTAGCATTGCAAACTATTATTGGTGGCTATCTCATGCACTTTCCATGTTAACCTAGTTGGTGATTTTTATCACCAAAGAAATGCCACAACTAAACCATTTTGTGTCAAAACTGAAAATGGCTTTCTTGCATTCAAGAAAAATGAAAAGTGCTTATATGAAATTTCTTGAAGAAAGTTACCCAAATCTTCCAGGTGTAGTATTTCCTTTCCCCGTCTTCACATGTTGCAATTCATGGTTTAAATCTTTAGAATATGTGAACAAGTATTTAGATGCATTATTTTTTTTCAATCTTTGGATGAAACTTTGTTAAACAGCATATCTTCATACCTACTAAACGTTTTCACTGATGAATGCAGTTATTTTGAAGTACAGTGTCAGGCTAAATTTGTGGCTGAGGTGTCAGTCTCAATTATTAAATTAATTACCCAGGAGGGCTCTTCCTACCTCTTTGCACATAAGTTGTGGGATAAGATATTAACTTTATACTCGTTGCTGAAAAGGTGTGCTGGAAGATGGTTGCCTTTTGATACAATGCAATTCGTGGACACCTTTTCAGATGTAAATGTAAAAAGAAAAATGAAAAACATGTTAATGGAGTGTATGTTAAGTTGAACAGCCACATAGCGGAAATTGTGACAAATGTATTCTTCCAAGAGATTGGAAGCTTTCTAATCCTGTCACTACTGGCAGAGCAACTTCAATAAAGTACAGGATTTTAAGTGAAAGTAAAAGTTGTTGTTGACTAATGGCACTGGGGATTAGTTGATTTGCATCATTTTCCCCCTAGCTTCCCAATATGAAGCCTGTAGGTTCCCACTTTTGAGACCATTACATTTGTCCAAAAGGTGTTTGTTCATGATGACATCCTCTTTACAGATAGTACATTTGGGTGTAGGAATGCAGTGTATTTTATAAAGGTGTTCTGCAAGACAATCATGGCCAGTTTCCATTCTAAATAGGGCCACTGCAGTTTTTCTTGATAGTTTTTGTATGTCAGTTTTGTCTCCAATGTTCTTATAATCCTTGTCTTTTAGTTAATCTTCTTCATCAAGTCTCTGCTGTCTTTTAAAATGTAGCTTAATGTTGTTTAATTGTTTATTAATTTAAGTTTGTCTTATGGGTTTTATATCTTGAATTGCACCTTTTTTTGCTAGTTGGTCAGCATGTTCATTACCTAAAAGTCCAACATGGGCTGGAATTCATTGCAGGGTGACATTGTTTCTTGATTCGACAGCTTTAATTAAACTTCTTATTTCTTTGATGTTTCTTGTTGTTTTGTTTTTATAATTTACAATCCCATCTGTGGCTGATTTTGAATCGGTTAAGATAACTATGTTTTGCTTTATGTACGGTCTCTACAGGACATTCTGCAGTGCTGCTTTTATGGCTGTTAGTTCTCCATCATAATTCTTTGAAGTTTCGTCTAGTGTTAGATACTGTGCAAAATGTTTGCAGTATACTCCTGCACCAGCATCTTGTTTGTTAATAAAGGATCCATCTGTATATATTCGGAGCCATTCTTTTTCTGGATATCTTTCATTTTCTGTGGCTATTGCTATTGCTCTCATTTCATCTGGTAAATTGTTTTGCTTATGTATTGTATACAACAGGCCATTCTTATAATGTATGTCAATATATTCTGTTGGGCTTGTTTCCTCTATTGTTGTTATATTTGTTGTTATTATGTTGTTGTGTTTTGAGTTATTGATGTATGTTCTGAAGCTTGTTTGGGTTTTTAGATTGCTTATATTATCTGCTGTGTGATACCACTTGTGTCTATTTTTGTTAACTAGCAGTTTTTGTGCTAGGGTAATTGCTTTTAGTTCATGTTCCAGTTCTATGGCCATATTTTTTGTGAAGCTCTGTAGTATGGCAATTGGTGTTGTTTTCACAGCTCCTGTTATTATTCTTAGTGAATTGTTTTGTGAGGTTTCTATTTTCCTTTTGAGTTTCTTGCTTACTGTTGCCAGCAGTTCTCCTCCAAATAGTAAGTTGGGTTCTATGTATGTTGTATATGTGTTATTAAGGAGGTCCATATTTCCACCCCATTTTTTTCCTGCTAGGCGTTTTAAGATGTTCTTTTTGTTAATCTTATTTGTTACATTGTTTACATGTTCTTTCATTGATAGTTTCCGGTCTAGTTCTATTCCTAGATATGTTGTTGTGGATGCTTCTTGTAAATTTTTGTTATTGATTTGCAGACATATATTTTCTGTTTTGTGTTGCATTGTGAACAGTTGATATTGGTTTTTTTTTGTGTTTATCTCCATATTGTTATGGTTAGTCCATTGTTCCAGTATTATAATTGCACTCTCCATTGTTTTTTGTAACTTGTTATAATGTTTCCCAGAACTTATATTCTTTTCCGAGGTCCATATTACTAGGTCGTCGGCATACATTCCCACTTGTATGTTATCTAGTTTCTTCAGTGCATCTGCTAGGTCGTTTATAAATATATTAAAGAGAATAGCACTTGTAACAGATCCTTGGGGTAATCCAACTCGGGTTTGTTTCCATTTGGATGTGGCTGTTTTGTACTCCACTGCTTGAAACCAGTTTAGCATGTGACCTGATATGCCATATGATTTCATTTTGTGTAGTAGCACTTTGAAATCAACAAATAGTGCTAGAGAAGTCTTATTTTTATTAAAATTTTGTTTAATGTCTTGTGTAAGTCTTACGACCTGATGTATTGCTGAGTTATCTTTCCTAAACCCGGCTTGTGCCGGGACTATTATGTTTTGTGTTTCCAGATATGTCAGTCTTGTAGCTATCATTCTTTCTAGAAGTTTTGCTATGTTTGAGGTTAATGATATCGGTCTGTAGCTATCTATCGATTGTGCCAGTTTTCCTTTCTTCTTGATTTTTTTTTTTTTTTTTTTTGCTTGTTCCTTTAACTACTATGATCATATCGGCGGCCGTTCTCCTTTGGAACATACTGAAGGTGTTAACTCGTTATCTTTGGGTTTTTTATCATTACATCACGCACACATTCACACTCTCATTCATACTTCCAGACTCTGGGGAAGATGGGGAATTATCTTGGTCGGAGAAAAATCCCCACCCTCACCGCCGGGAATCGAACCCGGGACCCCTAGCACGGTAGGCAGGTACTCTACTGACTGAGCTACGGGGCCAGCCAGGGTATTATTTTTGCTTTTTCCATAATGTTGGTATATTATTTCTGGTGGTCCAAATGTTATTGAAAATTTTTAGAAGGGTGTGAAGTGCTTCATGTGTTAAATTTTTTAGTAGCTCCGGATGTATATTATCAGGACCTGGGCTCTTTTTATTTTTTAGTGTCCTTATTGCTTGTTTTGTTTCTGGAAATGTAAAAGGCTCAGTAAAGATATTTTGGAGGTTGGATGTATTGTCAAGGTTATTGTTCCTTAGGTATTTATTCTGCTTTTTGTTTTTATTTTTCAATGTAGTACTAGTTTTGTAGTATGTTGCTAGTTTTTCTGGTATAAGGGTGTCTTCATATATTTCTTTACTATCAACAATTAGTGGCTGACTTTGTTGGTCTTCTCTCTTTATTTGTTTGATGTAGTTGTGTACTTTAGTACTATTTGTTCTACAATCTAATTTGTTTATAAATTCTTCAAAGCTCTCCTTTTTTGATAGTTTTATAGCTTGTTTTAACTGTGCATTTGTTTTTCGCCATTCTATAACATCTGCTTTATCTTGTAACCTTTCTGCTCTTTCTCTGGCTTTGTCTCATTTTGATTTGAGCTGTGTTAGCTGTTCATTCCAGAAAGGTTTATATTTATGGATTTTTCCTCTGGGAATACATCTTTTTGCAGCTTTTAGAATTGCAGCATTTAGTTCTTTTATTACTTTATTTATGTTATGTTCTAGTTTAATTTCCTTTAGGAATTTATTTGTTGTCGTTTTATACTCTTCCCAATGTGCCTTTTTGAATTTCCATTTATGTTTTATTGTGCCTTTTGTGTTGGGTGGTTGTTGATGTAGGTTTGTTTTTGTTATTATGGCTCTGTGTCCACTACCACTGTCTTCAATTACTTTTTTTGTAGTTTTATCTTCTAGATCAGGATATGATCACAATATCTGGATTGGTTGACTGCCCTGTATAGTGTATGTAGGTTTTTGGGTCTTTATCCCTGTGCAGTATTTTCATTAAGTTGGTATCTACAAATTCTTCAATGATTACGCCAGCTTTATTGTTATCATTGTAGCCCCATCTTGGAGAATGTCCATTGAGATTGCCAATTATGATTGTGTTATTGTCACTATCTAGTATGTCTAGGTTGAGTTGGTTGTTATTGGGTGGGCTGTAAATTCCATAGATTTTGAATTTGTTTTTGCTTGCAGGCTGTTATTCTAATTATTTCAGAGGTATAGAATAAAAAGAAGTATTTCAGAAAGTGGAGTGCCATTGTTACTAAAATTAGGCAAGTGAGTCAACCTTGTATATACTTTTCTCCACTTGTAAGTGGAGAAAAGTATATACAAGGTTGACTCACTTGCCTAATTTTAGTATTTCAGAGGTGTCATCTTGATTCATTTTCTTTTTCTTTTTCTTTCAGTAAAAGTAAGATCCCATTTTTTCGTGATGTTAAAATGGATAGTTTTGTTGAGGTATATGAATATTTTCATTCACAACTGATACAAACCATGCAGAATAATAAAGATGTGGAATGCCTGCAAATGCTGATGGTTGTTAAGCTCAAATACCCAGAGTTTGCCCGAGCAGCTCTGCAATGTATTTGGGGTCCTATCGACAGCGTAGATGCTGAAAGATACTTTAGTACATATAATTTGATTGTAAGTGACAGAACAGAATGTTGAAATATGTTCACTGCTTTCATTCAAAAGCGTTACTGAATCATAAACTTATGAGTTATGGCATAGGCTAATTTTGTGCATTTTCTTTTTATTGTGCTAGTTTTACATCAGTATGGATGTATCTTTTTTGTGTTACGCAGTATGCTTTAGTCTGTATGAGCTTGTTCTATATTTCTGTGTACTGCCTTAACCTATATTAATGTAAAATAGACACTTTATGCACTTTTAACTCACTAGCATTAATAACCCTCTATAAATGTGTTTTAAATCTCATATAAGTAATATAAATATTCATAATTAAAAAAAATATTCTCAAATTAAACTTTTTTTTTTTTTTTCAAAATGCTATAAAATGCTAAATGTATAAATCAAAATGCTAAATTTCTGATTTCATAATGCTAAAAATCACTACCCCTACTAATAATATTTCCATTTACTCTGGAATAATTTGCATGACCATCAGCACTGCAGGTATTCTTGAAGTCTGCCTCTATAGTGTAGGTAATAGCATGTCTGTCTCACCTTCAAGAGATCCCGAGTTTGAATCTCGATCAGGTTGAGTTATCTGGATATAGCTTTTACCAGGGTTTTCACTTAAATATGAATATAGGGTAATTCTAAACTCAATTAAACTGGGCTCATTTGAGCATCATTTCATCAGTTTCACTCATTGTCTGATATGACAATGTTTGAGGATGTAATTTTTTTGTCAAAAAAAAAAAAAAAAAAATATATATATATATATATATATATATATATATATATATATATATATATATATATATATATATATATATATATATTGATTTTATGCCTCATAGATCACTAGGAAAAGAAAACTATCTTACAGTCACAAAATAACAGGAATTAAATGTGCAATGCAAGACTAATATGAGTGACAATGAGTCATCACAGCGAGATGAGCATTAAATGTAAAACTGCTTCCATAACAAAAATGAGAATTTGTAGCACATTGCTGTTTTCAACAATGTGCACAGAAATAGTTATGTTTTTGTTACAAGTCTTGAAAATTTTAGTTCAGTTCTTTTTAAGTTTTACGGAATTCTTTTATTCCAGAAACTACAGAACATTACATATTTCTCCCAACCTCTTCATTAATCTTAGGAGAAATATTGTATTCACTCATCTAAGTTTACTTTTGGTTTCTGGTGAACAGTATGCCTCTAAACTTGCATGTGTATATTTCCTGTTGTTGCTTAAATATAACGAGTCGATAAGGAAAGATATGCAAAGCTACAGATAGTATATCAGTATATTGCTGGAATTTCCACTAGACAACAGAAAATTTTTTCATTATAAGACTAGTAACTAGAACATAGAGATCTGACAAAAATACTGCTAAATTAGTAATGTCTCATGTGGTAACAACAAATATCTACCTAAACTTTATGTGCAAATTCTGAACAGTCTAGCAAAATCAAATGAAAATGAAAACTTACACATTCAGGTCACCAATGAAGTAAGCAACTGGTTTGTTTTTAAGATGGACTGGAAGCCTGGTAGCGAAATAGTGAACCAGAATTATATGACAGCATGAATGTACGTGTTTACTAAATATGCCAACTTCTGTTGTTGTTTTCAAATGCTAGGCTTTGGCAATGAAGCCATTAGCTCTCTTGCTCTCCAATATATGTGTAGTGGGTCCGGCAGGTAGGACTTCACAGGTTAAAAGATGTTCTTCAGTCATTTCCTCTTCTTTGTTGCACTGAGGACAATTTGGACTTGCATAAATTCCTATTCTGTGTAAGTGTTTGGCCAAATAATCATGTTCCATAAGTAATCTAAAATTTGCTACTGCAGCTTTACGTGGGATTTCTGGAATCATATCTGGAAAATGTTCCATTTTTTTTTTTATCTTTGGCTTTGTTAGATATTGATTGGATTTGTTTGTTTTTATATTTGCTTTTGATTAATCTTTTTATGGATGTAAAGGGTAAGGTTTTACTTTTGTTCTGAATTAAATTTGCACCTTTTTTGGCAAGGAAATCAGCTGATTCATTTCCAGCAATTCCACAATGTGCAGGTATCCACTGTAATATAATTCTTTTCTGTAGTTTTTGAAGTTGTTGGATCATTTAGTGACATTCTCTAATTTGGATTGACCTCATTTTATATGAACTTATTGCATATAATGCTGCTTTTACGCCCTCAAAATTCTCCAATGGAATATGCCAAATTCTTTGAGTATTTAAAATGTATACAAATAGTGCAGCATTTATAGAAGATTGGGAGTAGCCAGTGCTTTAAAACACACTTAAATGTATCACATGTGTTATGTAGGCATTCCTCCTGTTATTTTGAAATATTTTGCAAGTTGCAAAATTTAAGTGAGTGAGTGTGTGGTGTTTTAGGGCCCGTTGACAACAAGGTCATTTGGGCCCGGCAAAATTTAAGTATCCCTAAAAATGATGAAGGGAGATGGAACACAGAATAAGTCTAATATTAACATCTTTGCGAATCCAAGAAACAAACTACAATTTCTCTCAGTCTGCTTCATTTCCCATCATTTCTCTTTTAATAACTGAGGAAGTTGTTTTCATTATGGAAGTGTAAAGCACTCAATTTATCTTATCATTATTTTAACGTCTTTGCTAAATCATAAGGCACATATTTTTGTCTTTTTCTTCATCATACTGTGTTTCCATTATTTACTGTTTCAGAAGAGGACAATTTATTTTCAGTAATTTAAATTTCCATTTTTTTAATTTTCTCTCTCTAAATATTTCCACATCCTTTATATTGCTGGCAAACAATTTAATGAAGACAGTTTCTAATTTAAACAGAAACCAAACATTAATTGAAAAAACTATTTTTAGTCGGTTTTTAACACTTTGTCACATTTTTATATTAATGAGCTACAAGTTTCAGAAGCTGTTACATCTATTTTCAACCTCAGCCCAACTCGGTTCAAATGGTTGCAACGGCTTCCGAAATTAGTCCCTCAATAATATAAAATTGTAAGTGACAAAGTGTACTTACAACGAACTACTATAAATAATTTTTTTAATTAATTTTGACATCACTGTTACTAAATCCCAGTCTTGCATAAGAAACCTTACAATTGCATCATATACTGCATCTCTATTTCATAACAATACTAAGTCATAACCACATGGAGTTGCCTGCCAGACACGAAGGGAGACGGACGCGTAAGCACACACGCTCGCGACCAAAGATGATTGATGCGCAAATGTATAGAATTAGGATCGGTGCTTTTAACACATTTAGAACGAGCTAGAAAACTCAGCAGGGATCTTCTTGTATATGTTTAATAAGTGTATGGTACATCTTAGTGATGTGGGCTTTGTTAATTATTGGGGGAGTGGAACTAAACCCTGGACCGACAATGGAGCAACTAGCCGCGATGCTAGAAAATATCACAAAAGAAATAAAAGAAGTGAAGGAAATGGAAAATAGAATTAACAAGAAGATTGGCGAACAGTTTAACGGGATGTTAACAGCATTAGAGAAATTTGATGAGGAAGTGAAGGAAGAAATAAAAGAATGTAAAGACAGACTAACCCGACTGGAAAATTTAGAGGAAGGGAATAATATTTGGATTAGAAGAGAGAAGAGACCGACGAGTATGGCAGGATGTAGAAAATATATTCCAACAAAAACTGAAACTAAATATGGCAGGTTGGGAGATAGTGGATTGTTTTAGAATAGGAAGATTTGGACCGAAACCAATACCAATAATAGTGAAAGTAGCATCAATGAGATTCAAATGGGAAGTGTTGAGGAACAGTAAACAGTTAAAAGGCACTAAAATATTTATTGAGCAAGATTTGGGTAAGAAACAGCGCGAATTGAAATCTTTAGCTTTATTGGAAATGAAGAAAGCAAGAGCAGCAGGAAAACGGCCATATTTAAAAGGTGTTGATTTGTGGATCGATGGTGTGAAGCAGGAACTTCGTCAGCACTACGTTACCATGGGAGGGCAACTACAAAAGACGACAGGGCAAAAGACGACAGGAATGTCCAACTGACACGTGGTCGAACTACGGAAACGGAGCATACGTCACCTGCGAGGAAGCCAGAGTCAGCGGTGCTGACAAGGGAAAGAGAAGATACATCACCTGTGACGTCACACGTACGGACCGAACACTGGACCAAGCAAGTCGAATCACAACAGCTAAATGACACGCAAGGAGATCAGCTGATGGGGGAAGCTCATACCGCGTCAAGTAGTTTGAGAATGGCTGAGATTGAGCAGAATTTAGGCGACTTACAAGTGGTGTCAACGTCATTAGGAAGTATCCTGGAAGTGAAAGACCGTGTGCGCACCAGGAGCCAGATGAACTTAGAAAGGTGGAGGTTCAAAAGGAAAGATGAAGCATAGGGATTCGCATTATCCATTGGGGGTTGGAATGTGGACGGGCTTTGAGAGAAAGTGTGCAGTGGGGAAATCTATAATGTGCTAACAACTTGAGATATATTAATGGTTGTGGAAACCTGGATAGAGAAAAAAAGCAAATAGGTTGCAAAATTGGGTTGAGAAGGAGAATAAACTATCGGAGTTCCAAGCAGGTTTTAGACCGGGCAGGAGAACATCAGACAACATCTTTCTTATTAAAACAATTGTACACAAATATCTGAGCAATAAAAGGGGAAGGTTATATATGATATTTATTGATCTAGAAAAGGCATTTGATTCTATTAATAGAGATGCATTGTGGATAAAATTAAGCAGTAAGGGGATAAGTCAGCCATTTATAGAAGTAATTAAGATGATATACCAAGAGAATGAGTTGTGTATAAAACTACCAGGCAACAAAGTAACTAAATCTATATCGAGTAAGGCAGGAGTACGGCAGGGATGTAAACTTAGTCCAGTATTATTTAATCTTTATATCGATGGAATTTTAGAGGAGATATCAAGTTGTAGGGTACATTCACCAGTTATTAATAATAAAGAAATACCAGGGCTACTGTTTGCAGATGACCTAGTAGTTGGGTCCATATCAAGTGGAGGGCTGAGAGGAGCAATCGAGGCAGCCAATTCTTATTGCAATAAATGGGGTTTGAAAGTGAATGAAGACAAAACAAAGATTATGGTCGTCAAAAAAGGATACAGGTTGCATAAGGTTGAGAAATGGGAGATTAATAGAAGAGAAATAGAGGTAGTAAGGAGATTTGATTATTTGGGTACAAGGTTGAGTTCAGATGGGAGCTGGAAAGAACAAAAAAAAGATGTCTGTGGCAAAAGGTAAAATGGCCATGAGAGTGATAAGATCATGCTACAGTAAACTGCCAGGTATAAATGTCTAATGGTTGGAGAGGATTTATATGGCAGTAGTAGAAAATAGAATGTTACATGGATCAGAGGTTTGGGGAGTAGATGAAGCTTGGAGAGACACCGATAGAGTGCATAGATCCCTATATTGGGATTGCCAATAGCATCACATAATAGGGCAGCACAATTAGAACTAGGCAGGCATTCTACTAAAATTAAAATCTTGTCAAGGGCAATGAAATATTTATACAGAATCACTAACTTGGAAGATGGCAATATAATTAAAGAATGTTTTCATATTCAAATAAACTGGGGTGGGTCTTGGGCACATAAAATGTATGACTTGTTGAAGCAGATAGGTATGGGTCATTCATTCTTGGATAAATGCAGAGTATGGGTATAGAGGCTTCTGGAAAGAAGTTAAGCTAAGATTAGAAGATGTTGACATTTTCGCCAATACAAGTGACAAAAGCTCACTGAGATTATATAGAGAAATAAAAACCTGGGGGAGGGAAGGATATATAGATATATGTAGTAAGTTAGGGTGAGAAGGTTTTGCTTGGGCGAGAACAGGAGTGAGAAACTTGAAAGGTATAGGTCAAGAGAGGGAGCTAAATAAATGTCCATTGTGTGGAGAAGGGAATGCAGATTTCCATTGTATATTAAATTTTAGTCAAAGAAAGATATGGAGAGAGCAGGCTTGGCTACGTAAATGGGACAATTTGGGGGATGAAGTAGTAATTAGAAAAATGTTGTCAGTAAAAGGGGAAAAGAACAGGAGAAATATAGGGAATTATTTAGGGACAGTTAAAGAGAGATGGCTAAGAACAATTTAGAGAAAAATGTAGAGTGGGGTAGGTGAAATGGCAGAAAGTGTAAAAAGGAGTAGAGGGCCTCCAATACACAAAAACCTAGGGTTAGGTGTATGGGGACCGAATGACTATTCAATGGTGGGCAACATGGTAGGATTTTCAGGATTTAGGAATATATGGCATATTTCAGTATGGATTTTATAATTGTAATCTTGATTTTGTATTTCCATTTCTTGTTGTAAAAGGAAAGATGAGAAAATAAATTACTATCTTACTATCAATAACCATATCATTGCATATTGCAGTAATGTTGGTGAAAACCTTATAATTGCACCAATGTAGCAGAGTTTGTATTATTCTGTATTTTATAATAATAAAATTATAACTACATAATTGTCCTACAGAATAATATGGAGGGAAAAGATTTACTCGTCAAGATCTAAACTGCTGTCTTTCATCTTGCTTTTATTTCGAACTGTGCAGTCTAGCCACTGAGTTATTACAGAATAGTCACCTATTATTCCTTACCTCTTTTTACAGTCCATATCCACTTGTTTTTTACCTTACTAAAAACTGCCCTATGTTTTTATAATGTTTGTTTAAAGCCTTGATTAAGCTGATTCTCCTATTCATCTTGGAAATTTGACATTCTTTGCTCCACAACTCCGTTTCCTTACAATCAAACAGTATATGTTCTATATCCTCCTTGTCGCCACACAATGGGCACTTGTGTTGCAGGTATCCATTTCTTTGACCTGTTAATCTCCATATCCCTGCTTTTAACCATGCTATCCCCTTTCTTTCTTCACTGCTCGTGCTATCTATATACCTCTCACTCCCCCAGCTATCTTTCAATGGAATATAGAAGACAAGTGATCTCCTCTCTGCTATTTGACTAAACAGTTTCTGGATCTTCATGTCTTCAAATCTTCCAAAAACCTTTATAATTAGTTTCTCTCTTTCTCCAAATATCGCCCATACCATTATCCTACAAATTATTTTGTAAATTACTTACCCATCCATTATTTGGTAAACTTAGTTCTTGATACTTCCAAGCATTGTTTCAATATGTTCCCCTCCTCTAAATTCAATACTCTATACCAATATTTTAATGCCCTTTCTATAACTAACCCTTTTCTTGGAACTTTCCCCATTTCAATTAGAGCTACTTCATTTGCAGTTGATATTGGCAGCCCTAGAACTTCCTTACAAAACCCCCTGTGTACATAATCTAAAACTTCCCCCCATATCTCAATACCATATAGCATTCATGCCTCAACTACCAAATTATATACCCTTTCTAACCATTTCATTTCCATTTCAGGTGTTTTATACAAACATCCTCTTACAGCTGCAATTGCTGCTTTCCCTTTTGCCAGTGTACATTTCTTTTGCTTCTCCTATTTCCCTCCTGCATCAGTTTTCATTCCTAAGTAATTACATTCACGTACCACTTTATACTCTATTCCCTCTTTCTGCCACTTCTCATGTTTACTCAGTTTGGTACCTTTTTTGAATACTACAATTTACATTTTACCTTTATTCACATTTAGGCCCCAATCTGCACAATATTTATCTATTTCTTATAAAGATATTTTCAACCCATTTATAGTAATAGCACCAATCACCAAGTCATCTGCAAACAATAATCCAGGGATTTGTATATTATTAATGACCGGCAAGAAATTATTATTATTGCTTATATTTTTCAATAGATCATCTATGAACAAATTAAACAAAATTGGACTTAACTTGCAACCTTGCCTTAGTCCTTTTTCCTGGTGTATGTCCCTAGTTATTGCTCCTTCATATTTTATGCAAAATGTGTTCTCTTTGTATAACCCTTTTAATTTTGTTACTACCTTCATTAATAATTTGTACCACAGTAAGTTCATCTCTATTTGATCAAATGCTTTTTCAAGATCAATAAAGGCTATATATATATTTTACCTTTTTTATATCTTAAATACTTGTTCACTAGTGTTTTTATAATAAAGACATGGTCCTCTGTTCTCCTACCGTTCCTAAAGCCTATTTGGTATTCTGAAAGAATATTGAATTCTTCAATCCATTTTTGCATCCTATCAGCCAGTATTCCTTTAAAAATTTTCCCTCCATTGGACAACAGTGCTATTCCCTGATGGTTGTTGGGTTTATCCAAGTCCCGTTTGCCCTTATATATTGTCTGTATAATTGCTTTTCTCCAACTTTTCGGTATATAACCATTAGTTTTCTTAGAGCTAAACAATGATGTTAATAATTTAACCCTGTTCTCATCTTTGCACCATGCTTTAAGAAAATCTCCTGGTATACCATCTATTCCTGGAGCTTTATTTCTCTTAATTCTTCTAACCTGGTTTATAACTTCCTCTCCTGTTATATCCCTATCTAATATCTCACTAAAGTTATTCTCTATTCCTGGGATTATTCTCCCATTGTTAGACTTTTCACATGCATATAAAATTGAGAAGTAACTTAACCACACTTCCTTCCTTATATTTGATTACTTTTTTCTTTTTTTGTATACAATGACTTTATACCCCTTCATATTTTGCTCACATTATTTTCAGCAATAGTAGTGATTAGTTTATCCGCTTTCTTTTGTCTCCATTGGGATTTTTTTACTTTCCAGTTGTTCATTGTAGTAGTACTTATTTTGCAGATACTCTTTGCTTTATTTTATCATCCATTCTACACCTGCCACAGAAGTGCATGACTATATGGTCCATTTCATTCATGTTTATGTGCATTATGAACACTTTTACAATTACTTGTTTAAAAAGAAATCAAAAGTATTAGCATTCCAATGATGGAGTTGTAAACGAAATGTAAATCTGACATAAGAAAGAATATTTACCATGAAACTCAGTTTAATAGATGAGTTCAAGTTGTTTAAACCCAGGAGTATTCCTTGCAAGCTCAGGTGTGTGGCTGAAGGGCATATAGTGTAATATTTTACTATATATTGAAATTCAGAAGTGAGTATACTGGGCTATGCAAAACATGTAAATTGTGTTGTGTAGATTAGAATGTTTATTTGTACTGAACATCATACAAAATATTTAGATATGTACATTAATGCCAAGTCTTAAAGCTCTTACATTCTAATACAAATTGAGTCTGTCCTTTCTTTTAAAGGATAGTTTGTACCTCCACCCATGCTGTTGGCTTTCATTTAGCTCTATCTTTTCTTTCCCTTTACACTTCCCAGATTACAAGTTTCTCATTACTTTTTGTTTGCCCTTCCTGCTTCTTTCCCCATGTTTATTTTACTTTCCTTAACAATTTTTCCTTGAAAACTCCCCCAAATCCTGATGCTTTTTCCTCCCTCAACTGTTAATTTTTATAGCAATCATTTCCTCACTCATTTTGTCCCAAAATTATGTTGTGTAAGACTTGTGGATAAAGCTGAGCATAAATATAAAAAATGAAACCGTACAGTATTGGAATTCTTCAGCCTGAAAGGATAAATCATGTATTTCCAACTGTATGCTCTGTGATGTGCTGTTCTCAGCAAGATGGCAGGTATACACTATGGAGCAATAGAGGTTGTTTACCTTTATGAACCAGTGGTGTTAGTTGATGAATTAATAGGGGCATGGGAGTATTATTGAGGTACATGCTGCTACAAGAAAACAATTCTGTTATATATTTGACATTCATATAATGTATGCTACTTTAATTATGCTTTTACAAAACATATTAAAATAATAAGTGAACACATTGTGAGTATGTAGTTTCTAACAGGTCGGATTAAAGCAATAAATAAACTACTTGTGTATACTGCAAACGTATATGAGAACATTGACACTGTCTTCAAAATAAGAAATGGAGAAAGTAACTGAAGGTGGAGCTGGAATTAACTAAGTTAAGGTGTCACATTCTTCTGAAGTGCATTTTTATTCATTTTTGGGACTTTTGGATTTGTTTTGACGTGACATTTCTCTCAATATTTGGATAAAGAGATGAAGTAGATAATCTAATTATAGATTGTAAACTTTGATCTCACAGTTGACTTCTCTGACAAGGTTTGCTGATTTTCATGAGAGGAAAAAGCTGCTCACATACGTATGTTGAGAGAAACAAACAGAACAGTCAAGCGGCCAATTGGTATTGATTTGAAAACCTGGATCATGGGAGGTGTTTGCAGAAATCACACAAATTACTTCTATTTCTAAAGTTGTCCTTTAGCACTTCATCATATTTAAAATCAATAAGTTTCAGTTGCCACGTAGGAACTGCATCATCAAAGCATTTGAAATACAGAATAGTAAGAATTTCAAATTCTGTGTGAAGTTTGTCCAAATCTCTGAGTCTTAAATCAAATACATGGAGTAGGTCTCTTAGTATCTGCATGAATTCTTCAAAAGCTTTGAAAGTGGGGAAGTCTAAACATGTTAATCTGGGAAAATGTGAGGTGTTTTTTGTTGCGCAGCTGATGTTACCGTAGCAACAACTTTACTTTAAAATCCTCCTCTTGATATGATGTTTATATTATGTTTTCAAGTGATATAAATTCTCAAACAAACAAACAAAAAAGAATATTGGCCATTTTTATTTTAAAAATCTTTGCCATTGCCAAATGATAACCCTAGGTACTTGAGAAACTAATTTTGAACATCCCAAATTACATCCACAAGTCAAAACATCTCAACTAGTTCATTAAGTAGAAACATTGGAGACTGACTCTGTAAACATATAAATGAACTAAAGCAGGTGGTGGTAGCATGTCTGCCTCACGTTCAAGAGGTCCTGAGTTCGAATCTCGGTCAGGATGAGTTACCTGGATTTTCTGGGGTTTTCCCTTATTCTGGAAGACGAATGTCGGGTAACTCTAAGCTCCATGGACCCCGGGCTCATATGAACATCATTTCACCCATTCCATTCATCGTCCGATATTACTTAACGTTGGAGGACGTAAATTACAACAAAAAAAAAAGCAGGTGGTCTATCTGTGCACAATGAAACAAAGAGAGTATTTTAGAATGTAACATGAACAAGGCTGTACATACGTAATCATAAGAGAAAATATGAATTACTGGATGGGCGAACAAATGTTTCTATGTGTTGTAAATGGATACAATCAATTTATTGTGACTAAGGACAGAACTTAATTTATTTTCTTCTCTATTTTGATTAAAATCATATCTTTGGATAAGTATTTTAGAACCTGACATCTTCCTGAGGTCCCTGATGATCCTTTGGATGGGATTTCACAGTTATATATTCCACTTTCCACCTGAAAGTGGTTTGAGAAATTCTTAGTCTCAGAAGATTTAATAGTTCTGAATAGCGCCATCAAACATCAGTGGAAAGAAAGAACAAAGCTATTACTTGCTATAAATCCTGTTTAGGAAGCATCTCAGATTGACATGTGGTCAGCCCCTCTGTTTGCAGCTACAGTATAACCCTGTGATTACACTTCTGATTATAACAATATCCTGTTTATTGGGCTATATCTGTAAAGTTCCTCTGTATAATTTTACTCTCTTTAATGCTTTCATATCATTCAGGGTGAGTTATTTGGATAAGGTTTTCCTGCCATTTTCCCTTATCAGAAAGATAAATATTCGTTTATTCTAAGCTTCATGGACCTTAGGATCACTTGAGCAACATTTCATCCTATCATTTGTCATTTGACAAGACTTACATTTCAGGGACAAAAAAGAAATGCATTAAGCAGTTATTGTAGCTTAGTGTTTTACCCGGAAACCTTTCTGGTCTACATCATTGGTACCTTTTCGTGAAAGAAAAGGTACCAAATGTGCCACTTTCAAAAGGCTCACTTTCAATGTGTTTCTGTAGTCTTTCTCTGAATTTTGTGCAGTGTTTAGTGAGTTGTAGTACTGGCACAAAATGACAAAGTATAAATGTTTCCTTGTAAGCAAAAAATTACAAATTTTGCAGAAGTATGGTGCAATTTCCATCCTAAATCAAAAGGATTTTGCCAAATCTCTAGGAATTCCCTCATCTAATCTATGAGTAATAGTAAATAGTTAAAAATAAAAAATAAAATGCTGCTACCAGTACATCGAGTGGTGGTTGTAAGTGAAAGAAGGTAAGAAATGTTAAATATGAGAACGTCAAAGAAATCCTTGTTGAATGGATTCGGTAGTCCCATGATACTTCAATATCATTAAGTGGCTGATCATAGAAGAGAAAGCATGAGCAATTTTCAGGCAACAGAACAGAAGATTGATGATTGATGATATATATAAGGGCGCTCAACTACGGCGGTCATCAGCGCCTTTTAAAAAACCAGTCATGGCATAAGCCAGATATAAAACTTTCTAAAAACTATACAAGTATAACAAAACCTATTAAAAATACATGTACATAAAAAAATCAATCAAAACCTACTAAAAATTTTGTTCACCTTTTTCACCTTTCCACCAACACGGGTCTCCACGCACGGCCTACACGTGGGTGGGTCTGTTGACCGTCTCCCTCAACCACGAAGAGGAGCCCACACGAGGGAGACTGTTGGCTCGGGACCCCGGGTGCCCCAAACCCGTACCTACCGAAGTAGGCCCCTGGGGGGTAACAGAACAGATGACTACTGTTTCCAATGGTTGATAGATTCAAGAAAGTTATGGCATAGCAAATCAGTGGAGTTAGTGACCACGATGTGAATGAATATGCAGTAATTCAGAGTACAAGTACATGGCAGTCCATAAGAAATGATCTCTTGTTTATACATAAAACTATTTGTAGTCAGTTTATATCAACCTAGTGACATTTTAATTTTTGAGGGACTAGTTTGGGGACCTCTTGGTTCCATTTTCAACCTTGAAGGTCTGACTCTTTTCCATGTGTTTACCTGCAAGTATTGTCTTCCTCAAGATTTGTTGGCTTAAGCAGTTAAGTGATGTTTGGAGGAATTTAGTGACATGATGTCCAAATTCATTCATAAAACTATTTGTAGTTAGTTTTTATCACAGATCAGTTATATTTTAATTTTCAAGGGACTAGTTTCAGGAACTGTTTCTTCCATTTTCAACTTCAATGGTTCGACTTAAGGTGAAAATCGAAGCAGCAGCTCCCAAAACTGGTACCTCAAAAATTAAAATGCAACTGATGTAGTGGAACAAAACCAACAACAAAAAGTTTTATGAATGAATTTGGATGTCACTGTACTTCCAAACATTATTTGATGGATCGCTTGTGGATGTTCTATGTACTGTAGCCAAATCATAAGAAATAAAATTGATTATGCTGCATCTCCTATTAAATTGTGTCAAAATTGCTTTTTCACACTTAATAAATCATATCCTGTGTGTAATGCTGTCCCGATTATTATGCATGTAAGCCAAGGTTCCCTGAAGAGTGTAATTACAGGGTTTAATTGTACTTGGGTTGGCAGTTACTGTATCTTATCTGGGAACACCTTGACTGCTGCACTGTTCATCCACTGAACATATTGTAACCCATTTTTCTAAATCAGTATTTCAAAGCAGCCATGATTCTTTTTTTGTAAAGTTTAGTTTACGTTCCAAAGCACAATTTTTATATTTTAGTTCTCTTGTAAAGCTCCAATAGTCTAACATCTACAGAATATGAAAAATGTAAAATGCACAGCACCAGAAAATAAATTGCCCACAAGAAATATATATTTTAAGTCTGTTTTCTGCACTTGAATATCAAAGAAGAGGATCAATAAAAGCCTAACTGTCATGCAAATGTCATATTCTGAGTTATCTTTTGCACATTTGTCCCTCAGGATTGATTAGTTACTCATTTTTTTTTATTGAAGCCTAACTTCTCGTTTGCTTACCACAGTTAAATTGCTTGCAGTTAGTATGATATTTTAGCAAAAACGTGGAAGAAACTCTCCTAAGGAGAAGAAAAAGGATGAAAAACTACTAGATAGTGTGAGCACATGGTTGCCATATGCCATACACCATATTCAGACTAAGGTAGCATAATCCACATTTATCTAGGATTAATAACAACAATTGCAACAGAATATCTGTAATATTACAATTTGCTTATTGTGGAAAAACACATTTTAAATTAATTGATGGAAATTATTCATTTCTTCACACTAGCCGTATACAGGCTAAGGTATTGGATTGATAGAGTTGACATGAAAAATTCAATGCCACGGCCGGGATTTTTTAAATGCTGCAAAATAGAATTACTCAAAATAAATGCTCATACTTCCTGTAACGTCTGAGAAGGCTGTTCTCCCATTAACAAGACAATGGCTATATGTAAACTATAACAAAATATATTGTCAAATGTTACTGATGTGTCTTCCAGAAAGAGAACGCTTCTTACCACAACTTTTGGTATTCAGAGTACGTTAAAGAGTGGGTCAGGTCGTGTAAAATGTGTTAACATAGCTGTTCCAGGGCTTTAATTGGTGAAGGTTGTGGCTTAACTCATGTACTTCATACTGAAAAAATGATGAGCAGGAGGAGTTGGTTTTAAATCCTGTTTGAACCATACCACATCTGATAAATCTTACAAAAGTGTGCTATTAATATTGTGTCCATGCAGTAGATGAATTATCATTAAACAGTATCAATGATAAGGAAATAATTGCATGCAGTATTGCACATTCTAACAAATTAAATAAAATCTGCACTTGTAGCTACTACATAATTATTATATTGCATACAGAAGCTAAGTTTGTCTTTGGTTATGAAGCTCCTTTGGTACAGAGTTGATTTTGAAGAGAAAATTGTTATGGCAATTAATGTACCTTTAAATTTTCATTGCATTACAGAATATATACAATTTTTCATTCAACAAGACGCACAGTGTGACATAATAAAGCTGTGTTGTCCTTTTTGAGGATTTATGTGCACAACATTAAACACATAATGTAAACAGCAGCTTATGTTGAATATTGATAGTATCACTAGGAATAACATATCAGGCATCTCAAATCTAAACTGAAGGCAACACACAATGCATTATAAAGAAAGGAAGAAAAAGCTGTGAAATAAAGCACAATCATATAACCAAAACCGTGAAATAAAACCTAACTGGTTTAAAGAAACTGAAAAAGACTTAGCAGAATTAAAAATAACAGAAAATTCATTACTTGATGGGATAGCGAAAGTAATAACTAAAAACGAAAATATAAGGTTCAAAGATAAATCTGCATAAAAATCCAAACCTATTATCTTGGCAGAAGAAAGGAGAAAAAGATCAGATAGAATGAAGAAATACTCGGAACTAAGAAAAGAACAACAGTTAGGGAAATGATTGATTCAACATACCCCAAAGATGATGAAACGAAAAGAAGAAAGCACAATCAGTGATATTTAATATAAACATGTTAATTCCTTGAACAATAGACAGAATGAAATGCAATAATCAAGCTTAATGTGCATGCAAGGTCATTGCACAACAAATCAGGTACTAGTCTTCAATAAGCATCAAGCTGTGCAATGCAGAAACAAAGCTTAAAATGTAGAAACTTCATGAAGAGGAAGGTTAGTTTTGTAAAACCCATTACCAATGGCACTTATTTTTGTCATGAAATAATACGTTGGTAATATTTTACAGCACTGCAGAACAGAAATGATACTTCATCTTATAAGCTGGAGCAATGATACCAATGTACTTGCTGCAAAGTACAGATATTTCCTACATGAGAACCACATTTTCCAAAAAGTTCTTGGAAAAAAGGTTAATAAATCAAAATTAATATATTCCTTAGCTGTCTTCTTTATTAGTAATAAAAGTATTAATAGAGATAATGATTCTGTTTGGCACAGTTGTACCAGAATCAGTTTTAAATGCTAAGCATCACCTTCCACTTTAACTTTACTCTATTTGCATATATTTTGATTTTGACTTGGCAGCCCCAGTAAATGGGGTATAGAATGGTACACAGCATTAACCAATTACTGTGAGTGATATACCCAAGATTGCTATATATTTATCTCACAGAAACACCCTCTGAAGATGAATCAGTTCAATCGCCAGAATCCTGCTCAATGGCTTAACAGTCTGGCTCAGATGAAGCAAAAGGCAGGTCCAGGTGTAATGAAAGGCCTCAACCCATTAGGAGTCCCTGGTGATATGGGTGCAAATTCCAATACAGGGGGTGGAATGGGAATTTGGAACCAGGTAAGCAAACGTGCATGGCAGTAGCTAGAAAAATGCACGTTGTCCCATGTTGACAGTTTGGGCTTAATGTAGACTTGTATTAGAAGCTTAAAGTAATAAGCAGCTAGATTCTTCCTCACTTCAGTTTGTCATTCCACTCCACTAGCCTTTGAATTTAAAAACAATTGAATTACATCTTTGTTTATGGATAACCAGTTGAAATGTTAAAAGTTTCCTAAACTACTTTCTCCTGTATAAGTATCTACAAATCAGCATGGGAAACATAGTGAGCACAATTCTTCACGGAGTTCACAGAAATACTTTAGAGGTATATTGCATTTTAATCTGAATGCATTGCTCAGACTTAAGGGAGGTAAGATGCTCTTTCTCAAAGAAAGATTCTATCTTTCTTTTCTTCAGTAACACTTGGTTTTAGATTATCATAAGACAGACATCAGTTGAAGTTTTACTAGTTTTTGAAAGCTTCTAATTCTGAGGCCAGAAATCTTTTAGATGACACACAGACTGATGCATAAATATGTAGAGAACATAAATTATATAGAAAGTGAAAGAAACATAGCTTTTAGCTGTGATTATTTTATACATGCAATACAAATAAAGCTAAAAAATAATTTTTTCAAACTTTTGTTTTTTAGCTATCCTTACCTTGATTCGTTTGTTGAAGCATTGCAAACTACAGATTTTCACATTTGGATCATAGTTCTATAATTGCAATCTGAGGACATTGTGGTTTTGGTCCAATTTCATCATGTGTTATACATTGTGATCAAATGGCTGCTAATGGGATTGACAAAGGAAATGAAAACTTTGAAGTCAACAGTCAAGATGCTACAATATGAAATGAAATGACAAAACAAAATAAAACATGCCTAAACTTTGGACATCTGTGTATTGTGATGATCAGGCTGTGATATGATTAACATGGAAAGATAACAATGATAGCAAAATGTACTTGGCATTCAACTTTCAGTATTTTGTCAACATTCAGCAGCAAAATGTAACAGCATACTGCTACAAATGATCAAATGAAATTGGAGATGGAAACATACTCTTTTATTCAAGAACATTAAAAGCACAGTCAGTGCCACAAAGTTGGTTACCTATATGTTGCCCATGATATCAGGTGTTTCCTATGTCTCTCTTATTGTTTCAATTCATCCCAAACTGAACTGTAGACACTTGTGTCCATATGAAATTACACCCTACAAACATGTACTGTTCCCGAATGTTGAAATTAAAAATTTAAATAATGACTACTACATAAGTACAGATACTACTATAAGAAGTGTGCATTGCCGGTTTCTTATATTTTAATCTGTTTTAATCCCTGCTGAAATATATAATAAAATTAATAATAGAAATATAATAAATCTAAAATAATTAATGCATTATTTATGTATACCATTTTTGTGTCTGTTTAGAAATTGTAATTAGATACTTAATTTGAATACTATTAAGATCAAATTTTATGTACCTTTTTAACCCTGCATAAGTAAGGTGTAATTTTATTCTACTGCAATATTTACATGAAAATAAAATTTGATCATTATTTCAAGGATGTAAATTTTTTTTTTCTTCTTCTTCAAGGAACCAAAGAAAGAAAGTAAATAAAGCTGTATACATAAGCACACATGTACGTACATACCAAAATTTAAATTAAGAATCTCCATCTTGTTAGTTGGCAGTTGCTGAATGTCTTAATTCATAATACACAAAAGTTGCTAAGAGTATCAACATTTGAGAATTACTGAATTAAATCGTCTAATTGAAAAGTCCCTATGAGAGAGGAGAAACTTGATAGCTAAAGTTGCCAACTCTTTTTAAAGGTCAGGTTACTTAACTGCAATCTAAAGCTCACTATCCCAAACCTTATCAAAAAAATAATTTATTATAATTTTGTTTCAATTAAAATTATTTTCTATTTAATATACCTTGGACTGATTTTCTCAAATAGCATTAAAAAAAAAGGGAAAAAATATTTATTCTTCTACATTTTTATAATCTGTGGGTTACTGCAAAAAAGTCATTTTTCAAATTTCATTGATTTAACTTTTTTTTTTTTTTTTTTTTTTTTTTGTAAAGCGATGTAATGTGACTTCCTAAACATAATTCACATCCCTTACCAAACTGTACTACATATGTGTGAAAAGTATACTTTAATAATCAAATGCTGATGCATATCTCTTTATCATCCTGAAGTTTATATTTTAATTTTACAAGGATTTCGTACAATTTCTCATGTTTCCCATGAATTGTAATTTTCATAAATATATTAAAAGATAAGACTATTTCAATAATAGCTTCAGGAGTTTCTTATAGCTAAATTGTAGTTAAGCATGCTCTTGGCTGGTATCAAATGGAAAAGTTTTGCATACAATGAAATTCACTCGAAAGGCTGATAAAAATCTGTTTGAACTACTTCTATTTCTGTAAATCCAATAAATTGTTCAATATTAAATAATGCCTGTTTTTCCTTAACTGTTTTCTTTTTAGCTTAATTTTACTTTGGAATGCAGGTTGTTCACCTTTGTATCTCACTTCTCCAAATCATTCAAAAGCAACTGCTTTTCTTTGTATCAGAGACCCTGCTTGACTCTTGGCTGGTATCAAATGGAAAAGTTTTGCATACAATGAAATTCACTCGAAAGGCTGATGAAAATCTGTTTGAACTACTTCTATTTCTGTAAATCCAATAAATTGTTCAATATTACTTAAATAATCTCGTTTTTCCTTAACTTTCTTCTTTTCAGCTTAATTTTACTACAGAATGCAGGTTGTTCACCTTTGTTTCTCACTTCTCCGAATCATTCAAAAGCAACTGCTTTTCTTTGTATCAGAGACCCTGCTTGAGCACTGTACTGTAAACTCTTGTATTGGTAATTTTAAACGTCAGTGTTTTTCAGAAGTGTCAAAAAGCCAGAAATCAACTAGAGCAAGATCGGATAAATAGGGAGCATGTCTAAATGTCTCAGTTCCTTTTTTCAGTAGGATTGTTGTGACAGTTTAAGCCTTGTGTAATGGAGCATTGTCTTGGCAGAGGATAAATTTTCCCATCAGTTAAGATAGATTTTCTGTAATTGCAGGCAACAGTTGGTTCTTCAAAATATTTCTGTAACATTTACCAATGATTAACATGCTCTTGGAAGAGGATATGACATAATAACACCTTTGTGATTCTAGAATACTGAATACAGTGTTCTCTCTGTAGATGGGCCAACTCTGGATTATTTAGGGGCTGGCAAGTCTGAATGTTTCCATTGTTTTGACTGTTACTTTACTTCAGGATTGAAGAGAAGGATCCATGTCTCATCCATAGTGACTGCCCTTTCCAAAAACTGCAGTTATAAGCAGTGCCTTACCAGCATTTCTTCTGAACAGGTTATCCGGAATTCTTTCTGCTTTCATCAAACATTCTCAGCACCCAATTAGCACTTTTTGTCATTTTAAAGTAATTTTTAATGATCCTGTAATGAACCATGGCTGAGGCCTGTATTGACACAAATTTCCTGTATGCTCATTCAGCATACACTCAGAATGAGGTGGTTGACATCTTTGTTTGCAGCCGTGCAAGATGAACGTGGTTGGCCTGAGTGCAGCAAATCCTGTTTTGAACTTTGCTATCCACCTGTTCACATCACCATAGTCCAGTGCCTCAACCCCATAAATGGTGAATGTTTATGGTGAATATTGACACAGATTTCATCTTTACACACAGATATTTGATATTCTTCTTGCAAAAATCCATAATAAAAAGTATATGAATAGCCTCTTAAGGAAACCATTTCCAGTTCATGCACTCACTCTTTGAGTCGAAATGATGGTTTCTTGTTGCCCAAGGTCGTCTCCTTCCTCCACCATCATTTCTGTTGCAGGAGCAAACATACAGTCTCAACAAAAATGTATGTGTTACTTTTGGACTGCACCTCATATGACTGTTTCATCTGCATCCAGGCAAAACAGTTCGTTTATGCATTTTGCCCCTTTCTCATTTGTTTATTGATGCCCATAATAGTTATTTCTATTTCTATATTCTGTCTGCCAATGTTTTTGTTGCCTATCAACTTTGTCTCCTTTCACCAACTGAACAGATTCATTATTTGCATTCATTCATGATACAACATTACTGGCCGAAGAGGAAGAACAAGATATGACATTGTTTGGCACTTAAATATTGATGTGTAATGATAGTTCCAGATAATGCAAACATCTCATGAACCGATTTTTCATTAAGAGCATGTTCTATATACATTATTTTAGTGGACTATGTGATTTGGGAATCAATTGCTGTGTTTTGAAGGCAACTTGAGTATGCAGAAGTGCTTTTCAACCAAATTAATTATGCAGATGAATTAATCATTGTCAAAATATGGAGAATCTGTTGCAAAATACTTATTTACATATGGACTAGCATATTTTGTTTGGTATTTATATGACATTAACCTTTCCAAAATAAATTTATAAAAAAGCTCTACTGGCTGACATCTTATGTTACCTATCAAGAAGGCTGGTTGTTTAACAGTGCAGTTTGTCATTTTCATGTGGGAATTTAATATAGCAGTTGGATTAGTTACCACTCAAGAGTGAACTTGGAAAATGTTTTGAAAGGAATGTGTTTAGCATACTGATATGATTATAGGTGACATATTTGTGTGGTCATAGCAATTTATTTTGCAGTCTTGAACTTTGGCTGTTTATGGCCTTTGAAGCTAACTTAATTTACACTGAGGAATTACAGCTGCCAGGGCCCTAAGAACAATCTGAGAAGCTGCTGTACATTAAGAATGATGGCTGCAATCAAATCTCATTTATGATACAGTCCTTGTTCTCTAGTAGAAATAACAATTTAACTTCAGTAGATAAAAAAAAGTGCACTTTCAGAGTTGTTTCCTGTGCTACAAAAGATAACTGATATTGCTAAAAAATTATTTTTAAAATGTAATGTTCAGTAACATGTGGTATGAGACAGTCAGATTAAATTTTTAAAATTAATAACTTACCTCTGATATTACAAGGATATCATATACCATAGTCCTCATTGTATCCCACAGAAAATAGTCAAGAGATGTAAGGTCAGATGATCATGAGGGACATGTCACAGGTCCAATATACCAATCCATAGATTAGCATATGTTGCATCCAGATGGTGTCAAACATTTGCATCAAAGTGAGATTTGGCTACATTGTATTGCAGTCAAAAACATGGCAAATCTGTAGTAGCACATCAAGTAGAGTAAGAAGACAGAAGTCTTGTTTGGGAGTAGATACAGTCTTATGATGTGATCCTCAATCATCCCAGACCATGCATTTACAGTGAATCTGTATTGGTTCCTTCTAACCACCCATGCATGCAGTTTTTCACCATCTTGGGTGAAAGTGCATTCTTTGGTGAATAGTACCAATGTCATGAATTGCGGCTGGAGCGTGCAGCACTGTAAGTCCCATTACACAACCTGTACTCATCAAGGGTAGTCCTTTGCTACTAAGGCATGGATTTTCTGCAAATGGTATCAGTGTAGCTATTGTTCATGGACAATACTCCACATATTAGAGTGGCATGTGCCCAACGCTTGTGCCACTTGACGAATGGTGGTGGACAGACCATATTGGAAACATCTCAACACATCATCCTCCAAGTCATGTGTTCGAATTAGGCATGGACAGCCCATATGTGTTTTAGACACCTGATAAAAAACACAAATGCAGAATAATTAATCAGTAATGAGAAGGTCTACTATATGTGCAGTAAAATCTTTCAGTATCATGCAACACTACTGTACCTACACGAAAAATGTAAAAACCGAAACCAAATAGTTTATTGAATGTATACATTATTGATGGGGAGTATTTGAATACAAAATATCAATGTATTCGATTCCTGGATGTTCTTGAAATCTGCATATCTGTTCAGATACTTTTCAGATGAGTGCAAAGTTGCAAATACCAGAGTGCTGTTTCAAATACTTCTCACCTGAAATTCTGCAGGTGCACTGAACTGAAATCTGAATCTAGATTTTGATGTAGTTTTCACTCGCAGTCTTAATGTGATCAGTACTCACAGATTTACATCTTAAAAGTCAAGCTGTGTAGAGGGGAGAAGTGAGATGGCTGAAAAACATTGTATGAGATAGTCAGTCACTGTTGGCCAGGATGAAATATGACTGTACAATATACAGATAAAATATACTCTAACATGTAGTGAACTTCTTTCATCCTGAAGCTATTGAATTGTTCCCAAACAATTATTTCATATACATGAGCATAACATTTTAATTACTGAATCATGGAATAAAGAAATGCTTATTACGTGATCTGTAATTACAGCAAATGAATAACAATATTATAAATTTGAAACAAAATTCATGTTAAATTTAAAGGGAGTCGACTCCCTTTAAATTTGATTTATTACAAAACTGTTTTCAACACTTCTAAGAAAGGAATTATAAAATTCATGTTTATAATACTGACATACTATTGATTTTCAAGTACATATATAAAATCCAGCATAGTTATATGTACAGGCCTGTTAATGTGAGTTAAACAATGAAAATAATGTATTATTGTACTATATCTTACCTCATATAATAAAATTGACACATAATTAAGTGGTCAGTAATGACTAATTTGTTTTGGTTTAACACATTTGTATCTTTGCATTATTTGGTGCCTTATTGCAATATACTGTGCAATATTGCCCAAAAATTTTGTTCAACATTTCTTAGTTTGAAATAAAGCACTTTCCTGCCATCATGATCAGAAACACCATAGTGCATGCACGCATGCGCACACACATACAGTGTGATTAAATAGGTTAGTGCTCTAGCTAGATGAGTATAAGTATAAATCACATTCTCCAATTATAAGTGATATGGGACACATGAAGAGATACCTAACTATAATACAGTATTTGATATGTACGAGGGCTATCCAGAAAGTAGATTACGTTTTGGAATAAAAAGTAAACAAAGTATAGGAAACAAATTTTATTATATACAGATGAAAGCCACACTCAAATACTACTTTTCGACATAGTCACCATTCAAATTAAGGCATTTATCGTAGCGATGTACGAGCTTCGAAATTCCTTCGTCGAAAAATTCGGCCGCCTGCGCCTTCAACCACTTCGTTACCTCTTCTTGCAGCTGTGCGTCGTCATCAAAACGCTGCATAGCCAGCCACTTCTTCATTGCTGGGAATAGGTGGAAGTCGCTCGGTGCCAGGTCGGGACTGTACGGCGGATGAGGAAACAACTCCCACTTAAAAGATTCAAGAACTTTACGAGTGACATTTGCCGTGTGGGGCCGGGCGTTGTCGTGAATCAACAAGATCTTAGAGCTCAACATTCCTCTGCGCTTGTTTTGAATGGCTCTTCTGAGTTTTTGGAGAGTTTGGCAATACCTTTGAGAGTTTATTGTAGTGCCTCTTTCCAGGAAGTCCACCAAAATCACACCTTTTCTGTCCCAAAAAACAGTCGCCATCATCTTCCTTGCCGACATTGTTTGCATGCATTTCTTGGGTTTTTGGGGAGAACTTGTGTGCCCCCACTGCATTGATTGCAATTTCGTTTCACAGTTCACGTGTTTCACCCATGTTTCGTCACCAGTAAGGATGCGATCGAGTAAAGAGTCACCATCCTTATGGTAAACGTCCAAAAAGTTCAACGCTGCAGCCATTCGCTGATTTTTGTGGTCCTCTGTCAAGATTTTTGGAATCCATCTTGCACAAAACTTGTGGTAACCAAGCTTTTCGCTGATGATTTCGTGCAACAAACTTCGCGAAATTTGTGGAAAACTCAAAGAAAGTTCCGTTATTGTGAACCTTCGATTTTCACGGACTTTAGCATCGACTTTTTCGACAAGTTCGGCAGTCACTATGCTGGGTCTCCCACTTCGATCTTCGTCGTGAACATTGGTTCGGCCATTTTTAAATCTGATGACCCACTGACGCACTCCACCTTCAGTGATAATGTTGTCCCCATACACTTCACAAAGCTGCCGATAGATTTCTATCGGTTTACAGTTTTTTTCAGTCAGAAACCTTATTACTGCACGCACCTCGCAGCTCGCGGGATTTTCAATTAACGCAGACATTTCAAACCGTCACAGTATCTGAACGGAGCACAGCACGAACCTCTCACTAGCACGGCTAGATGCCGACTGAGCTGCGCAACGCTCTGACCCCAAGATGGCCGCGCTAGCCCCGCCCCTAGCGGAAACAGACGAAAACGTAATCTACTTTCTGGATAGCCCTCGTATTTTGATATATGCATTTAGTATAATGATGAAGTGCATATCTGACAAAGTTTCATAAACAAACTATTTTTATTTTCAGGATTTTGAAAAGTGTTAATAATGTCAAACATGGCAATTGTGGTAAAGAATTTGATAATCCAACAAAATGTATATCATATAATATTAATATTTCAATCTTAAAGGTTGAGATAAGTTCATCAACAGAAAGGAATCTAGTTACTATTATCTATTTCTAAACGTTTTATATACATTTTTTTATCCAATTTAATGGCATGTTGAATGTCACATAATATACCTTTACATTCCAGCACCTTCTGTGCCATCTCAGCAGATTTTTAAAAAAACTGGTCGTCTAGCAAATGTAAGAAGAAATAAGCTGTCAGAGAATCTATACAAAATTATTTTAGCAATTTAAAGTGCGTTACTAATAAATCACGTTAAAATCATAAACAGAAATGCCGGAGTGTATTCAACATTTTGATACTAACCATTGTATTCTTCAGGTATCATTTGAAATAGGTGTTCTCAATTAGCAGTGTACAATTGTAGTATCCGAGAACTTGTTTTGGAATACAAGTAATCTCGATTACCGGTGAATGATTAAAGTATCCGAGAACCTATTTTTGAATACAGGTGTTCTTGATCATATAAAACTATCCAAGAACTTGTTTTCGAATACAAATAATCCAATACATTTTTTTTTTTTTCAAATAGAAATGTTCTCAGTTGTAGTATCTGACAACTTGTACTTGAATGAAAGTTTCGAATCTTCAGAGTACAAATACAGTGTATTTGATTCTTGAAAAAATTCTCATCACTAGTACACATTGCAGTGTTAGAAAACTGGTACCTACTGACAATTGCCTGGTTTCTCTTAGTCTTTTCACAATTGTTGCAAACATCATATGATGCAGAGTATTGGGAAATCTACCTACATAGAATCATGCAGCAGCTCTGCCATATGCAAGCAACATATTGGTCATTTCAGTATTTCTGTACTGGTTGGTATATGCAGTTCTGTCAACATTACTTTGCTGGTACACAACACCAACAACCCTTTAGAATGCAAACCTTGGACCATGAGCAGATGTACTTTATGCACATGAAAGTTAATGCACAATTTATCCATGCACATGCGCGGAATATAAAGAAATGCATAATCACATTAAAAAACCTTCCAGTGAAACTTTGACGCCCCACAGCATCCAAACCATCTATTTCCTGAAAAATGTTTACTTCAATGTCCCACCCAACATACTTAGCATTATTAAATTTTAGATGAGTCGCGTTTTTTACACATCTGCTTCACTTTCGTAATAATTTTTCGCTTCACTGTGGTGTTCCAATACAGTTGAATCTCGATATACTTAGCATTGTTTTCTAGACACACTGTGTGTGTGCATGTGTGTTGTGTGTCGGTGCGCATGCGTGCTACACCAAATTAGCTTCAGCAATTGTAGACATGACTAATTTAAGCAAGTTGAGATAGGCAATGCATGGTCTGCAGCTAAACATAACACAGTTAATTGTGTTAAACCTAATTGGCATCAGATGCTGATAACTTGGTATTTAAACAAGGTCGGTGAAATTATTGGATTAGAATGTCCGTAAAAGTGCTTCCCAAGTATAGAAATATCAATTCTTAGTATATCATTATTGGCATTCTCAAGATTTAATGCCCCATCTCTCAAATCTCAACCTAATCACCTGCCAGTGCGGCACTGAAGAGTGATTAACTGTCTTCTTGCATCATGTAGCCCACTCTAGTGGTGTTTCTGTAACCGTTCTGGTGGCCCAATCCATAATGCCGAAAACTGGTGTCCCAAAGGCCATCGGTTCAGTTCTCGTCATGTAGTTAATTTTTTTCTTTGTCTTTTCTTCTTCTAATTGGAAGAAATGGCATGATTTGTAACTAAGAATGTGAATCTGATTGGCCAGTGTAATAACACTACTATGATTGCCTTGATTCGGGACGCTGCAGTCAGTGTGCTGAGAATTGCCTGTTGGACAACATGGAGAACGTGTGCAGTTCAAGTGCAGAGATTCTACCCAATTAGTCCAAGACCCGTAGGTCCTAGAATCCTGGCCTCCTTCAGCCCGGGAGCGATGGATACTCCAGGGCTCTTTCCATAGGGCAATACCTGATTTCATAAAAAGCCCCCCCGTGTCAAGACGGGATGGAAGTGCGTCAACCCCGCAGGGAAGACTACTGAAAAACCTCGGTGGGGCCACCTGCTTGTAATTTTTAATTAGTCTATCTGAACAACATGGCTGGCATGACCTATTATGCCCCTATTTATGTATTTATTAACCTTTGAGGATAACAACACCTAATAATAGGTGAACCAATCAGATATTGTTCTGCTTCTTATGCTTGTGGCTCCAGTGGAAGATGGATAACGATGTGCTCCTACAAAAGTGCATGGGGATAGCTTAGTGTAATTTGGTGTACCTGGGCAGGTGGTAACCTAGTATTTTCAAACCAAGTGCGCTTTGCCACAGACTCCAAGAACTGCTCAAGCTCTCGCCTACATAAAAATATCTCGTGTCTGCTGTCCCTATTTGTAATGGATGAAGGACAGCATCACACTCCTAACATGTGCATTCTTGATGAACTTTTGTTACATAGGAACTGCATACATTGTTTCGCATTATAACACAATGGTACAAGATCAACATTATTAATGAATAGAGCCCTAACAGTGAAATACAACTTACAGTTATAAAGTTAATTTACTGAATGGCAGGAACCAAACAAGATATTTATTTTCATGATAAAAAGTAAACATAGTTTGCTTCTATCAAAGGCACATATGGGGACACGTACAGTTTTAATACTGTCTGCATGACATATGTCCAGGACATTGGTGCAAAGGTTGCCAGTGAATGTCTCTGCAACTCCCAAGGTTACTTGCACTGCTATTCATGGGCAACTTCGGCAGGTTCTGTTAACACTTGTTGCAGCCTGTTCAATGTTGGAATTAAAAAGGCAATTTGTGGAATGTAAAGTAAAGAATATCCCAACTTCTTTCATTAGTTTATTATATGTATTCAGTGAGACACATTTTAAGTGGATTGTAGTTGATTTCAAGATATTTTCCATTCTTCAGTAAGTTACTCTGTTTAGATAATCATGTTTTTCTAATATAACAATTTTGTTGCCTTTCTCAGCCTTTGTGGATATTTCATATTTGTTTTGCAATTACTTTATAGTGTGTGTAGATGCAATGTTGTTTTAGGGCTACCTGATATTTTTTAACACTTTCGTGCACTAGTATTTAGGGTTTTTTCTGAATCTTGAAGTGTGTGATTAACCTTACTGTTCAAAAAGCTTCCAATCATTAGTAATATTGAAATAATTTTCAATATTTTCTTTCAGCAGAAAGTTCGTTTCAGTTCAGGATTATGGAGTTACACAGTAAACAAATTGTTTATTCTTTAGAGTAATTTTAATTCTTTGTGGCTCATTTTATCGAACAAAATATTTTGTTGTCAATCATTTGTCAATATATAATTATTCAGCAAGTTGGTAAAAAAAATGCATTTTGCAATACTTACACAAATTGCACCATTTACTAGTGTGGCAGCATGTGACATGAACTTGCATAAACACTCTTTTCCAATGCTGTATTAGACGTTTATTTAGCGTGTGTCTATTGTTTGTTAGTTCAGTTAGCAACGTTTTTTATTATGTCGATTCAACATGCTTGTGATGTAATTTTTTATATATAAAATGCAAGTACATCCTCAAAAAATCTGCATCTGGTGACCGTGATGTGATTTGTACACACAACCTGATTATTACCTCAGAACATATGATGTATAAATAGCCATAACTTTCGCTTCTACTTATTGCAGGGAGAAAAAAATATAAAGAGCACAGCGATTTTGCAGTATTATGAATCAGTTTTATACAATCGGATTCTACCTTTCCATTACTTATAATGTTTGTTTTCCAATAAGCCTACAAGTGCCATTGGATGTTAACATGTCTCTTGTTAGCATTCTGCAAATACAGGCTGGGACAGACAGATTATGCACCGTATAAATAGTTCTTGGATGACTATTAGTAAACATTTATGTGCACACCTCTTGCAGCACAACAAATGTCCAGGCAGTATTCATCATCTTCATATGCTTTGGCATGTTTGGATGAGTGTCAGAATAAGGTGCAATCTTCAGATATAAATCCAATATCAGAGTCTTGTAGAAATCACTCTACTTCACATAAACGCTTGCGCAAACAATGTTAGCTTTTAGATAGGTAGAATCAGACTGGAAAATTCAATGACTTAACCAGGATTTGAACCACGGATTTCCAGTCTCTTATCTGGTTGCTCTAAACCATTGAGCTACCATGACCAATATGCCAGCATGACAATTAGTTCTCCAATTAGTTCATATTTTTCCCAGGGTTACTTTTTTTATCACGTGAGTAAATCTGTACTAAACAGATAGCTAATGTGGTACTTTACTCTTTCCATGGGGGAAAATTTGTGTGACCGGTTTCTGCTCTTGGCTCATGTAGACTATATCTTTTAATGGCTCTCATAATTGGCAGTTATGTCCATTGATGACCCAGAGGTATGAGCGGTGCTGACTACTAAAAACTACTTTCTGCAGGAATTGTAATTATTGATGTTCAATAGCATTGAAACGTAGGCATGTTCCGTTTTCAGTTGTTGTACATGTAATTTCATACTTTCGGGTTGTCTCATAAATCCGTTCAATGCTTGTTACGTGTTTACAACTAAGAACTCCTGAGAACACTGCATGCCCCCATTACTTTTATGTCAAAGAAGTTGCCTAACAATATGGGGTTTGTTTACAAATACAATAATTGAAAAGAATGCTGTGAACACAAACCACAGCGACCTCACGGCCAAAGGTAAATAGGTCAACTTATGTAAGAATTGGTAACCAAACTTCAGTAAGAGTTTGTGGATGCAACAGTGTGGAGTTGTAACTTGTGAATGTTAATATGGTAGGCAAGAAGGAACATTTTCGACATTTAATGCTGTTTTATTACCATAAAGGTAAAACAGCCTCACAAACTCAATGGAAAATTTGTGCTGTTTACGGAGAAGATGCAGTGATGAATCGGGCATGTCAAAAATGGTTTACTCGATTTCGAGCTGGGAACTTCTCTGAAAAAGACAAACCTCGTTCTGGATGACCTGTGGTTATGGATGAGGAAAGGATAAAGGACATGATTACGAACAACCCCAGAATAACAACTCGGGAGGTAGGTCAGGAGCTAAACTTATCTCATGCAACTGTAGCCAGGCACCTAAAGAAACTTGGATACGTAAATCTTCGGGAAGTATGGGTTCCGCACGAATTGAGTGAACAAAATTTAGTTCAGCGCGTTTCCATCTGTGACGCATTGATAACACGCAATGAAACTGCACCTTTTCTGAAACAGCTGGTTACAGGAGACGAAAAGTGGATTGTGTACAACAACATCCGAAAGAGAAAGTCATGGCGTAAGAAAGGGGAACCACCACTCTCAATTCCTAAACCAGGGCTTCATCCAGAGAAGATTATGCTGTGCCTTTGGTGGGACTGGAAAGGAATTATTTATTATGAATTTCTTCCTCCTGGGGAGACCATGAAGGTTGCCCTAGGAGAGAAAAGGCCAGAATTAGCATCTAATGGTGGAGTCGTCTTTCATCAAGACAATGCCAAACCACACACTTCTATGGTAACTCGTCAGAAATTACGGGATTTCGACTGGGATGTGTTACCTCACCCGCCTTATTCTCCAGACATTGCCCCATCCGACTATCATTTATTCAGATCCCTGCAAAACTTCCTTAATGGCAAACGCCTTACTTCCTTGGAGGATTGCAGACTCGCCGTAGAAGAATTCGTCAACCAGAAAACTGCAAGATTTTGGAAAAATGGTATTGATAAGCTTCCTGAGAAATGGAGATATGTTATTGATAATAATGGTGCATACTGCACAAAATAAAGTTTGTTTTGAAAAGTTCACTGCCTTGTTTACTTTCGATGACCTTGCGTATTTAAACAGATTACCCCTAGATAATTAGGCAACTTTGTTGCCGTAGTTGTGATACGGACATACAGTGCAGGCGTTCTTTGTCGTAAACATGTAACAAGAATCAAACAAATTTATTGAAACAAGCCAATATTATTTATTTAACCTTTTTATTGATAATTTTGTCCTGGATATATACCATATAAATGTACAGCTTGGTGATCCCTATAAAAATGTATTCATTACTATGACAGTTAAATGAGTGAATTTCATTTAAGTCTTGAACTCGTGAAAATATATTCTTCTTTTAAAACATTTGGATAAATGAGGATGCAGCTCTAAATCATCAAACTCTTTAATCCAGTTGTGCACAAAGAAAATAGAAAAGATAAAAGTACAGAATATTACATATTTGAGGGCTCAGATTTTAATGGTATGTTTTTATGTTGAACTGAAACCAGTGACCAGTATAGTTCAGGTAACTTGAGGTGGCAGGTGAGTAAAGATGCACACTAAAAGAATTAGTCTGATACTAAACATGAAAGAAGACTGAGGGTGATTTATACATGTGGAGGAGTTGATACATGTACCATCAATAGTTCCACATGTATAAATTCATCCTCAGTCTCCTTTCAGGATTGGAAACAGACTTAATTCTTTTAGTGCGCATCTTGACTCAGCTACCACCCCAAGTTAATTGGAGTGTACCAATCTCTCTAAGGCATGAATATACACAAAATGTTTTAAACACTTCATTTTTAAAACTCCATTGCCATTTTATCCTTTTGTAAGATAATGCAGGATTTGGTCATTCTTATAAATGTTTAAATATATTATCTTATTTTCAGTTAATTTTAAAACCTACTTTGGATCAGTGATACAGTATTTTTACATATTAGTTTCCTGTACTGTATGTAGCATTCTATTGGTTACCATTAATGATTAACACTATCTGTGTGCTTAGGCCAACAAATTTTCAGTTTACATTTTTGGCTATAGAAAAATGAGTTAATGTATGAAACTAGAAGCATTCTTTGCATCAGTGTCCAAAACCTATTAAACTTTCACTCCCTGTAATAATTTCCTTAAATGTCTATATGCTTATGCATGGGGTTTTGTAGTGATTTCAGCCATATTTTCCTATAGTGTTTTATATTATGTTCATTTACTTTTCCTAACTAGCACACATAATTTTTGGTGTTCATATTAGTACTGGATGCATTCATTTCATTCATGATGTGAAAAGAAAGCTAATGTTTAGTTGCATATTAATTTTAACATGGGTAACAATTTCAAATTTGATGTCATAGCTTGTGCAAACAGAGGAATTATTTAACAGCATCAGCTTAAGAAAAAAATATCAATAAAACATTGTAATCCTATTTTTTTTTCCTTTTTTCTTTCTTTTTTTCTTTTTTTTTCACACACTGTCACTTTTTAATTTTTGAAGGACTACTTTTGGAAGTCACTTATTTCAATTTTCAGCCACAAAGATCCGACTGTCCGTGGTTTTTGTTTCCTGCAATCTTCTGTTATATGATAGAACAATGAACTTCTTTATTAAATTTGTGACTCGTGGAATTTCAAAATTTATTCATCTGTCTTTGTATTTCAAGATTTAATATTCTCCCATATTATGAATTTGTTATAGCTTATCATGCCTTTTAATAATTTTGGATTTGTATCATGATAATGGTTTTGGTTCCAAAAGTGAAATGTTACTGCTGACTTGTCTTCTTGCTTCAATTTGATGATTCTGAAATTCTCTTGACTTTGGTTTTTTTAGGTTTCTTTGAGTTTTCCCTATGCAGAACACTTCACAATCCTTATAACTTAATTGGTATGTTCCAGATGTATTGATTGATGGGATTTCATGTTTTGTTTTTTAATTTAACAATTTTATTAATGAGTATTTATTGGTGCCAAGATAATATTTTATTCTCTAAAGATCTTTTTGAATTTGCTAAATGTTTTTTATTTATTTCTGAATCCATTTGTGCTGCTGTTTTCTTTTTCTCATCGAATGTGCTTGCTTCCTTAATGGTTTTCTTTAGCTTAGCTTTTTTTTTTTTAATCTTGTTGAATACTAGACTGTTATATCCATTTTCCTCAGCTATTGAAGTATGTGAAGTATTGAAAGTTGTGATAAGCCATAACGAAACTCATAACATGGTAGAACATCTTCATATTGAAGTACAAAGACCAATTAATAAATGTTGAAATCCCATCAGTCAACAATTTAATAAAGAAGTTCATTGTTCCACTACAAGAGAGAAGACCTACAAATGTTTTACTGATTAATTTGGATGCCACTGTTACTAAATTCCTCCAAACATCAGTTACAAAATTTCAGTTTTGGAAGAAACTTGAAAAAGGCCGCGGGATAATGTTAGGAAAAACTGGATTACACCTAAACTAAGAAGTGCTGAAACTGATTTGCATTTATTATTTGTTATTTATGGACTTAGTAGATAATTACTCTGTATAATGTATAATCCTTTATCCTCTTGTCTTTCTGAGTAAAGGTGTATGCTTGCATGTAATTTATGTACAACATAGCACTCATATATTTGCAGTTTTGTTTACTTTTAGGAGCACAATATTTTTAATTTCAATTGATCCCTTGTATCCAATAGTAATGGCTATTTAGATGACACTTTATTTTGTTAAGAGTTCAAATTCAGTATTTTTTATTAATTTGGGTGAGTGTGGGATTTTTATTATTTTCATCTTTTTCATGCTAATTCATCTCTTGGATCAGGATTAAGAAGTGAGTAAATGTCGTCTGCATTTGTCGGAAATAACATTTTATATGATTGAGTGGAATAGAAAATAAAGCCAATCAAGAGAGCTTAGGTTTAAAATGAACGAAGAGCAGTAGCTAACAATTGATACAAATGAAATAATAAGTTCCTATTTACATATAAAAATAAGAGTATCACAAGTTTTCACTTTGTATACAGTACAAGTATTATCCTTTAGTAACATTTGCCAACTGAAATGCAAGGTCCATTTTGTTCAGTTTTACATCTTTATTGATACTATTATTGCTGCTCATATTTTTTTGAAACTTGATGTACATTTATTCAAACCATTATTATGTTAAATGATGTACCATGTAATCAGCCCTTGAAATAAGTTGTTCTCTATAACCACATGTAGCTAAAACACATATATATATATATATATATATATATATATATATATATATATATATATATATATATAATTAAAAGGGATTTGATAACAAGTGCTTGAATTTCTCAGTGTCTTTTCTTGAGACTGCTGACAAGAAGCACATTTCTGCATGTGAAAAACCAAAGTAAAAATCTCTTGAAGGTGGTCATTAGACTCTTTAATAAGCAATTTTTAACTTGATAAATCTGTGGATCGAGTTAGTGTGAACAAATAGTAATGTTAAGAAAAAAATATACAGAAACACATATCAGGAGTGTGTCAGTGATTAAATCAATGGTATTAACAACCTGCAAAAGGCAAGATGATGTGCAGTATGCTTTCTCAAAATACAAATTCCTGGGCGGAGCAATTGGTACCAGGCAGTCTGGTTTTGTGCACTCTGTGTTTTATTTATTTTCCTTGCCTAACGTCTCTACTCTTTTTATAAAGCAGAATTAAATTGCCATTTCATAAAGTATGAGTGAGCAAATACAGTTTTTGAGGGTTGATATGACAAACTTCTTGGAAGATTTAATACATTATTCGGCATAGTTATTGAGAATAACTACCATCAGCATTAAGAATTATTTCAGGAATTATAATAATTTAATGGCAAATGGAATAGTGATTCATTCTCTTTCTATCCAGAAGAATTTTAAGGGAAATTTAAATAGTGGTGACGATTTTTACATTTTTTTATACGCTTTTAAAGTATTAATAAATGCAGCAAATTAAAATGCTGTGTGTATACATGAAGAGTATAATTTTTTGTGATCAATTTCTTTAAACAGTCAGGCTATGATCCACAAAATAGCTGCTTGTTTAGAATAGAAAATAGTTTTGTAAAGGAGCTATATATGCCGTGGTATAGTGGGCTAGGGTGTTGTACTTTGGTTTCCTGTGATGGAATGCACCTGGGTTCGATCTCACACTTGGGAGATGTGGATTTTAAGTCCCAGATATAGGACCTGTGCTCACTCAGCATTGTGAGGAATTTGAGGGGTTAAATAGATAGCGAATCCCAGTCAAGAAAGCCAACTTTCCAGCTGGGGGGGCCATGATGCTGACCATATCTTCCAGTATGAGTGGCATGATCACCCACCTCTGCCTTGCATATGTGGGCTTGAGGCCAGCAGTCTGGTTGGCCAGCTTTGGGTGCCTTGTGGGCTGTTATGCCATGGAGCTATGAGAATATATTGAATGAATAAAATTTGAAATAATTTAAAATAATAAAATTTACCTAAAGCATGTTCTAATGTTTGTAAAAAAAAATTTCACCTATCCTCAGGCAGTACTTACTGAAAAATAGCATAATTTCTGCAGCATCAATAGAAAATTCACTTCTTTTTAAGCTGGGACAAATATTTAATTTTTGTAACATCTTGGTTTAAGAAACACTTTGGAAATTAAGTTTCAAGATTTTCCCCCCTAAAAGAGCAATATATGAAAATTATTTGCTGTGTTTAACGGAAATTCCTGAGATCCGAAACAAAATTTATAGTAGGACAAAAAGGAGATAGCCAAACAACTCTGACAAACAACTAGAAATGCAGCTGAAGTTGCTGATTTATCAGGGATGCAGTAGCATGTTTCTTTGAGGAGTTATAACAATGATGTTCCTGTTTGTAACATGCAGCTATCAGTTATTTGAAATTAGGTATCTGGTAAGCCCTCAAGAATAGGAAGTTATGATTTGCCTACTCCTCACTCAGTTTAAGTTGAAGATTATTTTATGAGGATTCTTCACCAGATACATTTCAACCTTACTTTACCACTAGAAAATTTAAATAAGGGGAGTCTAATTGACAGAGTGTTAAACTTTGAAATGTGCATTTTTATTAAGTATGTACTATTTTAAGTAAGAGAAATAAATATCACAAATCTCACTTTATCTGTTATTGTTTTCTACACTGCATTGCTTCAAAATAGTATCATGGCTGAGAGTAGCTTCATTCTGTCATACAGTAATTTGGAACATAACAATTCTTTGTATGTGCTGAACTCTTGCAAAATATCAAAGTCATTTCAGAGTAAGTCTCAATAGAAAGATACCTTGGAATTAATATTTGGGAAATTTTGCCTGATAATGCTAACAGTGTCTCATTCTTTTTCAGAAATAATCTTTGCAAGTTTTTAATTAATGAGATCTACTATAACATAGATGAATTTGTTAAGAATGATTTTAAAGTTTCAAAGTTCTAAAATATATGTGTTCCTTTTTTTGTTTTATCATCATTGTCGTGTAGTAGTAGTATTAGTAGTATTTCTCATACATAGCAGGTGCTAGATATACCATTAAGCAGGTAAAACATAACACAGCACACACATCATTTGCATTTCTTTCATCAAGTTTTTTTTTTTTTTTATATTTATAGTTAGCAGCCTTATGTATTATTCTCATCTAAATGTATTTAATTTACAATCCCTGGGCGATTACAGTTTCTTGATACCAGTATTATCTACTTAGCACATAAAGTTGAACACTAAACTTTTGTTTTCAGTAAACTACAATAATAGCTAGTGACTTATCTTTTATATGTAATAACAGGACTAGTTTTGCAAACACATCATTTGCATCATCAGTGAGGTTAAGTAACTAGCTATTTATCAATAACTATTATTATAGTTTATTGAATTATATTTGCTTCACTATTAATCACTTCAGTTATTTACTTTTATTCTCTTAACTTTTGTGTTACTCTGTAGTGTGAGCAGCCAGAAACTAACCATTGTTTTAAAAGGTTCTTCATACATGTAAATTAATGAGTACATGTAAATTTGTGTCTCCTTATTTGAAAGTTTTTTTTTTTTTTTTTTTAAAAAAAAAAGAAACCTAATCAAAATTATGCTTTGATGTTACTTTTTGTTGCATTTTCTTAATTCTTATCAAAAGAATTATATTTATAAAGAAATACAAGCACTCATTCTCAAGGTTTAGTAGGGAAATACATCAGCTTCATTGAGGATTCTATTGGTGACAAAATAGTTTTAGTGTATGGTCATTACTAAAGATGAAACTTTGTGCGGCACAAAATACTCATTGATTTGACAGTGAGCACAGGCAGGCAGACAGGTAAACAACTAGAACAGTGCAGCCAAAAGAAGTGCACTGGGAATGCATGCACTGTCCATTAGCATCTTTGTCATTCTATTGTAATAACAAGAAACGAACTCCGACCTTCATAATCAAATGCGTTGCAGTAGTGAACTAACGTGTAATAACCAGTATTATCTACAATGTTGGAAACCAAGCAAACAAAGGAGCTGAAGTTGGACTTTGTTTTGCGAATGCAGCAGTATTAACATGTTATGCACCCAAGCAAACACACTTGTTATTTTAGTTAATTGATGGAAATTAATCATTTCTTCACATTAGCCATATATAGGCTGAGATTTTTGACAGTTAACTTGAAAAATTCAATGCCATGGCCAGGATTTGAACCACGGATCTCCTGGTTTCCGTCCAGTCGCTCTAACCCATTGAGCTACCATGGCCAACGTGCCGTCCTGACATTAAATTCTCCATTTGACTCTTATATATTTCCCCGGTAAACCACTAGGGGCTCTCGCATCTGAGATACACGATTTGTGGTGACTTACAATTGTAAGTACTTAAGTCCCAGGCTTATCATTTAATTCTTATTAGTTTAGTTAATTGATGGAAATTAATCATTGCTTCGCACTAGCCATATATGGGCTAAAATTTTTGACAGATAGAGTCAACATGAAAAATTCAATGCCATGGCCGGGATTTGAACCACGGATCTCGTGGTTTCCGTCCAATCGCTCTACCATGGCCAACATGTCGTCCTGACATTAAATTCTCCATTTGACTCATATATATTTCCCCGGTAAACCACTAGGGGCTCTCGCATCCAAGATACACCATTTGTGGCAACTTACTATCGTAAGTACTTAAGTCCCAGGCTTCATCATTTAACGCTTATTATTTCAGTTAATTGATGGAAATTAATCATTTCTTCACACTAGCTGTATATGGGCTAAGAGTTTTGACAGATTGAGTCAACATGAATAATTCAATGCCATGGCCAGAATTTGAACCATGGATCTCCTGGTTTCCGTCCAGTTGCTCTAACCCATTGAGCTACCATGGCCAATGTGCTATCCTGACGTTGCTGTCCTGGCCATGGCATTGAATTTTTCATGTTGACTCTATCTGTCAAAAATCTTAGCCTATATACGGCTAGTGTGAAGAAATGATTAATTTCCATCAATTAACTAAAATAATAAGTTAAATGATGAAGCCTGGGACAAGTGCTTACAATAGTAAGTCGCCACAAACGGTGTATCTCAGATGCGAGAGCTCCTAGTGGTTTACCAGGGAAATATATATGAGTCAAATGGAGAATTGAATGTCAGGGCGGCATGTTGGCCATGGTAGCTCAATGGGTTAGAGTGACTGGATGGAAACCAGGAGATCTGTGTTTCAAATCCCGGCCATGGCATTGAATTTTTCATGTTGACTCTATCTGTCAAACACACTTGTGTTTACAGTATGAGAGTTTGAGATTATGAGATTAAAATATGTAAGAAATATTACGTAAAATGACATTGTAACAGCAAAGCACATAAAGACAACAGTCCATGAACTTTAATGGTGCCAATTCCCTCAACACAAAAGTCAGTATCCTTCTGCAGAAGCAGAATTTGCTAGGGATTTATGTGAGATGATGATCTAAGCTAATATTCCATTGAGTAAAGTAGACAATCCCCATTTTTGAGGATTTTTGGAAAAATATACCAATCTGTGCGGTCCAACTCCGATATCTCTTCGTAATGACTGTTTATCAGAAAATTGTGAAAGTTAACCAAATATGAGTGTCAGTAGATGAAACTACGGATGTAATAGGCAGATATGTTCACGTAATTGTAGGTGTACTATCCAAGGACTATCCAGGTAAAATCCTTTTATTGACTATCGAGGTCTTGGATAAGGTAAATCATAATTCTCTTGAAGTCTTACTTGATTAGGCTATGTCTCTTTTATGGTCTCTTGAGGCTAAATATGAAGACGTACTACTGTTCAGTACCAGTGCTGCCTCCTATATGGTGAAGACAGCAAATGGAATAAAATAACGGTATAAGAACAGTATTCACATAACACGCCTTGCTTATGGACTTCACAAGTTGGTTGAGGAGATCTTTGCTATGTTTAGTAATCTTGACACCTTTATATCTGCAATGAAGAAAATATTTCTTAAGGTGCCTCCAAGAATACAGCAATTTCGAGAAATTGCACCAGTTATTTCCCTTCCACCAAAAGCAGTACTTATAAGATGGGATACCTGGTTAGAGGCTGTTTCATATTATGTAGTAAATTATACTGCAGTTATAAAAGTTCTTGATTCTTTAATCAATGAAAGTGCATCTGCAATTAATGTTGCCAAATCACTCATTTCCTCTAAAGTGTTTCAGGATGTAGAATTCATACTACAAATTACGAAATGATACCGGAGAGTATAAAACAATTAGAAACATCTGGTTTAGAACTTTCCAAGGGCATGGAAGAGGTGTCAAAAACAATCCAGAATGGACCTTCAGGACCATGCAAACCTAGGATAAACAATAAATGGCAAAATATTCTACAGAAAAATTAGGGTTACTTAATAATTTGTAACCTAGTGAAGAATACAAAATCAATAGATGATAGCATAGTGTATTTGAAATATGCATCGTTAACATCCTGTAATGTTGAAACAAGTTTTTTGCGGTTCAAAAACTGTTTGAGTGATTGACTCCAACTTTTGACTTTCAATAATTTAAGAATGTCTGTAGTAATGCAGTGCAATTTGTTGTGATGGCTCTCAAGCTGTGGATGAATCATAGAGGCACTTTTCTTCTTATAACTTTACCAATATTTATTTATACTTGTATATTATCATTTGTTAAAGCTAGGTCGTAACAGTGTGTTGTATTTCTCCTCTTCAGACTGTACGAGTGGAATGGTTTGTTTTCATACTTCTAAAATCAACACAAACACTGGCCCGCAACTATATAATGTCTATGTATACACAACCTCACAAAAAAAAAAAAAAAAAAAAAAAAAAAACCCACACAAAACTTTCATCTTTAGTCATGAATAAAGGGCAGATTTCTGTGACCTAAAAAATGCAAAATATGCATAATTTATGACCCAAAAGTGGCTTAAATGCGATCTAAAAAGACAAAGATATGACCTTTATAACATAATGAATTTATTAGTTATATTAATTGACCAACTTTAGTTAACACTTAATAACCTTTCATGCATAAACATTTGCAGTCGTTTCTGCAGAAAAAATATTCTACTTCTTAATTCAGCACTTTATGGAATCTGTAAGTTCAAAAATTCCTAAATTATGGAAGAATAATTATTGTAACCTAAGAAAATAATTAAGAGAAATAAAATATTCATACCTGGGAGTTAGTTTTCATCAACAGCAAAATTATATTGAATGACAGTGTGCAATTTTAGGTTATCAAATTGGAAGCCTCTTCAGTTGTCAGACAGAATTTTCTTGTATCTGCAGAAACTACATTCCACATCACATGAGGTTATAGGAGCATATTTGAAGTAAGTCAATTCAGCTGGGCAAAATTCTGGCTGAGAATCTTCAAACTTTGTTTCAAATCCACAAAGAATGTCACTGATCTTGGAAAGGGTAGTATTACCTGTGTTGCTTTCATTCAGTTTCAATTACTTTCACAATTTGTAATGCATCACTAAGTGAAAGTCCTACTGTTTACAGGCGGGTAATTACATCTGATATTTGACCGAAGTTCAACTTTATACATATATGCCAAATTTGTTGCCAGGGTTGATGAAGAAAATGCATCCTGCACGATCTCAATGGATGATGAAACAACAGAATCAAAATCTTGAACTACTTTTTCTAAAGAATCAATTGGTACAATTACATGTGGCAGCATTGAACCAAATTCCCCAAGTCAAATCAGGTTGAGGAGGAAGAGTTAGATAGGAGCTACTTCTTATTCCAGTTAATTGATGGAAACCAGTTGGTTTCCATCAATTAGCTGGAATAATAAAGAGTTACATGATGAAGCCTGGAACTCAAGTACGTATGATAGTAAGTCGCCACAAACAGTGTATCTCGAATGCGAGAGCCCCTAGTGGTCTACCGGGAAAATATACGATTAAATGGGGAATTTGGCGTCATGACGGCAAGTTGGCCATGGTAGCTCGGTGGGTTAGGGCGACTGGACAGAGGCCAGAAGATCCGTGGTTTGGGTCCTGGCCGTGGCATTGAATTTTTCATGTTGACTATCTATTAGGAGCTACTTCTTTGAATTTCTGTATTCTGGTGGGGGCTTTCAACAACTTCTTACCATTAGAAATCATTCTGTCTATATCAGCATAATTGCTGTGTACCTCTTCTGCCACTCTATGTAAACTATGTGCAAGGCATGTGACATGGATCATTTTGGGATAAAGCAGCTTCAGTCCTTTTTCCGCTTTAGTCATATATGGAACAGCATCGGTTACAGAAGCCCGCCTTGGTAGTGTAGATGGTAGCATGTATGTCTCACGTTCAAGAGGTCTCGTTCGAATCTCGGTCAGGGTGAGTTACCTGGATAAGGTTTTTTCGGGGTTTTCTCATATTCTAAAAGACGAATGTCGGGTAACTCTAAGCTCCATGCACCCTGGGCACATTTGAGCATCATTTCACCCATACCATTCATCGTCCGATATGACTTAACGTTGGAGGATGTAAATTACCAGAAAGCAAAAAGAAAAATTGGTTACAGGAAGTAAAATGTTCTCTCTTTTCACACCATCTGGCTAGAGTAATTTCATTGCATCAAAGAGCATTGCAATGATTGAATGATGTACCTTTTGAAGGACTTTACATGTTAGGAGAAACACGTCACCAGGCTTGTCATCTTTAAGAGAAAAACAATAACATTGGCTACATATCTCCCACATGCTTTATTAGTTTCATTGATGGAAACCCATATCTTGTTGTGAATAGTAAATACTATATTTTTCAACATATCTTCATAACAAGTAGAAAGATAGTTTTTCCTCAGAGTTGATTCATTAAGTATTGGAAGACCTACAGCTGACATTGTTTTAATTTTTTAAATGGAATATTTGAGTTACCATCATTTTTACAAGGATCCATACAAAAATCTGAATGGGTATCTGCAGAAGCTGCAGTTGAAGAAGAAGCTGCTTGAAATAACAACTGCTGCCTACTTTCGCTGGAGGAAGCTGTTGTTAAACGCTTCTTATGCTTAGCGGTTTCAATATGTTGTGAACATTAAATCTTTTTTTTTTTTTTTCTGATACTGTCAGTTCAGAATATTTACAATGTGAAACAACCTGTCAGTACTAACAACCTTGTCCCCAAACTTTGGAACAAAATATCTCAATTTTACCCTTTCACTTTACACTTAAAGTGTGTTGACTGAAGATGCGGACAAATGTTCATAAAATCGATCTCATCAATTAATAAGAAAAATTTACAACATTTTCTTAAGATAAGTGAAGTTTTTGTTGCAAATAGTTGTATTTGTGTAATAAAAGACAGTTTATTTCTTCCCCCTTTTCTTTTCTTTGTTTCTTGGAAAGATAGTGTGTAGTGAAGACAAAAATATTACTCTCTTTGGTAGAAGGTAGGCCCCTTACAAACTTTACAAAGTTTACCAATGTTTCAAAGAAATTGTAATTGGTTCTTTGTCAGAGAAGAAGTGAAAGGACTCCGTAATTGCCCATACTTCTAAAATCACTGAGGCATTTCACATGGCTTTGACTCAAGTCCCTATAAATCAGCAAGCAGTGCTTCTGCTGATTCAGTAATCTTCATTCAGATCTGCACCTATTTCAGTACAAAATGACCGTAATGCATAAAATTATGCAATGAGCAGTGAGGTACATCATACTTCACAACAAGATCATAAATGATGTACTCTATGTTGCTAATGCTCTGGAGTCAACAATGAAGTTATTTTCCTTCTGGCTGCCCGGTACTTAAAAGTCATATTTTGATAATTTTGTAAAGCTGCACAGTTTTGTAATGTTATCTAGCGGTTTCTATATCTTGAGACCATAATACATAATTTGGAGAAGTTAGTCTGCCAGTTTTGATGAAGATGTTTTCCTAGACAATCCTGTATTAAGCCTTTATCATGGCAGCAGCAGATTTATGTAGTAATTCCAGATTTACAGAGGGATTTTCTAGAATTATTTTATATTTTGGTTACTAATTTGTTCAGTTAGTCCAGATTTGGAATTACTATTAATTTTTATCTTTATAATCCTTTTAATTGATTCATATGAAAAGGTTTTTCTTTCTTTCTGTTTAATTTTACTTTTTTTTTCCTAATACATCAGCCCTTTAATTCCCCTGAATTCCACAATGGGTCTGCTTTCATCTGAATGATATTGTGAATGATAGAATGCTTGATTTTGTTCAAGTGAAAGAGACTTATGGCACAAAATTTAATGTATGTACAGCCATTTTAACTCACAGATCATTGATTTATTGTCTTTGATATATACTAAAGGCCAATAGAAAACCATTTTGGAAAATAGTTTCATTCCTTAACTGTTGGCAACAGGTCTCTTTATGCAAACACAATGGTTCATGCAAAATGGAATACACCAACACACTGAAAATGCTGTTCTTAATTTCCTCCACAAATTTTTTTTATGTTCATATCATGTTTCATTGACTTTTTGAAAATGACAAGAAGATGGCAAAATGTGGCTGTCTCATAGCCTGGTCATTAATCCATGCACCTTACTTTTGTGATGATTCTTAAAGAAAAAAGTTTTCCAAAGGAGACCAGAAAATGTAATGCAAATAAAACTCCACTTTCTCAAGTTGTCATGCATGATCTGAAAATTTATACCCTGAAGTGATAATAAATGAAGATTTTTCCTGTTTTGTTGCATTAGGCAAAAACTTTTGTGGTGTTTCTTTTATAGTTAAAGTTGTCCACAGTTTTTCTGTTAGTGGTATAAAAGTAAACAAAATGATGTATAGTGATTCCCCTTCCAGAGAGAATATGGTGCAACCATATCCAACACAACACATTGCTCGTAATTTACTTCTTTCTGTTTGTCCTTCATACCTGTATATACTTGTAGATTACACATACCAGGTGAGTCGTCTCAGCCTGTAAATTGAGAAGTTAGGAAGGTTATGCCGTAAACACTGTCCACTGCATCACATCATATAAATTTCGGCCAAAATGACTGCTTTGTACCACTGTAAGTAAAGTGACTTGCTCTCATAGAATAACATTCAGCGCATTGGCTTCAGTGGTAGAGGATGTATGTTCAAATACTGCCATTTAAAGGTACTTTTTATGTTTAGTAAATTTAATGAGAACTGATGGTATGGCATGGATGTGTTGTTTCACTTAATTTAATTATTTGAATTTTATCAAAATGCAAAATTGTTACTTGTTAAAATATGCTTTAATGAACCTCATAAATAAATGCATAATAACTTTGTAATTATGAAGTCAAGGCACCATTACATAATATTTTGCTATTTAAAGCTATTCCTTCATACAAATGAAAGCCAGTAAATTGTTCTGTGAGTATACAATATGCAGTGCTTACATACAAGCCCATATTATGAGCATTGTGAACCTCTATGGTTACCAAATTAGAGCATATGACTGTAAATATGATGATGCTTGACCTTCACTCAGATAAATCTTTACAATTTACCCATTTCCTCCATATAGTTGTAACAGGTATTTGAATTGGTCACCATGCCGTCATATGCAGATTTCGGTTTAACCATTACCCTTAACTTAATGCAATATGACTGGTTTGGTGTCATGGCAGGCTAAGATGATGTATTCCCTGAGCTGTCGAGGGGTCATTGACCATTCCTGCTGCACCATATCTTTAAGATAAACCCATTATAGTAAATCATGCCAGCACTGCTACTTCCTGGGAAACATAGAAAACAAGCAGGACTATGTGCCTATAAGAGGGATTCCGCGTGGAAAGATATAATTAAGTGATTATTAACTCCATTATATTGGGGGCGAAATGACCATTGCAAGAAAATAAGAAATAGATTACAGAAAATGGACAAAGGTAAATTTTTCTTTGCAAACAGAACAATTGATGACTGGAACAAAACACCTACAGAATTACTGGAGACACTGCCTCAAAGCGTAAATAGTTTTAAACAGAGAAGAAGAAAGAATGAGTTATAGATGGGAAAATGTATAATTACATATTGTATTATCACTAGTAGATACTCAAAATTGGATTATTATTATTATTATTATTATTATTATTATTATTATTATTATTATTATTATTATTATTATTATTATTATTATTATTATTATTATTATCATCATCATCATCATCATCATCATTATCATCATCATCATCATCATCATCATCATCATCATCATAGTGTACTCGAAACATGTTAGTTATTGTTCTGATAGCATACTGTTGTTGCTTGTATTATTGCTGGTATTGTCATAATTTCATTATTATTATTATTATTATTATTATTATTATTATTATTATTATTATTATTATTAGGGTGATGTGTAAATTTAGTAACGTTTTGAATTGAATTATTAAAGACGGGAATTTATATAGGTTTGACATGTAATTATTTAGATTTGCCCTGTAAAACTTAATTTTGGTAAATGCTGCCACCGGGCCTTGCCCTAAGCAGTGAAGTAATAAATATATATATTAGAAATATAATGGAGTTAGATCTGGTAAGTGCCTTTCTTTTTTAATTTTTTTTTTATGTAATGTCATCCAATGTAAGTCATGTCTGATAATGAGTGAAATGGGTGAAATGGTCTTCAAATGAGCCCAGTGTCCATTTAATTTAGGGTTACCCAACATTCATCTTTCGGGATAAGGGAAAACCCTGAAAAAAAAAAAAAAGGTCTTATCCAGATAACTCATCCTAGTCGAGATTCGAACTCAGAAACTCTTGAATGTGAAGCAGACATGCTGCCCTCACACCACAGATCTAGACAGCTGAGCGTGCTGTCCATCCCATTGGTCAGTGCCTCCTGAAACATCACTCGAGGCATGTGGCATTGAGATAAGCTGTTACATGACAGGTCAAATGAACAGGCACCCCATCGTGTTATCACATAGTCCATTCTTCAAGGGCACTACATCCAATTCATATGGCTATTGCATCGTAATGTGGGTTTATAGTGCTCCAGTAATGCATGTTGTGGCGATTTACATGGCCTGTGTTGTGAAACCCTGCTTTGTCTTTATATTGTGACAACCTGGCTATCGATAAGACACTGATTAAGATGTCACTTGGCCAGATCATGCACAGGGGATAGCTCACACGGAACTCATGCTATTTGAAGAGGTTGGGACATCTATATACATTTTCTATAAAGGTTGGGTAGCACTCACTAAAACCACAATTAACTTAAGACAAAAATTTACTACACTAAATAATTACAAAGGTTGTCCATCAGACCACATACCTGATAAATATGGGGCATTACGCCCCACCCAGCCAAAGTCCGGCTAAAGACAACCAAAATCATGCACACACTCACTCTCATATCCAGCCCACCACCAACCCGATCCAATCACAGGCAGCTCTCCGACCAGCTCCCGGTACATATACTGCGACCAAAAGAGCAAAAAGCACAGTTGTTGTTGAGACTTCCCTCAGGACACTTCAATTGCACTGCCACTGAAGATGTCTGCCGCAGCCGCAGACGAAACATCTGTGAAGATGAAGAAGAAGCCCAGTAGACCACAGCCCGCAAGCCCAGTTAGTACTTTATATTATAATGGAGCAATTAGCCGCAATGCTAGAAAATATCACAAAAGAAATGAAAAAAGTGAAGGAGATGAAAAATAGAATTGACAAGATGATTGGCAAACAGTTTAATGGGATGCTAACAGCATTAGAGAAATTTGAAGATGAAGTAAAGGAAGAAATAAAAGAATGTAAAGGCAGATTAACCCGATTGGAAAATTTAGAGGAAGGGAATCAGAAACTAAACCTGATAATATTTGGATTAGAAGAGAGAAGCAACCGACAAGTATGGCAGGATGTAGAAGATCTATTTCAACAGAAACTAGAACTAAATATGGCAGGATGGGAGATAGTGGATTGTTTTAGAATAGGAAGATTTGGACCGAAATCCAGACCAATAATAGTGAAAATAGCATCAATGAGATTCAAATGGGAAGTGCTGAGGAACAGTAAACAGTTAAAAGGCACTAAAGTATTTATTGGGCAAGAATTGGGCAAGAAACAGCTTGAATTGAAATCTTTAGCTTTATTGGAAATGAAGAAAGCAAGAGCAGCAGGAAAACGAGCATATTTAAAAGGTGTTGATTTGTGGATTGATGGTGTAAAGCAGGACTGCATCAGCACTAAGTTACATGGAAGGGCAATCACATTTTGAGGGCAAAAGACGGCGCGAATGTCCAACTGACTTGTGGTCAAACTACGGAAATGAAGCATATGTCACCTGTGAGGAAGCTAGAGTCACTGGTGCTGACGAGGGAAAGAAGATACGTCACCTGTGATGTCACACAGACCGAGCACAGGACCGGGACCGAGCGAGACGAAGCATAACAGCTATGATGACGGGCAAGATCAGCTGATGGGGGAAGCTCATACCACATCAAGTAGTTTGAAAACGGCAGAGGTTGAGCAGAATTTAGGTGACTTACAAGTGGTGTCAACGCCATCAGGAAGTATTCTGGAAGTGAAAGACCATGTGCGCACCAGCAGGCAGATGAACTTAGAAAGGTGGAGGTTCAAAAGGAAAGATAAAGTATAGGGATTTGCATTATCCATTGGGGGTTGGAATGTGGAGGGGCTTTGGGAGAAAGTGTGCAATGGGGAAATCTATAATGTGCTAAAAACTTGTGATATGTTAATGGTTGTGGAAACCTGGGTGGAGAATAAAACTAGTGTAATAATTCTGGGATTTGATTTTTATAGCATAAGTGGGATGAAGAACCAAAGGAAAGGCAGAGCTTCAGGGGGTTTACGCTGTTTTATAAAGAAAGATAAATGTCTTAAGGTGAAAGAAGAAAAACAACTGTCAAGCAGATCAGTGTTATGGATCTCAATAGGGGGCATGTATCAAAATGGGGAAACTGTATTGCTACAGTGTATAACCCACATACTGTATCAGAGTTCTGTGATCCAAATGTCTTTTGGAAACTACGTTGTATAGAAGTGTTGGAAAATAAGTATGGGAAAGTTGAAATAATAATTGTAGGTGATTTAAATTCAAGAATAGGGGAACACCAGGTTAAGTGGATTAATCCAAGTGATGAAGGTAAGGAGGAACTTGAAATAGAGAACACACTAGTAAAAACAAGGTTAATTATAATGAAGGGAGGAAACTTTAAGATTTCTGTGAGGAGAATATTCTTATGATCTGTAATGGCCTGAAAGCGGTTGACAAAGAAGGGGAATTCACATTTGCAAATAAAAATGGCCAAAGTGTGGTACATATTTTAATGTATTCTGTAGGAATTGATAAATGGATCCTAGATTTTGAAGTTATGAATGTTTTAACATCAAGCTGTCACTTTCAATTAAGATTAGAGTTAGGAGGAGGCAACAGGTGTATGAAGAAGCTTGGTGAAGGATGTCTTAGTGTGGTGGAAGTGTATAAGTGGAAAGAGGAGATGCATCAAATAGAGAGTAGTAAAATCTTACAAGTGAGGGCACAAAGCTTAACTGAGAATAAAATAGAGCAAGCCCTAGAAGCACTGGAATATATTGTAAAAAAGGGCAGAGACCAGTATGACAATGGGGGTTCTAAAGGCATCAGTAGGCAGTGGATTGACAAGGATTGCCAGGTGGCGAAGGCAATAGTAGCACAGGAATTAAAGAACTGGTGGCAATCAGGGGAAAAAGAGTAAAGGGAAAATTTCCTGATCCTGACATGGACATACAGGTGTGTAATGGAACAAAAAAATAAAAAAACAGGGAATGGGGTGAGAAAACAGGCGGAATGCTAAATGAAGCAACAAGAATACATGACACTAAGAAAATCTGGTCAATAGTAAGAGGGCTGTATAAAGATGTGGGGAGAGACGAGGATATAGGCGCAAATCAATGGTGTGCATACTTTGAATCACTGTTAGGACAGGATAATTATATCAGAGTTGTAAGAAGTTTGTTAGGGGGTCTGCAAATAATTAATGAATTATATAGATATATCTTGGATGTTGTATTTTGTGAACAAATAAGGAGATTAAAAGCTAACAAAGCTAGTGGTATAAATGCTATACCAGAAAAATTTTGGAAGGCTTGAGCACTTGACGAAACTAGGAGGAAAACAGTGATAAAATTAAATATTAAAAGCAGAAGCATTATTAACAGTGAAGTATTCTTCATTTTTGAGTTTGATTTATGAGTCACTATGTTTACACTCAAACTTCACTAACTCAAAAAAAAAAGCGATAAAATTATTCAATAAAATAATGGAAGAAAAGGAAATTCCTAGGAAATGGAGGACAAGCACAGTATTGCCAATTTACAAGGGAAAGGGAGATAAGAATAATCCAGCTAACTTACAGGGATTAATTTACTGTCCATTCTACGTAAGATCTTTACCAGAATTCTAGCAAATAGGTTGCAAAATTGGGTTGAGAAGGAGAATAAACTATCAGATTTCCAAGAAGGTTTTAGACCGGGCAGGAGAACATCGGACAACATTAATATGAAATCGGACATCTTTATTATTAAAACAGTTGTAGAGAAATATCTGAGCAATAAAAGGGGAAGGGTATATATGATATTTATTGATCTAGAGAAGGCATTAGATTCTATTAACAGAGAAGCACTGTGGATAAAATTAAGCATTAAGGGGATAAGTCATGCATTTATAGAAATAATTAAGATGATATACCAAGAGAATGAGTTATGTATAAAACAACCAGGCATCAAAGTAACTAAATCTATATTGAGTAAGGCAGGGATGTAAACTTAGTACAGTATTATTTAACCTTTTTATTGATGGTATTTTAGAGGAGATATCAAGTTGTAGGGCACATTCACCAGTTATTAATAATAAAGAAATCCTGGGGCTACTGTTTGCAGATGACCTAGTAGTTGAGTCCATATCAAGTGGAGGGCTGAGAAGAGCAACCGAGGCAGCCAATTCTTATTGCAATAAATGGGGTTTGAAAGTGAATGAAAACAAAACCAAGATTATGGTCTTCAAAAAGGATACAGGTTGCGTAAGGATTAAAAATGGGAGGTTAATGGAAGAGAAATAGAGGTAGTAAGAGATTTGATTATTTGCGGACAAGGTTGAGCTCAGATGGAAGCTGGAAAGAAGAAAAAAAGATGTCTGTGGCAAAAGGTAAAATGGCCATGAGGGTGATAAGATCATGCTACAGTAAACCGCCAGATATAAATGCCGAATGGTTGGAGAGGATTTATACGGCAGTGGTAGAAAATAGAATGTTACACTGCTAGAGTGCATAGATCCTTTTATGAATATATTGAGACTTTGTGGGTTCGTAGAACTAAAAGTCCAATTTGCCGAAATTCTAAATGTTTATTTCCGTAGAAATACACTGTTCAATTCTCACGTAACAACATTACATCACATATACAACACAATCTTCCAAGGTCGATGACAATAACAAACAGCGTTCTGATTACAACATCAGCTCTCGTTACAACACTTCAAAGCTGTTTACTGCTTACGGACCTCCTTGGCGAGTCGTCGCTCTCTTAAATACCTCACTGATAATTTCTAGACTATTCTAAAATAAACCAGAAACCGAATAACCTCTATCAGTCAAGAAGTCACCAGAAATTTTCATTTATCTCAGTTTGTTTTGGCAGACCTTTATCTGCGTGCTATCTTTATCTGCCGGCTCTTTGTTTCCACACTGCCCGCCTATCAGTTCCTTTGTGTAAACAAGGCGCGCGATCGTATTTAACAGGCTCGCGACACTGCTCCCTCCTCAAGGCTGGTCGTCCCGAACAGCACCATCGTAGCGGGCCAGACGATCCAGGTGTACCACCATCTTCCCTCGGGGCACCTTCTGGATGCGGTAGACGACGTCGTTAATCCTCTTCACCACCCGGTACAGTCCTTGCCATGGTTACTGGAGCTTCGGGCATCGTCCCTTGGTCCGGGTAGGGAGGTACAACCAGACTAGGTCACCCTGCTGAAACCCTTGGCCGTTGGCTTGCCTGTCGTACCGGGTCTTCATGCGGTCGCTCCCCTTCTGGATGTTCTGACGAGCCATCTCATGCATGTCGTGGAGATGTCCACCAGGTTCTCCGCATACTCGGTTTCTGGCTGTTTTGCGTCCGGGGGGGGGGGGGGCTCCCAAAAGCCAGATCACGGGAGGCGTAACTCTCGGCCGAACATTAAGCTGGCTGGCGTCATCCCAGTGGTGTCGTGTGTTGAGCGGTAGGCCAGCAAGAACAGTGGCACCTTGACGTCCCAGTCTCGCTGATGGCTGGCCACGACCTTCCTAAGGTGTTCTTCTAAGGTCTTGATGTATCTTTCGACCATGCCATCCGACTGGGGATGTATAGGTGTTGTGCGGGTCTTGTTAACCCCAAGTCTTTCTAGTGCCTCCTTCATTAGGTTGGATTCAAAATCGGTGCCCTGGTCGCTGTGGAGCTCTAACGGCACCCCAAATCGGCAGAACACTTGCTCCACGAGATAGTCTGTAATTGTCTTTACCTCCTGGTTCGGGATGGCATATACCTCCGGCCACTTGGGGAAGTAGTCCACAACCACCATCAGGTACTTGTTGCCTCGGTCGGACACTGAATGGCCCAGCTATGTCGATGGCGATCCGTTCGAATGGCGCTCCGACTTTGTACTGCTGCATGCGACCCCGGCTCCTAGTCTGGGGGCCGCCACTCGCCGCGCACATGTGACATTGACGACACCATCTCTCAGTATAAGTACCGGCGTGCACTTCTCCAAGACTTCCGGGACCTTATTGCGGGGAAGTACCAACTGCTCCCTCTGCGTCTTCCCATTAGGCGATTCCCATACCCGGAACAGCACGCCCCCTCTTGTTTTCAGTGGGTCTCATTGGGCCCAGTATGGCTTGTAGGTGGTGTGGTCCTCACAGGTTGATCTTTATCCCAGCCATTCGCAGGCACTGCCATGACCACTCTTGACAGCTGCGGCACGCTCCTTCTCTTCCACTTGTGCATTTGCCGCATTCCTCTGCGCAGGGGTTCCGGGACATGTCTGCATTACCGTGGCTCTTCCCTCTACGATGTTCAGAGGTGAAGACGTACTCCTGCAGCCTCTGTACCCACAGTGCTGTCTGGCCTTCCAGGTTTCTAAAGCTCTGTAGCCAGGTTAAGGCGCAGTGGTCAGTCCTCGGGTGGAATGGCTGACCATACAGGTACTTGTGGAAGTGCTCCAATGTCTTTACTATCACCAGTAACTCTCGCCGCGTGACGCAGTAGCTCTTCTCTGCTTTGGATAGCGTCTTGCTATAGTAGGCTATCACCCGCTCATTGCCGTCCTGGATTTGCGATAGGACGCCTCCAATGCAATGGTCGCTGGCGACTGCCTGTTACCGCCTGGTTGTGGAAATCCCAAAATTGGAGCACTACACAGTGTCTTCTTCAGGTGCTGGAAAGCACCTTCGGCGTTATCCGTCCACACGTAAGGTCGGTGTTCCTCTGTCAGGCGGGTGAGTGGTTTGGCGATGTTGGAGAACCCCTTTATGAAGCGGCGATAATAACTGCACTCCCCAGGAAACTGCGCAACTATCGCTTATCCTTTGGGCGAGGCCAATCTCTCACACCTGGGTCTTCTCCGGGTCTGTGGCCACTCCGATTGGTGAGACTATGTGGCCCAAGTAGTTAACTTCCTTGCGGAAGAGTTGGCACTTCGCGTTTAGCTTCAAGTTGGTTGCCTGCAGTCTCTGTACCACCTTGCTCAGGTTGTCGAGATGGTCTTCGAAGGTCTTACCGACGATGTCGTCCAGGTATAGCAGGCAGGCGTCATAAGTCAACCCTCTCATCACTGACCCCATTAGACGTTGGAAGGTAGCTGGTGCGTTGCAGAGGCCAAAGGGCATAACTGTGAACTGCCAAAGACCTTGGCCTGTCGAGAATGCAGTGTTTTCCTTGTCTCTCGAGTCTAGAGTCACCTGCCAGTAATCCGACTTCAGGTCCAGGTTCGAGAACCACTGCGTACCAGCAAGCGTGTCCAGAGTGTCGCCAATCCGGGGTAGGGGGAAGCAATATTTTCGGGTGATAGCGCTCAACTTCCTGTGGTCCACGCAGAAGCGTAGCTCGCCGTTCTTCGTCACCAGAACTAAAGGGAACACCAAGGGCTGTCAGACTCTTCAATCACTCCCTTGGATTTCATGTCATCGACCATATCCCGTACCGCAACTTGTTTTACCAGCGGAACGCGTATAGGTGGTTGCCGAATAGGCCGGGCGTCTCCGGTGTCGATGCGGTGGAGCACTCGGCCCGTACGGCCGTAGTCGCTGTCGCCTTGGCGGAAGACGCGCTGGTATCGTCTCAGCAGTTGTCGAACTTTCTGCAGCTGTTCTGCGGTCAGGTGGTCATCCGCCCTCTCCAGTAAGCCTTCCAGCTGGGGCCCCAGGTGATGCGTCGGCACCGGCTCCTGTGTCTTGTCGATTGCTGTCACGCTGACTACGGGCCTTCACGTCCACAGCTCCGTTCCGGCCTGGACGTCATTATCGGTGTCTGCCAGGTTGAGCAGCCTCACTGGCACCTCCTCTCGGCAGGGTAAGGGTGTCCTGGCTACACATAGACCGTGCACAGGCGTCTTCTGGTCTAGCTCCATGTTCTTCCTTCGCTGACCTTCCAGTCGCGCCGTCACCACCACCTCGCTTCTCGCGGTGACAACCACATCTTCAAGACGACCCTGCAGATTCCAAGGCACTTTTCGGGTTGCCGGAGTATCAGCTCTTCTCCGTTAAGCCGCAGGACTTTCCTGCCGACGTCGACCGTCACCTCGTGGCTCCTGAGGGCATCCAATCCCAGTATCACCTCCTCAGCCACCTTCGCGACGAACACCCACAGACGCACGGCACTCCGTCCTAAGGTCAACTTCAGTTGGGCCTCCTCCGCAGGCAAAGTGTCGCACGATGCCGTTACAAGCTGGTATGGTCGGTTCGTTTTTCTCGGCGGCAAACCCTTGGCCACTTCAGGTCTGATGGTCACGGCTGCCCCGGTGTCCACTAGCACGCGGCACGGTTTCCCCTCCACTCAACCGTCCGCGATGAGGCTGTCATCCAAACGCCGGCTGACGGCACGCATTGTCACTCGAGGGGATGGTGGTGATGGCGCCAACGAGCCCCTCCCCACGACGGCCCTTACTCGTTTCCCGGTTGCTCTCCCTGGTGTGGGCAGTCTCTCTATAGGTGTCCTGGCTCTCCACACCCCCAACACAGGCCACTAGGTCTTCGCCGGCGTCCCTCGAATGGTCTTCGGTCTCCCATGTACCGGATACTCCTGGTTCACGACGTCGGGATAGCCGTCACCTTGGCCGCCTCATCCTTAATGCTGCCGTTAGCGCCTCGTGGATGCTTTTGTAGTCGCCGAGCATCTGGCGCTGACGAATCTCCGTGTCTCGTACCCCGTCAACAAAGGTGTAGGCGGCTTCCCGGGATACGAACTCTGGTGGGAGGTCGACTAAGGCTTTACTAGCCAGCTGCTCGATTGCCAGGGCGAACTCCTGCAGCGTCTCCCCTGGCTGTTGTGACCTTTACTTCAGCTGGCTGCGGTACGCTGCGGCTTGTTTCCAAAGCCGTTCTCCAGGACCCCCCAGATGTCCTTGGGCGCCGCTGCTGTCTGGACTGCTTTCAGAACTTCTGTGGCCCGTCCCTGGAGGCTGGCTATTAGCTGTGCGGCCTCTTCCTCCGGTGACCACTTTTGCCTGGCCACTGTGTCGAACTGGCGGTGGAAGACTTCGAAAGTTGTCGCACCGTCGTATTTAGGAGGTTTGACACGCGCAGGTGTTGTGTCGCGTCCTGGAGCGTCGGCCTTCAAGTCCTTCAACCTCCTGCCCACGACGTCCTCCACCATGGCGTTCAGGGACTTTGTGTTGCTGTCGGCCTTTCCCTCGAGGTCGTTGATTCACTGGTCCACTTGACACATCCGCTTGCCCAGCTCCGTGACGTTATTCCTCACGCCGGTCAACTGCTCTTCAAACTTTACGGCGAGGGCCTCGTTTGCCGCATTCATCTCCTTGGTCATTTCGGTCATCTTCTCGGACAGGCTATCGTTTGCCGTTCTCATTTCCTTCAGTTCCGCGGCCAGGTTGGTGTTTGCCATTTCCGTCTTCGCAGCGAAGTTATCATTCGCCGTCTTCATTTCTTTCAACTCGGTGATGAGGTTGTTGTTGGCTGTCTTCATTGCTTTCAGCTCTGCTATTAGCCGCTTCTGTTTCGCAGCAAGGTTGTCATTTGCTGCTTTCATTTCCGAGGTCAGCTCGCCTTCATTTCCATCATGTTCTCCAAAATCTTTTCCAATGCAGTTTCCATGTCATGTTATGTCGCACTCCTGACACCAGTTGTGACTTCGTGGGTTCATAGAATTAAAAGTCCAATTTGCCGAAATTCTAAATGTTCTTTATTTCCATAGAAATACACTGTTCAGTTCTCACGTAACAACATTACATCACATATACAACACAATCTTCCAAGGTCGATGACAATAACAAACAGCGTTCTGATTACATCAGCTCACGTTACAACAACACTTCACAGCTGTCTATTGCTTACGAACCCCCTTGACAAGTCGTCGCTCTCTTAAATACCTCACTGATAGTTTCTAGACTATTCTAAAATAAACCAGAAACTGAATATCTCCAATCAGTCAAGAAGTCACCAGAAATTTCCATTTATCTCAGTTTGTTTGTTTCGGCAGACCTTTATCTGCATGCTATCTTTATCGGCTGGCTCTTTGTTTCCACACTGCCCACCTATGAGTTCCTTTGTGTAAACAAGCCGCATGATCGTAAATAACGGATTTACGACAATATATTGGGATTACCGATAGCATCACCTATCAGGGCAGCACAATTGGAACTGGGTAGGCATTCCACTAAAATTAAAATTTTGTCAAGGGCAATGAAATAGTTATACAGAATCGCTAACTTGGAAGATGGCGCTATATGTAATTAAAGAATGTTCTCATATTCAAAGGAAAAGTAACTGTGATGGATCTTGGGCACATAAAATAAATGTCGTGTTGAAGCAGATAGATATGGGTCATTCTTGGATAAATGCAGAGTATGGGTATAGAGGCTTCTGGAAAGAAGTTAAGATTAGAAGATATTGACAGACAAGACATTTTTGCAAGTACAAGTGACAATAGCTCACTGAGGTTATATAGAGAAATAAAAACAACCTGGGGGAGGGAAGGATATATAGACATGTAGTAAGTTAGAGCAAGAAGGTTTTGCTTTGGCGAGAATAGGAATGAGAAATTTGAAAGGTATAGATCAAGAGAGGGAGCTAGATAAATGTCCATTATGAGGAGAAGAGAATGTAGATCTCCATTGTATATTATATTGCAGTCAAACGAAGATATGGAGAGAGCAGGCCTGGCTACGTAAATGGGACAATTTGGGGGGCGAAGTAGTAATTAGAAAAATTTTGTCAGTAAAAGGGGAAAAGAACAGAAGAAATATAGGGAATTATTTAGGGAAAGTTAAAGAGAAATGGCTAAGAAAAATTAAGAGAAAAATGTAGAGTAGGATAGGTGAAATGGCAAAATGTGTAAAAAGGAGTAGAGGGCCTCCAATACACAAACACCAAGGGTTAGGTGTATGGGGACCGAATTATTATTCAATGGCGGGCAACATGGTAGGATTTTCAGGATTTAGGAATATATGGCATTTTCCAATATGGATTTTATAATTGTAATCTTGATTTTATATTTCCATTTGATGATGTAAAAGGAAAGATGAGAAATAAATTACAATTACAAAATTACAATTACTAACAATATAGAAAACATCGGTGTGGGCACAAATAAACCTAATTAAGGACACCCTTGAAAATATATAGTGTACACTACGTAAATTTAGATCAGAAATCCTTGCATATTAGAACTTACAATATGAAAAACTCAGCTGTTCTCTTAATACATTGCATCTTTACATAACATATATATTGAACCTTATTTTAAATATCATAACAGAAGGTGACTTACAATCACAAAGTGTATTTCAACACACTTTCACATTTAATTGAACATTAGTTTTAAGAATATAATATTGAACTTTAACACAACTGACATGATTAACGTTCTTCACTATTGCCTGCTTATACACTGATTTCCCAGCTAAGATCTTCTGAAAAAAAAATTTAATATGCTCCTTTTTAAACAAAAATTGGATCCAATATAAAAGCATGCTCCTTTCATGCAACAAGGTGCAATAAACCATACTTTATCATATGCAAATTACACACACCAGAACATACACTTAAGTCCTAAACATTGAGATAATCAAACATCCATAGTGCATAAGTAATTTTCACAAAATAGTACCAGATGCCGTAACACACAAACATTGACAAAACATAGAAACAGAAAACAAGTACAGCAAAGGTTAAATTTCAAGATGTTAGGGCCTAAATGAAACAAATTAAGACACTTGATCAACTCTTAAAATAAAAATAAAAAATTAATCAGTCCAAATACAACTTTGTTTTGTGACATGTTCACAGTTTTCAGATCAATCTGCTGCAAGAAAACACACATAACAGACCATCATTGCAACACATTCTCCCAAAATATTAAACATCTTAACACTATGTCAGGTACGTATCAGCTTCTTGACAAGCCATGAAGTTCCATCCTTTGGGCACATATCAGCTACCCAGTAAAACTTCAAAGTACACATAACATATTCTCACAACTTAACCCTTTCACCGATATGGACGTCATATGACGTCCAAGTTAAAATGCCCCAAACCGATATGGACGTGTATAGACGTCCTGCGCATACATGCATTTAATGCTCATTTAACGGAAATTATTTTAATCTTCCTATTTTGCAATAAATTTAAATTAGTTCTATATGGGATGTAAACATACCCTTAAAGGTTTCTTTTTGAATTGTACACCTCCAAACCGGGATAAACTACCAAGAGCACATCTGCAGATTCACACCAAATAATATTGGTTTCCTTGCGAACTTCTTTTTCGCAACACACTAGACATTTTCGAAACGGTTGCGACTTTTTTGGTTGTGGGTGGTATGCTTTTAGGACGGTGTTTTCTCCCAAGTATGAGGAGTGATGTCGTGGTGAATTTCTTACCCCTTACCTCTGAGTATTATAATACTCAATTAGGTTACGAGCTATTTATACGCTCAAGTACAGGTAGATGAATGTCTTGCATGAATTTACAGCTCTGAAAATTAGTAAACAATTGTGCATGGTTACATCCAGTGGTATAAAAATACTTTTTTCACTATTTAACTGTTTTTCGTAAAGAGGGATAACTAGTAATAGCTGATCCACATCACCCATATTTGACCCGCCACTTCCCCCAAACAATGGAGTAGCTAGCATGTCATCTGTAGACCAGTACACGTCACTGCTACCTATATCCTAAACATCTCCTTCATAATCGCACAACAAATATTCCAGATATTCTACAGTAATATCAGAAGCCTGTATACATCATACGCAAGCTAATTTATTTGCTACATTACGGGGATAAGCCATGGTTAACATTGAAATTTAACAATTTCAATGTGCCATTAATTTAGCTCTTGATAGCTATAAGAAATCACTCTGAACACAGATAGAGTATAAATAACTAAAATACTGAGCGAAAACAGCTGCATAAGGCTACCAGAAACCTTGGTTGAGAAACACTGTAATAGCAGATGCTGACAGAGAGTTTTCTTTTCAGTATAACGCAACATATACTCGTATGACTATCGCTTGGTATAGCATAAATAAACTAAACTTGAACCGGAGAAGTCGCTTACTTAGCTAAACATACATTGGTTCGTATACACACAAAACAAAATGATTCAAATATTAGGCGCTTTCGGCGCAAATAATGGTTTTTGCTACAGTGAAACAAAGTAGTGAAATTTCGACGATTTATTAATGTAGTCTCTACTTTATTGTTACTGTAGATGTATACTGCCTTTAATGGGTTTTAAACCAGTCTTTGTTTCGTTTAAATACTTAATAAATACGGAAGATAGGGAATTGTATTTATAATGCATTTTTACAGCATTTAACAATTTAAATATCTTGTTCTGTTTATTGGGTATCCGTTTCCGGCCCCTGAAGGGTTTAAATGGCCATTGGCGAAGTGGTTAAACATCCACACCGCATCCAAGGTTGCATTTCAGCGCTTCCTTGAAGCTAAAGTAGCTCAAATACATCAAACATACATAAGACTCTAGGGGCACATTTCAGCAATCACCTAGAAAAACAGACACACTTGCAATTACCTAAACAGAAAGAAAAAGAAGGTACAGCAACATCACATCGGAAAACAGTTCAGTAACACACAACAGAGACAGTGTCAGAATTTACACATAATTTTTGACAAATCAGTGATAATTAAAACATAACCTATCTAAAACTTAATTGTTATTTGACATTTACTAAACAAAAGAAAGCAAAATAAATTTTAGTAATACCTGAAAATAAATTACCATTGTAAAGATTTACATTGTAACCTAGCTGCAAAGAAAATTATTTGACCAAGATAATTTAACACTGCAAAGAAAAACCTAAAAGTCCTCACCTAAATTTTGTATTTATTATTCCCCATATGCCTTAAAATAAATAAGGTAAAGAAGTTTGCCAAAGAAACTTCCCCAAGAAAGATTATACCAGATTTTGAACTTCGAATTTAAGAAAGGAAGAAGCATGCATAACATTACAACCCTGCAGTCAAATATAGCAAAACACAGCAGAAATAATTTTAACTCGTCGTACATGGAGAACATATTTCAGGAAAATTTCATTAACTTTCACTGTTGCAACACCCACATGGTAACAAAACTTTCTTTAAAACCAACTGCAGATCCCACAAGAAAACAGCACTAAAACTTACACAACAAGAATTAAAATCTTTACATTCACGATAAAACATTCACTTTGTTGTTCTAAACACTTACTGAACTTGTTCACACACACACACACACACACGCACGCACGCACGCACACACACACGCACACACGCGCACACGCACACACGCGCACACGTGCACACGCGCACACGCACACGCACACACACACACACACTGATTACATAGAAAATGAAGCTAGTTACAGTGAAGTAATAAATATTACACAAGTATAAATATTTGTTAATGAATCCCCACTTATCTTAAGAAGTTAATGTTAATACTTCTTTCTTCTTTCTAAGATCGATTTCGAAGGCACATCTCATATATATGATTAATATATATTAATAATATAATACATTATATAATGAACTGAAGACAAATGCGATGTGCCTTCAAAATTGATCTTAGAAATAAGAAAGAAGTATTAACATCAACTTCTTAAGATAAGTGGAGATTCATTAACAAATATTTATATTTGTGTAATAAGACACACTATTTTTAAACCCTTCATGGTTGACATTGGACATGCCACAAGTTCTGAATTGTGTGAGGATTGGCTTAAATTGTGTGAAAAAGCTTACGTAAGAATGTAAAGACACCCTAAACTTAGTTCAGCTAGTGTTGTAATATTCTTAAATGTACTTGTGTTAATCATTTTGTATTTAAATTAGATGCCACAAAAAAATACACAAAGATTTTCTCTTTGCTGAAAAATATTTTGGACTAAACTGCCTAATAACATTTTATTAATCTCGGCATGTAAAACCACAACCTAAGTAGGTGATAGGTATGCCTCTTCCATCCATTGTAATGGGATGTATTAGTGAATGGTGCACAGTCTTTTCAACAATCAGGAACTATCATGGTCATATTAGTTAATAAAGCACCGGATACCTGTGATTCTACTCGCATAAGACTGTTGCACTTAGGTGTGAGAAATCAAACCTGCAAATTTGGTCATAAAAATCCAGTACTCAACCAAATACACCTCCTAAGCTAGAGTTGCTGCAACCTATAATCTTACTGGCTCAAAAAAATTATTTGTTGAGGAAAATATTTGGAGTCTGCAGGTTTTAGGGCAATACCAATTACTTCTCCATTGATCCTCAAGGACATAGGGGCCAAATGCATAGTCAAACCCTCAGCATGAACATCTTTAATTTATAATTACTTGCTTACAGAGAGTGAAAATAGATATTTGCAATTCATAAATGGCACTGTAGATGCATGGTCTGTGAACACACAACCATAGAAGACTTAGAACAGCAATGATCTATGAATATGATATAATTTCCATTTTCTCATGCCTTCAGCAACAATTGGCATCTCATCTGCTAAAAGTTTGATAATATTGTGACTTTGTGTGTTCGTAGAATTAAAAGTCCAATTTGCAGAAGTTCAAATCATTCTTTATTTCTGTAGAAATACACTGTTCAATTCTCAAAGAAGCAGAATTACATCACATACACAATCACAATCTACCAAGGTCGATGACCACAACAAACAGCTCTCGTTACAACACTTTACAGCTGTTTATTACTCTCTGTTTATGACTGTCTCTTTTGGCAGGCGGACTGCCTTTTTATAGATTACTCACATTCCGGAATTTTCTCAAACAATCGAGACCCTGCTAGAACAAAGGCGAACTCTCGAGAAATCCGTCTAACATATCCTGTACCGCTGCTTGTTTTGCCAGCGGAACGCGTCTAGGTGGTTGCCGAATAAGCCGGGCATCACCGGTGTCGATGCGGTGAAGCACTTTATCCGTGCGGCCGTAGTCACTGTTACCTCGGCTGAAGACGCGCTGATATCGTCTCAGGAGCTGTCGAACTTTCTCCAGCTGTTCTGCGGTCAGGTGGTCGACCACCCTCCAATAAGCCTTCTAGCCGGGGCCCCAGGTGTTGCGTCGGCACCGGCTCCTGTGTCTTATCGATTGCTGTTACGCTGACCACGGGCTCGCACGTCGACAACTCCGTCCCGTCCTGGATGTCGTTATCGGTGTCTGTCAGATTGAGCAGCCTCACTGGCACCTCCTCTCGGCACGGCAATAATGTACTGGCTACACAGAGTCCGTGCACAGGCGTCTTCTGGTCCAGCATCATGTTCTTCGTCCGCTGGTCTTCCAGTCGCGCCGTCACCACCACCTCACTTCTCGCGGGGAACACCACGTCTTCCTTCAAGATGACCCTGCAGATTCCAAGGCGCTCTTCGAGTTGCCGGAGTATCACCTCTTCTCCATTGAGCTGCAGGACCTTCCTGCCGACGTCGACCATCGCCTCGTGGCTCCTGAGGGCATCCAATCCTAGTATCACCTCCTCAGCCACCTTCGTGACTAACACTTACAGACGCACGGCACTCCGTCCCAAGGTCAACTTCAGTAGGGCTTCCTTGTCCACAGGCAAGGTGTCACCCGATGCCGTCATTAGCTGGGCAAACCCTTGGCCACGTCAGGCCTGATGATGATCACGGCTGCCCTTGAGCACGCGGCACTGCTTCCATCTCACCCAACCGTCCGCGATGAGGCTGTCATCCATACGCCGGCTGATGGCGCCGACGTGCCCCTCTCCACGACGACCCTTCATTGTTTTCCGGCTGCTCTTCCTGGTGTGGGCAGTCTCTCTCCAGGTGTCCCGGCTGTCCACACCCCTATCCCGTAGGGGAGGGGATCCGTTCCCTTCAGCTGCCGTGGTGCGGGCGCTGGGAGCCATAGCACTCGTGGTATAGTCGCCCTGTTCGTACGGTTACCATTGGTAATAGATACCTCTCAGATAACGCACTGATTACTCCACGTGGAGTAAACATATATATTTGTGATTCCTGCGAATTCCATTGGCTGAAGTGGTGCGTTCATTGGTGCTTAGCACACGAAAGGGAGGCGCATCAGTACTCCTCTCTTTCTTACAAGAATAATCAGTGAATTATCTGAGAGGTTTCTGTTAACAAAGATAAATTCATGGTAACCGTTCCAGCAGGGCGACTATACCTCTGACGTTACTAGAGGAACCTCGGGCCAAACTGCCGAGCCCCTCCGGTCAGGGAGGAGTTGTTCGGATTTGGTTGGACTCAAGGGGACAGTGTGTTCCCGACACGCAAGGGAAATTGGGTACCTCCGGCCAGGATACGGCCTCCCGGAGGGGGTAGAGGGTTGCTGTATAAGTCCCGGGTACTAGCCTGCAGAGCTAGTAGAAGGTGTACTAGATCACCAGGCGGCCCCACCGAGGTTTTCGGTAGTCTTCCCTGCGGGGCTGACGCACGTAAGCGGCGTATCTACTTCCATCCCGTCTTGACATTGTCAACGGGGGGGGCTTTTTAAGAAATCAGGTATTGCCCTATGGAAAGACCCCCGGAGTTATCCATCGCTCCTGGGTTGAAGGAGGCCAGGTTCTTCGAACTTTTGGGTAGATCCTCTGCACATAACTGCCCACACCCCCAACACAGGCCACTAGGTCTTCGCCGGCGCCCCTCGACTGGCCTTCGGTCTCCCGTGTAGCGGACACTCCTCGTTCTCGACATCTGGGTAACCGTCACCTTGGCCGCCTCCATCCTCAATGCTGCCGTTAGCGCTCTTGGGTGGTTTTGTAGTCACCGAGCATTAGGCGCTGACGTATCTCGGCGCCTCGTACCCCGTCAACGAATATCTAGGCAGCCTCTCGGGATACGAACTCTGGTGGGAGATCGACTCAGGCTTTACTGGCCAGCTGCTCTTTTGCCAGGGCATACTCCTACAGCGTTTCCCCTTGCTGCTGCAACCCTGACTTCAGCTGGCTGCGGTACGCTGCGGCTAAGCGGTGGTTTCCGAAGCGGTTCTCCAGGGCCTCCCAGATGTCCTTGGGCACCGCCGCTCTCTGGATCGCTTTCATGACTTCTGCAGCCCATCCCTGGAGGCTGGCTATTAGCTGTGCGGCCTCTTCCTCCGGTGACCACTTGTTGTGCGTGGCCACTGTGTCGAACTGGCGGCGGAACACTTCAAAAGTTCTCTCTCCTTCACCTGCCGCTTTGTGAAGGACCGTGATGATTCGGAAGGTGTCGAGAAACTTCACCACCCAACGGCTTGTGTATAAAAGCGATTGCACTGGACGAGTTCGGCAGTCTGGCAGAAAGCCGTAAGGAAAGAAGTTGCTAGTGAGCAGTGTGCAGACAGCCTGGAAGATTGTGTTCGTGTGTGTTACTCATTCTGCTGATATCAGAGTTGTACAAGAGTCTTTCTACGGAAATAAAGAGCAATTTTGAATTTCTGGACTTTTAATTTCACGAACCCACAAAGTCACAGTATGCACGATAAAACAAAATTACTCACAGTTAATTGTGTTCAATGCAAAGAATGGCTTTCTCTACAATGATACAAAATAATGAAATTTCAACGATTTATTAATATAGTCTCTACATGAATGATACTGTTGATGTATACTGCCTTTAATGGGCTTTAAACCAGTTTTTGTTTCGCTAAAATAACTTAATAAATATGGAAGATACAAATATGTTTTTATGAAGCATTTTTACATAATTTAACAATTTAAATGTCTTGTTCTGTTTACTGGGTATCCATTCCTGGCCCCTGCACCGTTTAAATGGCCATCGGCGAAGCGGTTAACTGAAAAATGATTTGAAATTATTTTAATGGGCTACATACTTTTCAAAACATATTTACTTTTAATGGTGTCTCATATATTTCCAAAAGCAATAAAGAGGCTCATCAAGACAATACGGAAAATTCAAGATATTTGATATGTTTGTTAAGCCTTGGTTTGCAAGTGGTACTAATTACAGTTGAAATCATTACTGTCAATTTCAAGAAAATCTAAAACAAAGAATATTTTTCAAGTTAAGTATATGAAGAGTGAAGTATAACTTCAGAAGATACATAAGTAAATATCTCAAAATTGATATTTGACATGACTGAAAGGAGTTGGGTTAAACAGTCATTTACCAAATTTATTTTTGGAAGATCATCTAGGTTAATTATGCCTAGTAACTCATATCTGTTCATTACAGAACCTGCATACTGGTTCTTCTTTTCAGATCCCCATAGTATGAAGTGTTTTCTTAGTCAACAATGCTCTGTCAAAAGCTCTGTTATCAGGCTTATTTGATTCCTTTGAGTTCAAGTATATAGTCAATGTGATATTGATCTGATATGATTAAGTACTAAAGAAAGTACATCTTAGGCTACCCGTGAGCTGGGTCCTGGCTCTTCTGCTAATAGGGCAGCTGTTCAATACTGTCACGTCAACAACAAATGCCTACCACAAAAGTACTAAGTGTGAATCAACCCACTCCACTATTTTTGTTGTTTGCTATTGAGAGAAGCAAGAATGGTATATTCAAGGAAAACCACTGACGTCATGAGCTAGAATTAGCCCCTTTGTTGTTCCCCACTGGTGTTTTGGTCCTTTCAATTTTGGCAGATCTGGAACATTTAACTTTGACCGTGTTCCATTCTTCCAATTCAAGAGGTTTCAGTTTTCTTACATTCCTGCAGTTCAGTTCATTTGCTAGGTATGACTTGACCAGTGAGCATCAGAGTTAGCAGTTACAGTCTGATTTTTAAAACAAGATACGTGAAGGTCATCTGTTTCTCCACGTGGGTGCTTGCAATGTTGCCCAGCAGATCCCCTTACTTTATCCTCTCAACACTCAAAACATACACAAGGGTTCGAGTTATCTCACCTCAACAAAAACATGCACAGTTAATTTGTATTAGGCTACTTTAAAAACAGAAATAAGTTGTTCACACATGCATTGCATTATAGTGTCTTCACTATGAGTTCTTTTAAATAATTTCTGCACTATGTAACTGATATTTCACACTTAACGTTCTTGTTGCTATGCATCATAAGGTGACATTCCCGCATAGTGCAGTATATCTCCATAGAAACACATATAGGCAATGCACGTTCAAAAATCTAACTTTTATCTTCAATTATATTTATTAATATTTCAGCTAATATCTTAACTACTAAAATTTAGATTGATGTAAATACACATAGTGCAAAAAAATAATGTGCAACACACATGTGGTAAGCACATAATGGAATCTCGAGAATTGAAAAAACTCGGTCCAAGCAGCTCGTTTTTTCAAACCTTTCCTCATTCCATATTAAGTGTTTGCCACATTAGTATCACAATATAATATTATTAACGACTTTGTTAATTGACATGGTCATATAAACGCCGCCGATATGCTGGAATTTTGGCCCACAGGAAATTCTTATACATGCAAGCATATATACTGACATGGGACTGTCGCTTTTGGATAAAAGGAATAAGCTGTTCATTGATAAGGAGCAAAATCTTGTCTTCCTGTTGGAAGAATTCTCTAAGAGAACAGACAAATTCTCTAGCTTGACTACGCAATGTAACACCCCGACCGTAAGCTGATGTACAAGGGGATGTAGAGCTGTTGTGCGGGTTTTGTTAACCCCAAGTCTTTCTAGCGCCTCCTTCATTACGTAGGACTCAAAATTGGTACCCTGATCGTTGTGGAGCTCTAGCGGCACCCCAAAGCGGCAGAACACTTGCTCCACAAGGCAGTCTGTGATCGTCTTCACCTCCTGGTTCGGGATGGCGTACACCTCCGGCCACTTGGTGAAGTAGTCCATTACCACCATCAGGTACTTGTTGCCTCGGTCGGATACTGGGAATGGTACAGCTATGTCGACGGCAATCCGTTCGAATGGCGCTCTGATGTTGTACTGCTGTATGCGACCCCGGCTCCTAGTCTGGGGGCCGCGGCTCTCCGCGCCCACCCGACATTGACGACACCATCTCTCAGCATCTGCTTGAAGCCTCAGCCAGTAGTATCGCTGTCAGAGTTTGTCGATTGTTCGATTTGCTCCCAGGTGTCCTGAAGTACAGCGTGCACTTCCTCCAAGACCTCTGAGACCTTACTTCGGGGAAGTACCAACTGTTCTCTCTGTGTCTTCCCATCAGGCGATTCCCATACGTGGAACAGCACGCCCTCTCTTGTCTTCAGTGAGTCCCATTGGGCCCAGTATGACTTGTATGTGGTGCTCCCTGGTGCGATGTCCTCTCAGGTTGGTCTTGTCCCTGCCTCCACTTCTCTCAAGAGTGGGCCCAATTCTGCGTCCACCAGCTACTCCCTCCTCAGGTCTGCGATATGCCAGCCATCCGCAGGCACTGCTGTGACCACTCTGACAGCTGCGGCACGCTCCTTCTGTTCCACTCTTGTGCTGCACTCTTCTGGGCAGGGTCTTTGGGACATGTCATCTGCGTTACCGTAGCTGGAACCTCTACGATGTTCTGAGGTGAAGTCGTATTCCTGCAGTCGTATTCCATTCCAAAGAATGGCTTTCTCTACAGTGATACAAATTAATTAAATTTTGACCATTTATTAATATAGTCTCTGTTTTAATGATACCATAGATGTATACTGCCTTTAATGGGCTTTAAACCAGTTTTTGTTTCGCTAAAATAACTTAATAAATATGTAAGATATGAATATTTATGAAGCATTTTTGCAGCATTTAACAATTTAAATGTCTTGTTCTGTTTATTGTGTATCCGTTCCTGGCCATGCAGGGTTTAATTGACCATCAGCAAAGCGGTTAAACAAGAAGAAAAGAAAACAAGTTTATGCTGAAACTCATATTTGCCGAAGTTTCTGAATGGCTTATGTTATTTACTTTAAGTCCCTCTCCTGTCTCCATAGTTGTGAAGTTTGTTTTTAAATATCTCTTGTTTCAGAGATATTTGCAGTGAAAGTTTTGGGCTTTGTGCACATATAATATATTTGTCAGTGTTGTTCCAGGGTCATCACCAAGGATTTTGTTTAATTTTGTTTTTTCCTGATGTGTGCTTATATTTTTGGCCTACTTTTAGGCCTAAATTGTAATCGTGAATTGAGTTCTTGATTTTGCTATTTAATACATTAAAGGCTTGTGTTTATGTGCATTATGAACTAAATTGTTAGTCTTGTTTACATTTACCAATAAGCCTACTAGTTGTGCATAAGCATTTATAGGACTGCTATGGAATTTATGTAAATGCAAGACCTATTTGTCCTACACTGTATTTACAGAAAATCAGTGTCATGTTATCAGCCAGACCTGGAGTCTTGTTGGCAGATGTGAATGAGATAAGTAATATGAGCATGCTGCATCTTGTGCTTGTATGGGAAATTATACAGCACAGAGTGAACAAGGTTGACATGTTGCCGGTTGTGTCAAGTATAAAACTGAAAAAGATTAGCCAATATAATGTTGTCTGTGATGTAACTGTGATGTAAACATAATGAAAAGTATTTGTTCTAAATGACTAATATTAAAATTTTATTGAAATGAATGACTGAGCAAACAGCTATGTTAATTAAGTTATGAATAAGATATCCTTGCTTTCATTGCATGTGTTAAATAGTTATTGCATGATTTTAATTAATATTATACCTTGATGTACAAATGATAGAGTACCCATATTCAAAAGCATATGAAAAGACACCCTCCAATTGGATTTCTTACAAATTGAAACAATATGGTAAACAAGGTCTTAGGTTTTATTCTCCATATAGTCTGTGTTAATAAAAGTCAAGTTATACAATGAATTTATTACTTTATATTTACTTATTATTCCTTTGCTTCTTTTTTCATGTAAAGAACAACAACATCAACTCTGTCAGCAGTGGAAGCAACTCCATGATGCAGCCATGCCCCAATAATGTTCTTCCAGGCTGCCCTGTCTCCAGTGCCATAACTCAAGGTAGTGCCCCAATGAAAACACCGGGTATTGATAGTCCATGCATGATGCCTGGTTCACCAAATGCCAACCCCATGCTTTCTGGTGGATTAGGACACCACAGTCCCAACATTCCTACAAATAACCCTGCTTTAATTCAAGGAGGACCAACTGATATTCCAGGAAGTCCAATTTTGAATCCCACTGGTGCCCTACCACAACCTACCCTAACAGGTAAGCTGAAACTTAGAACTTAATCTCATCAAAATATATAAATGAATTCAAGAGATCAGAAAGTAAACCATTACTTCTTTTTCCTTATTTCAATGTACTCCATTCTGTTGGCTGCTCAAACTGCTAAAGGAGAATCCAAAAAATTTTGTGTGTGTGGGTAAAGGCAGATCTGACCTGGGAAGCTTACATACATAAATAGGAAAAAGCAATCTCAGTTATGCATTCGAAAGATAAGGTATTGCCCTTGAATAGCCTCAAGTCAATATGCCACAAGTATGTCTACTCACTACTTGCTTATGACTTAATACCATGGGTTTATTCTTCCAAAAGTATGCAAATATTTAAGCCACAGAAAAGAATGCTAGAAGTCATAACACAGGTATCAATTCAATCAGAGAGCAAGATATTATTTAAGGAACTTCAAATACTACCCGTACCATGTATCTATATATAAGAGACAGTCTCTTTTATCCATCAAAATTTGGGTCTCTTATCAAAGGAACTCAGCCATGTACGACTGTAACACAAGAGTATGAAGTAACATACATATACCTCAATACACATAGGCCTTCCAAGTGCCTTCTCTTTCCCATCAGATTATTTATGTATAAATAGTATAACCATCTTCCAGATAATGTAAAAGGGCGAAAGCACAATAATTTAAAATAATAAAAAATCTTCAACCAGTCATTTGCCACTCTCCATTGAAGAGTAGCTGGATCTGAAATTCTAACTATTATGGACCAAAGGATACTGCTGCCCTTTATTTATAATTTCAGGTTCTATCAGAAACAAGTGAAGGAAAGATATCAGGTGTTGTGATATACCACAAGATGGACAGTAATTGGTCTGTTTTATTTAGCAGTTGTTGAAAACTTGTTCATTACTTACAAATTGTCTTGTGTATATTATTGTAAATAATTAAGTTGTTTATGATGATGCCATAAAACACCTGTATTTCTCAAGACTGATAATAAATAAAAGGAAAAACAGTTTGCAGATAGAGAAAAATAATTAAGTTTAGAAATGAAGTATGATTTAAGCTAAGAGTTGAAATCAAATAATTTTTTCCATGATGACATAAGGTTTGTAATCTCTGTGTTAGAAGTCCAGTTTCAGAGAATAGAACCACCCATACAATGATACTGATGAGGAGGAGGAGGACTACAGCAAAGTATAAATGTGATTGTTGTCACCATGGCCATAAGACTAATTGTGTATATTGAGTCAACTGACTATTTGCATTGATTACTGGTCCTTTTGACTGAATAATAGCCTGGGCAAAAACTAACCATCATGTGCCATTTTCGTTTTTGGAGAATTCATTTTGGCTGTTTCAGGAATATTTCTTTTCAAGAACATTTTGTCTTGATCCAAGCAGGGCCCGGCCCATGTCTGGCAGATTGTTAAAAAAGTTACAAAGTTTTCAGTGGACCGCGCTGAGTGTAGTTCAGTGTATATTCTGTCAAGAAAGTACCAGGAATTGATCATATAAAAATCTTGTATAAGAGCAATTTCAAAATTATTGTCATCTTTCCTCTATACCCATTCGGAGTTTGTCATCTGTCATCTAGTTTTTTTACAGGGCTCCATTTTATTAGTGCATCTCAAAGGTATGTTGCGATTTTACAGTGAATAAAAATATTGAACAAAGAGTCTGTCTCAAATTTTGCTTTGCAAATGGTGTTTCATGTGTCAAATCACTGAAAATGTTATAGAGGGCTTAGGTGAATCGACTTTATCAAAAGCATGAGCATATGAGTGGTACAGTGAATTCAAAAGAGATGTGGTAGAAGATTTGCCTCGCTCTGGTCGACCATCAAGTTTCATCTGAACATCGCTAAAGTAAAGGAAATGGTGTCTGAAAATCATCATTTAGGTCTGAGAGAGATTGCCACTGAACTTTCTGTGTCTCATGAATTGATTCATACCGTTTTAAATGATTCTTTGGGCATGACACGTGTTGCCGCTCGATTAGTTTTCTGCAAAAACTCAACTGCTTAAGGATCGCTGAAGACATGCTAGAACAAGCCAACTCCAACCCCACATTCATGAAACGCATTATAACTGGTGATGAGATGTGAGTTTATGAGTTTGACACATAAACCAGTCAAGAAGCTTCCAAGTGGTGCCTTCCAACTGAACCAAAACCCAAAAGGGAACGTCAAACTCAAAACTGAAAGTCATGTTCACAGTTCCTCCCCCCCTCCCCCCAGGATTATTGGGGTGTTGTGCACTTGGAATTTTTGCCAGGTCAGAATGTTAAATAAAGACTATTACCTGAGCATTATGCAGCATTTGAGAGAACAAATACAGTGAAAAAGACCAGATTTGTGGAAAGAGAACTCAGGGATTCTGCACTACAATAATGCCCCAGCTCACAAGGCTATCATTGTGAACGAATTTCTGGCCAACAACTCAACATATCTCATCGAACAACCAGCATATTCACCTGATCTGGCTCCGGCCGACTTCTTTCTCTTTTCAAAACTTAAGTTACCACTTCGAGGCACACATTTTTAGTCAATAGAAGACATAAAGGAGAATTCGCAGTGACAGTTGACAAAGATTCTAAATAATGTTTTGATAATTGGATTATTCGTTGGCATAAATGTACATATACTTTTGGAAGGGGCCTACTTTGAAATAATAAAATAAAATTGCATTAATAATGCATATTTTGTGTTTCATTTACCAATTCCCGGAACTTTCTTGACACAGTAGTATGTTGTGATTCAGTGGCAATAGTTCAGTTGTTATTCCATTCAATGGAACAGTTGTATTTGTCTGAGTGTGCACAGCAATGTCGTAAGTGTAGTTAGCACCATACTAATTGATTAGAAGACCAAGTAAGTATATTAAGCAGTAACTAGTGTCTTCATTTGCCACACTGTTGTCAGAAGTGGAATAGATGCCACAATGGAGGAAGTGCTTCAAAAAGTACTAGTCTCAATGGAGGAAATGAATGTAAATTCTGGAAAGGGCAAGATGCAAAGCAAATTGACAGTGAACTCTGCAGTGGTAAAGATAGACTTCAAAATGAATTCCAGAATAAAGATGGAGGCAAAAATCAAGAGTTTAAAGGATGAAGTAAAATGTCCAAGAACTAAAGTGCCCCACCATATCAGAATTGAAAATATTGGACCTATTTGGCAATCCTCAAGATGTGTTCCACAGGAAAAGCAAGTGGAGGTACAGGAAATGAGATGCATGGGGATCATCAAAAAGTCTAATATCCCTTGGTGCTTCCCCCAACTCCTGGTGAATAAGATGATGAACTACACTTCTGCATGGACTATAGGAAGCTGAACACTGTCACGTGATAGAATTGTTCTCCCTTACTCGGCATTGACAACATCATGGACACTCTTGCTGGTACCTAGTAATTCTCAGCCTTGTTCCTAAAATCGACATACTAACAAGCGACTCTAGACCTCAGAAAAAAGGAGAAGATTGCATTCTTGAGAGAATCAAGGGGTTTGGCAGTAAACGATTATGCACTTTGGCCTCTGCAATATGTCAACCAACTTCCAGTACCTCACGAATTCAGTAATGAGGGGACTCTCAACACCTGCCTGCTAAACTTGGATGTCATTTTTGGCGGTACCGTTGAAGACCATATGAAAAACCTGACTAAGGTATTACAGAGACAAATGGCAGTCAACCTGAAGCTGAATGTAAGGAAGTATCATCTCTTCTATAGGAATATTCCTACTTGGGCTACATAGTCTGGCCAACTGGGGTGGTCACAGAACCACACAAGGTCCAGACTGAGAGAGAATTATGCAATTTCTTGGCCTTTGCAGCTACTACTGTTGGTTCATCAGAGGCTACTCAAGTATCACAAAGCCCTTCACTTACCTGGCTGAAGAGCACTGGTCTTGGATGTGGACACAGGAGACCAAAGCCATGCTGCAACTGCATTCTACAGGGCATTCATTTGAGGTTTCTCACAACTGGGTGGGGATTTCATAATGGACACGGATGCCTCCGATTACAGTATTGGAAGCATACTGCCTCAGGTGCAGTAGAAGCAGGCCTTAATAATAGCCTTTTACAGCAAGCTGATTGCTCTTCTATGCTGAAAGAAATAACTGCATTAACCAGCATAAGCTCCTGCCAGTACTGAAGACACTGGAACTTTCCAGAAGTATCTGTATGGTTACTCATTTCTCCGGAGGATTGACCATTCTGTCCTCTCCAGGTTGTTGAGTTTTAAAGAGCTAGATGGCCTGAAGAGAAGCTAGAACCCTGTTGGGTTCTGAGGTTCCAACAGTACTTCACATTGGAACATTGGAGCGGGAAGAGCCATTGTAATGTGGGTCTTGTCAAGAAAACCCTGCCCAGAAGAGTGCAGCCACTGAACTAAACTGGAGAAGGAGCCTGCACAGCTTTGCTTTGGTTTCAGTAGTGCCTGCAGGTGAATGGAGTAGCACATATCTGTGTAAGGAGTAGCTAATGGATGCTGACATGCAGCTGTTTTTCAGAGAATGGAAGTAGGAACTAGGCTGAGCTGGGTGGACATTGTACCCAGGATTAACTGGGTCCAGTGAGACTCACTGTAAACCAAGGACAGTATGTTGTACAGAGCTTGAGAGTAAGCTGATGGCTAGGTGCAGTTAGAGCAGCTGTTGCTTTCTTGGAGTAAGGTTTTAGAAGTCCCAGGGGAAATACATTCAGCTTCCTCAAGATGGCATCTTTGATCCAAACCAATGATCAGCAAGCTTTCACAGAGATACTACTCATTTGAGGCTAAGGGCTGTTGTTGAGAGATAGTACAAGTCGGAGCTCTCAGGATAGGGTCTAAGGCTGCATGCAGCAATACAGGGTTATTCTAAACAATTTGTCGGGGTTACAAAATTTATAACTCATAGTACAATTGACATATGAATATGAATCTTCTGTTATTGTGTACTGTAAGTCAAAGTTTTTTACATACATGTAAGCGGCCTTCAAGGGCATCGCCATCAACATAGTTGGACTACTCCTTGCATTCAGTAGTGGCAGCAAATATCTTCTGGCAGTCAGATTACTTCACCAAGTAATTGGAGGTGTACACCATCCCTGATCGGGAGAACATGACAATTGCAAATTGTCTGGTGGAAGAAATTTTCTGCCACTTGAAGTATTGTTGAAACTACACGGCAATCAGAGTGTGAACTTTGAGTGTAATCTGATGAGAAAAGCATTGAAATGACTTGGAAGTGCACAAGCCTCTGCACCTGCAGACAGATGGCATCGTCAAGCACTACATCAAAATTCTCTCAAAACACCTGTGGAATCTATGGCTGATCACCAGAAGGATTTTGCTATCCTACTGCTCATCAACTCATGACACCAGAGGGACATGGCAGCCAAATTGGTCTTTGGCATCTTCCATATGACCTGATGTTTGGGAGCCCCTCAGGGACCAAACAACCAGTAATATCCATCCAACACAAGAAGGCAAGGCAGAAGAATGTGTAACATAATCATTTTTGCTGTTTGTATGATGTTTATGCTCGCCTTTCGGATATGATAAAGATGTTAGATTCATCTAAAATACATAGTGTTGTCACATAACTCACCCATGCAGAATACCTATCACTGGATTTACTGAAATGACAATCAGATCTGGCAGCATAGATGACTCATATGCACTCTCATACACTTATTTTGTAATAAACAGATCAACTACCAGAGCAGATAAACAGTTCAAGCTCCCTCTTCAGGCCTCACTTGCATTCTTGTGGTGGGTAGACATTAGTCGACTATGTAGAGAACCTTGTGAACCATCTTCATGATGTGCAGGATATGGCCCATCAACTTATTAAGATAAGACTGGAAGAAATCTAGGCATGACTAGCAAACCAACAGCCAAGATTACCAACAGAGTGATCTAGTGAGGCTATATCGCCTTACCCAGGCTAAGGGCATTACCTCAAGTTTCAACAACATGACAAGGACTATTCCATGTGGCAAAAAGGCTCAATGAATAGTCTACTGCATCCAGAGAGTGCTCCAAGGGAAGTTGCTTGTGGTACACTTGGATTGTTTGGTCTGGTCAGGATAAACATCCGTAAGGAGGGAGCATTATCACTGTAGGCACAAGGCTTACTACCTGTCATGGAGGGGTTAGCAAATGTATTGAAGCAGCCAGTTGCCTGTGTTAATGACTGGCTGCTTTGACTGAGCAATAGCCGGAGCAAAACCTTAGCCTATTTATGCTGTATGTTGGTTATGGAGAATTCCTTTTGACTGTTTCAGAAATATTCCTTTTTGAGAACATCCTTCCTTGGTCCAGTTAGTATATAAGTAGCCGACTCTTGCCTGACAGTTAAAAAAATTAGTCTTCAGTGGATAGCACCAAGTGCAGTTCAGTGGTGACAGATCAGTTGTGATTTGATTCAGTTGATCATTTGTGTTATGAGTGTGTGCACAGTGTTTGTAATTGTAATGTTAGGGTTACATTAACCGCTTAGAAGACCATTAAAGCATTGTTAGCAATAATTGGTGTTTTCATTTGTCACAATGTGGAATACACATATACTGTACAGATACAAGGGTGATCCAGAAAGTACCACCGTTTGTGTGTAGCACGGGGAGTGGTGGAGGTAGTGCCCTCATCTACATATCAGTATGCACATTTGACTGTGTGCTTCTAGCTCTCCAAGAGAGAACATCGTACTGTTGTGCGTTTGCTAGATGTAACGTCAAAACATGAGCGCCAAAGTAGAAAATCCCATCAAGTGTGAGGTGCACAGTATTATAAGATTTCTTTCAGCAAAACATCACTCAGCAGCTGAAATTCATCATGAATTGTTGGAGATTATGATTCTAACATTATGAGTGATGGTGTTGTGCATCAATGGGTACAATTTTTTTAAAAATTGAAGAACAAACATTCATGAAGAAAACAGGAGTATTGGACCTACCCTTATCAATAACTTGTTTAACAATCTGAATGGAAAAATTCCAAAGAATGGTCGGTTCACGATAACAGAACTTTCCAATCATATTCCCGAAATTTCTCGGAGTGTTGCACAAGATAGTGACCAAACACCTCAGCTATCATAAGCTTTGTGCCCGTTGATACCAAAACTGCTGACAGCCACAAAACCAAAAGAATGAGTTCTGCCATAGAATTTCTTTCTCGATATGACACTGAAGGAGAAGCATTTTTGAACAGAATTGTAACTGGCAATGAGACTTGGGTGGCCTGTGTGAAAGTTGAGACAAAACGGCAGTCAGTGCAATAAGGACATACCGCTTCTCCAAGCAAGCCAAAGAAAGTCTGTCAAACGTTGTCTGCAAAAGGGCATCTTACTCTATGATTTTATGGAAAGTGGCATGACTGTCAATTCTGAAACCTACTTTGAAACTTTGAAAATACTAAAGAAGGGCAATCCATAACAGGCATCGTGGTCTTCTGACATCTAGTGTTGTGTTTCTGCATGACAACACTCGTCCGCACACAGTTCGAAGAACAAATGAACTTTCGGCCAGTTTTAAATGGAACATTTTTTACCATCTCCCCTACTGCCCAGAGTGGACTCCCAGTGATTTTAATCTGTTCCCATATATGAAACAGTGGCTTACATCTCAGCGCTATGCCAATGACGAAGAGCTTCATCATTCCGTGATGGGTTGGCTACGTTCACAGGTGGCAGAGTTTTACACAGAGGGTATTTCAAAGACTGTTAGAAGGTATGACAAATGCTTGAATTTGTTCATAGATTAGGTAAAAAAAATTGAAGAAATGTAGTTTTCAGATATAATAATACCAGTTTTATATTTCAAATGGTTTAACTTTTATTTCCAAATGGAGGTTACTTTCTGGAACACACTTGTATAACTTTTATTTTTAGTTTCTCAAATCCATATTTTCAAATTATTCTATTCAGTTATGTTCAAATAATAATTTGATCTGCAGTTTACTAATTTAGTCAACTTTGTTATTGTATTGTATCTAGAAGCTAAGGAAGGTCATATTATGCGAGAAAACAGCTGCACAACAAATTTTTAGATACGAAATGTTAAAGCCACTTATTGAATAATTTTGTAATAATTTGACAGAAGTTTACCATTTAGTGATGGCATATTGTTTATCAATTTGTAATAAATTATTATTATTGCTTAGATATATGAGTGGTTGTTTGTTGATGGTTTATTGATGGGGTCCTGTAATCGTTAATTAGTTCTCTAGTCATATATATCGAATTAATTTTGTTTAATGAAGTTAATATACTTATTTGTTAGGAAATATAATGAGTTTATAAGTATATAGTAAGAAAACACCTTTTTATTAGTTGACAAATGTATCTTTGCAGGACTTTCAGTTCTTCTGGTGATATATGATTCTTAGGCTCCTTTTTAATAAGATCAATACGATCAATATTCATACTTTTAAGATGGTACCCCTTAAATTTCTATGCCATGAAAATGAACTAGAAGGAAAATTCATTTTCACACTTCACTACAATACACAATACATAGACATGTTTAGAAAGTCTTGCTCTCGTCATAAGTTGCTGACCCACTGGCTAGTATGTGGTTATCTGTGCCTGCCTGTTCTGATTGTCTGTGGTGGCATCTGGTGAGAGTTTACTGTACTTTTTAAAGCTGTCTTTTGCTGTGATATTAAAATTCATGGTGGTACCCTTGTTTTGCAAAATGCATATTCTCTTCCTTACAGTTTCATCAATTTACAGGTTTGTTATAGTTTGGCGCCTGTATTTATTCATAGTTCCTTTCCTAAAAATGATTTGTACTAGCAGGTTTTTTAGTTTGCATATTGCAGTGTACCTAATGGTTTCCTCCCCTCCAATGTTTTTTTAGTTTTCCCAATGTGTTTCATACTGTAATCCAAGCATTCTACGAAATATATTCCTGACTATTTTCCTAGAGGGATTTGATCCTTCAAAGTTGAGCCTGAAGGGAGGCAAGTTTTTTGTTGAATCGTTAATGCATTTTTCTTTTGTTCTCTCTAACCTCCATTGTTGCTGAATCTGATGCCTAAATAGTCAAATTGTATTAATCACTTCACTTTCTGTCCCTTCTCATTATCATATGTAGCCGTTTTATCATATCTACACATTCATTCTTGGCTATGAATGTATTTTCCAATTTGAGTTTATGTATGGCTATTTCATTGTCAGCAAGAAAGTCCTCTTTATTCTATGAATAATTAATACAAGTTTTAAAACCTTTCGGGAGTTGCCTAATTTCCTCAGTTGTGATAGTTTGGTTCAGTAGGCTAATTACATTGGTCAGTTCTCTATGTAGGTTTTATGGCTGCTGAGTGTATCTACATCGGCAGAACGTTAACTGGTTTAATTTTTGCCAAGTTCCTCATTTTTCACTATAATGAATTTGACTTTATCATGCATGTGCATTTTAAAATTTTGCCACATGTTTATATCCAATTGTTTGGTTAGTTTAAGTGTAGGCTGTATAATTCTTGTTATGTTTCTTTTAGCTTTCCTGACAGATTTTCTCACAGTCATTGCAATTTATTTGGTATATTCATGGTTTGTTCTTGTGTGACACATCATTCTTAATTTAAAATATAATGTTTTTGAGGGAGTAACTATTTTTTGGGCCCAAAATAATGTGCTGTGTGCGCATGCGTGCGTGCATGTGTCAAGTGTTAGAAGCTTTTCTTTCTTGGTTACTTTTGGTGATTTTAAGGTCAAAGAAAGATAGCTGTCCGTCACCTTCATTTTGCCCGTTGTGAAATTTATGAATTTTTCTTTGAAGTTTTAGTATTTTTAGAGTATCTTCCAATTTTAACATTTTATGGGCACTTTGTGCTAACATTAATTTGTGATGGCATTACTTACCACAAATGCCTATTTAGCAGATTTTTTACTTTGACAGCATTGTAGGTTACCTTTCATTTATGCAAATGATTTTATATTGTCAAACATTTTATAAAGTGCACTAAGTTTAATAAAAGCATTTGTACCACATGACATGACAGTCACACAAGATTGTAAATCACAGGAAAATGTTGCATGGTCTTTCAAATTGCATGACCAGAGAGCAGTTGCAAGACATTATTATACATTAGTAAATACATTAGTATAGACTTGTTTATGAATGTCATGTTGCCACATTATGAGCAAGAGAGTCAAGTCATTGTGGCCTTTTGGGAAACTGACAGCTGTTGTTTTCACTGTGCTTTCATTTTCCCCCCTTTTTTGTATCATTCAGAATTGTATCAAGAATGCACATATCATTTTATAGAATAAATTTGTGTTAGGGGTTCATTTTGTTTGTTGCTCCAGAAAATTGCAATTTATCTTTTTTTTTTCAAACACATGAATAGATTCCTGAATACACTTTTCTTGAACCTTAGATTGTTTTGAATGTGCACTCAACATTGATAGCAAGTAGAGAGATTGGGTACCTTTAAAGATTGACAAAGACACACCTTCATAAAATTTTGCTGATTATCTTTTAACAAGTGAATGGTTATTGCAACAGTGCCAGATGAATATAATTATCTTTTTACATAGGAATTCTTAAGCATTTGGCTTCAAGTTATCTACATTCATACTGTTAAAGTACAAAGGATGTAAAGAATATTGGTGATGAACCACTGACGGCATGTAAACACAGTTTGATGTATACCTGCAAATGCCAACAGACTGTACATGGGATGGGTGATTTGTAACCTGCAATGTCACTGTGAAGTTCAGTAACAGTTTAACTTCCTTTCTTTTCATTCTGTCTTTAATGCTTAGAAATTCCTATGCCTGGTTATCATATAACAAGACTTCTCTTTCATGTAGGTTATCTAGTATTAAAGTTATACTACTTTAAATGTGTTGTAGGGGTGAAAGTACCTGATGAAAACCTGACACCACAGCAGAGACAACATCGAGAGGAACAGTTAGCAACGTTAAGAAAAATGCAACAGATGTTGTTTCCAGAGCACCAATCGTCAATGCCTGAAGGTGGAAGTGTTAATCAGCCAACACAACCAGATACTATGTTGATGCAACATGGTATGGGTCCAGTAATGAATATGGCACCAGGTGCAGGAACTGGAACAAATGGAGGTAACAGTGTAGTACCTCAAAAGCCTGGAATGCTCACAGGGATGGGTGGTCCTGGACAGATTACTCCTACATCAGTTGCAGCACAAATTGAATGGCAGAAGTTACAACATCAGTTTTATGAAGAAAGAAAGAAGAAAGGAGGTAATGGCATGGTTATGGGTGGAAGTCCAGTGGGTGCCACCACTGTGCCAGTAACATGTACCCCTAGGCCTGCTGGTTCTGGTGGTACAACAACAGCAGCATCAGCAGCAACAACCACTGGATCTAGCACAGGTCCAGGGTCAGTGGGATCAACTCCAAGAGCACAAGGTCCACCTCCTCCATATCATCAAACAACAAGATCTGCCAGTGTCCCCACAGCAATGCCGAGTCCCAGCCCCAGCTCTCCAAATAACCCAACATCAAATCTTTCCCTCCCATCACCACGTGCAGCATCTGGTTTGAACTCACCTGCTGATCCAAACAGACAGCAGTTTCCAGTTGGGAGCAATGGAAATGGAAGCAGTTCAACTCGTCTTGTTAGTTCTGGACCAAGTCCAAGTTCACTTGAATCCCCCAGTGCTAGCCGACCATTAAATCCAAGTAATCCAGGTACCCCAGTGTCAACTCATTTATCCCCAAGTGCTACAACTCGCAAAGAACCTTTACCGTCTGGCTCAGACTTTTCAGCATTAACACCAGGCTCAACTACCCAGCCAAGTACAACCACTGCAAATCAACAAACAGGTGGTAAGTTTTTTTTGCAACAAAGAATGCATGAAATGCTTCTTTTGTTGTAATTTGATGAGGTGCATTTATGCTACCAGCATGACTTTGTAAATGATTATATACCCAATTCTTATTTTCAACTTTATAATTTAATATACTATATAGAGTTTCAGCCTAGTCAAATATCAGAACATTGAACTCAGCTTAAATCAACAGTGATCGTAGATTAGTTCTCTGTAAAATAAGCTTGAAACTGTGAATCTTCCGAAAACAAAAGCCAATAGTCATATACAAATATAACAGTGAAGCATTTATCAATGAAAACACCCAAAATTTATACCAACAGAGATTATCAGAAAAAATTATACAACACAATAAAGATAATGAATGCACCATAGATGATCAGTGAGAAACAATTAGAAAAAATATAACAGAAGCAGCTGAAGAAGCAATAGGACAACATAAAATCAAAGTTGGAGGGAAAAAAGGACACCAAGGTTCACTCCAAAATCAAGGAAATAGCCAAGAAGAAAATGATAGTTGTTTAACATTTTTAAAAAACATATCACCAGAAACATGGAAACAGTACAGAATAGAATATAACAAAGCCAATGCAGAAATGAGGAAAATCAAGCAAAATTATTGGGAAAAACATACAAATGACATGGAACATGACCTTTATGGAGGACACATTCTGCTGGAATCAGTCATTAGATTTTTCATTTTCATCCAGTTGGTCAATAAGCTCTGATAAAATTTTCTCCATATATCACTGAGCGTTTAGTCTTCCTTCAGAGAAAATAAGGCCGACTATTCGCTGTCGCTACATGGCCAACCAGACAACTTAAAAAAAAAAAAAAGAAAGAAATTAATAATAATAATAATAAATAATACTACAAGATTCCCACAAACAGATTTGGAAGCTCAAAACACCATACACGTGCATTTTATGTGTCGACACAGCCTGTCAGCTCGAACCAGTATTAGTCTAAGGTGAAGAATAGATCAAGTTGCTCATCATCCTCAAAAAATCCCAGAAAGTAGTTGCAGAAATTTACACGGGCCAGTAGGTCCTAGCTTCTGCAACTTATGCAACCATGTGATTTTATAAGGGTAGAGTTGCATTACCTTCCTGACTGTCTTATGACAAAAATCGACGGAAAGTCCTGTCTACCTCACTACTGCCGCAAAGATGTCTGAGGCCTTTCTGTCATAATATTATTTATTGTTTCTAGATCAGGACCAGCGTACAGTGTCTCTCTTTTTGCGAGTAGCTGATCCTGTATCTTGGAAATATTTGATGCACTTACTGGTTTTGAAAGATATAAGGATACCAACATTAATAAAGAAATTTAAATTAAGTGTGACAATGACAAAAAATGTATATCTTATAGTGATAAAACGTAAGACGTTTATGTTGCAAACAAATGTATGTTAATTTCACGGTACCTGGACACTTTTGAGAACATTATACTCCGAGGGACTCGTCTGAATGCCGAATAGCATTGCATAAACTCTTCTATGCAGCGGTTTATATTCTATTTATATGTCACACCAATTATGTGAATCGCGAATACCATAGGAGGGGTGAAAGGGGAGGCTGGTTGTATTAGTTATTAGCATAACCACACTCAGAGCACTGCAATTTGCTTACTGTTCCACAAACATTACTGTTTCTTCTAGGTAGAGGGCACTATGACTTCAAGATAGACTCACCAGACAACTATGATGTTATTCTTGCTCTATCGGAGGGCGGGAAGTCACGAATAAAAATGAACACCATGTATATGTTATGTAGATGCAGTCATCCTGTCAGAAACTGAAGATGGTCTACAGATATTACATAAATGCAATACAGTTGCAAATAAATATAACATAGAAATTAATACAAAGAAAACTAAATGTATTACTGTTTCGAAAGAGCCAATTAGATGCAAATTAAAAGTGGATGGGAATGTAATTGAACAAGTCTCAGAATTCAGTTATTTACAATCTCATATTACAAATTACAGAAATCTATATCATGAAGTAAGAAATAAGCAGATAAGGCAGCACAAATATCATGGTATATGAAAGATGTAATCTGGGGAAATAGATATTTAAATTTAGAAAGTAAAATAAGGATTTATAAAACAGTTGTAAGACTGATTTTAGCATATGCAGTAGAAACACAACCAGATACTCAAAGAACAAAACAAAAAGTGAATACATGTGAAATGAGGATATTAAGAACAATCCAAGGAAAAACATTATAGGAGAATACACAATACAGTAATGAGAGAAAACTGCAAGATCATAGATATTACAAAATGTATGAAAGAACAAAGGAAAAAATAGGAGCACATGGAGCGGAAGATCAGTTGGCAAAGAGAGCGAAAGAAGATATTCCATTGAATGGCAAAAGAGACAGAGAAAGACCTCCGAAAAGATAGATAGAGAGCAGATATATTCATCCCCTGGGGAAGTAGCTTGGACTTGGAACAAACAGGAATTTGTGCTACTCTAGAAAGTGAATAAGAAGATAAATTCATAAGTTAAATCTCATCTTACAAAGTAAATATGGTGAAATTACCTTGGTGACACTGTACTTACATTTTTAAAATCAATTTCTTTTATTTATATGTTTTCATGATGGTACATTCTGTGACTCAAAATCAGTTGCAGGTCTACATAATAGGTTACCCCCCCCCCCCCCACTAATAATAGTCAAACAGGCGCTTTTCTTAATTATGTAGAAAATGAAGCTAGCTACAGTGAAGCAATAAATATTACACAAATAGTTATATTTGTGTAATAGCAGCTTTTCTTTTGATGTGTAAATTTAAAAATGTGATGAGTTAGGTGAGCAGGTTTTCAGATTCTTGGAAATATCAATATGAGTTTAAAATATGATGTAAGTGGTAATAACAGATACAGCTGTATTTCTAAGCAAACGCTTTGGCCATCTATGGTGTGCACATCTATTGTCAATTAGTGACTAGCCAGCAGGGCAGCTCAGGAAAACAAATATTACAGGTTAGGTCTTAATTGCATATTGGAGATTTATTGCCTCATTTCATTATTTCAGATACAGAAAAGCATAACTGATAAAAACAAAGGTAGTCGCTTGTTCCAGGTTTCCATTACCATCAAAATAATAAAAAAATAAGCTATGTTATACATTGAATAATTTATACATATTTCCAAATGATCCGTTTGTTGAAAAAAAAGTGTATAAAAATTATCCAAATAAGCATGGTAATGACTTGACTTCAAGTCAACCTTTACTTAGAAACAGGTGTGCTTCTGTTACTTGAAAATCCTTATATGAGTGTGTGGTGTTTTAGGGCCCGTCGACAACAAGGCCATTTGAGTTTATGTGTTTGAATTTCTAATCCCAAAATAAGATATTTCTTAGTGCTATTGTCCTGTAAGAAAGGAAGGTAAACAATTGTGTGTAAAGCATTTGCCATTAAATGAGGGGGATGACTAGAATTTTGGATATTGCTTGCTAATCTCCTACTTGTATATTGTGTTTCACTATTTCTTTCACTTTCTTAAAATATTAAAATATATTTTCTACTCGTAAAAGTTAACAGCATAAAAGTCACTGATTGCTATATGATATTCTTATAGATTTAATGTTTGTGTATTTTTTTATAATCCTTTTCAAGTTACTGGAAATGATTATTGAGCATGTGAATGTGAAGCAGAAATGTAAAATATTAATTACATATGAGGTGAAAGGAGTATACCTGTCATCCATTAAGCTGCAGACAGATCTCTGTGATAACACTGAGAAGGTTTTTTATGCTTTTCTTCTGCCTTTCTTCTGCCTTTCCTAAATTTAAAGGAAAACACTTTGGAAAGAAAGACTATTTCCCTGAAGTTAGGTCCGAAAATTAACACTTAAATTGGGTAAGATGACGGCTGCCCTGAAATAGAATGTATAGTGATATCAGAAGGTGGTAACTACTATGTTACTCAAATGTCCATGTGGTTTAATTTGAAATACTTCCTCTACATACCGATAGCAAAAGTTGTAATAACAAATGAAAATCACTAATAACCCAATATGTTTAATTATAGATAAAAAGTAAATGAAAATGGTTTTAACACACACACACACGCACACGCGCGCACACACACACACACACACACACACGCACGCACGCGCGCACGCACACGCACACACACACACTGATTACATAGAAAATGAAGCTAGTTACAGTGAAGTAATAAATATTACACAAGTATAAATATTTGTTAATGAATCCCCACTTATCTTAAGAAGTTAATGTTAATACTTCTTTCTTCTTTCTAAGATCGATTTCGAAGGCACATCTCATATATATGATTAATATATATTAATAATATAATACATTATATAATGAACTGAAGACAAATGCGATGTGCCTTCAAAATTGATCTTAGAAATAAGAAAGAAGTATTAACATCAACTTCTTAAGATAAGTGGAGATTCATTAACAAATATTTATATTTGTGTAATAAGACACACTATTTTTAAACCCTTCATGGTTGACATTGGACATGCCACAAGTTCTGAATTGTGTGAGGATTGGCTTAAATTGTGTGAAAAAGCTTACGTAAGAATGTAAAGACACCCTAAACTTAGTTCAGCTAGTGTTGTAATATTCTTAAATGTACTTGTGTTAATCATTTTGTATTTAAATTAGATGCCACAAAAAAATACACAAAGATTTTCTCTTTGCTGAAAAATATTTTGGACTAAACTGCCTAATAACATTTTATTAATCTCGGCATGTAAAACCACAACCTAAGTAGGTGATAGGTATGCCTCTTCCATCCATTGTAATGGGATGTATTAGTGAATGGTGCACAGTCTTTTCAACAATCAGGAACTATCATGGTCATATTAGTTAATAAAGCACCGGATACCTGTGATTCTACTCGCATAAGACTGTTGCACTTAGGTGTGAGAAATCAAACCTGCAAATTTGGTCATAAAAATCCAGTACTCAACCAAATACACCTCCTAAGCTAGAGTTGCTGCAACCTATAATCTTACTGGCTCAAAAAAATTATTTGTTGAGGAAAATATTTGGAGTCTGCAGGTTTTAGGGCAATACCAATTACTTCTCCATTGATCCTCAAGGACATAGGGGCCAAATGCATAGTCAAACCCTCAGCATGAACATCTTTAATTTATAATTACTTGCTTACAGAGAGTGAAAATAGATATTTGCAATTCATAAATGGCACTGTAGATGCATGGTCTGTGAACACACAACCATAGAAGACTTAGAACAGCAATGATCTATGAATATGATATAATTTCCATTTTCTCATGCCTTCAGCAACAATTGGCATCTCATCTGCTAAAAGTTTGATAATATTGTGACTTTGTGTGTTCGTAGAATTAAAAGTCCAATTTGCAGAAGTTCAAATCATTCTTTATTTCTGTAGAAATACACTGTTCAATTCTCAAAGAAGCAGAATTACATCACATACACAATCACAATCTACCAAGGTCGATGACCACAACAAACAGCTCTCGTTACAACACTTTACAGCTGTTTATTACTCTCTGTTTATGACTGTCTCTTTTGGCAGGCGGACTGCCTTTTTATAGATTACTCACATTCCGGAATTTTCTCAAACAATCGAGACCCTGCTAGAACAAAGGCGAACTCTCGAGAAATCCGTCTAACATATCCTGTACCGCTGCTTGTTTTGCCAGCGGAACGCGTCTAGGTGGTTGCCGAATAAGCCGGGCATCACCGGTGTCGATGCGGTGAAGCACTTTATCCGTGCGGCCGTAGTCACTGTTACCTCGGCTGAAGACGCGCTGATATCGTCTCAGGAGCTGTCGAACTTTCTCCAGCTGTTCTGCGGTCAGGTGGTCGACCACCCTCCAATAAGCCTTCTAGCCGGGGCCCCAGGTGTTGCGTCGGCACCGGCTCCTGTGTCTTATCGATTGCTGTTACGCTGACCACGGGCTCGCACGTCGACAACTCCGTCCCGTCCTGGATGTCGTTATCGGTGTCTGTCAGATTGAGCAGCCTCACTGGCACCTCCTCTCGGCACGGCAATAATGTACTGGCTACACAGAGTCCGTGCACAGGCGTCTTCTGGTCCAGCATCATGTTCTTCGTCCGCTGGTCTTCCAGTCGCGCCGTCACCACCACCTCACTTCTCGCGGGGAACACCACGTCTTCCTTCAAGATGACCCTGCAGATTCCAAGGCGCTCTTCGAGTTGCCGGAGTATCACCTCTTCTCCATTGAGCTGCAGGACCTTCCTGCCGACGTCGACCGTCGCCTCGTGGCTCCTGAGGGCATCCAATCCTAGTATCACCTCCTCAGCCACCTTCGTGACTAACACTTACAGACGCACGGCACTCCGTCCCAAGGTCAACTTCAGTAGGGCTTCCTTGTCCACAGGCAAGGTGTCACCCGATGCCGTCATTAGCTGGTATGGTCGGCTCGGTTTTCTCGACGGCAAACCCTTGGCCACGTCAGGCCTGATGATGATCACGGCTGCCCTTGAGCACGCGGCACTGCTTCCATCTCACCCAACCGTCCGCGATGAGGCTGTCATCCATACGCCGGCTGATGGCGCCGACGTGCCCCTCTCCACGACGACCCTTCATTGTTTTCCGGCTGCTCTTCCTGGTGTGGGCAGTCTCTCTCCAGGTGTCCCGGCTGTCCACACCCCTATCCCGTAGGGGAGGGGATCCGTTCCCTTCAGCTGCCGTGGTGCGGGCGCTGGGAGCCATAGCACTCGTGGTATAGTCGCCCTGTTCGTACGGTTACCATTGGTAATAGATACCTCTCAGATAACGCACTGATTACTCCACGTGGAGTAAACATATATATTTGTGATTCCTGCGAATTCCATTGGCTGAAGTGGTGCGTTCATTGGTGCTTAGCACACGAAAGGGAGGCGCATCAGTACTCCTCTCTTTCTTACAAGAATAATCAGTGAATTATCTGAGAGGTTTCTGTTAACAAAGATAAATTCATGGTAACCGTTCCAGCAGGGCGACTATACCTCTGACGTTACTAGAGGAACCTCGGGCCAAACTGCCGAGCCCCTCCGGTCAGGGAGGAGTTGTTCGGATTTGGTTGGACTCAAGGGGACAGTGTGTTCCCGACACGCAAGGGAAATTGGGTACCTCCGGCCAGGATACGGCCGCCCGGAGGGGGTAGAGGGTTGCTTCATAAGTCCCGGGTACTAGCCTGCAGAGCTAGTAGAAGGTGTACTAGATCACCAGGCGGCCCCACCGAGGTTTTCGGTAGTCTTCCCTGCGGGGCTGACGCACGTAAGCGGCGTATCTACTTCCATCCCGTCTTGACATTGTCAACGGGGGGGGGGGGGGGGCTTTTTAAGAAATCAGGTATTGCCCTATGGAAAGACCCCCGGAGTTATCCATCGCTCCTGGGTTGAAGGAGGCCAGGTTCTTCGAACTTTTGGGTAGATCCTCTGCACATAACTGCCCACACCCCCAACACAGGCCACTAGGTCTTCGCCGGCGCCCCTCGACTGGCCTTCGGTCTCCCGTGTAGCGGACACTCCTCGTTCTCGACATCTGGGTAACCGTCACCTTGGCCGCCTCCATCCTCAATGCTGCCGTTAGCGCTCTTGGGTGGTTTTGTAGTCACCGAGCATTAGGCGCTGACGTATCTCGGCGCCTCGTACCCCGTCAACGAATATCTAGGCAGCCTCTCGGGATACGAACTCTGGTGGGAGATCGACTCAGGCTTTACTGGCCAGCTGCTCTTTTGCCAGGGCATACTCCTACAGCGTTTCCCCTTGCTGCTGCAACCCTGACTTCAGCTGGCTGCGGTACGCTGCGGCTAAGCGGTGGTTTCCGAAGCGGTTCTCCAGGGCCTCCCAGATGTCCTTGGGCACCGCCGCTCTCTGGATCGCTTTCATGACTTCTGCAGCCCATCCCTGGAGGCTGGCTATTAGCTGTGCGGCCTCTTCCTCCGGTGACCACTTGTTGTGCGTGGCCACTGTGTCGAACTGGCGGCGGAACACTTCAAAAATTTTCGCGCCGTCGTATTTAGGAGGTTTGGGGCGCAAAGATCTTGTGTCGCGTCCCGGCGCGTCGGCCTTCAAGCCCTTCAACCTCTTGCCGACGATGTCCTCTACCATGGCGTTCAGGGACTTTGCATTGCTGTCGGCCATTCCCTCCAGGTTGTTAACGCGGCTCGCCAGGTCTTCGAGGTCTTCCATCACAGCGTTCAGGGATTTGGTGTTATTGTCGGCCTTTCCCTCTAAATCGTTAAGGCGCTCGTCCACATGACCCATCCGCTTGCCCAGCTCCGCGACGTCATCGCTTACGCCGGTCAACTGCTCTTCAAACTTTGCGGCTTGGGCCTCGTTTGCCGCCTTCATTTCCGTGGTCAATTCGGTCATCTTCGCGGTCAGGCTCTTCTTTGCAGCTTCCGTCTTCGCAGCGAAGGTGTCATTCGCCGACTTCATTTCATCCATTTTCTCGGCCAGGATATCCTTTGTCGTTCTCATTTCTTTCAGTTCCGCGGTCAGGTTGTTGTTTGCCGTTTCCGTCTTCGCTGCTAATTCGGTCATCGTCGCGGCCAAGTTGTTATTTGCCATCTCCAACTTCTCTAGAATCTGTGCCAATGCAGCCTCCATCACGCCTCCATGTCTCACTCCTGACACCAATTGTGAGTTTGTGGGTTCGTAGAATTAAAAGTCCAGTTTGCAGAAATTCAAATCGTTCTTTATTTCCGTAGAAATACACTCTGTTCAATTCTCACAGAAGCAGAACTACGCCACATACACAATCACAATCTACCAAGGTCGATGAACACAAACCTAAGCGCTCGTTACAACACTTTACAGCTGTTTACTACTCTCTGTTTACGACTGACTCTTTTGGCGGGTGGGTTGCCTTTTTATAGATTACTCACATTCCGGAATTTTTTCAAACAATTGAGACCCGGCCAGAACAAAGGTGAACTCTTGATAAATCCGTCTCGTTCCGTCCCGCTGTTTCGGCGAGCTTTTATCTCCACACTACACTGCTCGTCCCTTTGAATGCCTTGCTGCCTCGATCAACAATGGGCTCGCGACAATATGCTTCCTTTTGTTTTGTTTTTCTGCAAGAATAGTACATGTGGGATTTCTAAGAACAATTTTATTTTTTGAGAGAGAGGGAAAAATACTAAAGGAACAATAAAGAAAGGTAGTTGTTCATGGGGAAAAAAAGTACTCAGAATTTGGAGTTTGACTTTGTTGTGATTAGTAACTATTTAGAAGAGAGTGCCTTCACAATCATTTGTGATACTATAATATACTATTTCAATCTTTAGATACTTAAATAAGGTTAGATAAAGGATATAGAGCTAGGATCATGTTGGGTATATTTATTGTATATTTGGTGGTAGTATACTTCATTATTTACATATTAACTCTGATGAAGTTTTCAGAGGAGTCAGTTGTACACAACATACAATTGCAAGGATAATGCAAGTATGCTTCCTTAGAATATTTATATCTATCATATTTACAATACAAGTTAATCATTACAAGTGGTTTTGCAAGAATGAAATTCTTCCTCAGTATATAAGGTGTAATGAGATATTGTTTAATGCTGACTTGAACTTATTCTTGTTTGTGTATAACTCTGTTATACGAGGGCTATCCAGAAAGTAGATTACGTTTTGGAATAAAAAGTAAACAAAGTATAGGAAACAAATTTTATTATATACAGATGAAAGCCACACTCAAATACTACTTTTCGACATAGTCACCATTCAAATTAAGGCATTTATCGTGGCGATGTACGAGCTTGGAAATTCCTTCGTCGAAAAATTCGGCCGCCTGCGCCTTCAACCACTTCGTTACCTCTTCTTGCAGCTGTGCGTCGTCATCAAAACGCTGCATAGCCAGCCACTTCTTCATTGCTGGGAATAGGTGGAAGTCGCTCGGTGCCAGGTCGGGACTGTACGGCGGATGAGGAAACAACTCCCACTTAAAAGATTCAAGAACTTCACGAGTGACATTTGCCGTGTGGGGCCGGGCGTTGTCGTGAATCAACAAGATCTTAGAGCTCAACATTCCTCTGCGCTTGTTTTGAATGGCTCTTCTGAGTTTTTGGAGAGTTTGGCAATACCTTTGAGAGTTTATTGTAGTGCCTCTTTCCAGGAAGTCCACCAAAATCACACCTTTCCTGTCCCAAAAAACAGTCGCCATCATCTTCCTTGCCGACATTGTTTGCATGCATTTCTTGGGTTTTTGGGGAGAACTTGTGTGCCCCCACTGCATTGATTGCAATTTCGTTTCACAGTTCACGTGTTTCACCCATGTTTCGTCACCAGTAACGATGCGATCGAGTAAAGAGTCACCATCCTTATGGTAAATGTCCAAAAAGTTCAACGCTGCAGCCATTCGCTGATTTTTGTGGTCCTCTGTCAAGATTTTTGGAATCCATCTTGCACAAAACTTGTGGTAACCAAGCTTTTCGCTGATGATTTCGTGCACCAAACTTCGCGAAATTTGTGGAAAACTCAAAGAAAGTTCCGTTATTGTGAACCTTCGATTTTCACGGACTTTAGCATCGACTTTTTCGACAAGTTCGGCAGTCACTATGCTGGGTCTCCCACTTCGAACTTCGTCGTGAACATTGGTTCGGCCATTTTTAAATCTGATGACCCACTGACGCACTCCACCTTCAGTGATAATGTGTCCCCATACACTTCACAAAGCTGCCGATAGATTTCTATCGGTTTACAGTTTTTTGCAGTCAGAAACCTTATTACTGCATGCACCTCGCAGCTCGCGGGATTTTCAATTAACGCAGACATTTCAAACCGTCACAGTATCTGAACGGAGCACAGCACGAACCTCTCACTAGCACGGCTAGATGCCGACTGAGCTGCACAACGCTCTGACCCCAAGATGGCCGCGCTAGCCCCGCCCCTAGCGGAAACAGACGAAAACGTAATCTACTTTCTGGATAGCCCTCGTATATAATGGAAGTGAATTAAATAAGACTATGCCATTGTAATAAACCCCTTTTTGAAGTAACTGTAAATTATTAGTTGGCCTGTGTAAATCCTGTTTGTTTCTGGTCTCTTTGCTGTGCATATCTGTATTTTTTACAAACTTTTCTGGTTGCCTACTACATAAAACATTACAGCTAAAATGTACCTTCAGGCCATTGATAAAATTCCTAAGGTCTTGAATAGTAAATCAACTATCCTACTCCTGAAGTTAATCTTATTACATTTCTTTCTTTCTTTCTTTCTTTCTTTCTTTCTTTCTTTCTTTCTTTCTTTCTTTCTTTCTTTCTTTCTTTCTTTCTTCTTTTTTTTTATTTTAGTACCAAATCCTTTCTTGCCAATTACCAAATTTCCCCAGAACAATTACCACATAGTTAATTTTTGAATGAAAATAAGCATAATAAACTGTTTGAGGATGCTTTTCTAATCTGGGTTAGTGATAACATGCAGACCTTAATTTGGGTAAGATATAATCAATATAGTTCTTCCAATTTATATTATAATCAATAATATGACCTAGGATCTTTACATAATTAGCTTCTATTTCTTTTCTTTTGTATTCTGTTCTTACTTCCAAGAGGCATTTTATGCTTGTACAAAAAACTAATGTAGTTGGCTTTTCCAAAATGTATATGAGTTTTATTGCTTTCAAACCATTTGTTTATTACGCTGGAAATTCTACTGGATGAAACTGTGAGAAGACTCATTTTGTGTTCCTTAATCAAAACATTCATATCATCTGCAAAGACAACTGAATAAGCATAGTATTTATTACTGGAGGAAAATCATTTATATGTAATAGAAATAATGGGGACAGAATGGAACCTTGTGGGGACACCATGCTTATTTCAGATCATTCCAAGTATGCATTACTGTTTGAAGTAGTTATCGTAACTAGAACCGAGATTTTTTTCAGAATGCCTGTTCTTTATTATATAAAAAGTATATACTGTTACCCAATTGTCGAACTTACGATCAGCTGGCAGAAAGAGCTGGCCAATAGATGGGGACATATAGCATCGAGGTCACGCCTGCTCGTGTGACCGAATGGCTCTTGCTGTTGGAGTGAGGGAGATGGATGATGCTAAGCCATGCCTACGCTAATGCGTAGCGCTAATGACGTGCTGAGTAGAGACGGGATGGGGAGCCAAGTTACTGGTTTCCCCTCCTGCCTTCCTCGTGGAAAGACCGTGAAGTGTCTCGTATGTCTTTCCTCTCTATTGTAGAGAATTCTCTAGAACCGGTTAGCCACGTATAAATAGGAGCACGGTGTGCCAAGTCAGTCAGTTTTAGAGTTATGAGTCAGAGCTTACGGCGAGGCGCCGAGTGGACCTGCAACTGGTGAATTGTAATTGTGAGTGTTAAGGAATGGAAACGGCTAATAGCAACTTGGCCGCAACGATGACAACGAGGTTGGCCGAATTGACCACAGAAATGAAGGCTGCAAACGAAGCCCTCGCCGCCAAATTTGTGGAGCAGTTGGCCGGCGTAAAAGAGGATGTTACGGAATTGGGTGAGCGCGTCGAAGACCTGGCAAGCCGTGTTAACTACCTGAAGGGAAAGGCTGACAGTGACACCAAGTCCCTGAACACCATGGTAGAGGACGTCGTCAGCAGGAGGTTGAAGGACTTGAAGGTCGACGCGCCGGGACACGACACAACATCTGCATGCGTCAAACCCCCTAAATATGACGGCACGACAACGTTCGAGGCCTTCCGCCGTCAATTCGACACGGTGGCAAGACACAAGTGGTCATCAGAGATCATCAAGCACAAGGCGGTCCAGACAGCGGCGGCTCCCAAGGATATCTGGGAGGCCCTGGAGAACCGTTTCGGGAACCACTGCCTATCCGCAGCCTACTGCAGTCAGCTGAAGACAAGGTTGCAACGGCCAGGGGAGACACTGCAGGAGTTCACCCTGGCAGTTGAGCAGCTGGCTAGCAAGGCCTTGTTGACCTCCCGCTGGAGTTCGTATCCTGGGAAGCCGCCTACGCTTTTGTTGACGGACGGGTTACAAGACACTGAGATACATCAGCGCCTAATGCTCGGTGATTACACAACTATTCACGAGGCACTAACGGCAGCATTGAGGATGGAGGCAGCCAAGGTGATGGCTACCCCGACATCAAGAACCAGGAGTATCCGCTACACGGGAGACTGAAGGCCAGCCGAGGGACGCCGGCGAAGACTTAGCGGCAAGTGTTGGGGGTGTGGAGAGCCGGGACACCTGGAGAGAGACTGCCCACACCAGGGAGAGCAGCCGGAAAACGAGTAAGGGCAGTCATGACGAGAGGCACGTCAGCGCCATCACCATCTCCTCGAGTGACATTTCACGCCATCTGCAACTTGGATTTTTAATTCTTCGAACCCACAAAGTCACAATACTTTGTATATACTGTGTATGTTATATGTACTTTTCCAGACAGTTTGAGTAGTATTTGTTAGTGTACATAAACATACATTTCAAGGGAAATGCATATTTTAAGTTTTAAATGAAAAGTAGATATTTTACTTTTGAATACGGCATCAAATTATAATTTTCTCCTTTAGATAATAATATTAAAATTAGTAGTATGTAATAAAATCTCTGAAAACAACCAAGTAAAATATTTGTATAGGTAGAGTCACACTGAAAAATTCAAAGCCATAGCCAAGATTTGAACCATGGATGTCACAGTCTCCATCTGGTTAACCACTTAGCTACCATGGCAACATGCCAGCATGACATTAAACTCTCCAACTGACTCATATTTTTCCTGGTGAATGACTAGAAGATCTCGTGTACAAAGAGATACATAACTTTAGTGGCAAGTTACTATGCCGTAAGTACTTATGTCCCAGGCTTCATAGTTTAAATGTTAGGTTAATTAATGGAAATTAATTGTTCTTGTACACAAGCCGTTTGTATGGTAATGTTTGGATAGGTATTTATTTATAAATGGATTTATCTTCTAGCAAACTTTGAAATGCCTGGAGCAAACCAAACAAAGTAAATGTATGATATCACTTACAGTCAACGCCTGGTAATCAGCATGCTATTTACATTTGTGTAGCAGAGATATACCTAGGTGTCTTATGAAATAATATTGCATAATTAAGATGAGGGACAAAACAAAGTAATCCCCATAGCAGCAATAAAGCCAAAGGAAATCCAACAATCAGTATCAGGGATGTCGTCACCTGGTTTGATGCTTCCCCATTTTCTGTCGCATATCAACTTCTTGGTTCAGAAATTAATTCTGAGCTCAGTTTTGTGTGGTTAGTTGACAATTAAGGAAGTTAATTATTTGAATAGTGTTTGTGCTTTGCTTTGAGAATTGCTGCCTACAAAAGCATCTCAGTCTTCCATGTTACATAAATGTGTGAAGGAGTTCATAAGACCTTTAGTGAAAATGGTATTTTGCTTGTTATGTATAAAAAGTGTCTCTGCAAATAAAAAGTTTGAAGTTGTGCAGCAAAAAATACAGCATGCCATAAGAACTGTGTTAAGTCTTTCTTTTAATCAACAATTAATTAGAAGCCAGCTGGGTGAACAATCACATTCAAGTGACAATTTCTCTAAAGACTTGTGTTTAGCTTTAGTGAGTGCCAACATTCCATTGCAGAAACTGAATAATGCACAACTTCAGAATTTCTTAGATAAATACACAAACAAAAGGGTCTTGGATGAGTCCACACAAAAACTATGTACTACAGTGTTTTCAAGATGTAATTTCTAAAATACGGGATACATTGAAACATGAAAAAATCTGGATTTCACTAGATGAAACACCATATGCTTCAAGAATTGTGTTACTAGTGCTATAGTGGGTTCCGTGAAAGCGGGTAGCAAATTATTCTCCATGAACATTCAAGTACTTGACAAGGTAATTCCCAGCACAGTTGCAAAATTGTTCAATGACTCCTTAGGTTTGAATGAATGAATGTTTAGTGTTTAATGCCTGCTTTTACTACGTGCCTCACTGCAGGTGGTACTCCTTAGGTTTCTTGTGACGCGGTGGAGAACAATATGACAGTATATTTTTATTGGTGTTCCATAAATGATAAAAGCGGAAACCGGGTTGAAAGTTCTTTATCGTAAATTAATTCATCTTACTTTCCTTACTCATGGTTTACATTGTGTCATTGGCACTATTAGAGCCAAATATAAAGAAGTGGACTTTACTTGTCTCCGTGTTGTGTTTGTGAAGGCGCCATTTAGAGTTCATGAACTATTCCCTTATCTGCCCTTACCCCCTGAGCTAGTTTTAACTAGGTGGGGTAAGTGGTTACAGGCTGTGTCATATTACGCAGAACATTGCAGTAAGGTGAAAATAATAATAAACTCCTTAAATGCAGAAGATGTACCTAGCAGTGCTAAGGCTCAGGAATGTTTTTCTGAAGATTGCATTGAGAAAAAGATCCAGTATATTCATAACAATTCTCAAAATTACCTAAAATTATAACACACCTGGAGACCCAAAATAATTCTTAGGTTATTCACTTTCTCTGATATCTATTTGTCTATGGATAAAATTTCATATATACTGTCTGCAGAAACTCATGGTATTGCTAAAATCGCTTTCAATAAGTTTAGTCAGCTATTAAATAAAAATCATAAAACAATCTTGTCAAATCAGCAAAATGTTGTCTGGTGATAGTGATAGAAAAAAAAGAAAAAAAAAAACTGTAACAGAAGAAGAATTCACTGAAGAAAAGTTGTGGTTCTTCATATGCACTTTGAGATCATGCGATGTAGAACAGTATATTATGCAATGGGACTATAATGGTAGTAATTAAAATGCAAGTATTATTAACTGAGTGAGCAAAGCAAAGTGAGGTTCATAATTATGATACGAGTGTTTTAATTACCGTTATAGTCAAGTTTCATATGACTGTTTAGGCTCGATCATGTATCTAAATTAAAGGTTTCATTTCTGGTTTTAGTGATGTTACAATCATTAGTGCGTTGTCTTTGTCATTATACATTTGTCTGAGATGTAGTACATAGTATGCAGTCACAGAATATTGATTACTTCCCTATAAAAAAGTATTATTAACTTAATGAGCAAAGCAAAGTGAGGTTAATAATTGTGATACGAGTGTTTTAATTACCATTATAGTCAAGTTGCATATGACTGTTCATGCTCGATCATGTATCTAAATTAAAGGTTTCATTTCAAAGTATTCATTTAAACAGCAGGAATTGAAATCTTTAACTTTATTGGAAATGAAGAAAGCAAGAGCGGCAGGAAAATGAGCATATTTTAAAGGTGTTATTGAGGTTCAAAAGGAAAGATGAAGTATAGGGATTCGCATTATTTATTGGGGGTTGGAATGTGTAGGGACTTTGGGAGAAAGTGTGTAGTGGGGAAACCTATAATGTGCTAAAAACTTGTGATATGTTGATGGTTGTGGAAACCTAGGTAGAGAATAAAATTAGCGTAATAGTTCCAGGATTTGACTTTTATAGCAAAAGTGGGATGAAGAACCAAAGGAAAGGCAGAGCATCGGGGGGTTTAGGCTGTCAAAGAAAGATAAATGTCTTAAGGTGAAAGAAGAAAAAGAAGTGTCAAGCAGATCAGTGTTATGGATCTCAATAGGTGGCATGTATCAAAATGGGGAAACTGTTTGTATTGCTACAGTGCATAATCTACAAGCTGTATCTGAGTTCTATGATCCAAATGTGTTTAGGAAACTTAAGTTGTGGTATAGAAGTGTTGGAAAATAAGTACGGGAAAGTTGAAATAATAATTGTAAGTGATTTAAATTCAAGAATAGGGAAACACCAGGTTAAGTGGATTAATCCAAGCAACGAAGGCAAGGAGGAACTTTAAATAGAGATCAGGCATAGTAAAGACAAGGTTACCAATAATGAACAGAGGAAACTTTTAGATTTCTGTGAAGAGAATAATCTTATTATCTGTAATGGCCTGAAAGTGGGTGACAAAGAAGAGGAATTCACATTTGCTAATAAAAATGGCCCAAGTATGGTAGATATTTTAATTTATTCTGTAGGAATTTATGAATGGATCCTAGATTTTGAAGTTATGAATGTTTTAACATCAAGCTGTCACTTTCCATTAAGATATGAGTTAGGGGAAGGCAACAGGTGTATGAAGAAGCTTGATGAAGGATGTCTTAGTGTGGTGGAAGTGTATAAGTGGAAAGAAAAGATGCATAAAATATTTGTCAATCAATTGAATTCAGAGAGTAGTAAAATCTTACAAGTGAGGGTACAAAGCTTAACTGAGAATCAAATAGGGCAAGCATTAGAAGCACTGGAATATATTGTTAAAAGGGCAGAGGCCAGTATTAAAATGGGGGGGAGGTTCTAAACGCATCAGTAGGCAGTGGTTTGACAAGGATTGCCAGGTGGCTACGGCAAGAGTAGCACAGGAATTAAAGAACTGGCGGCAATCAGGGGAAAAAGAGGAAAGGGAAAATTTCCTGATCCTGAGATGGGCATACAGGTGTCTTAATGGAACAAAAAAAAAAAAAAGGGAATGGGGTGAGAAAACAGGCGGAATGCTAAATGAAGCAGCAAGACTACATGACACTAAGAAAATCTGGTCAATAGTAAGAGGGCTGTATAAAGATGTGGGGAGAGAGGAGGATATAGGCGCAAATCAATGGTGTGCATACTTTGAATCACTGTTAGGACAAGATAATTATATCAGAGTTGTAAGAAGTTTGTTAGGGGGTCCGGAAATAATGAATTATATAGATATATCTCGGATGTTGAATTTTCTGAACAAATAAGGAGGTTAAACGCTAACAAAGCTAGTGGTCAAAGTATAAACTTGAAAGAAGCGTAGGGACAGTGAAGCACAAATTAATACAAAATTGAATCGAGAATATATTGACACATTGCTTCATGAATTTTGAAACTCCACCACCAGACATCTTTGACAAGTACATCACGCCATCTATTGACAATACGGAGAAAGAAGAAACCACTACAACTTTCACTAATCGAGTATCAGCTGAGGATAGGAGCAAGAGCTCTTGAAACATGTCCTGTGAATAAACAGTGTGAGTGAAGCAATGTGTCAATATATTCTCGATTCAATTTTGTATTAAAGCTAGTGGTATTGATAGTATACCAGGAGAATTTTGGAAGGCTTGAGCACTCAACGAAACTAGGAGGAAAACAGCAATAAAATTACTAAATTATAGATGAATTGTATTTATTACAGATCAGCTTCACTTACATATAGAACGAAATGTTCCTTGAAATTTTCAAATGTGAACTTTCCTACCTCCATGTTGTCCGTTTTTAAATTGGCTGGATCTAACTTTTGCATGTTCCTCTTGACTTGAGGTCACTTCAATATATCGAAATTTAACTATTGGAACACCATAGTGAAGCAAAATAATTGTTAAATTATAGATGAGTCGTATTTAATGTGTAATAAATACGACTTGGCTATAATTTAATAATTGTTTTGCTTCTGTGGTGTTCCAATACAGTTAAATAGCAATAAAATTATTCAATAAAATAATGGAAGAAAAGGAAATTCCTAGGAAATGGAGGACAAGTATGGTATTGCCAATTTACAAGGGAAAGGGAGATAAAAATAACCCAGCTAACTTCAGAGGGATTAGTTTACTGCCCATTCTAGGTAAGATCTTTACCAGAATTCTAGCAAATAGGTTGCAAAATTGGGTTGAGAAGGAGAATAAACTATCCAAGCAGGTTTTAGACCGGGCAGGAGAACATCGGACAACATTAATATGAAATTGGACAACGTCTTTATTAAAACAATTGTAGAGAAATACCTAAGCAATAAAAAGGGAAGGGTATATATGATATTTATTGACCTAGAGTAGGCATTTGATTCTATTAACAGAGAAGAACTGTGGATAAAATTAAGCAGTAAGGGGATAAGTCATACATTTAAAGAAGTAATTAAGAAGATATACCAGGAGAACGAGTTGTGTATAAAACTACCAGGCAACAAAGTAACTAAATCTGTATCGAGTAAGTGAGGGATGTAAACTTAGTCTAGTATTGGAAATTAATTGTTCTTTCACACTGGCCGTGTGTAGGCTAAAGTATGGAAAGATAGAGTCAGACTGAAAGTTTCAATGCCGGCTATGGCATTGAATTTTTGTCTGACTATATTTCCTTAGTCCAGTATTATTTAACCTTTATATTGACAGTATTTTAGAGGAGATATCAAGTTGCAGGGTACACTCACCAGTTATTAACAATAAGGAAATCCAGGGGCTACTGTTTGCAGATGACCTAGTAGTTGGGTCCATATCAAGTGGAGGGCTCAGAAGAGTAATCGAGGCAGCCAATTCTTTTTGCAATAAATGGGGTTTGAAAGTGAATGAAAACAAAACCAAGATTATGGTCTTCAAAAAAGGATACAGGTTGCATAAGGATGAGAAATGGGAGTTTAATAGAAGAGAAATAGAGGTAGTAAGGATATTTGATTTTTTAGGGACAAGGTTGAGTTCAGATGGTAGGTAGCTGGAAAGAACAAAAAAGATGTCTGTGGCAAAAGGTAAAATGGCCATGAGAGTGATAAGATCATGCTACAGTAAACTGCCAGATGTAAATGTCAAATGCTTGGAGAAGATTTATACGGCAGTGGTAGAAAATAGAATGTTACATGGATCAGAGGTATGGGGAGTAGATGAGGCTTGGAGAGACACTGTTAGAGTGCATAGATCCTTTTGTAAATATATATTGGAATTACCGATAGCATAACCTAACGGGGCAGCAGAGTTGGAACTGGGCAGGTATTCTACTAAATTAAAATCTTGTCAAGGGCAATGAAATATTTATACAGAATCACTAACTTGGAAGATGGCGCTATATGTAATTAAAGAATGTTTTCATATTCAAAGGAAAAGTAACTGGGGTGGTTCTTGGGCACATAAAATGAATGACGTGTTGAAGCAGATAGGTATGGGTCATTCTTGGGTAAATGCTGAGTATGGGTATAGAGACTTCTGAAAAGAAGTTAAGTTAAGATTAGAAGATATTGACAGACAAGACACTTTTGCCAATACAAGTGACAAAAGCTCACTGAGGTTCTATAGAGAAATAAAAACAACCTTGGGGAGGGAAGGATATATAGACATATGTAATAAGTTAGGGCGAGAAGGTTTTGCTTGGGCGAGAACAGGAGTGAGAAATTTGAAAGGTATAGATCAAGAGAGGGAGCTAGATGAATGTCCATTGTGTGGAGAAGAGAATGCAGATTTCCATTGTATATTATATTGCAGTCAAACAAAGATATGGAGAGAGCAGGCCTGGCTACGTAAATGGGACAGTTTGGGGGGCGAAGTAGTAATTGGAAAAATTTTGTCAGTAAAAGGGGAAAAGAACAGAAGAAATATAGGGAATTATTTAGGGAAAGTTAAAGAGAGATGGCTAAGAACAATTAAGAGAAAAATGTAGAGTAGGATGGGTGAAATGGCAAGTGTAAAAAGGAGTAGAGGGCCTCCAATACACAAAAACCTAGGGTTAGGTGTATGGGGACCGAATTATTATTCAATAGCAGGCAACATGGTAGATTTTCAGGATTTAGGAATATATGGCATTTTCCACTATGGATTTTATAATTGTAATCTTGATTTTGTATTTCCATTCGATAATGTAAAAGGAAGGATGAGAAATAAATTACAAATTACAAAATTACAAAAGTATTCATTTCTGGTTTTAGTGATATATTACAATCATTAGTGCTTTGTCTATGTCATTATTCATTCGTCTGAGATGTAGTACATAGTACGCAGTTGCAGAAATATTGATTACTTCTCTAAAAACAGTTGTTGATGTGTGTGTCACAGTTTAACCTAAAAATATGAAAACAAAGCATTGGTAACATTAAAAAGAAATTTACTTTCATCATGAGGTATGTAACATGAATTGCTTCATTTATAAATGTTATCAAATCATCAGGTGTAAATGTTTTGGCTTTTTCCCCTGTATATCCTTCTGATTTGCATTTTTGTAAGCTGTTCAGTTTTGAGTATTTAGAGAAATCAATTTGGTACCTAATGTTAAGTGTTGATTTCAAAATAGAATACTGAGTCCACAAGATCGATGATTTTATATTTTGAGACAATTCTTCAAATTACACTAGGAATACATTTTCTGAGTGCGAATTTATACCTTTTGATATTTTCCAATCCATGAATAGTGAGTAGAATTACTCTTACTTCTTTCATGGCATTTGTGGCAGCAAGTTATTGGTAGCATTGAGTGCTTTTGTCATAATTTCTGGCGGTGTAAGTTCAATGTCACTGTCACATCAAACATGTTGACTTTTTTCTAAACTGGCGCTAGTACTGTTGTCGATCGAAACAAGAATAATCAATACTTGCACTTTCACAATGTTACGTGGCCACTTCTGACTGGTCGAATACCAGTACTTTAATTAACAGGTGTACTTTAATGAGGCCCATTAAAGTACTTCTACCAGTCGTATAAATACCAAATTTTGATATGGTCGAGCATAATGGATTTTTTGTTCTATAAAACCTTCACTGACAGACTTAGGAGCTTCACACAAGAAAACCTCAGGGCAACTTCCCTTATCTACTACAACAATCATGAATAAGGTAAGATCACCTCACCCACAAAGTATGCTTCTTTGATTTTTGTTAATTTGTTTTTGCATATTATGATGCATATTTTTACAATGTTCCATGCATATTTTGCTGCATACTTAAGTATTTTATTTTGTATACATATCTGGGCTCTAATTATAACCTTTTCTTTTTTTTTTTTTTCTATTCAAAAAGTATGATGCAACCCATTTATTTCTTTTACCCTTAATGCCATAGTGTGATAATTTCAATAACAGTATTTTGTAATAATTAATAGTCAAATACCTTAGACAGGTCACAAAAATTTCCTAGTGTGCTTATTTTATCATCAGGGTATTTAACTGTCTGATTAATTTGAAAGTGGCATTATTGGTTGACACATTCTTTCTGAGTACAAATTTTGATTGTTAAAATATTATTATCTAAATGTTGATATATTCTTTTAAACATGTTTGATTCGAAAACCATAGAGAAAGCTGTTAATAAATATACTGGCCTATTGTTTGAAATTTGTGATTTTTTGTTGGTTTAACAATTGAATACTTAAACCTCTCTGGGAATATCCCTGTTAAAAAGGACATATTACATATGTAACTTAAAGTTTTACAAAATATCAGCAATGGCTTTATTAATGCTGTGGTTATATCATATCCTAATGATTCTTGCTTTTGAGGGATTGTACTACTTTATTTTACTTCAATTGCACTTGTAGATGCTATATCTAAAGAGGAGATAATTTGAGCATATATCTACAATGTAACATGTTACTTGCACTTCTCAAAGAAATGTGAATGACTAGCTTTTCTTCTAAAACACATGCAATATTCACATTGTATAGCAAGGCTGTTTGTAAAGCAATTAAATAAACACACATAAAAGGGAACCATAATGATAAACATGCACAATCAACAACAATATGAAATTGAGGCTTTAATATGTTCTGTTGTAGTGCCTTCTATATAACATTGCTACTTGTAGAATAATTAACACTCAAAGAACATGTATTCTCACCATTAAAATTCTCCACAATTCTGAGGTGAAATAAGGCTATATGATTTTAGTTTCAAATATTATGCAATACAAATGTGGAACAACAAAAGTGCACTTGGTTGCATATACATAGCAGGGAGAGGTATGTGTGGAGCATTCTGCCACCAAGCAGTGGCATGTTTTGGGGAACTGAGATTTTAGGTGAAAATAATATTTTCAGTTTTTTAACTATACCACATAAATAATTATATAAACAGCTGCCAATAAGTTCAGCCAGACATTTTTCTCAATCTGCCATTTTAAAAGCCCAGCAACATGTTTGTTTAAGCTCCCTTTTAACTGCACTGGATCTGCCCAACTCCCTATTCCATAGGTGCGGTATTTTCCATTGGTTTTGAATGATTGTGTGATATTTATTCCATACATTCAATTTTACTCTGATTTGTATTAAAATTTACCTAGATAATCTCAAATGTGCTGTTTAAAGTTTCAAATATGGATTTTTATGATTGCTTCATTCATTGGCTTACAAAAAATTAATATATACTAAAACATGGAATTTTAGCACCAACAACTTCATATAAATTAAAAATTATTTCACTGCAAGGGTGTTTTTTGGTAATTTTACGTCCAACGTTAAGTCATATGGGACGGTGAATGAAATGGGTGAAATGATGCTCAAATGTGTCCAGGGTCCATGAAGCTTAGAGCTACCCGACATTCGTCTGTAAGGATAAGGGAAAACCCCGGGAAAAAACCTTGTCCAGGTAATTCATCCTGACCAAGATTCAAACTCGGGACCTTTTCAACGTGGGGCAGACATGTCACTGCAAGTAATAATATCAACCAACACTACTAAAGTAGCAGAAAATGTCACTTATACTTTTCTAAAAGATGTGAATGTGCAGTGCTGTTTTTTTGCAAATAAAAAGATTTAATTGTGTTACTGAAGAAACTATATGAGCTTTCGCACAGTCATTTCTTTGTTTACTCATTTTATATGTGCCAGTTTTCAAATAAATAGCTTTACACCAAAAAATTTGGAAAACTCATTTAATGTGGAAGTGTATTTGGGAGGAATAAAGCTGTGGTTTTATCGGAAGCCAATTTGCCATCTGAAGACATTGCTGTTATATGAATAATCCAGAACTGTCAACATAAAATATGATGAGGCTGTTTGAGGCTTGAGCTGAAGATTTGAAGAATTGTTTTCACGAAATTGCGATCCTCATCAATTAATAAGAAAACTTTCATCATTTCTTGTAAGATAATAGAAGTTTTATGTTACAAATTATTATATTTGTATATATGAATGAATGAAATATTTATTGTGCATAAAATATGATGTTACTGTATGTATGAAAATTTAAGCATATACACACACCTCCTCCTTACTGTAACTACTCCACCTCTGTAAGGCCCTTGAAATGCCCCTCGAACCTGCAGTGACGGCATGAATGGAAGTGAGGATACATGCATCACTAAATATGAAGTTGTGTTTCAAACATGCAATTTGTATATGTATCATATAGAGAGAGCAAGTGAATTTTAAGTTGTTTCTTAACGGAGAAGTAATAATCTCACTTCAAGAGAAGGCACTAAAGTTACAACTTGTAAGCTTTGTGACAAAACATTGTGAAAATAAAAACTTGTAGCTGTGAGAGGTTAGGTTTTAATGTAAAGGGAGTGATAGTATTGCTTACCATTAAAAGGTATTCAGTTAATTATTTATTACATTTTGAATTGATAGATTTTCTTCCTTACAAAGTTGGCACTTTTAGCTCTGAAATGCCCAAGGAAAGTAGCATTCTCACTTTCATGCCTACTATAAAAACTGTCTGCATGTTAATATGAAATGAATAACACTATTTTATTTTCTGTTTAGGGATTATGCACACACAAAAATTGCTTCTTGTAGCTGAATTAATTAGTTTACACTAACAAGAGACATAATCAACAGCATTTTCACTGCTATTTGTAAAAATTTTTAATTTTTACATGAAAGAAGAAATTACTATTTTGCATTTAAAAAGAGTGCAACAGTTTACTTCTTATAATTCCTAAATAGAAGTCCCACTGCAAGTAGAGACAGCTTCATCATTCCAAGCACATTCGAAGAGTAGAAAATAATGGCAGTAAGATTGGAAAGAAGCTGTTTTATATAATGCTGTTTTCATATAAACATTGCTTACTCTTTATATTGTAACTTTGTGGGTTCGTGGAATTAAAAGTCCAATTTGCCGAAATTCTAAATGTTCTTTATTTCTGTAGAAATACACTGGTCAATTCTCACGTAACAACATTGCATCAAATATAACACAATCTTCCAAGCCCGCTTTGGTAGCATGGTGGTAGAATGTCTGCCTCACGTTCAAGAGGTCCCGAGTTCGAATCTCGGTCACGATGAGTTACCTGGATGAGGTTTTATCCGGGGTTTTCCCTTATCCTTAAAGGCGAATGTCAGGTAACTCTAAGCTCTATGGACTCTGGGCTCATTTGAGCATCATTTCACCCATTCCATTCATCGTCCGATATGACTTAACGTTGGAGGACGTAAAATTAAAAAAAAAATCTTCCAAGGTCGATGAAAATTACACACTGCAACTCCTCACTGTTTTACAACTCCTTGTTACATGTCTTTACAACAACACACTCAGCTGTTCTCTACTGACCTCTCGCTGTTTTACCACTAATTCTTGGCGAGTCGTCGCCTTCTTAAATACCTCATTGATAAATTCGAGACTCTTCCAGAAGAATAAAGAAACCGAATATTCTATCACATTCCAGAAGCGTAACTTAATCTATGCCGGCAAGTCCTTTATCACAGCTATCTTTGTTTGCCGGCCCCTTTGTGTACACTAGCCGCGCTATTGTTAACTGCTTATGCAAGCTCTTTATTACTGTGAAACATTATCTGCCGTTTGTTATCTATTTGCGCCGAAATTTTTATGTCCGTTGCCGTGACACTGCTCCCTTCTCAAGGCTGGTCGTCCCGACAGGCACCATCGTAGTGGGCCAGACGATCCAGGTGTACCACCAACATTTTCCCTCGGGGCACCCTCTGGATGCGGTAGACCACGTCGTTAATCCTCTTCACCACCCGGTACGGTCTATGCCATGGTTGCTGGAGCTTCAGGAATCGTCCCTTGGTCCAGGTAGGGCGGTACAACCAGACTAGGTCACCCTGCTGGAACCCTTGGCTGTTGGCTTGCCTGTCGTATCGGGTCTTCATGCGGTCGCTCACCTTCTGGATTTTCTGACGAGCCATCTCATGCATGTCGTGCTGATGGTCCACTAGGTTCTCCACATGCTTGGTTGCTGGCTGTTTTGCGTCCGGGGGGCTTCCAAAGCCAGATCACAGGGGAGGTTTAACTCTCGGCCGAACATTAAGCTGGCTGGCGTCATCCCAGTGGTGTCGTGTGTTGATGAGCGGTAGGCCAGCAAGAACAGTAGCACCTTGACGTCCCATTCTCGCTAATGGCTCGCCACGACCTTCCTCAGGTGCTCTTCTAAGGTCTTGATGTATCTCTCGACCATGCCGTCCGACAAGCCTTTCTATTGCCTCCTTCATCAGGTTGGATTCAAAATTGGTGCCTTGGTCGCTGTGGAGCTCTAACGGCACCCCAAATTGGCAGAACACTTGCTCCACAAGGCAGTCTGTGATTGTCTTCGCCTCCTGGTTCGGAATGGCATACACCTCCGGCCACTTGCTGAAGCAGTCCACGACCACCATGAGGTACTTTTTGCCTCGGTCGGACACTGGGAATGGTCCAGCTATGTCGACGGCGATCCTTTCGAATGGTGCTCCGACGTTGTACTGCATACGACTCCGGTTCCTAGTCTGGCGCCCGCGACTCGCCGCGCACACATGACATTGACGGCACCATCTCTCAACGTCTGCTCGGAGCCTCAGCCAGTAGTAGCGCTTTCGGAGTTTGTCGATCGTTCGGTTTGCTCCCAGGTGTCCTCCTGAAGTACCGGCGTGCACTTCCTCCAAGACTTCCGGGACCTTGCTTCGGGGAAGTACCAACTGTTCTCTCTGCGTCTTCCCATCAGGCGGTTCCCATACCCGGAACAGCATGCCCTCTCTTGTCTTCAGTGAGTCCCATTGGGCCCAGTACGACTTGTAGGTGGCGCTCCTCGGTGCGATGTCCTCCCAGGTTGGTCTTGTCCCTGCCTCCACTTCCCTCAAGAGTGGGCCCAAATCTGCGTCCGCCAGCTGCTCCCTCCTCAGGCCTGCGCTATCCCAGCCGTGCGTCGGCACTGCCGTGACTACTCGGACTGTTGCGGCACGCTCCTTCTCTTCCACTCTTGTGCATTGGCCGCTCTCCTCTGGGCAGGGTCTTCGGGACATGGCGTCTGCGTTACCGTGGCTCTTCCCTCTACGATGTTCAGAGGTGAAGTCGTACTCCTGCAGCCTCTGAACCCAACGTGCTGTCTGGCCTTCCAGGTTTCTAAAGCTCAGTAGCCAGGTTAAGGCGGAGTGGTCAGTCCTCAGGTGAAATGGCTGGCCATACAGGTACTTGTAGAAGTGCTCCAATGTCTTTACTCCCGCCAGTAACTCTCACCGGGTGACGCAGTAGTTCTTCTCTGGCTTGGATAGCGTCTTGCTGTAGTAGGCTATTACTCGCTCATGGTCGTCCTGGACTTGCGATAGGGCGCCTCCAATGCAATGGTCACTGGCGCCAGTGTCCACAATGAAGGTGCCACCTGGTGACCACCTTAAATACCTCAAAAGTATGTGAATTCATTTTCTTCATTTCATCTCTTAATGATCTCCAGAGATGATAATCGTAGGCAGTTAGGGGATCTAGTTGCTGATAACTATCGTCAAACACTTGTCATATTGCCTGGAATGAAAGAGCTGCATGAGCCATTGCTCAGCCCTACTGAAAATGCAACTACAGATACTCCAAAGAGTATTTGTCTAATCATAGCACATAGAATATAACAAGCACAATCAGAAAAGTATAGATAAGAAACAAACTACTATTTTCTTACCTCTTTTGATATCTAGATTTAAAAATAAAACACAATTTGGGTTCATATATTGCTTAATTAGTGCACAGCTCTATGTTATTTAAAATCATGTCCCATTTGAAGTCAAACAAGTATTCGTCTAGTAAACAAGATCCCAGGTATGGTGCCTCGCTGACACACACCCCTTCCCTTTTCTTATGCAGTTGCATCCTGACAGTTCCATCTGCATTCGAGGCCGGTGACTGCTATTTAAGTAATATGGGTCGAAAACGTCTTGAAAGTACAAAAGAAAAGAGAGAAATTTGCATCAGGTTATTTAAAAAAGGAAAATATTTTCAAGAAATTGGAGAAGCCATTGGAAGAGAAGACTATTATATACAGGTTTGATCAGAACAAAACTTAAGAAAATCAATCAAGGAGCAGTCATCCTTCAGTCTATCAGAGATGGAGAAACGACAGTTACTTAGACAAGTCAATTCACCAGTGATACACTAGTGAACCAATTATCTGCTGAAACATTTCTGCTGATGCCATAGATAGGTTCAGTTAGTCTTAGCACTACAGCCTCTGTGGAATTATTTTAATAATAATGTCCTCAGTACACACCAACACATGGTACCTGTCGCATTGTTTTCCATATAATGTGCATTGGCAGACTATGTATGAAACTTCTCTGTCCTGGACACTCGATGGTGGAAGCCTTGAACCGCTAGTCTTTTCATCAGATGGCGAAGGTCATATTCTGCTCTCATCCATTCTTTGTTGATCATTGCATCTGTATCATAAAAATCTTGCCATATGTCATTTCATTTGCCTTCCAGCTTGTTCAGTAGATCATAGTATGCTGCTGTGCAGGATGAAAGCCTGTTGAGTCATTGAGGAAATGTTTATAGACTTGAAGCTTTTCTGGCATTGATTATGAACGATTTCTTCTCGGGAGATCAGGAAAGGTTCACTTGCAAGATATACCAGGATATATACCAGTTGAGTTGGAGTATATTTTGGCATAATGGTTTTTTTTGTAGAAAAGTTCCTTTGATATTTTCTATGTCTTTCAGATTCGATTTGCCAAGATGTTCTCATATAATCTCTAAACCATATGTCAGAATGGGCAATATTTTTAAGCGGAGCAGAATCAAAGCTGTGGTCAATGATAATAATTGTCTTAAATTTCTTATGCCACTAATTGCCTTCATTGCTGCTGCTGTCCACTCTTTGATGTGCATAGTGTATACAAATCCTTTGGTTTGAAGGGTGATTCCTAGGTACTTAAAATGTGTTAATGTTGTAATGATGTCTGCTTATATGTGATATTGTCAGTCGCTGTCAGCTTTCCTCCTTTCCTGAAAGTCATTACCACAGTTTTGTCTTCATTTAAGTTTAAATCATTTTTTTTCTGTCCATTTGGTCAGTTTGTCAATAGCTACCTGTAGGTTTTTTTATGCTTGGTGATACTAGGGCCATATCATCAGTGTACATATATATTTTTACATTTTTGGTATCAATGGCTTTCGGAATTTCTGCTGTGGTTGGCTTCATTAGGGGATGATTAGCAATTCAGACGGTAAAATGTCTACAGGATGATACCCAAACTGAACTGCAATATACAAGAGGGAAACTACATGATGTATTTATTGACCACACAAAAATACTAGCAAGAAACATCATTGAAATAAATGATGCAGAATTATTCTGCGAATATGGTCTGTCTGGCTGCTGTCCACAACAAATTTACATATTAGTGGTGTAAAACAGTTTTGCATCACTCAAATGGAATGTTTTTATGCCATACAAGTTTGGCGTAGATGGTATACATTGTCTAAAATCACATAACAATAGCCAATTTGTCCAATACCAATGAATACCATTTGATATTCACAATGAAGTACTGATAGCTTCTTCCACAAAGCAATATTCCAGAACTTATTAACAAAGAAACCACCAGAGAGAGAACAGACAACAACAGATGCCAGTTGGAAAGAGATTGAAAAGGGAGCCGAATGTCTTTGAAACTAGTCTCTCATAAATATAAACAAGTAAGTGATGAGTATTAATAAACCAACTACAAATAAATATTAAAAGTAGAAGCATTATTAACAGTGAAGTATTCTTCATATTTGAGTTTGATTTATGAGTCACTATGTTTACACTCAAACTTCACTTACTTGTTGTATAATGGAAACGTTTTCAAGATCATTCGATCTCATCCTCAGCTGTTTGGTATCACAAACCAAAGAAGCAATTTGAAACAAAAAGACCTCTCAATTATACAACAACAAGTAAGTGAAGTTTGAGTGTAAACATAGTGACTCATAAATCAAACTCAAATATCAACTACAAATAGTTTCTGAGAAAAGAAGAACTTGTCATTAACATGTAACGAGCTTAGGCACTAGGGGCCTGCTGGACCTGTACGACACCTACTTGCTGATTCGTCATTCTTGCAGCTATAATAATAAACAGATAAGTTACACAGCAAACATTTGAGTAAGGTTTAATGATAGATGTCCTATTAATCAAGGCTGCATGGGTAATCAGCCTTGTCAGGTTTATGAATTTTGAGCTTTCGGCTATGGAGTTAGAATGGCCGAAAGCTCAATATTCAGAAATCTGACACGGCTGATCACCTGCGAAGCCTTGATTAATAACACTCACCGTGAAAGCTTCAAGTCATACATTAGATATTCTAGTCAGGCAATTACATATGTGCGTTCATTTGCAAACTACAACATTTAAATAAAGCTAGGGGACCTCTCAGGCCTTGTGCGACCAACAGAGGGTTAAATGCCAATACGAGTGGCAAAAAACTTAATAGTAAAACAAAAATTACCCATGAAATTGTGCTAGTATGGGCATATATTGTTATTTTTTACTCACCTCTTGAAATCAAATGCAATATGAGCTGGTACAACAACCTTATCTTTTCTATATCCATGATAGGTTTTGGTAGGTTCAGAGTCTTCATATTCCACGGCCAAATGCCAACCATGAAGTAACCCAGTAGGCAAACTGCACAAATGCCATGAAATTCAGGGCGTAGAATTAGATGCATATAATTCAGTTGCACATATTTTTAGTTTTTCCTGTATTGAGGACCATTGTATAAAGGATCAGTTAACAAAATGAAAGAACAGTCCTCAGAATATGTTGTCATTTCAATTCTCGTCATATGGTCAGTGGCCTTTGATCAAGTGATAGCTAGAGGCAACCTCCTGGTAACATTCATTACCTCCACATGAGCTAATCAGAGTGAGGGCTAGGGCTGACTTAAAAAAATTCCACCCTAGAGCCAAGAATTTAGCCATGGATATCCATAAATACCCTCTTCTTTATTCATATTTTAGAACTTAATACTGTGAAAAATGCAAGTCAGTCGGAGAATTCATTGTTGTGCTGACTTTTGCCATTGTAGCTCAGTGGTTAGAGAAAACAGATGGAGACTGGAAGTTCCACATTCAAATCCTAGCTATGGCATTGAATTTTTCAGTCTTGATTCTACATTTCCAACACCTTGTCCTATGCACAACTAAGTGTGGAAGAATTATTTCATTTTAGAACATTACTTTCAATATTGCCTACATACACCAAATAGAGCACGGAAATATCATTGATGATAGAATTGCAATTATGGGCATAAGAAATTTGTAGTTGTCTGAAAACAGCATCTGTGTATAATTTTCTTTGGTTACGCAGGAGCCTCAACATAAATCATTCTTATGTTAATGAAAAGGGTGGATGTTAAATGTTATTTATGCACCAAATATTACATTTAAATTGTTTTCTGCACACAGATCCATAACTTAAAATGTTATAACTAAAGGCTGGTGGCATGTGCATTTTCCCATAGGTATATTGCACATGTATTGTACTGTTATCCCTCGCACATGTAAACAACTCCAGGTAGGTACAACCTGACTGTGACAGGTACAAGAAGAAGAAACAAAACAGTCGCATTATACTACTACACCTTGATCTTACGTCTGCATACACTTACAAGGCAATGCTTCACTAGTTCGCAGAATGCTGTGTTATGTTGTTTTGGACATTTGCTCCCGTGGCAGTTGTTTGCACATTTGATGGTTGTGCTGTACATCTGACATCATTCATACTCTGCATCCAGCATGCAACTTGTATTGCATACAAGCACACATCTCTTCGGCCTTTAGTTATAACTTAGAAGACAACTTTTTAATTTTAATGAAATGTTTAAATTTAATAAAGATAAACATTCAATAAACTATAATAATAGCCACTGATTAAACTATGGTTAACTTTTATTGTTACATATAATGTCAAAGATAAGTGATATTAAGTCATTAGCTATTATTGCAGTTTATTGAATTATATTTGCTTCAGTGTTAGTTGCTTAATTTTTTTACTTTTATGCATATTCTTTAAACTGTAAAAGTTTCATGACAGAGCCTCAAAGAACTCAGTTATAAAATACAAATAACTCTCTGAAGCCAAGGGAGACATAGTTCTCAAACTACCACACTCGCTGCTCTTGAACTGATTTGCATATCTGGCATGCATTATTCTCTCTTCCTCTTATGACATCTGAGTAAATTAAGACGTCTCACAGGATTTCATAGAAGTTAAAAAGTGTTTTTACAGCAATTACCACTCTTTTCTCAGAAACTGGAATCACAATGTGGATTCTATGCATTTATGACAGTTTTAAGTCTCAGAAAAAAAATATATATATATTAGGCAGGCTTCTTTGTGGTCCTCTGTTAAGTACAAAAGAAACTCCTGTGATGTTACTTTGCACCCAATAATGGAACTTTCCCATTGGTGCCTGAAGGCTATAATAGGGCAGCAAGTCCCCTAATTGTACCCAATATGCCATCACAAGATCCTCTTCCATGGCTTATGATGAAGAAACGCCTTTCAGCTGTCACTTGAAAATGTGTTTTTGATACACCAGATTAACAGTTTTTCTTATTCTGAAATGATATATTTTTATATACAATATAATAATTTGTAACTTAAAACTTATCATATAAGAAATGATTAAACTTTTCTTATAAATTGAACAGGATCGTGATTTCGTGAAACTTTTTTTGCATCCTCAGCAAGAGTCATATATTTATTTACTTATGAAAATTCTGTTGTAGGTTGCTGATAAGTTGTTTTTTATACAGGTGGACTTCAGGACTGTACGAAATAAGTATTCTGATATAATTGGGAAAAAAAAAACTGTATGTTCCAGATTATTCTTAGCTTTCTTATAGTAAATAACAAACAGATGGATTGTTGCATGAGACCATCTAATAGAATTGTAATTTTCAAAGTAACAACTGTAACTCCACACGTTGGATTACAGTTTTCAGATGTTTGATTAATTGAGCTTCTATGAAATTGTATGCTTTAAATTTATTCAGACCAATAAGGAAATTATTGACATAATTTTCAGTATTGGCTTTTACCACAATCATAATCAGAATCATCACTCTGTTAATAGTTTTCTCCTTTCTATACACAACTTCTTCCATTACATTTTTCTTTTGAAAGGTATAGGTCAAGAGAGGGAGCTAGATAAATGTCCATTGTGTGGAGAAGAGAATGCAGATTTCCATTGTATATTAAATTGTAGTCAAACAAAGATATGGAGAGAGCAGTCTTGGCTACGTAAATGGGACAGTTTGGGGGGTGAAGTAATAATTAGAAAAATGTTGTCAGTAAAAGGAGAAAAGAACAGGAGAAATATAGGGAATTATTTAGGGAAAGTTAAAGAGAGATGGCTAAGAACAGTTAAGAGAAAAATGTAGAGTGAGATAGGTGAAATGGCAGAAAGTGTAAAAAGGAGCAGAGGGCCTCCAATACACAAAAACCTAGGGTTAGGTGTATGGGGACCGAATTACTATTCAATGGTGGGCAACATGATAACATGATAGGATTTTCAGGATTTAGGAATATATGGCATATTTCAGTATGGATTTTATAATTGTAATCTTGATTTTGTATTTCCATTTGTTGATGTAAAAGGAAATAAATTACTATTACTATTACTATTACATTTTTCTTCAATAATGAACTTAGAAGTTCTGAAACAATTGCATTCCCTGGGCATCTTTTATGTCTATCTAGATAATAATTAGATAAGAGCTCTTAATAGATTACTTTTTGTATTATGAACGCAACATTCATTTCATTTTTATCATTATGGTTTCTATGTTTTGCAAACACATTAATATGTTTAATATTTTCACAACAGTGCATATACAAACATTATGAGAATTCCAGTGGCTCCCAATAGTACTCAGTATTTTAGCCTCAGTTTTAAAGCCTGAACATAAATTTCTTTAAGATTGGCTGAAATCAGCCATCTCTTATACTCTTTGACTAAGCCTTTAATATCAACCATAATTTGGTATATCATCTTAACAAATTTTGTAACTTTGTCAGGTATGTGACAATTGTATTTTCTATGCCCTTATTGTTTTTAGTAATTTTTGTTTTGCAAGCTACAGAAAAATGTCACTCTCGCACATTATTTTGTATTGTCACGACTATAGTTGTGGTGACTAGGGAAATAGCTAAGTTGGAGTTTAGAATGGTTGAGCAATAACAAATGCTTGGCTTAACAATAACAAGTAATGAATTTGTGCATACTTCCGTTGTGCTGTTGTTTGGTTTACAAACAGGAGAGCTTCGTAAGCTAACTACTAACAACATTATTGTTGGATAGTTACTCACTTGTAGGTCTTACTATGAGAGATGCGTCGATAATGAGTGGTCGAGTCCAGTATGCCACACCAAAGGTCCGGGCTAGAATCACATTCAAAACAGATAGAGAGCGCCCACATCGATCCTCATGTCCAGTTATATGGTTTGAGGCATTTCTAGAAGCACTTTGCAACTTGACAACGGTAATACCAAATATGGCCTGCCATCGCCCAAATTTCAAATTGAAGCTGCCAATAAACATAGTTCATTTGCATTGTTCCAGAATCTCCCGTATGACATGAGCAGGAGCAAAGCTCCACATTACTCTGTGCAACTCTGCACTTACGCCAAAGGAAGCTGATTTCATTGTAATTTACACAGGATTTGTCATAGGAAAGAAGAAACCGCAGTGTATCTTTTACTTACTAAATTTAACAAAGCTTCTGTATTTGAATAAGTGCAGTCAGATTGAAAAATTCAATGCCATAGCCGGGATTTGAACCACGAATCTCCTGGTGTCGGTCCATTAAACGTGGTTTACTGTGAAAATATCAGTCCGTTGGAGAATTTAATGTCATGCTGGCATGTTGGTCATAGTAGCTCAATGGTTAAGAGCAACTGGATGGAGACTGGGAGATCTGTGGTTCAAATCCTGGCTATGGCATTAAATTTTTCAATCTGACTACCTATTCAAATCATCGCCTAAACACAACTAGTGTGGAAGAACGATTCATTTCCATCAAAGCTTCTCTACTTTAAGAAACTGTAAATTGAAATTCCTACTCAATCTTGAGTGTCCTAATAAAATATTCTCAAAATAATATAAATTATAGCACTCACAGTCACGCATGTGACAGTATTCAGTGTATCTTTTAGTAAGATATGTAAGAATCTTGTATTTTGCATTAGCAACTTATCTTCACAAATTTTTCCTTGCATGTTGTAATTATTTCTTCCCCATCATTGTGGTCGCTGCACACACTGAATACTTCACTAATAGCTTCCTTAACCATATTGGCTTATTTTCAAGCATGTGATTTGGTATAAGAAAGCTTTCATTTGGAGATAGGTGAATCACAGAGAGGAATTAGAATTTGTTTTATATTACTGATTGCTCACTCGCTTGTGTTTCTGGCACTATATATTCAACTTCACGTGATTTTTTTCTCCCTTCATTTGTTTCAGTTTCTTCTACATTACTAATTTTATAGACCTTCTTATGATGATTACATATCAGAGCAAATTCATTTAAATTACATAACTAATTTTGATTCCTTTCATCACATGATATTAAATTTCGATCTGCAATTACAAGAAAATCTGTGACAGGAATTTGCAGGTTTCACCCTTTTGCTTATGCATCAAATGTCACTTATCCCTGAATTTGTCTTCCATCCGTTGCATCGTGTTAACCTAAAGTCAGATCATTCTTATTTTTATAATTTAATAACAGCCATAGCTTGGCGCTTTCTTTCAAAAAATTCAGATAGTAGCATTTGTGAGAGTTTATCTTGTAGACAATAAAATAACATATGTTAAAAAGGGTTGAATTTGGAAATATGAATAATTATTTGTTTCAGTATCACCTTTCCCCTTATCCTAAACTATTAGTTTTAATAGTCTGTAGTAGATTTTAAATATGGAAATTCTCTTTAGAATCATATTTATTGGAAAATTGCAATATAATTTTTCGTTTTAAAATATGCATCACAAGGTCTACTAAATTTCCCCATTTGCCTCAGTCGAATCACCAAGGTTACACTATAGTATGCAGTTCAACATTTTTTTATGATGCTCTTGTCATCAGTTTATCACTGTTTCACTGTGGAGAGCGAGCTTTTGTCAGATTCATTTTGCCGTCAATACAATAGGATGTGAAATAACCACTGTAATGGAAGGAATGAGGTTAACAATTAAATGAAAATGAGATATGATCTTATATAAACAGTAGTTTTAATAAGTAATTATTCAACAAACTCCTGTGTTACATTTCTTGTGTAAGCAGAAAAAATGGTAATAAAGATGGTTGTTGTGCATAAGGCAGGAGTAACAGTTTTTTGCGCCAAAAGGCAATACAAGTTCATGCACTTAGGGTATAAGATATGCAATGGTAGAGGACATCTCACATCCTGCGCTATATGAGAGATCCAACCCCCAAAAGGTTACACGGGCACAAGCTGCAGAGATGTATGGAAGTCCCTAACAGTTCCAGGCTCGAAGACCTGTCCCACTTTTGTAGCATCCAGACATAACCACTAATAAGTAGCTCTCTAATTTGTCCATGGGGAATACCATTTCCTTTAAGCAAGCATCTGCTCCATCTGTATCCAGTGCTACCATAAGCCAAGAAGCCTAGAAGTTCACCTGAAAAATAAGAAGGAAACCGAATGAAAGGGAAATGATGTTAGATAAAAAATCACCTACCATCCTGCAAAAACCACAGAATACCTAAGGTCAGAGTGAGCATTCAGGTAACCCAGGAGCTCTTGAGTACAAGCCTCTTATGTTACAACAGAGCTGTCTTGCTCAGCTACTTCTCATACTTAACTCATCTGCATCTGCTTTCTGTCAGTTTTTGTAGGTACATTCTTAGGCGACAACAGTGTTTGTATTGATAGATAGTCAACATGAAAAATTCAATGCCATGGCCTGGATTTGAACCATGGATCTCCTGGTTTCCGTCCAGTCGCTCTAATGCATCTAACCCATTGAGCTACCATGTCCGATGTACCGTCCTGACATTAAATTCTCCAGTTGACTCATATATTACCCCGGTAGAGCACAAGGGGCTCTCGCATTTGAGATACACCGTTTGTGGCAACTTACTATTGTAAGTACTTAAGTCCCAGGCTTCATCATTTAACTCTTATTAGTTTAGTTAATTGATGGAAATTAGTCATTTCTTCACACTAGCTGTGTATAAGCTAAGGTCTTTGATAGATAGAGTCAACATGAAAAGTTCAATGCCATGGTCGGGATTTGAACCACGGATCTCCTGGTTTTCGTCCAGTCGCTCTAACCCATTGAGCTACCATGGCCAATGTGCCGTCCTGACATTAAATTCTCCAGTTGACTCATATATTAGCCTGGTAGACCACAAGGAGCTCTCGCATTTGAGGTACACCGTTTGTGGCGACTTACTATCGTAAGTACTTGAGTCCTTGGCTTCATCATTTAACTCTTATTATTTTAGTTATTTGATGGAAATTAATTATTTCTTCACATTAGCCATGTATAAGCTAAAGTCTTTGATAGATAGAGTCACCATAAAAATTCAATGCCATGGCCGGGATTTGAAACACAGATCTCCTGATTTCCGTCCAATCGCTCTAACCCATTGAGCTACCATGGCCAATGTACCGTCCTGACATTACATTCTCCAGTTGACTCATATATAGAGTTAAATGATGAAGCCTGGGACTCAAGTACTTACGATAGTAAGTTGCCACAAACGGTGTATCTCAGATGCGAGAGCCCCTTGTGGTTTACCAGGGTAATATATGAGTCAACTGGAGAATTTAATGTCAGGACGGCAATTTGGCCATGGTAGCTCAATGGGTTAGAGCGACTGGACGGAAAGCAGGAGATTCGTGGTTCAAATCCCAGCCATGGCATTGAATTTTTCATGTTGACTATCTATCAAAGACCATAGTTTATACACAGCTAGTGTGAAGAAATGATTAATTTCCATCAATTAGCTAAAATACTTGTATTGCCTTATTTTATGACCATTTTATGATTTGAAACTAAAACTTAGTTGAAGACATCAGAGCATCCGCTTGACTGGAGTACATGTGCATTTTGTGATCAGTTTATTGCTTGGATGAGAAACAATGCAACAGTGACTTTCATTTCATTATTTTCAAAGTGCAATTCACTTAAAAATGTTAGGAATGCTGAAGCCATCAGTTGATAAGCTTTATTAATTTCAAAAACAAGTTAATTTCTGCTGTGCACAAGGAATTTTAATTCAGCAACACTAAATAAAAAAATTGATGGCAGTTAATGAGCTTAATGGTTAAAGTAAATGATGGATAGTCAAGGTGTTATTGTATGCCTTCAGGGATCACACCATTATTACTTTTGGTTTGAAGCTTTCTCCTATGTTACACATAGAAATTAAGCTTGTTCTCATGAGCTACCAGCAGAAACATTTAACATGCAAAAAGCAAAGCAGAATGAGCAATTTAGGTTTGACTAGTGGAAAGATGAATCATTTTTGTCAAACTCATTACCATGTGTAAGATTTGAAGCGCATACTTCTGGGTTTCCATGCCAGTGCTCATACAAACATAGTTGTGTGAATGTTACAACCTCAAAGGCAGCTTACTAATGCAACCACTTTTGATATGAGAGTTCTACTGGTTTTCTCTTTAATAATGTGACTGGCAGACCACTGATATTTCTTTTATGTTCATGTTTCTCAGCATCCTATTCTATATTGAACATGAAAGATCAGAGGCCTCGTAAACAGGCTTGAGGTTCTTTTATGTGCCGTATGTCTTGGGACCACCAGTGCCCATACTATAAAAATCCATTTATGCAGTAGTAGAATCTCCTAGATAATATTAACAATGTGAAATAATGTTTTGTGTGTGCTAGATTATTAAAATGTGTTTAAAATTATGCCCCTGTGCATCTGAACATATTATTGAGCACTCGATAAGCTTCTGCAGGCAAACTAATGGAAGCACACACCAGATACTATCTTCTAGTTTGTGGAGATTTGTTGCACATGGATTTTCATCTTAGGTTGAGCTCCTTAGTCATTGTGCGATCAAAATACTCCCATAGACTGAATTGCGCTATGTAATGTCCCACATAAAGTAATCAAATACATGAATTCTCTGATGTAAGGAATCAAATGATTCACATACCAATCTGAGTTAATGGTTTCATCAACAAAGATTGTTCATGCAATTCTTGTTGTTCAATGGGTAAGAGCGATTGGACAGAAACCAGAAGATCCATGGTTCAAATCTTGGCCATGGCATTGAATTTTTCAGGTTGACTCTATACATTTCAAGTTCTTAAACCTCAGTGCTAACCATGACTTCAACAGTAACATAGTAAATAAATTAGCTTGTATAGATAGTGAATGGGCTTCTGAAATTACTTCAGAAAATATGGAGGAGTTTTTGCATTTTTATAGTGGTTTGGATATTGATGACGAGTTTTCAGATTTTTAGGGGGTTGTTGAGGATATAGGTAGAAGTGAGGAAGAAAATGACTTGCTTACTTCAGTTCATGAAGAATCAACATTGTAGAGTGGTCAAAATAACTAAAAAACAAATAGACATATCTTACAAGCGCACCCTATGGTGTACAACCACAAACTCAGTTTACTTCTGACAGCCTTGGGAAAGGAAATCGTGATCGTGTAAGAAACTACTTTTTATTGACACACAATTACAAAGAAAAACAAAAGCCTTACACTAGATGCTCATAATATATATAGTGTCACTAAACGGGCGACAGGTGCTGCAGTTATTTATTCTCCAACAATTTATATTTTCATAATTTTATTTGTTATTGCGAACTTAGTATCTCTCATTGTTACAAAAACAAATGTATGTGCAAGTTGGGTGAAGAAAGACCTGGCATCTAAAGGCAAAATAGGGCCTGAAAGTAGAATTAAGAAGTGGAAAGAACTTACACTGAATAAGATTTACAGGCTACTTGGTGTAATTATGCTTATGGGTGTTATTTGTAAACCTATGTTAGACATGTACTGGTCTACAGATGACATGCTTTGTATGGATCTAGTAGATCAAATACTTTGTGATTCTTTACAAAAAATAGTAAAAGTTGAACATAAACCTTTCATGGTGAGTGTTGTTAATCGTAGCTTTATGGCTGATCCCCCATGAATCTATGATTAACAGTAAAATTTTACAAAACTGTATTTTACACCAGCTGGATATAACCATATACAATTGTTTACTAATTTGGAGAGCTGTAAACCTATTCAAGACAGTGACCCACCTGGACTTCTGCATATCAATAACTCGGAGCCTAATTGAGAACTAGGCAGGAATGCAGTATACAGATGGGTGGTGTGAATCCAGTAGATCAGGTATCACAGACATATCAAGCTTTATGAAAAACAGTTAAATGGTATAAAAAATATTTTTACACCAGTTGTATCTAACCATATGCAATTATTTAGTAATTTGGAGAGCTCTAAATCCATGCAAGACAATGAAGTAACTAGTCTTCCGTATATCAATAGCTCTGACCCTAATTGAGCACTATGATATTCAGAGGCCTCTTCATACTAGGAGTAAAAAAACCATAACCCCAGTACCCCTTAGACTTGTAGGAAAACACTTTCCTAAAACGGTACCACCCTTAGCAAAAAGGTTGCATCGTTTCGTAAATGTCTGATGTATTGCAAAAATGGAGTTGGCAAGAAAGCCAGTGATTATTGGCATGACACCATGTCTGTACATAATGTTATTCCCATATTACATCATGTCGACATGCAAATGCTAAGCATAAGGTAGTCTACAACAGGTCATTAAGATTGATACTACTATGAGTAGTTGCCAATCGAAACATTGAAATTAAATCTGGTTTCAATTAGGATTAATTATATATTGAACTACAAAAATTGTTTTTATTGATTCTAAAATCTCTATAAGCTAAAAATGAAAAGATGAAACAGACATGAAAACAGTTGTTATTACAGGATTCAAAACATTTACCTTCAGCTTTCATAGTGATACTGTTTGCAGCTGATTCCCATACTATGTTTGAGTTTACCTTGGAGGATGGCAAACCTTGATGTTTCTTCAAGTACCATAAGAGTGAAAGTGGTGAGATGAGAGCTTTACATTGGAATCTCTTCATATGACATTCAGTGTGTGTGTGTGTGTGTGCGTGCGTGCGTGCGTGCGTGCCCAAGATTGTAATGCTTAAAGGCTGGAGGGATGTGTGCTCGCATGCGATTCAAGTTAGCTGGACGCAGGGTATGAATGACGTCAGATGGAGAGCACAGCCATCAAATATGCAAACAACTGCCACTAGAAGCATTGCGTTGCAAGTGTATGCAAATGCAAGGTCAAGGTGTAGTACAATGCAACTGTTTTGTTTTTTTCTCGCTGCACCTGTCATGGTCAGGTTGTACCTACCTGCAGTTGTTTACGTGCACAAGGGATAACAGTATAGCCCATGTGCAGTATGCCCATGAAAAAACACAAATGTCTCTGGCCTTTAGTAATGATTATGCATATTTTTGGAGGAATTTAGTAAGAGTGACATCCATGTTAATTGAAAAAACTATTTGTAGTCGCTTTTTTACACTCTGTCACTTACATTTTTAGTTTTTGAGGGACTAAAGCTGTTGCTTTCATTTTCAACCTTGAATGTCTGACTAATGTCTGTTGTCTTCTCTCTGGTGGTTGAACTATGAACTTCTGTATCTAATTATCAACTGGTGGGAATCCAAGGCAAAATGTTATATTGGATCTGTGAATTCATTATTCAATGCTTTATTGCCACCAAATATAATGACAAATTATTAAAATATCAAGTGACACTCCATGGTGTACCTCAAGGTAGAGTATCCTTAGTACCACACTCTAATATAATATCAATGATCTTCCATGTCAGTTACAAAAAGTACAATCTAAAGTCCTAATGTTTGCAGATGATAAAGTCTTATGGAATTCTAAACCAAAAAATCAAAGTTAAGAGTTATTACGAAAATATAGCCCAGTAGTCCTTGATAACATTACAGAATTTAACATGTAATTTAATGAAAGTTAATATACAGAAAACAAATTATACACTATTCACACTAAAGAAGAAATCATTAAATATTTCCCTTTAATTAAAAGGAAAAGCTCTCACAGAAACATGTGAAGCCAAATATTTAGCTATTATTTTGATACAAAATTAACATGGAAAAAACGCATTGATAATATATGGGGGGAGGGGGGACAGAAAAAATTACCACTGTTAAAGAGATTGGCAGGCAAGAAATGGGTAAGCAGTATGCATACTTTAAATACTGTTTACAAGATTTATATTAAACCAACAGTTAATTATTGTGAAGGGATATTAATAACTTCAAATATAAAAAACTTAATATTCTGCAAAATCAAATCCTTTGCCTAGCAACTGGAGCTATCAAAACTACCTCAGTACTTGCTCTACAAAGTTTAACAAATAATCCAAGATATGATCTTGACATTGTGGAAGTAGCCATCATACAATATGAAAAATGAATCAGACTACCTTATAATGACAGGGAAAGAAGAAAGTCACAAGTAAACTTAAAAACTCAACAGTTTTCGTACTGAAATCAAAGAAATAGAACAAAAATTAGAACTTCCTTACCTAAAAGAAAACTTACAAACAAGTATCAACCCTTTAGAACTATTTGATATTGAACACTATTACACTTAGCTGAAGAAATCACAAAATCTGAAACCTCTTCATGTGTCCTGAAACATTAGAAATATTAAATTTAAGATATCCTGCCAATGAATGGCTACATGTTTACACTGACAGCTCCAGCTTACCAAATAATGGTGCTGCTGGCACTGGTGCAATATGCCTACTCTTCTCTTTCTACAAAATATTAAGTTTAAATTCTACAAATTTTGATGGAGAAATTTTAATAATACTTCAGAGCTTACAAAATCTTTTATATCACATAAATACATTTGAAAATGCATTATTATCTGACTAAAGCAGCTATAATATCCATAACATTTGACATAACACCTAAAAACCTAAATATTGCAGAATGTCGCAAAATCATAAAAAAATTAATTTAAATAAGAGTACTTCAGTGGATACCAGCACATTGCAGAATTCATGATAATGAAACAGCTGACTTCTAGCCAAAAAGACAGTTGTCAAACTCATTTGAACCACTCAGGTATCGCGATAAAAAAAATAATTATATCAACATATTGTGACTTTGTGGGTTCGTGAAATGGAAAGTCCAATTTCACCACTCAAAAATGTTCTTTATTTCCACCGACTTAGAGTTAAACACTTGCCAATTACACAAAATTACGTAATGCACACAATTACGATTCACCAGTTCGTCCGTTATCGTTCCGATGCACGTACACGGAGCTACTTCACTAGCACGTCAAACACTGCCTTCTTACACCAAGAACTGTCCTCACTCACACACACTAACCAACTGATTGACCAACTCAACTCCGTCTGTCTGTAACCTTCTTTATATAGGAATATCGCCGGTTTCTAGTGACCAGGAGAATGTTCCAGATTACGTAATTTCTGGAACCAGGTGGACAGAAACAGACGGCACACTGATGTTTTTCCTCCCAACCACTGCCTGTCACCACTACAAGACAAACGAGGGGGAGGTGTGGCTAACGCGGTCCTCCCCCTGCCTTCCGTTCCCAGCTGGTTCACTGGGTGTTCCAGCGCTCCCGTTACACTGCTCCCTCCTCAAAGCTGTTCGCCTCGAACAGCCCCATCGTAGCGTGCGAGGCGGTCCAGGTGTACCACCAGCATCTGCCCGGAGTCTGAGCCAGAAGTAGCGCTGCCGTAGTTTGTGAATCATTCGGTTCGCTCCCAGGTGTCCTCCTGAAGTACCGGCGTGCACTTCCTCCAAGACTTCCGGAACCTTGCTCTGGGGAAGTACCAACTGTCCTCTCTGCGCCTTCCCATCGGGTGACTCCCATACCCGGAACAGCACGCCCACTCTGGTCTTCAACGAGTCCCATTTTGCCCAGTGCGACTTGTAGGTGGCGCTCCTCGGTGCGATGTCCTCCCAGGTTGGTCTCGTCCCTGCGTCCACTTCCCTCAAGAGTGGCCCCAAGTCTGCGTCCGCCAGCTGCTCCCTCCTCAGGCCTGCGCTATCCCAGCCTTCAGCAGGCACTGCCACAACTACTCGGACTGCTGCGGCACGCTCCTTCTCTTCCACTCTTGTGCGCTCATGGCCGTCCTGGATCTGCGATAGGACACCTCCAATGCAATGGTCGCTAGCGTCGGTGTCCACAATGAAGGCGCCACACGGTTGTGGGAAACCCAAAATTGGAGCACTGCACAGGGTCCCCTTCGGGTGCTGGAAAGCGTCTTCGGCGTCCTCCGTCCACACATAAGGCCGGTTTTCCTCCGTCAGGCGGGTGAGGGGTTTTGCGATGTTGTCGGCCTTTTCCTCTAAATCATTAAGGCGGTCGTCTACTTGACCCTTCCGCTCGCCCAGCTCCGTCACGTCATCCCTCACGCCGGCCAACTGTTCTTCAAACTTGGCGGCGAGAGCCTCGTTCGCCACCTTCATTTCGGTAGCCGGACCGTCATTTGCTGCTCTCATTTCCGTGGTTAACTCGGCCTTCACTTGTTCCATCTTCTCGGCGATGTTGTCCCTAGCCGTCCTGATTAGTTTCAGTTCCGCGGCCAGGTTATTTCTAGTCTCCAGCTTCTCTGTTAATTCGGCCTGCATTTCTTCCATCTTCCCGATTAGTTCGGCCTTCATTTCCATCATCTTCTCCAAAAAATTTTCCAATGCCGCGTCCATGGTTGTAATGTTCGGTGATGTTGTTTTCCCGCTTCCTGACACCAGTGTGACTTTGTGGGTTCGTGAAATGGAAAGTCCAATTTCACCACTCAAAAATGTTCTTTATTTCCACCGACTTACAGTTAAACACTTGCCAATTACACAAAATTACGTAATGCACACAATTACGATTCACCAGTTCGTCCGTTATCGTTCCGATGCACGTACACGGCGCTACTTCACTAGCACGTCAAACACTGCCTTCTTACACCAAGAACTGTCCTCACTCACACACACTAACCAACTGATTGACCAACTCAACTCCGTCTGTCTGTAACCTTCTTTATATAGGAATATCGCCGGTTTCTAGTGACCAGGAGAATGTTCCAGATTACGTAATTTCTGGAACCAGGTGGACAGAAACAGACGGCACACTGATGTTTTTCCTCCCAACCACTGCCTGTCACCACTACAAGACAAACGAGGGGGAGGTGTGGCTAACGCGGTCCTCCCCCTGCCTTCCGTTCCCAGCTGGTTCACTGGGTGTTCCAGCGCTCCCGTTACAATATAATAAAAAAATTAAAGAAGGTAATATATTATAAACAAAAGGAAAACTGATAAAATTTATACAACAGGAGGACTAGAATCTGTACACTACCAAGAAAATCCTCTGTGGCAACTTTTAGACTCCTAACAGGCCATGTCTGTCTCAATAAACATTTATTCAGGATTGGATTAGTGAAACGTTCTCTGTGTCCTTTCTGTACATTTAAAGAAGATGTGGATGGAAGCCACCTACTCTGCTGCCCAACCTTTAGTTAATATACCAACATAACATCAAAATACTGGAGTGCAAGAGAGTGATTGGCTTCATTGCCAACTGCTTAACATTAGATACCAACCAAAAATATAGTAATGGCTAACAACTTATAAACCACTGACTGCCTTTATCATTTGTCAAAAATAGCTGAAAAGCCTATAATATGTCTAACACAACACAGAATACAGCAAAGTGAACTGAATCCTAATAACAAATTCCAATACAACTTCTAAACTTGCCCACAAAGTGCAACAAGCACCATCCTGAGATGAGCTTCTCTCTGCAATGTGGTAGTAGCATGACTGTCTTATATTCAAAAGGTCATAAGTTTGAACCGTGGTAGGCTAGGTAGGGTGTTTTCTCTTGTTTTCCCTTATCTTGAAAAGATGAATGTTGGGTAACATGTGTATCAAACAACTCTTTTAATTGTAAATAGTTCTTAAAATATAGTGAAACATGGTGTACATTACATAACACTAGATAAGAATATAGATCATCTTAAAATATCGGTGTAAAAAAAGGAGAGTTCATACTGATCCTTGCATTTTAGGAAGTATATAATTAGTTACCTCTTCAAATTAAGTTTGATATCAGCAAAGAATTGTTTTAAATTAAATCTAAAGAAGTATTTTATTCATAAATTTTCTATAAAATTGATTGTTTTTATCATTTTTATAAATATTTTTATTGGCTTTTAACATGTCTGATACTCTGTATGAGTATTGACAGTGTTAATTACAATACAGTACAGTTCAATAATACAAGCTGCTGACATGTATATACGGAAATTTCGTTCACATGTGTGGCTGGCCTGGGAACTTAACTTGTCACCAGGAGCAAGCTGATTTGCCCGCAGAGTTGAATACTCATAGTCCCATAAATGAATTAGCAAATAATGCCCATGTGCTGCCACACTTTTCTCACACCTTTTAACAAATTTTGCATTAATACTTGTCAATTCTTCATGGCCATGTACATATAACCATGCTTTGTCTGGAGGGAGGGAGTGAGGAAATAAATGAAACAAACAGTCAATTGACGTTATCCACCTCCCAGTTGCAGAAACATTATCACATGTTGCAATTCTGAACTACCAGTTACCTAAAGGTTTGCAATGTTACAAGTTTAATGGCATTCCACGCAGAGGTTTAAAAGGTTCTTAATTTCTGCTTTTCCAGAGATTACTTCAGTCTATCTTTTCTTTAACGTCACTGAGCTTCTCTTCTGTAACATCGTGGTTTAATTTTGGTTTCTTATGAAGAATAGATTCTGCTTCCCTAAATCTATACACAAGGTTAAAGCTATTTCTCTGTAAGGTGCACAAACTTCAGAGAATTTGTCAGTAAATCACATCTGACTTCTCTGGAAAGTTTGTTGTCACATAGTTACTATACATGAAGATTCTGTACGGTAAAGTACAGACTTTTTGGGCTAAAGTAGCATTAATCAGCTATAAAACTGAAACATATAATCTTATTTACCGAAAATCTCATTTCCATGTTGTGCAACTATTTTGGTGCCATCTCCTGTTTCATATTGAAGAATATGTTACCAGATGATACAGCTGTGAACTATGGGTTCTTTCTTGCAGAGTATGTATTCATGGATGTAAGAATAGACAACATCAGTTAATATAATTTTGAGTTGAACTCGTACTCGATGCTTCATATATTGCTAGTGTTTACCTAGAATGCATTTCGTTAGGACCTTCCTAATATCCTCAGCGGATGTCAACTATTGAATTTTGATTTGGATGGGATAGGGGCATCTCTGTTGTTCTCTTGATGAACTTGAAGTTTGGATTCTCTTCAAAGGTGGTGTCTAAATTGAACAGTTTTCCTTCATATTTTTTTATGAATTTCTTTTCCCACATGGTTAATGCAGTTGGACCGTAAAGCCTTATTAGTAAGTGGGTTTCTTGTTATATATCATGATTATCATTACAAAAATTGTATGCTACAGCTGCTTTGTCTATTTCTTTGTTCCTAAAATGCTCTTTAAGTCTAATATTCAAATCTCTTTTAGTTTTTCCAATGTAAAAGTTGTCACAGCCTTTGCAGTTTATCCTGTACACACCTGATCTTTTGTCTGTGGGTTTCTCCTTTGTTTTATGTGATTTCAAAAGGAACATCAGTTAAGTTTGGCTGATAAATTTAATTGCGGCTAATAAATAATCTATTTAAAGTAAGTTGCCAAGTACTATTTCCATAATATAAATAAAAAGTGTAAAGTGCTGTATATTGCTGAAACGCTAAGCAGAAAAGCTCCCTGCTATTGCCACCAATCTTGTGATAGCCTAAGTGCTATGGGATGCTGATAATAATCACAGTAAAATGTGCTAGACTGAAAGACATGAAATATATGAATTTTGGAACTGTATACTCTTTTTATCAGCAAAAGACCTGCCTACTGTATGATTAAAGATTTTCTCTTAAAGGTTTTGTGCAGTAATAAGTTAATAAGGGATTTTCCCCACTTAAGTTCCTACAAGGATTCTTCATTTAAAACCTAATGGGCACACAGCATTTTGCCTGTGCGCGATTGAATATGCCAAGCTGGCCTTGCTGCTACATAAACTCAGCTCATGAAGCATGTATAAACACTCGTACCTTATAGAATATGCTGGAAATGTTGCCCACCCTCAGCTAAACAAGCATTATGTTGGCAGAACACATTCTGAATTACAAGATAAAGTTGGGCCTCTGTTGTGTTTCCAGTTTCATTTCTAATATTTTGTTTTAGTTCTTCCAATATATGAGGATTTGTCTTGTAAACTTTGTGTTTCAGGTTACCCCACAAGTAAAAATCACAGCACTAATAGATCAGAGGAGCGAGAGGGTCATACTCTTATCTTCAAACACTTACCTAATTTTATTCATGGACTCCTTTGCTGTTCTGTCTTTGGCACCAATCAAGTGCACCACACACTTGGTCCCTAAAGCTGAGCATTAATGAGGATTAATAAGTGAGAATTACATGACAGTGCTCCTTTCAGGAAAATCTTGATCTGGGAACTTACCCCTCACATCAGAGTGAAGGAAGCTTTACAGTTGCAGTAACAAAAGTTTCTGTGTCAGAACACTAGTAGACCAATTATTCTAAATTGAACACAAGTCAAAATTTGGCAAAAAATCATACTGTTGGAAACAAGTTTCATGGAATTCTCTTAAGTCCCTTAAACTGGTGGAAGATCTGTCCATAGCTAGAGGTGAAGCCTTAGAGGGCCCCCTAGTAGTGAAACTAAAATGGAAAACTATTCTTGAAAAGAATTCTAAATATTGTTATCTAAACTATGTGACACCTAGCAGTTGCTGAAAATGGAACACTAAACAGTAATTATGAAAACATTTAGTATTTAAACTGTGTCCCTGTCATTTCATGTGACGTAGAAGGAAGTAATGTAAGCCATCCTGCTATGTAACAAATTGTACAAAGGTAGGCCAGAACATGAATTGTGTTTATTGCTCATGTGTAGTTATTTTTTGTATGTTGATTTTCATTGGACTACATGTACAAGTGTAAATTGGGGCCTGTATTTAAATAATAATAATAATAATAATAATAATAATAATAATAATAATAAAGAGGATAATTTGATAATTTTAAATGTTAATGCCTGTCAAATACATTTTAGGCAAATGGTTAAAGAAAAAAAGTAAAATAAGTTTTTAATTAGCTATTAATTGTAGTACCACTGAAAAAAAAAAATATATATAAAGCACAAACAGAGCATTATTAATTACCCGGAGAAAGGTTGAAAGAGGCTGTTCCAATATCCCTCTTTCACTAATCATTAATGAATATAGTTTCTGTCTTGTTCATTTAAGAGTCCTCTCACTTTTTTCTGGCTTATGCTTGCTCTCTGATAAAACCAGCAAAGCAATGGAAGTGGAGGGTTTATTCTAAAGAAATAAGTTTTAACTTGCTCATTGCATAATCCTAAGGCCTTCATCAATTTCCTCCCCTTTTGCTACTGCTTTCATTTTGAGGATAAGTTATTTATGTATTGGGATCTAAGTTTATTGTGGCTATTTTATGTTTAAAGGAGTAGATCTGTTTTGCACATACTTAAAAACAGAATAATACATCCAGCTGGTGAAAAAAGTAGTTAAATGTTAGTCAAAAGACAATTATGACAAATGTAATTAAATATCATTAATCCCAAAAATGTAAAATATCTGCAGATTGAGTTCAGCAGTGTACTGAAGAAAAGCAAGGAGTATACACAAATGTGAACAATTTTATTTCTTGTCATCAGGAACACTTTAAACTGAATTTTGCTTAATTCGAGCAAGCATCCTTAAAAAATTTTGTGAATTGCTAACTTAAATTATAGTACTGCACAAAGACAAACTTATGGAAATTGTCCATTTTATTTTTGCACAGACTATGTAGTAGGAATTTCTTAGGAATACCAGGAATACATTAGTGACAATAGTACATTAGCCTGCCCTCCTTCCCACACCCTTGCTGTACCTGCGATAGGGCTTGCAACTCCTGGCAGAAGGTTTAGATTAACACTTGCCTTTCTCAGTTATTAAGCTAAAGAAACAAATCGAGTGCATAATGTTGTTTAGTAAACCTACAATATTGTCAGGGAAAAGTAAGCATAAATTGCTTACAATACACGAGAAATTGAAAATTATCAAACAGTTGAAAATGGTGTTACCGTTATGTGTGTATGTGCAGAATATTTAATTGCAAAACAAACAGTTTCAGACATAAAAAAGAAAAAGTGTGAATTCTTATAATAATTTATTAAGTGTTATGTAAATGAGGAAAATTGTCAGGTCAAACGAATGCAGCAGCCGGTTGAACAAAAGTTACAAGATGCAGCATACAAGTGGTACGAACAATTCTGTGCAAAATTGCAGTGATGAGTGCTGAAATACAAGCAGCTGCTGCCAAATGTTTTGCAAAACAACTTGGTATCAATGGATTTTCAGCTAGTTCAGGCTGGTTATACAGATTCCTTAAGTGTGATAACATAGTGAACAAAAAAAATGTGTGAAAGAGTTAAAGTGCTGATATGTGAGCTTATTGACTCATTTAGAAAAAAACTAAAATCTCTCATTCAAGAAGAGAGTTAGATTTGCCTCATGCTGACGAGATAGATCTATTTTGGCGTGCCTTGCCCGAGAACATGCAAGCCTCCAATCCTTAAAATATATGCCTGGATGAAAAATTTGCATTATATGCTAATGGAGATAGAAGCTATAGGTATATGTAAGCCAGTTGTGGTAAAAGTGACAACCAATGGCTATTAAGAATGCAATGTCCTCATTGCCTGTGCATTACAATTAAAAAAATATGTGGTTATGGCAGACATCACCCATGATTGGTTTCACAAGCATGCTGTAACTGCAATAAGAAGGCACCAAGAAAATAAAAACCAAAATGATGTGAAAGGCATAATCCTATTAGATAATACACCTTCATATCTAGATGTAAAGAAACTTTGTAGTGCTGATTGTAAGATCAAAACTGTGTTCTTTGCCACCTAACACAACTTCCCTGATACAGCTGATGGGCCAAGGCATTATCTACACTGCAGTTTTATGTTGTACAGAAAAACATTCCTGTCTGAAGTTTTCAAAGTTGAGGAGCCTCTGATAGTGAAAATGAACGGATGGAAAAAACACTCTAGAATAGAAAATCATATGATTTCAGATCCATGATTTTCAGTTTTGCAGTTGTGGTAAACAGCATTTCGAACTCTACATTTACTAATGTGTGGAAGAAACTTTTTTGTGATGACAGTGTTGAATTAAGACACCAATGCAGTTGAATTAAATGACTTTCACCAAACACTGGCTGTGGGTGGCAAGAAAGCTGTCACAGTAGACAAGATCAAAGACTGGCTTGACAGAGATGAAGATCATCCAGGCTATCATATCATAACTGATAAAGACATTGTGGAAAGTGTAAACAATGCAAGGGACACTATAAGGCCTGCAGTATTAGAAGGCATACAAGGTGGAGCTAGGGAGGGCTTACCTAGAGCGTGTACTATCATAGATGTGCAGCATTGCCTAGTTCAGAACGCATAGCACAAGCATGGGCTACAGAGATTTCGGTTTTTCATGTACCCAAAATTTCTACAGGAATTTCAACATTCTGATATGCCTTGGTAAGAATCTTTTAGGCAGCCTGTACAAAGGTCGTTTCTCTACAACATGTGGTTCTCAAGTTATTGCTTTGAGAGTAAACACCTGACTCCCATGTTTATGCTTCAACTTTGAATCTTGCCCTGTTATTCCCTTTCATTACACATTACTGAGTAAGACATTATGAAGTGTCGTTAGAAACTACATGTATGTATCGAGATTTAACTTGTTAATACATGTATGTAGTTCATAAATTACCTGACCACGAATGACTGCGGTCCAGGAGCATGCATGCATTGTTTGAAGTTTGGTTCAAGACCAGTGCACAGTGCAAATTTAGGTGAAAGGTACTTTGTATAAACATGACAATAAGCAGAAATTTCACATGTGTGCACTGTGTTTTGTGAACTGTTAACAATGTCACTGTCAAAGCCTGGTACCAGTGGCAAAGGTACTAAGGGTAAAGTACTTTTTCATTTCATTTCATTACACCGCTCCCAGGCCAGAAATATTACTTTTAAAGGGAAAAGTTTATGGAATTTCATCGGAGAAAGTGTGTGACTAGATCAATTTTTCACAAAGCCAGAGACTCACGACCAAAGCGTGCAATGTGAGCGTGCATACTGTGTCTCATATTGTGAAACAGTGCAAAACTTCTAGCACAGAAATTAGTGAACCTTTATTTTATTTAAGCCAGCAACTCCTCTACAATAAGTTTCAGTAAATAACCATATTAATATTGACTGTTACATTTATAATGTTAATATCCTTTGCTGCGTAAGTTTACTTCTGATAGTTTGTCAGATGACAAATGTTACTTTCTTCATTCCCTCTCTGTATCTTCTGTTCTTTGGTGCATCAGATAGCAACAGTGCAGCCACCATGTGCATGTATTGCTTCAGCTCATATGCCTTCTAAAACTGTACGCCATTTAGTAGTGAATCTGAGGCTGAGGATGTGGATTTTGGAAAGTGAAATTAAGCAAGGTTAAACAGCATCTGAATTGCATAATAGATTTTGTCGAGAAAATTGACAAACAGATTTCCGCATACTACCATCATATGAGGAGTCTTCATGATTTCATTGTGAAAGAGATGTGTGATAAACCACAAAAGAAAATTTATAGTTTCTTCAGACCAAACAAATAAGGAACGTGTAATTAAAATCAGGTGGGCCCATGGTATCTTATGTTCTAATAAAATTATACAGTACGTGCTCTAATTTCATTCACAGTTTTCCTCTGTGATGTTCATTTCCCTTAATCCAGACTTTTGATAATCCGGATAACATTAAGCCCCAATTGGTCCAGATTAACGAGGTTTTACTGTATATGAAAATGTAAACAGCAAGGCATTTTCATGAGAATTTTTAATAATGAGCTCTTCAGCGAAGGATTAACTGACTGGCTTGACCTTAGTTCTAGCCTGGTCCAAAGCCTTTTTGCTTCTGATGAATACTGACAGACTGTGCTATAGTAGCATATTTTTAACATTTTCCAAGGGATTATTATATGCTGGTAGTACATACTTGTCCATATTAAGAAAGAGCTTATGCTACCACATGGTCTGATTCTTTTGAATGGCAGACATTTCACAGGATAATTTGTGGGTACACATGTACTGAAATTATACTTAGGAAAGTGGAAATATGTGCTGACAAACACATCTACTTTTTATGAAATCAACTATACAATAACAATTGAATGGAATGGTTGTTATACAGAGCAACATGGCATTTGCTACCTTTTACCAATGCCAAAGTCAGCCCCTACAGAGCTGCCACATTTTACCAGCCAAAATGTAACCAGATCTCTCTGTGTTGTGCATATGTATCCATACTACATAAATATATGCATTGTATGAATACTTACTTACTATCCGGCACTACAGCCCTATGTGGGCCTTAGCCTTCTTCACAATCAGCCTCCATGCTTTTCCATCCGCAATTTTTTCTCTCCAGTCTTTCACCTTCATAGTGTTCAAATTGTCAATCACTCCATCAATCCATCTCATACTAGGTCTTCCTTTCTTCCTTGTTGAGTATAGTCTTGCTTTAAGCACTCTTAAAGGTATTCTATTCGTCTTTATTCGTTCCAAATGTCCCATCCATTGTAGCCTTAGTGCTTTAATAAAGCGTACTATATCTTCTCCTTTTATAAGTTGGTTAATTTGCTCATAGCATATCCTCCGCACACCTTGTTCTACTACAGAGCCATATATTCTCCTTATTATCTTATGTTCAAATTTTCTTAATTTCTCTTGGTCAGACCTTGTCAGTGTCTAGGTCTCTGCCCCATATGTGACTACTGGTCTTATCAATGTAAGTCCTGTAGCTTCCTATTCCCTCCTGATATGTATTATCATGTTTCATGTATTTTGTTTTCTGCACATTAACTCTCAATCCTATTCTCTCTGCATTTTCCTGTAATTTCTCATACACTGCTATTATTTTATTATTAGATCTGGCTACAATAGCAATATCATCTGCTATAGCATGATGCAGAGCCAGTATAAATAATGTAGTGGATAATCCATCTCCTTGCTTTACCCCCTTATTGAACTGGAAGCTATCACTTAATTTGCTATTAATTTTTACTCTTGCTTTTGTATTAATCATAGTCATCTGTATTAATCTAATTTATTTGGTATGCCCATTACCATCATATCCTCATACAATTTCTTCCTATTGACACTATCGAATGCCTGTTGAAAGTCCACGAACAGTATATGAAGATCTATTCCATGTTCATAATGCTTCTCCAACATTTGTCTCATGGTAAAAAGTTGGTATATAGTTCCCTTGTTAGGTCAAAATCCACACTGGTATTCTCCTATTATTGTCTGTGATTTGCTTAGTTCTTTCATTAATTATTGTTGATAATATTTTATACACTATATTCAGCAGAGTTATACCTCTATAGTTATTACATTCCAATTTGTCCCTGTTCTTAAAAATTGGACAAATTATCCCAGTGTTCCAGTTTAGTGGCATTTCCTCTTCCTCCTCCCAGATCTTTGTAATTATGCTGTATAATACATTATGTTATCTTCTCCTGGTGCTTTATTATTCTTCATTCTTTCCAAAATTACTCCAATTACCTCTAATGTGGGGGGGTCAATATTCCTTTCTTCTATCCTGTCTCTGTTCTCATTCCTTACCTCTTCCTCTATTTCTTCTCTGTCCTCTTTAATTATGTCATTTAACAATTCTTTAAAGTGTTCTGCCCATCTTCCTACTACCGTCCTCTCTTTTCCTATAAATTTCCCATCCTTGCTTCTGCATCCATTGACTCTGGGCTGAAAACTTCTTTTCATTCGATCTACTGCACTATAAAATTTTTTAGTTTCATTTTGTGTGGTTAATTACCCTATTGCTTCCATTTGACTTCGTATCCACCTTCTCTTTTTCCTCTTAATTATATTATTTGCTTTCCTTCTTAATTCTTGGTACTTCTCACAATTTGCTCTGGTTTCTCATTGCATCATTCTTTCCCTAGCTTTATTTTTGTCATTTAATGCATTTGCACATTCGTTATCGTACCAATCTGCATTCCTTGCTTTTTCTCCTAGCTGCTTTCACTATTACTTCCTCTATGGCCTTCCATTCTTCATCCACATTGTCAATCTTCTTACAATTCAACTCTTCTATCCTTTCTCCTAAGGGCATTATATGAATAATGGAGTTTATTAATGTCAACCAGAGTAAATGAACAGTAATTGTTCTAAACGTGTACAAGGAATTATAATTCAGAATAATCAACATAAAATATCCAGCTAAAATGATTCATAAGAGTGTCATAAAATGAAAGCTACTGGTAATCTGAGGGTCGTTACTTCTTAATAATTACTGTTGAAAAATAGCCTATGTTTTTTCTTCTATAAAGAGTTTTAAGTAAAGCAGATAAGTATTCAACCATAGTATGGAATGTCTGGTATTCATCCAAAATCCTGAGTTTGATTCTAGCCAGGGGAAAAAATTGACTAGGTAACAGTTTTTCTGGAGTTGTATCTTTCATTGAAAAGATGATTACCACGCATGTAAAGCACAGAAAAGTTATGACTTAATAACTACATTCTTTGTCCTAAAATACCACTTACTTACAGCGTGTTATATTTTTAAAGAAAGGGGGAAAATAAATAACACAGAATATACAAGGGTTGGCTTATAAGTCCTGGGCCTCACACAGAAATGGCACCACTGGGCCAGTTTGACGGATAGCATCATATAGTTTAACTCTAGACTAGCTTGTATCCATAGTTGCAGGTCAATATCTTGTTTAGTTTTTGAAGGACAGCATTTTAAACAAGACAAGTGTAGAGGTTTCACGAAAATGGAGAATTTGGAAAAACGAGCAGCGATTAAATGCTTCCATTTGAAAGGCCTAACGCCTAAAGAAATCAAGGATGCAATGGACAGTACAGTGAAAGACTCTGCCCCTTCATATACAATGATTAAAAGATTGGTTGCAGAGTTTAAAATGGAATGTACGAGCTCTAGTAATAAGTCTTGCTGTGGATGCCCTGTGGAAGTCAACTCCAAAGATCATTGAAAACATTCATCGTTTAGTACTGGAAGACTGTGGATTAAAGTAGTTTGAGATAGCAGAGTCTGTAAACATATCAAAAGAATATATACAAATATAACAATTTGTAACTTAAAACTTCACTTATTTTATAAGAAATTATGATAATTTTCTTATGAATTGTCCAGGATCGCGATTTCATGTAAAACTTTTACACATCTTCAGCCGGAAACAACAAAGCTGTTGCCATCATTACAAACGCTAGATATTGATATGTTCTTGTTAGTACTACCAAAATCTGAAAATGAAACAAATTTAAAAACAATCGACTGCCGGTATTTCAAAATACATTATGTGATGTTTGTTTTTTAAAATAAATACCTTTTCCCAAACCATTAAATCTATTGGACCATTTAATTGTTTTAATAATTTAACTTCTGGATTTATTTCATGGTTAAATGACCAAAAATGATCCAGAACGAAAGAACATTTTCGTAACATTAAGTATACACAGACTGATAAATCGGCCATAGCAGATCATTTTTGGTCATTTAACCATGAAATAAATCCAGAAGTTAAATTATTAAAACAATTAAATGGTCCAATAGATTTAATGGTTTGAGAAAAATATTTATTTTAAAAAACAAAGATCACATAATGAATTTTGAAATACCGGCAGTTGATTCTGTTTTTAAATTTGTTTTATTTTCAGATTTTGGTAGTACTAACAAGAACATATCAACATCTAGTGTTTGTAATGATGGCAACAGCTTTGTTGTTTCCGGCTGAAGATGTGTAAAAGTTTTACATGAAATTGCGATCCTGGACAATTCATAAGAAAATTATCATCATTTCTTAAAAAGTAAGTGAAGTTTTAAGTTACAAATTGTTATATTTGTATATATTTGTTTGCTTCACTGTTAATAGCTTCATATTTTATGTATATAACAAAAGAACGTGCAGGTAATATTTTAAGTAATGTTTTGGGCTTTCACAAGGTCTGTGCAAGATTGGTGCCATGTTTCTTGACACCTGATCAAAAGTTGCAAAGAAAAACTGTTTCTGTTACGAATTTGAACTCTACCATAAAAATTCCAGTGAATTTTTGAGACGGCTTATTACCATAGATGAAACTTGGATACATCACTACACTCCAGAAAGTAATCACAGTCAAAACAGTTGGTTGTGCCAGGTGAACCAATTCCAAAAAAAAAGGCAGTCAGTTTTGTCAGCTAACAAGGTTATGGTGCACAGGGAATTATTTTTATTGATTACTTGGAAAAGGGTAAAAGTATCACTTGTGGCTACTACACAAATGTACTGCAACGTTTAAGTGATGAGGTGAAAAGAAAAAATACCTCATTGGGCAAAAAAAAAAGAAACAAATATCTTGTTTCTTCACAACAATGCTCCGGCCCATCATTCAGTCATTGCAGTCGGAAAAATATGCAAATTTAAGTTCAAATTGCTTGAACATCCACCCTAGTTGCCAGATCTAGCACCCAATGACTACCACCTGTTCCCGAACCTCAAATAATTTCTTGAAGGATGAAGATTTCACAGCAACAGGAGGTCATTGATGCGGTTAACAACTATTTTGAAGACCATGATAAATCACACTACAGAGATGGTTTAATTAAATTAGAACATCAATAATTAAAGATGCATTAACCTTTCTGGAGATTATGTTGAGAAATAAAGAAAAGAAATGTTAAATGTTGTTGCTATTATTATTATTATTATTATTATTATTATTATTATTATTATTATTATTATTATTATTATTATTATTATTATTATTATTATTATTATTATTATTATTATTATTATTTATTATTATTATTATTATTATTATTATTATTATTATTATTATTATTATTATTATTATTATTATTATTATTATTGTGAGGACCAGGACTTATCAGCCGACCCTCTTATACACTTTGTGCAGGTAGAAATACTTTCATCTAATCTCATTCTCAAATGATGTCATTTAAGGATATGCTGCTATTCTATTGCTCTGATGCTTGTCGTAATATCTGGCATATTTATAAAGTAGTGCTTAATACTAAAACATTTAAGAAAGATCAATTTGTCTGCATAGTGAAATGCAATTTGAAATTGTCATAGTTACTAAGTACATTATCCATTGATTTTGAGATATGTAGCTTAAAGTACACTTAAGATTATTTCGCATATGATATAATTAGCAAGATGCTTATTGACATAACTAAACAAGATTTGAAACTCTACAAACTTTTGCCTGCTTTTCTGAAACAAATTATTTTAGTATTGCCCAAACAATATGATTTTAAGTCTTTTGATTTATGGCACTTTTTTTCAGGGATGGGAGAAGGGGTTATATCTCTTTGTTGGTTGCCATATGTCCATGAATGATGTGAAGAAATAATGTGATTGAAAGAAAACTGGTGACTTTAGAAATTATTTATCTGATAATTGCTTTCAGAGTACAGTAAGAGCACCCAACTTAAACCAAATGAGTACTGTCATAAATATAGGCATTTTGTGCCTGAGCCCTTAATACTGCACTAGACTGTGTTTTAATCATGCTTCCATCCACCCAAAATGTCAAAAATGTTCACACGAGAGTTTTATACACTCACTAGGAACTCTCTTAGTTTTATTAGTAGTGTATAAAAGTATATGCTAAACAAATACTTTTAAAACTTACTACTCAGATAAACTTGAGATGAAACTGTAATTGGCAAGTCTAGTAACTCTAACCTTCCGCTTGCAGGACATATTTAGCAATAATGAGAAATGTAATATTTCAGAACATGATCCTTTTAGCTGTTGTTCTTCTTGAGCAATAATTATTGTGCACCTGCTGCAGGGTTTTGAGTTAAAATTGTAATTATTAATTACAGTAATTGGCAGCAAACTGCTCTGTCGCAGTTTATGTAAATTGTAGCTAATTAATAAAAGGTATATTGTATGTATGTATGGAAATCATGCATGCCAAAAATAAATTAATAAAATAAGAGTATACAGAAGCATTCCTGCCCAAAAGGTTTAATTTTTAAAGATATTATGATTAGACATAATATTTGTATATATCCTCCCTTTTTATTAATTTTCAGTAGATGGGCTGTATTGTAGGACACTACAGTCAATGGCACAACAGAAACAGCAGCCACAACCAAATCAGGGACCTAAGGAGCCTAATTTAATGCCTGTGCCATCTCCTCAACAGATTCAGTACCTCAACACGTTTGATGGGCAGGAACTTACTATTCAGAAGCAACCCAATACAAGTCTAAAGGATACAAATATTAGATCACCAACGTAAGTTCTGTAAACAGAAAAATTAAATCAGCATTTTCTTATTTAATTTAATTTTCACATAGTATTTATTTTGAATAATTTATTTTAGATTTTGTAAATTCTGTAGTAAATACACACCCCAGATGACAGAAGGTTATGTAAAAATTACCTACTTCTTTTTGAAATGTTCGCAAAAAAATAAGTCTTATAGTTTAGCTGCCATTATCCACAAAAATAGGGATTATAGTTTTCAGCTTTTAATAATTTCAAGTTTAAAATATACAGTGCATATTAGTGCCAGTATGCATACATGGTAGGGTTTTCTCAAATACAAATTACAGGGTTGTCCTCTATCATCATAAGTATTGCTCCAGGGTTAAGTTTCCTTTCCCTTTCTACCTATTAATATGCAGCAGCAAAACCAAAGACAGTGTAATTGAGCATTTCCATGAGATAACTACCACTGACCCTCACTCTTATCTTTGGAAAACTCAGATTAGTTGTCAGTGGTGTTTATGGCCAAGTTTTGTTATTAATGGCTGCATTATGGATCTCCTTGTTCCTTATGCAAGAGAGAAGGTCTTTGTTCAACCTAACAGTTTACTATTGGAAGTTTCTTGAAGAAATTATATGAATGACTCGGATAAATAGGTACAATGGCAAAATTAATTGTAACTTTCTGTACACCTTTGAAAACATGCTGCAGCATTAAGAAACTGTATTCAGTCAATAAAATATGAGTTAAATTTCGAAAGCGAGAAATCCTCTGTATGATACACTATTTTCCAGATTAATTTTAAATCAGAAACTGTGGCAATGCAAAGGCTTGAGTATGTAATTGCGAATCAGAGAACTTGTCTGTGTTTTGGACATAACCAAAATTCAAAAAATACAAAGGTATAGAAGTAATGTGCTTTACATTTCTTCTATATGACTGAATATCTGTAATTTGAAAGATAAATGTATTAGAAGTTAACATAGTTATATAAGCATTGTATTCAGTTTCAGGACAAAACTGTTGAAATAAGCAATCAGATTGTAATTTGTTTATCCTGATGTTTACCAAACTTTGCATGTAAAGCTTGAAGTGTTATTACATAAAACTTCTACATTTCTAACAAATTAATACTATTAGCATATATATCCTCTATAAACATTAAGAAAAATTTCCAATAGGGGTACTTTAGAATAACTGTCTCAAAATGGCAGGATGTCTGAAAATATAAAGTGGATAGTGCAGTAGACATTCAGATTTATTAATCGATTATATAGTTCCATTTTTGCATTTATTGGAAGATTGAATTACACACCTGTTGAATTCTGCTCTGCTGGTTTGTCTGAAAGATACAGAGAATTGTAACATTGCTTAGTGCCAAAAATTAAAAGTAACCATGTTGTCATGATAAAGGTTCAGTTTCACCAAGAGTGGCAAACTCGCTCCTCCACACAAGCAGCCTCTAAGTTTGCTACCCAAAACACTTGCCAAAAGTGTTGGGCTAGGAGCTGGAATGCTGGGAGCAAGGATGGGACAACTTGAAATAGTGTACCATAGGTATCATGATATAGAAATAACCTAAGTGTCATAAACTTTTTGGGAAGTAAGTTTCACTGTCTCTAATATAACCCATATGGTGTAAAACCTTCAGAGATAATGCCATTCCTCCAAGTAATGACTGGACCCATTTCTGAAGTGGAGGCAACCTGATAGTATTGTGACTTTGTGGGTTCGTGAAATAAAAAGTCGAGGTTACAAACACAAAAAACTGCACTTTATTTTCGTAGCAATACACTGTTCACAATTACAATTTGCTAGATAACCTAAAACCATTTATTTAAAAAACACTTCGCCCAACTGACTGTCGCTTCCGGTAACGATCGGCCCCGAAGTTTCCCGAATCTCCACCGGCCATCATTTATTGATCGGCATCGCGAGTCTGCCGCCAGGGTAACACTGCTCCCTCTTCAAGGCTGGTCGTCCCGAACAGCGCCTTCGTAGCGGGCCAGGCGATCCAGGTGTACCACCTGAAGTACCGGCGTGCACTTCTTCCAAGACTTCCAGAACCTTACTCCGGGGAAGTACCAACTGTTCTCTCTGCGTCTTCCCATCGGGTGATTCCCATACCCGGAACAGCACACCCTCTCTGGTCTTCAACGAGTCCCACTGGGCCCAGTAAGACTTGCAGGTGGCGCTCCTCGGTGCGACGTCCGCCCAGGTTGGTCTCGTCCCTGCCTCCACTTCCCTCAAGAGTGGCCTCAAGGCTGCGTCCGCCAGCTGCTCCCTCCTCAGGCCTGCGCTATCCCAGCCATCCGCAGGCACTGCCGTGACTACTCGAACTGCTGCGGCACGCTCCTCCTCCACTCTTGTGCATTGGCCGCACTCTTCTGGACAGGATCTTCGGGACATGGCGTCAGCGTTACCGTGGCTCTTCCCTCTACGATGTTCCGAGGTGAAGTCGTACTCCTGCAGCCTCTGGACCCAACCTGCTGTATGGCCTTCTGGTCGCGCCGTCGCCATCACCTCGCTCCTCGCGGGGACAACCACGTCTTCGTTCAAGACGACCCTGCAGATTCCAAGGCGCTCTTCGGGTTGACGGAGTATAACCTCTTCTCCGTTGAGCCGCAGGACCTTCCTGCCGACGTCGACCGTCGCCTCGTGGCTCCTGAGGGCATCCAGTCCCAGAATCACCTCCTCAGCCACCTTCGCGACGAACACCCACAGATGCACGGCACTCCGCCCCAAGGTGAGCTCCAGCAGGGCCTCCTTCTCCACAGGCAAGGTGTCGCCCGATGCCGTGACAAGCTCGTATGGTCGGCTCGGCCTCCTCGTCGGCAAACCCTTCGCCACGTCAGGTCTGATGATGGTCACGGCTGCCCCAGTGTCCACCAGAACGCGGCACGGCTTTCCTCTCACCCAGCAGTCCGCGATGAGGCTGTCATCCATATGCCGGTTGACGGCGCGCAGTGTCACTCGAGGGGATGGTGGTAATGGCGCCGACGTGCCCCTCTCCAGGCCGGGCCTTACTCGTTCTTCCGGCTGCTCTTCCTGGTGTGGGCAGTCTCTCTGCAGGTGTCCGGGCTGTCCACACCCCCAACACAGGCCACTAGGTGTTCACCGGCGTCCCTCGGCTGGTCTTCTGTCTCCGGTGTAGCGGACACTCCTCGTTCTCGACGTCGGGATAGCTGTTACCTTGGCCGCCTCCATCCTTAATGCTGCCGTTAGCGCCTCGTGGATTGTTGTATAATCGCCGATCATTAGGCGCTGACGAATCTCCGTATCTCGTACCCCGTCCACGAATGTGTAGGCAGCTTCCCGCGATACGAACTCTGGTGGGAGGTCGACTAGGGCCTTGCTAGCCAGTTGTTCAACTGCCAGGGCGAACTCCTGCAGCGTCTCCCCCGGCTGCTGTGACCTTGCCTTTAATTGGCTGCGGTACGCTGCGGCTAAGCGGTGGTTCCCGAAACGATTCTCCAGGGCCTCCCAGATGTCCTTGGGCGCCACCGTTGTCTGCACCGCGTTTAGGACTTCCGCGGCCCGTCCCTGGAGCCTGGCTATTAGCTGTGTGGCCTCCTCCTCCGGTGACCATCTGTTGTGCTTGGCCACGGTGTCGAACTGGCGGCGGAAGACCTCAAATGTTGACGCGCCGTCATATTTCGGCGGTTTGTCGCGCGTAGATGTGTCGCGTCCCGGCGCGTCGGCCTTCAAATCCTTCAGTTTCCTGCCGACGACGTCCTCTACTATGGCGTTCAGGGACTTGACGCTGCTGTCGGCCTTTCCCTCCAGGTCCTCGACGCGCTCGTCCACTTGGCCCATCCGCTTGCCCAGCTCCGTCACGTTATCCCTCACGCCGGCCAACTGTTCTTCAAACTTCACGGCAAGGGCCTCGTTTGCCACTTTCATCTCCGTGGCCAGGCTGTCGTTCGCTGCCCTCATTTCTGTGGTCAGTTCGGCCATCTTTGCGGTCATTGTCGTGGCCAAGTTGTTATTTGCCGCTTCCGTCTTCGCTGTTATTTCGGCCTTCAGTTCTTGCATCTTCTCGGCGATGTTGTCGTTGGCCGTCTTCATTTCTTCCATTTTGTGTAAAATCTTTTCCAGTGCCGATTCCATGGCCGTTATCCCACTTCTGACGCCAGTTGTGACTTTGTGGGTTCGTGAAATAAAAAGTCGAGGTTACAAACACAAAAAACTGCACTTTATTTTCGTAGCAATACACTGTTCACAATTACAATTTGCTAGATAACCTAAAACTATTTATTTAAAAAACACTTCGCCCAACTGACTGTTGCTTCCGGTAACGACAGGCCCCGAAGTTTCCCGAATCTCCACCGGCCATCATTTATTGATCGGCATCGCGAGTCTGCCGCCAGGGTAACAGTATGGTGATGATATGGATAGCAGGAATGAGAGGACCACAATTTTACATGGAATCTTAACCATGTTAGTCCTTAGAAATACTCCATGTAAGTTAGTCAGAAGTGAAGGCCTGGTTAGAGTCAACTTAAAATTGCCACACCTGAGCCAGAAATGAAACCACAGACCCGCAACGTGAGAACCAAAAGTGAAACCATTAATTAACTCAATGCCCTGGAAATAAATGGGTTTACTCATGTTAATAAACAAGTGTATAGTGGAGAGTCATTATAACTTAAGTTAGAAATGACAGTGAAACTGCTGATAGGGAAGTTACTTTCAGGAACTAGTCTTAATAAACAGATATTTAAAAAGCATCTTAAAATGTTGACTCATTCCAACATAAAATTACTCATTTGGGTGTCTCCATTACTCTTTTAGAAATGAACACTTGATAGCATGCAGAAAATATTGTAACAAGCTCTAAATCAGGCCCCCCCCCCCCACCAAACTTTCTATTGGTTGCAGCCAATAACATATTCTGCAATTCACAGAGGACCAAAAGATATAATTTTCTGCCACAACCACCACCACCACCACCACCACCACCACCACCACCACCACTGCTGCCACCATCACCAGTGCCACGATTTGAATATGGACTAGACATGTGTATATGGCTTGAAGTCTTCTAACGTTATGTCATAGCAGATAGTGAATGGAATTGGTGAAATTATGCCCAGATGAGCCCAGGCTCCATAGAGTTTAGAGTTACTCAACATTCATCTTTCAGGATAAGGGAAAACCTCCCAAAAGTCTTCTCCAGATAACTCAACCTGACCAAGATTCAAACTCAGGACCTCTTGAATGTGAGGTAGTTATGCTACCACCTACACTATAGAGGCAGACTACCAGCAGTACTGCCAGGACTTCAAGGATTATTACAAAATGGAGTTTATTTTTCTACTACTACCACCACCTACACTTGCCAGAGATAAAGTTAAATTATCATGCAGAAAAAATTGAAGTGCTTCTAATATATTATAATGAAAATTACAAAACTAATACTGCTATCAAAATTAAAATTCTTACTTTTTGAGAACAACAGAACTGACTGTTTAAAGATTATTTAACTTTCAATGTCTGACATTTACCAAGTAGTAATGATGAGGAAAATATCTTGGTGTTCGTCACTTAAGCTTGATCTCAATTGTGTTTTCTGAATTTTTATTTTACAAAAATTTTCCTGACTTTCTATTATGTCATCATAATCACAAATCTCATAATTCAAGTTGTAAAATTGCTGGTACTTACTCAACATCAATAGAAAATGTATATGAAAGCAAAGAAATATCCAAGTCCATTTTATTAAAATCAGATAACACTTGTACAGTGCTTCTAATATCTTTAACAAAAGAGTCTCTTATTAAACAGATTAGGATATTTGTTTTGCAGAACATTAACATTTGGAAAATATGCCCAGTTTTTTCATAACTGCTTTTTTCAATTTGCAAATTTTTACCTCACTGTAAGTTTCATTAATTAGTCTTTGCTTTATATAATGTTCAAGTAGTTCAGGTACTTCTGTCATGTCTAATAAGAAATTCTAGGCTAGTCAATCAATCATGGTCACTTAGCATTTCATTTTCATAAGCTCTTTCTCAAGAAATTGTTGAACTTCTTGTTTTAATAAAAAATAAAAAAAACTTGCTAATGTTTGTCCTCACCTCATCCATCTTATATCTGTGTGATAAATTACATCAGCATATTCACTAATCATAGAACCTAAAGATGTTCTGAAAGTGCAGTGATTCAAGGCTCTGCTACATCTGAAATTACCTTAGTAATAGTGTACAAAACTCTGTGGAGATTTGACCTTTTAGCACAAATCACTTCCAGATGTATAATGCAGTGAAATTTATGTGCTGTTTCCTATCCTCAGAACTTTGACTTTTTTCTTTTATTAACTTTAGTGCTCCTGCCTTGGACCCCAACTTGCATGGTGCATCATCAGTGCATAATTTCACCTGGTCTAATTAAATAACTTCCACAACTACCTTGAGTAAGTCATTCCTGTTCAATGTACCAAGTAAATGTACCTAAATTAACTGTCGTGTAATTATGAAATAAGTTTCTATACATATCAATAACTGAACAGTATTGTTATGGAAATTGCTGGTTCTTTCACACTAGCCATGTGTGAGACAAGGGTGTTATAGAATTGGGCTGAAAAATTCAACGCCACAGCCAGGATTTAAACCACAAATCTTGCCGTTTCCATTTGGTTGCTCTGACCACTAAGCTACCATGGTACTATGCCAACATGACATTAAATACTCCAAGACATAAAACCCATTTGCTTATTGTAATGGGAACTAATTTCTGGGCCATTATGCTGCTGTTTGCTGAAGATAGGTGTTCCAAATATTTCATCCACAACTGCAACACAACCTTCTATGAGGAGACCTTAACTGCACCACTGAAGATGTCTAGCACATTTGTGGATGAAACATCTGTCTTCAGCAGAACATGGCATTACAACCCAGAAATAACTTCTAGTTAGATTGACTCTGTCCATGAAAGCCTACATTCTTTTTCTTGCCTATTATTAGCATATAGTGATACATCAGCAAAAATGTTATAAGAAGTGTTAATACCTTAAAAAAATAAACGGTATGCTTCCCTCCATTTGAAATCAAACATTGTTACTTTCTAATGAATGTTGTGCATAAGACAGTTGCACATTCATCTCACAACCATCTGTGTAGCCAAACAATTTGTGAGAAGTATTTTATTTTCTTAAGCTTTAAGGCTAACAAACAAAACTTTAAAGGTGTAAACCAGTAAGATTATTTGAGAGTATGAGGATCCAGAAAAAGGCACAAAAGTTAAAATAATGCCAGGAAAGGTTAGTATAGCTTCTCCAGGGGCCTGTGAATGCACATACATGTACACCTGCACATCTGCAGGTCCTGAGCCAACTTGACTTCCTCATTGTGGGTTCCTCCTCATGGTGAGGGAGTAAGCCAAAATGCCCACCCATGTGTAGGCCCTGCATGGAGACCCATGTCTGTGGAAAGGATTATCCTGTTTGGTTGAGGGATGCGTGTCCAAATCTGGTCTGTTCTGACGCCTTTTTCAGGAAGGACACATATTTCCAATACACTGCTTTGATTTTTGCTTCACCTAAACGGGACGCTAGGGACTAACCCATCCTTAGTCAATCGGTTAGGACTAGATTTTATACTGAAAGTTAAAGTGAGTGGGATAGCGCACCCTCTGTATCCCTAGTGTAGCCCTGTCATTCAAGTGAGATGACTCCTTTTTGGGCACCATGGTGGATGGGGAGCACTGGGAATTGTCGAGCTGCTCATCCAGATGCTTCCCACGAATGTCCGCGTTTTCTGAATGAGAAGGCCATTCAGAAGTTGCAGGTGAAAAGGAGCATCTCTTTCTCAGAAGCCTACAAAACCATCTTGCTCAGCAACCTTCTCTCTTGAAATTTGGTACATTTAGTTCAGTAGTTTCAACCCCAGTACCAAAGCGGGATATCAATACTCGAACCTTCTCTGTTTCATCTAGTATAGTTGCTCCATCTAAAATCCAAGGATGCTCATCCGAGTGACATACCCCAAAGATTTCTGTTGATACAAGGGCACTATTCATATTTTGAGCCTAATAAAGTAATTTCCGATTGAAAACTGGTTTATTGTTTATCAAAATATTCTCCTTTATGATCACTACACTTTTGCATCTGTTTGAACCATTTGTCAAAGCATGTATTCCAGTCTTCTTGAGACCCCTCCAAAACATGGTTTTTGAAGACATCAACGGCTGCTTCTGCCGACGAAAATTGTCCGTGCAATTTATTCTTGATGTTCGGGAACAAAAAGAGGTCATTTGGTGTAAATCAGGTCTGTATTGCAGATGACCCATCAATTCTATTTTTTGAGCTTTCAATTACTCTTGTTGTTAGACAAAATGTATGTGCGCTCCCATTGTCTTGATGAAGAACAATCCTATGTTTTTTGTTGGTTTTCCTTACTTCATTGAAGACTTCCGGCAAACAAATGGTTATGTAGCATTCGGCATTAACCGTTTTACGTTTCTCTAAAGGCACTGTTGCCACATGGCCAGTTCTGCTGAAAAAGCAGGCGACTATTTGCTTCGAAGTGCTTCGAGTATGAACAACTTTTGATGGATTTGCTTCATCTTGAAACACCCATACAGTCCCCTGCTGTTTACGTTCCGGCTCATACACATAGATCCATCATTCGTCACCTGTTACAATCTTATATACGTCTTTTGAGGCACCGGCATTGCATTTCTTGAGCATTTTTGTAAATCAATCGACACGAACATCTTCTTGAGATTGCATCAAATAATGTGGGATCCAACGAGAGCAAACTTTTACATGGTTAAATGATCATGCAATATTTTATATATGCTGATGGAACTAACGCCTAGAGTTGCCTCAGTTTCACAATATGTAGCATGATGAGCTTGCATTATTAGTTTTTGCACAGCATCAATGTTTTCTTGCACGACTGATTTTGAGCAATCTTCACGATCTTCATCATTGAGTGAACAGCGACCACGATTAAATTTGTTACACCAGCATTTCACAGTGACAAAGGATGGAGCTTTGTCCCCAAAAGTGGAAGTTAGTTGATCGATGCACTCTTGTTTTGACTGTCCACGTCGAACATCGTAATAAATCATTGCACGAACATTTTCATGAGTTAATTCCATGCTTTTGTTGAGCGAAAATTTTAAATTAATGTACACAAAACAAATGATGCTTGATTGACAAAATGTCTGAAGTAGATTGTGCTTCAGCAATGTCAGACTCTCCATTGGTAACGTCATATGGCACCTACAACATTCAGAGTTGCCGAGGCAACTTCACTTGTGCCCCTAGTTCCAAACCTGGACAATTCAAGATCCAGCCTAAACGGAGTTAAAAGGTATTAGTACGAGAGGACCAGCGGTAACCGGTTGGAAACCCTGTCTTCGGTTTCCGGTGACTATGGGCCTCTTCCTTTAGGGGAGCCTATGGAGGAAGATTCCAATCCTCTGAAGAGTCCTAGATCCACCCGCACTCAATAAGGAAAATTGAAGCGTCAGCCTCTGGCCAAGTGAATTTTCTGATCAGCCGGTTATTCGCCTTCATATGACCATTCTTCAGTGGAATACACGTGACATTCGTGCATGTAAGGTTCAACTACAGCTCCTAACGAAATCCTTGTCCCCCCCCCGTATTTTGTGCCTACAGGATACTTTCACCATTCCTGGTTTCACCCCGGTACGTAGTGACCTTCCACCAGAACCAGGTACTCCTACATATGAGGGTGTCATGTTTATGATTTGTGACAGTGCTTTTTTATCAATCTCTCATGCTTACTAATGCCTTCCAACCTGTTGCGGTTCATTTTCCTCGTTTTTCTATTGCATTTTCTTGTGTTTATTTTCTGCCCTGTTCTCCCTCAGCTGTTGCTGATCTTGCAGCTCTAGTGGTGCAGCTCCCAGTGCCCTGTCTTCTGCTGGGCCCACTATGTTCTTTGGGATTCTCCATGGGCTTGCAAAAGGAGATGAACGATCTTGTTTACTTTTTTGCACAGTACAGTCTCTCTTGTTAATGCTGTGGAACCTAACTTTCTTTCCTATTCTACCAGCATTTTCTCTCACTTGGACTTATATGTTTGCTCAACACAGCTTGCGCATCGCTTGCAGTGGAATGTGGTTTCCGGCACCTGCAGCGATCATTTTCCCTGCCTTAACAGCTTGCTTTTGCACCACGTTCCATTGTCGCATGTACCTAACAGAGCGCACTAGCCCCTTTATTCTGTATAAGCTGTTAGAACCACCTGTTGGAAGATGTCCATCACATTGTGGATCACCTAACATCCACCATTACCGGGCCCAAATGACCTCATCGACGGGCCCTAAAGCCCACTAATCCAATCCAATCCAATCCACCATTACCTCCGCTGTCGAAAGAGCTATCCCCCGGTCGTGCTTCCAACCAAGGCACTTGCGGGACTCTTAGTGGACCGACGAATGTCGAGCGCCGATTCGTGCAAGGAGAGCAGAGATTAGGGTATTTTGGCGACACCCTATACTTCACAATTCAATTAGTTTTAAAGAACTGCAAGCCAGAGCTCGTCACATAATACTGGCCAGTAAAAGGGCATCCTGGATACGTTTAGTGGAGTCATTTAATCACTACAAACCATCATCATCTGCCGTATACGATAAGCTCTGTCGAGTGGCCGGCAAAGCCCCGAAGTTTCTCCTTCCTGGACTTGGGCTGATTCTATTGTTTGTCCCAAGGCTGTCAGTGACACCTTGGACAATGCTTTTGCTGGTGCTTGCAGCTCTTCGCATTATCACCTGGAATTTCTGTCAAGAACCGGACTGAATCACATGAAGTTAATTTTTTTCTATTTTAACCGAAAGTGTTTCCTCCTTTTAACACCACTAGTACAATGCCAACTGCAGCGGGCCCTACCTTTATCCAGGCCCTCCACTCCTGGGTCGGATGGTGTTCACCTGCTTATGTTGCAGCACCTTTCTTTGCGCATCAAACGTGTTTCCTGAATACTTATAACCGTATCTGGTGTACTGCTTCATTTCCATCCGCTTGATCCGAGACCACCATCGTCCCAATCTTAAAACCTAAGGAGGATCGTCATCTGCCTTCCACTTATCACCCGATCTCCCTCACCAGCATCATTTGCAAGCTGATGAACGCATAATAACCGAGCGATTGACATGGTGGCTTGAATCTCGACATCTGTTGTACAGTGTCCAGTGCTGTTTTAGACGCTTCCGATCATCGGCCGAGCACCTAATCGCGTTATCCACGCACGTCATGGACTATTTTCTGAGGAACAGTTCAAACAGTTGCTTTTTTTTTTCACCTCGAGAAAACATACGACACTTGCTGGAGGTACGGTATTCTTCTTGCCCTCCACAATTGGGGTAATTCTGGTCGTCTATCCCTTTTTATTTGGGTGTTCATGAAGGACAGTCTTATGCGTGAGCGTGGGTTTAGTGTTATCCTGTGTTTTTATTCAAGAGAATGGAGTACCGCAGGGCTCATACTCGGAGTCACAATTTTTGCTATCGCCATATATGCCATTGTGGATTCTGTTCCACCTAGGGTTTTGTCCTCTTTATTCGTCGATGACTTTGCTATATACTGCAACTCTCGGCGGACGTGTCTGTTGGAACATCGCATCCAAGCCTGTTGGATCGCCTGTTCACTTGGATTGTCGAAACCCGATTTAAGTTTTGCGCCGAGATAACCGTCTCCGCTGAGTTCTGGCTGCAGAAGATGTTCCTTTCACCTTCTCTACACCTCGACCCAGATGTTCTCCCTTTCGCAGACGAGACGAAAAACTTGGTATTAATCTTTGACAGGAAGATCTCGTATTTAAAGGCGAGGTGTGACCGTTCTCTTAATGTTTTACGCGTTTTAAGTCACACATTCTGGGGAGTTGAAGGACTGTTCTCTTACGATTATATTGCACACTGGTCCGGTCTAAATCAACTATGGTTCTATAGTGTATTCCTTGACTCGTCCGTCGATTTTCAATCGCATGAATTATATTCATCGTTGTGGATTCCGATTGAGTACCAGGACTTTTCCAACGAACCCACTTGTAAGCCTAAATGCGGAAGCTGCCGAATCTCCGCTTTCTTATCGGCGCGATAATCTTTGCAGTTACGCCTGCAAACTCTGTAGTCTACCGGGGCATACATCTTTTAAGCTGTTTTTTAACAACTCGGACCGTTCTCATCACGCTCCCTGGTGCTACTTCCTCCTGGTGTTCATTTTCGCTTACTGCTTCAACTTTTGGATTTCACTTTACCAGCAACATTTCTAAGAGGAGAATCCCAATTTCCCATGGCTCCTGTGGAGATCCACGTAGGTTTGGGGTTGATATCCATGCCAAAGTCCATGACGCCCCCTTCTGTTCTTCGTTTGGCCGTTTAACAGTTTACGGCGCAGTTTGTTAACTAGTTTTATATACACTGATGGCTTGCAGGACCAATAAGGATTAGGATGTGCGTTTATACACGATGGCCAGTGTTTTAGATTTCACCATTTACCATAGTGCTCGATTTTTACCTCTGATATGTTTGCTGTTTACCAAGCTTTTGTATGCCCACCTCAGTAGTGTGGTGGTAGCATGTCTGCCTCACGTTCAAGAGGTCCCGAGTTCAAATCTCGGTCAGGGTGAATTACTCGGATAAGGTTTTTTCGGGGTTTTCCCTTATCCTGAAAGGCGAATGTCGGGTAGCTCTAAGCCCTATGGACCCTGGGTTCATCTGAGCATCATTTCACCCATTCCATTCATCGTCCGATATGACTTAACGTTGGAGGGCATAAATTACAAAAATACAAAAAAAAAAAAAAAAAGCTTTTCTATACTCATAAGCAAGGTTTTCAGCAGTGGGTGATTTGTTCTGATTCCTTGAGTGTCCTCCAGAGCCTCAGGTCGTTGCTCACCTACCATTGTCTTGTGTAGCGATCCAGGATCGCCTTCACTCGCTCGCTGATGCTGGCATTAGTGTGTGTTTTGTTTGGTTTCCTGGACATATTGGCCTGACAGGTAAATTGGCTGCTAATGCTGCTGCAAAGACTGCTCTTTTATCTGCAAGGTATTTTACCTCGAGTGTTTCCTCTGATGATTTTAGTGCTGTAATTCCTCGCGCGCCTGTCGTCACAAGGAAGTCCTTTTAGCTATTTCACGTATCGGGCACTGCTATTTTAGTCATAGTCATTTATTTTATGCCGAGCCTGTGTTGAATTGTCCTAGTTAACGTGAGCTTCTGATTGCGACATATTTCGAGCCAGTGCCAGTTTTAAGATGTATTCGCCTCAGCAGTTGGAGTGACCGTGTTTGACTTGTAAAGTTTTTTTCCTTTGCATTTCTTGGTTGGTTTTGCCGCTTGTATCTTTGGTTTTCAATTGGTTTTCCAGTTACTGGCATGTTTTAGTGGTTTTATTCTTTCTACCGGTTCAGACTACAGGTGTAGTGTTTGCATTGTAACGTTTTAATTTGTTGTGTTGTTTGGGCGGTAATAGCCACAGCAGTTGTGCACCCCACTACCGCTGCTGCTGCTTCTGTTACTCTCCTCCAATAGACTTTCATCTTGTGACCGCGGACTTGACGTACCCGGGGTTTCTGAACTGGTTTTCACATTTCTTCTGTCCCTAAGTGGAAATCCCTTTCCTATCTCTCCTCTCTTTATCCCATCTCTTCTTTCTCATCTTTCATCTCTCATTAAGACCTGAATCCTGCATATGATAATGGATAGCTCTGGAACTGTATTATGGGACAGGGGCTTCGGAACCTCAGAACCGATCGGAGAAGTTGGTGGCAGGGCCGGCCATACGCGACCGTAATCAAGCGACTGACCAAATACTTCAGTGACTCCCAAGGTTGTGATATGTGTTTCTGCTGCTGTAGATTTGGAGTCTATTACATCGATCCGTGAGAATCGACTGAGTGTGCCTTGTGGTAACACAGCTGAAGTTACTTCAATCCCCACTTCTCATTGTGTGGCGCCTGGCGAATGCTCTCCTATGCTATGGACATCTCCGCAACAATGAGTGCCACTCCAATTGGAAGTCTTAGAGAGGACGGCTTGAGTTGCAACATAAGATGAAAATGAGCTGCCGAAACTAAAATCTGTGCGTTTCACTGTGGCATTTGGCCTAATGGACCTGATTAAATTCCACGCTAACACCAACATGGAAATAAGAGCAAGGTTATCAACATTCTCTTAGATGTTGTCCAGCTGGCTCAAACATGAATCTTCTGCGCCGCTTAAATCCAGGTTAAAGGTTGACAAACACGTTTGTTGCTGTGCTGGTAACCAAACGGATCCTCCGGATTCCATTATGCTTTCGAGAACTCGACCTGCGGCGGACATTCAAGCCGATCTGGCTACCGTCAGCGACATTGGGCTTCTTCCACCACTACTTGTTTGTTGCTTCCACCACTACTACTGGAAGAGCCCTGGCCTACTGAGGCATTAGAAAATGGGAACACTGAATATGGCAATTCCCTTCTGGCTAGTAAGAACGGCAATTTGGACATCATCACCACTGATGTGGGTATGGTTCCGGCATTAACAGGCTTATCAGGGAATGGTACCCGTAGGTTTTGGAGTTCACCGATTTGGATCCCGAGCATACTGGGGTGACTTACCTTAACTCAAGTACAAGAATTTCCGTAGAGAGGGGTTTTCGGACTGTTGAACATTTCGTTTATAAGCTCACAGCCTTTAGAGCCTGGTGGTGTTCCGAACCAGGTCGTTGACAGACTGACCAAATTGAGAGCACTCTCTTGGAAACATGGAAGATGGAAATTTTGTATGCTGTTATCTGCCGGATATGAATTTTTATGGGCTCGCAAAATTATAGAAAATGCATTCTCCCCGAAAGCCCAATAACGGGGCTGACGGACCGTGTGTGAGTCATTTAACACAGTGCGTAAGAATGCTGGGACTATCGGTGTTTATCCTGGAGGGTGCACCTACGCCGACCTGTTAAAGGAAGTTAAGAAACGGGTGAACTTAGATGAGCTTGGGTTGGAGGTGCAAAACATTAGTACTACCCACAGTGGCGGGATGCTCCTGGCCACCAAAGGAAGGAACGAGCAAGCAGAGTCTACGGTCCGCTCTGGCCGAAGAGTATCCAACATGGCAGCACGTTGTCTGAAGCACAATGAACAATTCTCATATTCATAGATTTGTTGGTATCACTTCTCCGAGGTACAAGAGGCGCTTTCGGGTTCTATAGGAGTGGTCGCCAAGGATGTTCAGGTGAAATCTATCTGGCTTACTGCATATGACGTCAAAATTGCTACCGTGGCCGCACAGATCGATGTAGCACGGAAGCTTCTGAAACTTTGACATGTTCGTATTGGTTGGTGCTCCTGTAAGATACAGAAACGTGTTTCCATACTTCGTTGTTTTCACTGCCAAGAGTTCAGCCACCTTGTCATGCCTGCCCTTACCGTATCCAGGATGTATTTGCAGTGTGATAGAGATCTTCTGGCCACTGACTGTGTTAGTGAACTGTATTAACATGTGCTTGTTAGAGCCACAGGATGGGCAGCCCAACAGAAGGTTGGTTAACGATGCATGCTTTCGGAGCTTAAAGAGAAATGATGGCTGGTTCCCCTAAGCAGGATGGCCTACCTTCGCAGAAAGTTCCCGTGGATGAGCGCTCGGTTGGCGACCGCAATACGAGTCCACAATAATGCTACTCTGGTATTGCGAACTGGACATGTTGAGGGTTTTGTATGGCTTGAGATGCCGTCTCATGTCGTTTTTGGCTGTTATATATCCCAAATGTAGATCTGCTGGCTTTTAACACGTTTCTACACAAGGTGCGACTGCCCATGTGGAGCCATAATAAAGAGATTGTGGTTGTTGGGGACTTCATTGGTAAGAAGCACCAGTAGTCCTCCCCTGTGGAGCATGCCAGAGTACTTGCCTTGGTCGAGTGGCTCGCTGAAGATGATCTCATTCATAATCATGGGAGGGCCCCTACATTTGTACAGTGCTATATTGCATCTTATAATGGTATCGCCTTCAGCACCCACAATATTTCTCAGCGGATGCTACCCTTAGAGAGCATTGGACGATGAAACTCTGAGTCATCACTAACATGTTATATTATACATTGAGGTCGGTACCATCCCTTCTCGAAGATTCGAGAGCCTTTCACGTAACACAGCTTGGCGGGTGACGTCGGCAGCTCTCCCTAGGTTGATTGCAGAGATAGATCTATTGTTTCCGCTACGAGGTACAGCGACTCTAACTGGCTGAGACTTTTCCAGGCTTATCAGTGGGCATGGTATAAGGTTTTCCCCAGAAAAACCTTCAGAACCTTCCCAAAGCCAACATATTTGGTGATCTGATAAGAGTGCTGCCAAATGCTGCAAATCCTTGAGCTGTCGCGCCATGATCAGGGTAACAAGCGGAAGGATGGAGTTCATAAGCGCCTATACTGGGAGTATTGCAAAAGTAGAGCTATATTCAAGACAGCAATATTAGAAGCCATTGATCGGCAAGTGGTTCTCAATGAAATTGGCTCCGATATATGGTGCCAGGCTATAAGATTTCCACTAAAAAGGTTTTGATCGTGTCGTTTGCTTCCTTGCCGGAGGACTGTCAGTTATGGATTGCATGGACACAATTTCCAGTCCATGTTCACATCTCCAGCCCAAGGAGGGCAACCTCTGTTTACTTCCGACAAACTTTGTGATGCTGTAGACAAAATCAGGGACAATAGAGCCCCAGGACCAGATGTTTTGTACCCCACGATGGTGAAAATAGTTGCCCTGGAATAGCAGGTGAGGTGTTCGGAATTTTTCAACAACTTGCTGATGAATGGTGTTTTCTCGACAGTGTGAAAGTTAGTCTGGTTTTTATTGCTGAGAAGCCTTGGCGAGATCCCAGCGTTACCACATACCATCCGATCTGCCTGACCAATGTACTGGGAAAACTGGACGTTTGGCTTTTGGAAGGTTGTGCATCAACTGGAGCACAATGGAGGGCTTGCTGACCGACAACATGGCTTTAGAGCTTCTCGGTCCTCTTTACTTCTCTGAAGGAGAATACAGGAGCTAGCTGAGGAAGTAAAATCCCAGCTTTGAGGGTGAAGACCCCTATGTGCTATTATCACTATTGATGTACAGAATGTCTTAAATTTGCCCCATAGGGCAGTATTTTCCAGGAGCTCAGTTCTCAAAATCTGACCACCTACCTCTATAACCTGATCAGAATCTACCTGGAAGATTGATCGCTTCTTGTGGGAATCCATAGTCTGACGGAAATGTCATATGGTGTCCCCCAGGTGTCCGTGTTGAGCTCTACCTTGCGGAATGCGTATTTTGATGAGGTCGTGCGGCTGTACATGCCCAAGGGAATCATCCTAACAGCCTATGCATATGACTTGGCACTCATCGCCATTGGAGCAGATGCATAGACCTTGGAGAGGGTGACTATCCAAGCCCTGGCTATCCTAGATGTTTATCTGACCTCCAAGAAACTTAAGCTGGCACCACACAAGACTGTAGCAATTTTGCTGGTGGGTGGCCGGAAGGTTCCACATATCTGCCTCCAACTTGTAGTTTGTTTATTCATAGTTAGGACATACTCAAATACCTTGAGATTTATCTGGATCATAATATGTTAATGGGAGGTCACTTGTGGGTTGTTGTGAAGCCAGAAACAGCATTAAACCACCTTAGTCGCCTACCGCCCACTACTGGAGGGCCAAGTGAAAGCAGCAGGAACTACTTGGAACTACTTTTCTCGTGGTGACTTCCATCTTGTATGGGGTTGATATCTGGCATAAGGCACTTGACATGAAGTTATATACCAAAATGCTCTTGAGCTTGCAACGGAAAGTTGTAAATCATATCACAAGTAACTACCACACCACATCTACCAACGCTTTGCTAGTTCTAGCACTAACGTCCCATATTTTTTTCATGGTCACTGAGAGACTCCACTGAGACCAGACTAATGCAAGCAAGGATGAAGCTCGCCAGCAATTGGAGCAGTGGCAAGTGCTTTGGGACTCTCATAGGACTGCTCACTGGACCCACTGATTAATCCAGCATTTGTTCCCTTGGATTACATGCTGATGTCTTACACAGTTTCTCACAGGACATAGCTGTTTCAGAGTATATCTCTTTCACTTTGGCCTTATTGCATGAGACAAGTGCATTTGTGCTCGAAGCTGGACACTGTAGAACATAAATTTGTCCGATGGCAGCAACTAGAACAAATTGAGTACAAACTGGGAACATTCATGTCTGAAGAAATGGTACCTTCCATGTTATCCTCTACCTCTAACTGGAGGGTGATTAGTCAGTCCATGGCATTCTTACCCCACAAACATTGAGAGCTGGATGATATTTGAGACAATTGTTGACTGACAGTGACAATAGCAAACATCTTGAATATCTTCTTGAAGGGGTGCTGTCTGTGTAGAAGCTCTTGTGATTCAGGCAGAGGATTTTTGGTTGGTGGATTACCACCATCGCCACCACCACCTCTTTTTGTCTTAATTATTCTATATTTATTCATTTTATGTATTCTGAATCTTTATGGTCACCTGTACTGTTAGAGAGATGTTTTAAATAAAAAAAATAGGTTACTTCTTCAAATACTATTCTTTCTGTTTTATTAAACAATGCTTATTTATGAAATGCAATTCTTTGTACCTACTGGCAGAAAAGATATAGCTTTGGTCAGTTTCAAAACATTTTAGCTTTAGTTCATTCAGCTTCATAATGAACTTCAGTATGTCTTAAGAGTTTGTGAGATTTTGTCACTTAGATGTACAGTCTCTGGTTGGCGCATCTGGAGTGAAGAAAAAAATAGAAGTTGTTGATAGAATTTGGCAGTAAAAATACTGAACATACAGGGGAAAAAAAAAAAAAATGATGACAGAAGCGGACTAAGTTGGCATATTGTCATTTAACCTTGGCTCACTAGAAGTGGAAGGAAGGACTGCACAGAAGTCAAACTTCAAAATGCTTTGGCTCAGTATGGATCTAGATAATCTCTTGAAAGGGATGCCCTGGCAGATTCAAAACATTGTTTTCTATTTAAATATTTTTGTAACCTAATTTGTGGAGTTGAAAATGTCAAAGACCCAATCTTAATACTTCCCAATTTATTGTGTTTTTATGATCCATTATAGCAAACACAGGTCTTGATACCATTGCATCATATGGAGTTGAAATTAAATATCATATTTCTATATTGAATCAGAAATATAACATATTTTGAGCATACTGTACTGGTTTTAGAACAAACAACATTTTCACTGTATGAATGCAGCTGCTTTGCATTGAGTACATATAAATAATAGAAGTGATGCCACAATGTTCAACACTACACTATTCTACTTTGAAAAAAAAAACTACTGAAAAGTACACTTTATATTTCTATATTCAAGGTCTTTATTTTAAGGTCCTGTGATATTACACTCTAATTATGTAGTTGTAATAATTTCTATAAAGTTATTAGTTTATGGGCTCTTTAAATTAATACTAAGTACAGGTTGCGCATTTGTTCTTGACAAATTAAAACTTTATATGAAAGGTTGGATGCGAATCCATGGTCACCTTTTGCGGGAATGCTAGTATCAATTAGCAGCAATCTCCTGACTTTGACTATGTAGAGGTTTTATTTTTGACACTGTAGGAGACATTGTCACGTTGGTAACTAACATGTAACCACATAACTAACTAGCACTCATAAAAGCACTTGCATCCATATATCCATACTGCACAAAACTTTTGCAGTCTACTGTATGCATAAACCAATAGAGGAAAGAAGAGCTGTTTGTTATAACATTAACTATTTGCTGACCTGTTTTTTAAGGGTAGGCCAGCCCACTGGATTTCCGCTGAAGGTCATTTGTTAAGAACAAATGTGCAACCTATAATTATTGTGTTTATACCAAGAGACCCAAAAACGTAGGAACCAGCTGCACGTTGTTTTGGCTGTCCACGTTCACATTGAGAATTGCTGGCACTTATCCATTAGTGGAGAAAGAATTATAATACAATTTTGTGCTTCATTGTATCATAGTCCTTAAACAACGGAAAGAATTATAAGCCCAATTTTTTCCCAGTCTACAGTTGACGCCCGTACACATGTGAATACAATTTTGGCCCCCTCCTTTTTTTTAGAGAATTTACGGACAGGGAGCATGATTTTATCTTTTTTCAACAAGACTGCTTATATGGCCAATCTTTAAATGAGAATTGAAAATATGTTTCAGTACAGAATTATTAGTAGAGATTTGTAGCCTCAGTCCCCTGAACTAGCCCCCGGCAATTTCTATCTCTGGGGTAACTTAGACATAAAGGGTACAAGACAGACCAACACACTCTGGAAGAATTAAAACAAAATATCTGCCAGGAAATTGCCATCATTTCTGAGCGTGAACTACAGCAAGTGATGCATAATTTCCTAAAAAGGCGCCAAACATGTATGGACAACAACGGTGGCCAATTTCAGTATCTCCTTTAATAACATGGGTAAATAAAGCCTTTAAAAGCAGTTTTAAAAATGTTGCATGGTTTCAATCTCACCTTTCTATGTTAGCGAGAGACAGCAACAGGTGCCAAGGTCACAGACAAAACACCATGCCGCTGGTTCTTATGTTTTTTAGTTCCTTTGTATAATCATAATCTCAATTGTAATTGAGTGTTTCAGTCACATTAGAGTAAACATTCACCACAATGTCCATTAGATTTTAGACGTGTACAATAAGTAGCATCTCAAAGTATAAAAAAGAATTTGTTTCAAAAACATTTTTTTGGAAAATGTAAATACTAATGATGAGTTGAAAAGAAGATGTTTTTCTAATGGACTTGCTTAACACAACTGTTAACTTGCTGGTGAGAAAACATTTGATGTTTCAGCAAAATAAGTTGTTCCACAATTAAAGTATTATTTCTCAAAGTATAGTTCTGTTTATGTTTTTAGTCTAGGAAAGTTCACTTATGTTGAGAATATTCCATAAAATCTCACAATAATAAACCCTATCTTTGTTAGAGAGGACAAGCCATTATCTTTGGTTTCTGAAGCAAGAGTACCATTATGTTCACAACTTCATTTATTTCATTTTTTTATTTACTGCCCATAGACTCATATAGGTATCGAGCATTGTCAATATATAAAATACAATTCCTTTCTTGGAAGTGTTGAAAATAGTGTTGTTATGATAAATTAACTTTAAACTACACCAATGAGAACCAGTCGAGGGCCGACTGATGATAGAGGCAAAGCCTCAGAAACATGTTCCGGAAAAATTTAAAAGTAAGTGTTGTTTAGTGTCATTAATCGACTCTCTTTAAAGTTAATATAAAATACAGTTTACAATATTATATAGCTTGCAATAATTCATTTATATTATATACAAGATTATTTAAAAGGTATTTTTTAACACATTGCTTAAATTTAACAGCATTGTTTTCTCTTTTTACATAGGCTGGAAGTCTATTGTACATTTGTAATCCTATTATACATGGATCTTTATTTACAGATTTTACATTATAACTATTATAGTGCAAGTCAGATTTACATCTAGTATCATGATTGTGTACTTCACTATTTAATTTTGTTTTTTTCTGGTTTATTAAATTAATAACTTTATATATGTATAAAGACACATCAGTAAACATCTTTTCTTTTCTAAAAACTTCTCTGCATGATTCACGCACCCCATTTTAAACATTGTTCCAATACATTTCTTTTCTAGTACTAGAACCCTCTGAATATGAGAATTATTACCACCACCCCATAACTCAATACTGTATTGGATATGTGAATAAATTATTCCATAATATAGCATTTTTAGTACACCTACATTACAAGTTTTTGCAAATTCCCTCATTAGGTACAAACCTTTACTTATTTTTTTACATAGGTTATCAATATGATTATTCCAGGATATATGTTTTTCAAGTTGCATTCCTAAAAAGCTGTGAGAGTCAGATTCTTGTATTATGTTATCAAATTTAATATGAAACATTGTATCTTTTTTCTTACTATTTAGCTCAAATTTAATTAAATTTGTCTTGCCAGGATTATTATTATTATTATTATTATTATTATTATTATTATTATTATTATTATTATTATTATTATTATTATTATTATTATTATTATTATTATTATTATTATTATTATTATTATTATTGAGGTTTAAAGATTTAAAAAATGTATTTATTCTTATTGATTCCTTAGTAGCTAATAATTGCAGGTCATGATCATTGTTTGCTTTACATATAATAGTAGTGTCATCTGCATACCTTATAGTTTTACAGCCAGGTTACTTGTTTTGAAACAAAGTTATTGTACCCTAAGTGCAATCCTCATAACTGGTAAATCAGTGCTTATGAGTGTCTGGGTGACTCAGTTGGTTAGGTACTAGTCTACTGATTTCAGGCATGCAAGTTCAGATGCAGCCCACATTAATGGTTTTTAAGTGTACTTAAAAGTGACAGCCCCATTTACTGACATCTAAACTAACTTCTATAGAATGAAATTCTGGCATAGTTTAAATTTTAATAAAAAATAGCTCATTTGAATTCCATGTACTAAATAATGTCACACATTTGATCAAAATAGACTATAATAGAACAGGAGAGAGATTTACATTAGTGGCTGTAATAGATTATTTTATTCATTTTTAGTAGTATATGTAAAACAACAATAAAAACGTGGTATAACAAAGTTTTTATCCATGGCTTTATGTTCTTTGTTTAGGATTCCTACACCCAGCATTGAATCTGGTTTACAAACTCCTGGAACGGATTTAAGTGGTCCACGCATGTCAGGTCCTGCCACTCCTCTGACACCTACCTCCATGGAAGTAAGTTCAAGGTTTCCTGCAACTTCAGGAGACTTGAGTAGATTTCCTATTACAAGTCCTCACACACCAGGAGCATCAAGTTCAGGAGAAACGAAGAGCCAAACTCAGAGATTTCCAGGACCAAGTCCTCAGAGCCAAGGTTCTCTTACCCCTGGTATAGATCCCCTAATCAAACCTACAACCACAGAAGTGGCAACAAGATTCATGAGCTCTAGCCCACAAATGAGTGATGGCATGGGGCCACCAAGAATGCCTACTGCAGGAACTTCTAGCACCCCTCCCACTGTGACAAATCCAACACAGAATTTCATGCAACAAACAAATGCTACTGTTGGTAACATGAAAGTAAGTTCACATTTCTTGGATGTTTCCCCATCTGGTAGCACAACAACACCGCTTGAAGTGTCTCCTACAAGCACAGGATCTTTTTCCTGCATTCGATCCGAAAATGTGCCTCTTAATCCAAACGGGAATGGTGGGTTACCATGTAACGGGAAAAGTGCTCACTTTGATCCCATTACATCAATGGCCCAAATGAGCCAACAGTTAACAAGCAGCATAGCTAACTCTCCAGGTGGTCAAAACCCTGGATTAATGAGCAGTATGCCAAGTGGTATGCTGCCATATAATTCAAATATGCATTCTATGCAGATGAATGAAATAGGTAACTGCCAGGGGCTACAGGATAATCCAGTACCAGCAGCAGGACTTATAAATGCAATAGGACCAGGAGGCCCAGGTAATCAAACTGGACCTACAAACTTCGTGGGCATGCCAATGCAAAGTGCTCCTCATTCTTATAGCCCAAATTCAAGTGTAAGTGCTGGTATGCAGTGTTCTGGCTCGGTAAACACAACACCAAGTATGAATCAACCAATTGTCCATGCTAACAGTTCTGCATCTCCCAAACCAGGTAACATGATGATGGGTCTTGGGCCTTCAAGGGGATCCTCACCTTACACTTCAAGTCCAGTTCCTCAGAGGATGATGGGTAGGCCCCCAGGACCTAATCCATACAGTGGAGCCAATGTGCAAGTGAAAGCTAGTGCTCCCAACACCATTCAATACCTTCCTGCTAAGCCACAGACTGGAAACTCTGGTCCTCGAGGTCCACCCAGCTTAGACTTCCTACAACGATTTGCTAATCCTCTTTCAAATTTGGATGCAAAGGTTCCCACTCATAACTTACAGTATTTTCCCAGCAGTGGTCAGCCTAATGCACCAAATATGGGCAGGCTGAATATTCCCATGAACAGGCCAAATGGAACTTTAAGTGACGTGAATTCTCAGATGAGTGGTCTTCCAGGTCCAAATTGTGCCAGTGTTGGTAGCCATATAGGCAATTTAAATGGACCAATCATTGGCCCCAATGTACCTTTAGTTGGTATGAACTTGCCCATGTCGGGTGGGATGGTAATGGGTCCTGGACAAGGACCAGGCTCTGGCATAGGTATGGCTCCATTACGTGGCAGCCTGAGACCTAGTGGAATGATGAGGATGCAACAGATGGGTGGCAGTGTTTTTGGGCTTCCTTCCAGCCCTGGTCAGCCTGTTTCAGAACAAATTTTTGGAGGAGGACCTAATCAGAACTTGGCAGGAAATGCACCTAACACACAGATATTTGTACCAGGCTCCAAATCATCTCCAATGGGCCTGGGCAATGCTCCAGATGCAAGCCAGCCACTGCCACCATCCATGGGACAAGCAAACAATTTCAAGAACTCACCTTTTATAGGGCCTACAACAGCAGATCCTAATTATGCACAACAGTTCCATAATTTCCAACAGCAGTTATATGCAACAAACACAAGAAGTCAAATGAACAATCAAACAATTGGTCCAAATCAGTCTTTTTTTGTTCCCAAGTGAATAATGTGAAGGAAGAATGAATGAATGGAGTGAGTGAGTGTGTGTGTGGTGTTTTAGGGCCCGTCGACAACAATGTCATTTGGGCCCTGAATGAATGAATGAAAGAAAAAGGAAAAAAGCCCCATGGCATCATAGACTCTAATGTAAAGTTAGCAGTTTATGAATTCTATTTTTTATGTGTATATAAAAGCTCAAAGAACTATCGTAACTTTTACCCAGACTATCAATGAAGTGCAATAACTAGTATTCTTTAATTTATATTTGCGCAATAATACAAAATATGTTGCATAAATACTTCTGAAAGCATAAATTTAACAAGCATAAGTTTAACAAGCATAAATTTAACAAGAAGAATGTGAATATTAATACCAAAGGGAATTTGGAATTAATATTGCAGCAGTTAAGTATAGGGAAAAATCATAGCAATGTCACTTCAATGCCTGTAAATAAGTAAAACAATCAAATGGAGTATTGAAAATGTGAGAAATAATGACAAAGAATTTAGTAATTTAAATAACCAAGATAATTTTTGGGTGTCATTCCAAAGATGCATAAAAGTTTGATGTGCGTTTGGAGGAATTTAGTAACAGTGACGTCAAAATTAATATAAAATTATTTGTGGTTGGTTTATTGACACTCGTCACTTACTTTTTCATATATTTATGAGAGACTAGTTTCAAAGGCCCTGGCCTCCATTTTCAATCTCTTCCCAACCACAATAAACCAACCACAAATAATTTTATATGCATAAAAGTATTTATTTACATTGTGGTTTTACTGAAAAAAAAAAAATGCAATGCCATGAAATCTTGATATAAGGATAGGTTACAGAAATTCCCTTCCCAAATCATATACAATATGTTACTATCTTTCACAAAAGCAAATTTCAACTGCAGTGAGACCAGCACAAAAAGTTAATAGTTCTCAGGTGTTCTTACATAGTTGGTATGAAAGTGAAACTTGTTACATGCTTCTGTTGCTGTTCAGAGTACATGGCAGCCATTGGCACACCTCATTCTAAATTAACAGACAAATATTGAAAATTCAATTTTAGTAAGCTTGTATAAAGTATATCATTGTGCTTCAGTTAATTAGTACACCAGAAGTAAAAATTATTCTGTGTTGGGTGTTTTGCTTACCATTGTGAGCTTAACACCTGACTTCCATGGTTAGTATAGCTGAACTAATTAAAGCATGATACTGCTGAGTGTCTTCAGCTTGCATGGAATCTCATGTAGCCTTTTTTTTTTTATTTTTTTTTTATGGAGACTCATTCTAATAATGTCTCTATATTAGACCATTACTTGGCTATTTTTATTCCACATAGCGTAATTTCTCTCACCATATTATGAACACTGCAACATGACTGAAGCCCACTTCGGTAGCATGGTGGTAGCATGTCTGCCTCACGTTCAAGAGGTCCCGAGTCCGAATCTTGGTCAGGGTGAGTTACTTGGATAAGGTTTTTTCCAGGGTTTTGCCCTATCCTGAAAGACGAATGTCAAGTAACTCTAAGCTCTATGGACCCTGGGCTCATTTGAGCATCATTTTACCCATTCCATTCATCATCCGATATGACATAACGTTGGAGGACGAAAAAAAAAAAAAGCATGACTGAAATTTTACAACTGAATGCTTTAAGAAACTTAAATTGCAATTGGTGCAAATAAAACAGGGCTTACATATGTTCAAGATCTTCAGAAACAAACCAGGTGGAAAGATGATTAGAAATTGACGTTTTGGGAGCGTACAACGCTCCCATCATCAGGATATGTTTAAAAAATGTTATAACCACAAAATAGATATAATACAAATATCAACAAAGACAAAACACTACCAGTACTTGCATCACTGAACAAAAGACTGCAGTAAATTAACTGCCAGGTCAGGACATGGCATAAGTGTAGAAAATTAATTAGGTCAGAGAAACGTAACCACTTAACTTGATGATCAAGCTGTATAGATCTGTGCTTCTTAAGCCGACTAATTTCCATTTATAAGGCCGGTTTCCAAGAGGACCTGAACTGAAATTCAGCATCAGAATTAAGCGTGCTCCTCTCAGAAGAAATAGCCAAAGCGTCCTTAACTCTCTGCTTCTAGTAACTGTTGCATTTTGCCAAGATTGTAGTCTCCCGAAAGTTGGCTTTACGGTCATTATCACAGCAATGCTCTGCCACTCCAGACTTCTCAGGTTACATTAAACAAATGCTCTGTTCATTTATTTTGGTAGCGATGGTCCTTCTGGTTTGTGCGATATATTGTCGCAAACCCGATCGCGATAGCGGGGCTTGTGTACACAAAAAGCCTGGAGATAAGGAGTATGCCGGAAGAAATAATGATAGCGCAAGATAAAAGACCCGCCGGCAACTCGGTCTTTTAATTCTACGAACCCACAAAATTACAATATGGTGCCCCACATTCACAGGGAATACGGTACACTCCCAGAACTTGGAAGTCCAGTTTGTCTTTCACCGGTCTCAACAGATGTTTACAGATGTTTAAACTTCGGAGGTCGCTTGTGCATGGTCCTGATGTATTTGGCGAGAATTATGCTGATTCTGCCAGATAGATTACTGGTAAACAGGATGCAGGCTGTAGCGGTAGGTCTATCTGATGCTTGCTGGAGCACAGATTTCACTTTTTTAGCTCTGGTGATCGAGGCTTCACTGTCATTCAGATTCGCTGTTTTGACGGAAAGTGAGTCTCAGGTACTGTAATTCTTGTTGTAAGTGGCTGGGATCAGAGATAGACAAAGCTCTGTGGGCCAGTGTATTGAGAATTCCCAGTCGTTGAGACTTATGAGAAAAACTATAAGCTTTCGGAAAGAGATTAGTGTGTGTAGGCTTGCGGTATACAGCATGCCCCAGTGTACCGTTGCTGTTTCTTGAAACAAGAATGTCCAACAATGAAAGAGTTCCATCCTTCTCCACTTCCATGGTAAACTGTATTTGAGGTTAAAGGTGTTGAGATGCACAAGAAAGCTGGTCTGATCCATGTGGCCAGATTATGAAAGTATTGTCCACGTATCTATAGAAATGAGATGTTTTAAGTGGAGCTGTGGCAAGTATTTCATGTTCTAGGTGTTCCATATAGAAATTAGCTATAGCTGGTGACAAAGGGGAGCCCATTGCTACTCCATCTACTTGTTCATAGAAATTACCACCAAACAAGAAGAAAGTGGATGTCAAGGTATGTCGGAAGAGCTCTGTGATATCAGCCGGAAAATGCTCCTTCAGAAGTTGGTTGGCTTCCTGAAGTGGTACTCTTGTAAATAGAGAAACCACGTCGAAGCTGACAAGATCAGAAGGGCCAATGGTAATGTTCTTAAGTGAATGCACAAACTGTGTGGAATGACTCACATGATGTGGGCAATCCCCTACCAGAGGTTGTAACAGATCAGCCATGTGACATGCCAGCCGATATGTAGGGCTGCTCCTGGCATCCACAATGGAGCATAAAGGAACCTCCAGCTTGTGCCTGACAATGATACCATCTTCTTAATTTCTGAAGTGAGGTAGGATCTTTTAATTAGTTGTATAGTTCAACATTCGATGGAAGAGGTGGGATTCTTATCGAGGATCCTCTAGGCCAGATCATCTAAGTGCTGCTCCATTTTCTTTAAGTATTGGGCTGTGGAGAGGATCACAGTGTCATTATCCTTGTCCGCCAGCAGGACAACCAAGTTTTCATCGTTCCAAAGTCTTAAGTGCTAACTTTCATCTCAGTTGATATTGGGCTTAGGAAGCACGTTGTGAGTGACAGCAATAGCCGCCTCAGTGCATATTTCTTTGGCACTATCTAACATAAGATTCTGAATAGCAGATTCCTCCCTGCTGATGATATCCAGCAACTGGAAGAAAACACGGAGTTGGCACAAAGTTTAGACCTTTGACAAAACGGAGGTAGTGGCTTCATCCAATTCCTGGTTCATGAGGTTGACTATGATGCGGCTGTAAGGTAGAGGCAGAATGGCATCCTTGGAATGCACCAGTGAGTCCAACTTCCTCATCTGCTGCTTGGTACTCCGGAGAAGCATGGTTTGACCTTGTCATACAATTAATTTGACCTAATTAATTTTCTACATTCATGCCATCTTCTGACCTGGCAGTTAATTTACTGCAGTCGTTTGTTCAGTGATGCGAGTATTGGTAGTTTTTTGACTTTGTTGATATTTGTGTTATATCTATTTTGTGGTTATGACATTTCTTAAAAATATCTTGATGATTGGAGCGATGTACGCTCCTGAAACTTCAAATTTCTAATCGTCTTTTCACCTGGCTTGTTTCCCGAGAAGATCTTGAACATATTCATCGCCAGGAAAGCTTCAGTCTTATTTTAGGGCATACATCTATCTCAACTGTCAATCATTCCTGCTGAATTTAATATTTTCCTTCAAACACCCATTCAAAGACATCTGTCTGTAAATCTCTAAGGCTATTATCATGGTTGTTATTATTGTTATTATTATTATTATTATTATTATTATTATTATTATTATTATTATTATTATTATTATTATTATTATTATTATTATTATTATTATTATTATTATTATTATTATTATTATTATTATTATTATTATTATTATTATTATTATCATCATCATCATCATCATCATCATCATTATCATTAGTAGTAGTAGTGGTGGTTGTAGTATTAGCATTAAATTATTGTCAGCCTGGTGGTAGGCTCGCGAAGCCGAAGCCGAAGCCGGTGGAGATTCGGAAAACTTCGGAACCAATCGTTACCGGAAGTGAGACAGTTGAGAGTAGTTGTTAGGTAAAATAAACAGTTTAAGGTTAGCTAGCAAACTGCAATGGTGACGAATGTATTTGCTAGGAAAATAAAGTGTAGTTTTTGTGTTTCGTAACCTCGTTTTATTATTTCACGAACCCACAAAGTCACAACTGGTGTCAGGAAGCGGGACAACATCACCGAACATTATGGCCATGGAATCGGTATTGGAAATGCTTTTGCAGAAGATGAACGAATTAACAGCGAAGTCGGAAGCGGCAAATAACAACTTGGCCGCGAAGATGAACGAGTTAACAACAAAAACAGAAGCGGCAAATAACAACCTGGCCGCAGAGTTGAAAAAAATAAAGACCGAATTGACCACAGAAATGAAGGCAGCGAACGACAGTCTGGCCACGGAAATGAAGGAGGCGAACGAGGTCCTCGCCGCCAAATTTGAGGAACAGTTGGCCGGCGTGAGGGATGACGTGACGGAGCTGGGCAAGAGGATGGGCCAAGTGGACGAGCGCGTCGAGGACCTGGCGAACCGCTTCAATGACCTAGAGGAAAAGGCCGACAATAACGCCAAGTCCCTGAACACCATGGTTGAAGACGTCGAAGACCTCGCGAACCGCGTAAACAACCTGGAGGGAAAGGCCGACAGCAGCGTCAAGTCCCTGAACGCCATGGTGGAGGACGTCGTCGGCAGGAGACTGAAGGATTTGAAGGCTGACGCACCGGGACGCGACACAACATCGGCGCGCGTCAAACCTCCGAAATATGACGGCGCATCAACATTCGAGGTCTTCCGCCGCCAGTTCAACACAGTGGCCAAGCACAACAGATGGTCACCGGAGGAGGAGGCCACACAGTTAATAGCCAGGCTCCAGGGACGGGCCGCGGAAATCCTAAACGCGGTGCAGACGACGGTGGCGCCCAAGGACATCTGGGAGGCCCTGGAGAATCGCTTCGGCAACCACCGCTTAGCCGCAGCATACCGCAGCCAGCTAAAGACAAGGTCGCAGCAGCTGGGGGAGACGCTGCAGGAGTTCGCCATAGCGATCGAGCAGCTGGCTAGCAAGGCCTTGGTTGACCTGCCACTGGAGTTCGTATCCCGGGAAGCTGCCTACAATTTTGTCGACGGGGTACGGGACACGGAGATTCGTCAGCGCCTAATGCTCGGCGAATATAAAACCATCCACGAGGCGCTGACAGCGGCATTAAGGATGGAGGCGGCCAAAGTAACATCAATCCCGACGTCGAGAACGAGGAGTGTCCGCTACGCCGGAGACAGAAGACCAGCTGAGGGACGCCGGCGAACACCTAGTGGCCTGTGTTGGGTGTGTGGACAGCCCGGACACCTGCGGAGAGACTGCCCACATCAGGAAGAGCAGCCGGAAAACGAGTAAGGGCCGTCGTGGAGAGGGGCACGTCGGCGCCATTACCACCATCCCCTCGAGTGACAATCCGCGCCGTCAGCCAGCGGATGGATGACAACCTCATCGCGGACGGTTGCGTAAGAGGAAAGCCGTGCCGCGTGCTGGTTGACACCGGGGCGGCCGTGACCATCATCAGACCTGACGTGGCGAAGGGTTTGCCGACGAGGAAGCCGAGCCGACCATACGAGCTTGTGACGGCATCGGGCGACACCATGCCTGTGGAGAAGGAGGCCCTGCTGGAGCTGACCTTGGGACGGAGTGCCGTGCGTCTGTGGGTGTTCGTCGCGAAGGTGGCTGAGGAGGTGATTCTGGGACTGGATGCCCTCAGGAGCCACGAGGCGACGGTCGACGTCGGCAGGAAGGTCCTATGGCTCAACGGAGAAGAGGTTATACTCCGTCAAACTGAAGAGCGCCTTGGAATCGGTAGGGTTATCTTGAACGAAGACGTGGTTGTCCCCGCGAGGAGCGAGATGATGGTGACGGCGCGACCGGAAGGCCGGACAGCAGGTTTGATTCAGAGGCAGTAGGAGTACGACTTCACCTCGGAACATCGCAGAGGGAAGAGTCACGGTAACGCGGACGCTAATGTCCCGAAGACCTTGTCCGGAAGAGTGCGGCCAATGCACAAGAGTGGAGGGGAAGGAGCGTGCTGCAGCAGTTCGAGTAGTCACGGCAGTGCCTGCGGATGGCTGGGATAGCGCAGGCCTGAGGAGGGAGCAGCTGGCGGACGCAGACTTGGGGCCACTCTTGAGGGATGTGGAGAACCTGGTGGACCACCTCCACGACATGCACAAGATCGCTCGCCAGAACATCCAGAAGGCGAGCGACCGCATGAAAACCCGATACGACAGGCAAGCCAACAGCCAAGGGTTCCAGCAAGGTGACCTGGTCTGGTTGTACCGCCCGACCCGGACCAAGGGATGCTGCCCGAAGCTTCAGCAGCCATGGCAAGGACCGTACCGTGTGATGAGGAGGATTAACGACATGGTCTACCGCATCCAGAAGGTGCCCCGAGGAAAGATGTTGGTGGTACACCTAGATCGCCTGGCCCGCTACGAAGGCGCTGTTCGGGACGACCAGCCTTGAGGAGGGAGCAGTGTCAGCCTGGTGGTAGGCTCGCGAAGCCGAAGCCGGTGGAGATTCGGAAAACTTCGGAACGAATGGTTACCGGAACTGAGACAGTTGAGAGTAGTTGTTAGGTAAAATAAACAGTTTAAGGTTAGCTAGCAAACTGTAATGGTGACGAATGTATTTGCTAGGAAAATAAAGTGTAGTTTTTGTGTTTCGTAACCTCGTTTTATTATTTCACGAACCCACAAAGTCACATTATCATTAGGGCCCAGAAGTTTAGCCAATAAAACCATACAACAGGTTAGTAGTGATGGAGTTATATGCTACCTGCATCTCGTAAACAAAGAGTAGAGGCGTTGAGTGCCATGCAGTCATGCACCAAGGTCATGGGCAAAGGTAATCTATCAAACATAGTCATAGGACGGAGACAGTGTCATAGAATATATTGCACATTTATTCATAAATTATACAAACCAAATTTATCTTTTTCAGATATGTGAATATAAAAAAAGGTACCATTAATATTTACAATGTGCACAGTAAATGAAAAGTTAATTTGTTGTAACAGTACTATATTATGTCTATGCATATGCCTTGTTACAGTGAACAACAGTATACATTTTGAAGGTTTCAAACAAAAACGATCTTCTGTTCTCCAGACATGCTCTGTATTGGGAAAAGCTTCTCTCTTTACCACATGATGTGACTGGGTCAAATGTAAACCAAAAGGAGGTACTACTGTTTCATTTTTGTGCATTGCAATTTTCTCTACAACCATGTAGTTCATCCCAAATTTTACAAAGAGTGGAATATCGTGTATTTTTCCTAGAGAATACATTTAATTTTCTGTTGCACCTGTAATAGTGTTCCGTCTTCAAATCAACCTTTTGCAATGGATAATTCCTCTATGAGTCTCATTGCTTCTACCATTTCCATGTTCTAACCTTCTGGAAGAGTGATGTATCTTGACAGTTCTCTGAAATTATTAGCAATGAATTGGATATTACTTAGCTCCTCTGACATAAAGTGCTTTGCTTGTTGTATTGAAGCATTTTGTTCTTAGTCCAGGGCATTACTATTACAGTAATCTGAGGTTATTATTTTGCATAATACAGTACAGTATCAAACCATGCACTCCATCTGGTTACAATAGGTTTTGGAGGTAATGGGAGTCTGGTTCAGCTTGTCTAAAGATTCTTAATCTGTCAGGCGATTTCAGGAATATTTTCTGTAAGTGAGAAATGAAATTGTCTACATTTGGAAATAAAGATCGTCCACGTTCAGCGACTTGGTGCATGTGATGTGCAATGCACATCACATGCACCAATTTTGGACAGTTGCTGTATTTTCTTTGTGCCTTTTCCATATATCAGGCCCCATCAGTAACTAGCAGGAGAACATTTTCTCTTTTAACAATATCCAACCATAAAAGTGACATTGACTGATCAAAAATATTAAAGATAGTTAAATGGTTTACTCTTTCTAGAAACTCCAATGTTAATTTTCCCCAGAAGGTTTATACTCAGTGTACCAACAGTTACATACATATAGCCCTTCCCATAAAATCTGTCGTTTCTGTATGAAACTCATATTCTGCTGTTGGACACAGAGTTTCAATATCCTGAAGTACGTCTTTGTAGCACAGCTTTAGGTATTCCTTGCATATTGTGGACTCGAATGGCAATATTTTTCCTGTATATTTTTCTAAAAATTGCTTGAAATAACTACTTTCTGCTTTCCAGAAGGGAATGTTCGCTGCCACCATAATATTGCACAGTTCATGATAAAAACTATGTCTGTCTGCGTTAACATTAGGCGCTGAAGGCATATTTTTCTCTCTTTCTTTGTTTATATAATGCAACATGATTTTTATGCTTCCTAGTTGCAAAATGTTGCTCTATATATTTGTGGTAACCACCCCTTATGTTAGTTACACACAGCTTACAAGTAATACTGTGGCCATCATAGAAAAGATGCCAGTGCATTTGTTGTAACTTTTTGGACATCCTCATTTATGCATGATTTTGTTTCACTTGCAGCATATTCCGTCTGATTGGCATAGCCAATGTGCGTGACCTTCCACCAACAGCACAAGTTGATGACTAACTCGTACAACCCTTGTAGCAGCAAAAAGACATTACATTGACAAATAGCAGTCTTCACAGTCATCTTGTGCTCCGCCACACGTAAACAAATAAATGAATCACTGCGATACAGTTCAAATGCCCACTGTCACAATAACCATCACACAACTGAACTCCAGTGCACAACTCAACTGACTCCTTCTTACACTTTGCCGCTATTTATACCTTCCAGTCATTGTTCTAGAATGCAGTAGATCATTCGATAACAGTAGCGATGACATCAGAAAAGCGGAAAATTCCAGACTTCTCTCTGTCTCTTTCTCTCGGCAAGCATCCAGCTTTGCGCGCCATTCTCTGTCTCTTTCTTTCCTGCCTACACGCACAGCTGTGGCTTTGTGGCGACTTCAACACAACAATGTCATCGGTGACATTGTCATCCTCCAACTTAAGTTATACCAGATAATTAATGAAACAGGTGAAGTGATACTCAAATGAGCATTACCGGACATTCATCTTTCAGGATAAGGGAAAACCGTGAAAAAATCTTATCCAAAAAACTCATTCCGACTGAGATTTGAACTCGGGACCACCTGAATGTGAGGTAGAGACTCTACCACCTGTGCTACAGAGGTGAGGTATTACCATGTTAAGGAATTTACTTTGGTCATGCATTTTTCATATTTACATTGGATTACAGTCAATGTATGGAAGCATTATATCTTCGTAATGTTAGAAGTTCTCAACTAGCAAAGAAATTACAGTGTTTCAGGTAAGCAGTGAAAATAATTATTTTAGAAATTTTGAGTGAACTGGGCAGGATTATACCCCTTTATAGTTAATTATGCAGTTATACAACACAAAACCATGCTATTTATGAATGAGACTCAGAAGTATTGCATGATGCAGAATGTTGCACTGAATTCAATCAAAGTTTTGGAAATCACTTTGGATCAGCAGTATCACGCTTCAAGTTAAGGTATACCAACCATGGGAAACAGGTATTGCTGATGAAGCTTACGGTTGTAAGCAAAGCACCCCACACTGGAATTTCTTTTACTTCTGGTCCTCTACTTAATCAAAACACAACATGTTTTCCACGGGTTTACTGAAGTTGAATATGCTTGCACATTTTTTACAATGATTGTTAAAATATTGCTTTTCAGAACTGCAAGGTGAGCCAATGGCTGTCATGCCCTCTAAACAAAAAGGGAAGCGTATGACAAATATCATTTTCGTAGCATCTATGTAAGGATACCTAAGAATTAGGTGACCCTTTTTGCAGGTCTCACTTCAGTTGACTGTTTACTTTTGTGAACAATGGTACGTCATTAGGTAAACATTTGATAATAGCAGTGATTTAAAATTAAAATCATATTAGGTTTACTTTTATTAACTTAACTTTTATGGACAGAAATATAAGAAATTGTATTTTTCAAAGCATGATGGTCTCACGAGAGTCTCTCCCGCTACCACTGGATTAATAATCATTAGTAAACAAAAGGCAACCCTCATATACAAGGTAAGAGGAGGCAGTGAGCCACAGTTGGTTTTGAAGTGCAAACCTTGTGAACCCAAAATCTCAAAATAATATTGCCTTTGGCAGAGGAGCTGGTTAGGATCATCAGGTTTTGAAAAATGCATTTCATAATATATATATGCAATATAGCCTCAGTTATACATTTTCAAACGAAGAAGTTTGAAATAATCTATAAATGAAAAATGCATAAAAGTGTCATGTAATTGGAGCTATTTTATTTGGTCATTTCTCAAATTATCTTATTATTTAATATAAGAAAATAACAAGGGAACAAGCATAATACACTAATTAGACTACTTAAAGACAAACTGCTATACAGAGTATTGATGTTTTTTCACAGAGGTTTAAAAATATCATCACATTTTCTTTCCTATTTTTAATCATGTGCAGAAATAATGCATTCTGAAAATGTTCATGTCTCAAAGTTTTGTGAAGCAGTGAATGGGAATGTACAGTTTACAGAAACCATGCATAATATATCTTAACATAGTAGAATCGTAATGCTTAAATTAATACATTTTAAGTATATATCATAGAAAAATATGACATTAATTCTATAGACAGTAGAATGGAGGAAGAAGTTGAGGCAAGCCAAGGCTCAAAAATGGGCTATGGTGCCATATTAGTAGTAACAGTGGTGGCCCGGGAGAATTTTTCTTGGTGGGCCCAGATGTGAAGGTGCTTGTAATGAAAGTAAAGTGTTTTTGATGGAAAGATTCAATGCCATGAGATCTGTGGTTCAAATCCCAGCCATGGCATTGAATTTTTCATGTTGACTCTATCCATCAAAAACCTTAACCTATATACAGCTAGTGTGAAGAAATGATTCATTTCCATCAATTAACTAAAGTAAAGTGTGGTTATACATTTTAAAACAGGTTGCCTTTAGTTCATTGCCAAAAGCACTGCAATAGCAGAAATGAGTCAAGACATCATACATCTTTTAAACATCAAATAACTAATGTAAAAACAGAACTCATCTAGTGGCATGTACAAGAATGAGCACATGTATTCTTCTAGACCTCAAACATTTCATTCTGTTTTTTAAGTTAGGGATTTCATCATTTCCTCTTTGTGAATGGAACAAACAGCAAAGGAATTAAGCCTATCTTGGCCCGTGATGTTCCTAAGGAAAGACTTAATTCTTCTCAGTGTACTGGAACTTCTCTCTACCTCAACTGTTGAAACTATTATTTATCTATTTTTGTACTTTACGTCCTCCAACGTTAAGTCATATCAGACGATGAATGAAATGTATGAAATGACGCTCAAATTAGTCCGGGGTCCCTGGAGCTCAGAGTTACCCGACATTTGCCTTTCAGGATAAGGGAAAACCCCGAAAAAACCTTATCCAGGTACCTCGCCCTGACCGAGATTCGAACTGGGACCTCTTGAACGTGAGGCAGACATGCTACCATCTATGCTACCGAGGCGGGCAACTGTTGAAACTGGAGTTATTGGTGCAATTTGCAGTCTTTTTGTGAAATGCTTTCTCATAGGAGTGTTATATCAAAAAACTGAAGAGTTTTCTGCCTGAAGAGATATCTTTGAATATATCATGAAAAATCACTTACATTCCACTTTTTAACTTTTCTTAGGAGATAATGGGATTGTAATTTGATGCAAATTTTCTCACAGAGTCAGCAGGGAAATTTTCTGTGAATGTAATAAATTTCTTTGGCTCAATAACTGCAAAAGTATTGAATATATGAGACTGTTGCAATCATCCTTTCATTTGGTTGATCACTGTGTCACACACTTCTTTGGTATCTGAATTCTGGTTCCCTGGAGAACCGTAATTTGGTGGCTTTCTTGAGGGAGGAGCAAACTAATCATCAATCTGGTATCTTCTATTCTCTCGAATTTCAGACACGCTGATTCAAAACACTACAAAGCATTGAATACTATAGCACCAGTGGCACTGTGCATCTGAATTATGTTAGAATGTTAGCCTGTTTCATAATGTCATAGAAAAAGTTTAGAAGAAAGACATATTGTGGATTCCGAAAATTCTTAAAATCAAGAGCTTCCCGTATTGTTACATCATCTCACTCATCTTCCTGCTTAATCTTCTCAAAAAACTGCCCCTGCCCACCATGAAACAATGATTGATGAAATGAAACAATGATCAGAAACAATGATTGAAAGTTCCATCTTGTGGGGGCAGCTGTAATGCATTTGTTGCAAACTGAATGCAACAGGTCACTGCATGTTGGTGAAGATGAGAAAAATACGAATCCACCAATGTTGGTGAAAAACAACTTAACTGATTTTGTGTTTGGAACAAGCATTTCCTATAACCTAATTTATTGGTGAATATAGCAGTGCATATACATGGTACGTGGGAAAATCTCCTGCATTAAAGTCAGGACACTTCCATAGCTACCACTCATTACCATGGCACCATCGTGCATGCTTGAGATACAAGTTTTATTTCAACATACATTTCACATAAATATGCTCTGTGTAAGCCAAAATGTATAAAACTAAATTCTGTACAAGAATTTGAGAGTGAGGTTCTGCAAAATTTTATGCACTCTTAACCCTTTCACTGCTACACTTATTTCAGTTTGCTAATCCCTCCTTGCTAAGTTATTTTTGTAATATTAAATTCTTTTTATATATACATTACTGTATATTTATTTATACAGTATGTATATTATGTATATTGTGACTTAGTGGGTTCGTGAAATCAAAAGTCCAATTGCACAAACTCAAAATGTTCTTTATTTCCACCGAATTACAGTTGGAACACTTGCCGATTACATAGAATTACGTAGCGCACACAATTACAATTCACCAGTTCGTCTGTCACAGGTCCACTCTGCACTCGCAATTATGTACAACTCCTCCGATGCACGTACACAGTCTTCCAGCCCGTTCACTAGCACGGCGCTCCTCCGGCTGCTCGCCAAGAACTGATCTGACTCGCCAACTGCAGCCCCTTTTTATAGGAAGATCGCTGTTCCTGGAAGTCTCGCGGTTCAGTGAATCATCCCAAAGGTTCCAGGCATCAGGGGAGGGGAAAGAGACGGTACAGGGCTTGTGTCGATCTTCTAATCATCCCCTCAGTTAGTGACACGAGATAAATGGGTAGGCGTGGTCTGAATGCTTTCCGTCTGGCCCTTACCTGCCGGTTGGTCTATCGGGAATTCCGATGTTCGGGTGACATTATATATTTATATATATTATTTATGTATTTATTATTTTTTATTTATTTTCAACTTTTCATAATGCATAATGTATTATACAACCAACATATTAATGTTTATAAGGATTATTTTATTAGGTATAAACTAAGTACTGCTACATTGACAATAATAATGTAATATTTTGTTTTATTTATATAACAAACATATTGAATACATATAAAGAAATTCCAAACAGTTAGAATATGTAAGCTTTAGCATTTATTGGTGTCTTCTAGTACATCTTTATAAAATTCTTTTGCAGTTTCTGGAATTTCAAAAGCATTAGCTAGATTTTGAACATTCTTTTTCTTTTCTTTGCTCTCTCTATTAGTTTTAGGAACATTTTGAGATCGAAGCAGGAATTCGCTGCAGGACTTGCTGCACAGTTTCATCACATCCAACTGCACAGACAAAGCAGAATATATATTTTGAACTTCTAAACATACCTTATGGTCTTCCTTTGATTGCTTGGAATATGTTATGATTTGCGGGGTATTCATTTTGAAAAGGAAGCTTTGACTTCATTGTAGTTTTGCAATTTTTTCAAGTTCTTAATTTTCCAGTCTGAACAACACTTGCACAGAGACATGATTTTGTAATATCTGTTGGTACCCATCAGGATTCAAGATATTCTCTTTTTTGATTCTTTCGAAAACTCTTTCAGGAGGCATATAACTGTTCCCACATATTGGATATATATGTTAAATTGCGGGAAAATTTTTTACTCTTCTCCAGGAAAGCAATAAGCATGAACATCACACTATTCTTGTTCTGACTAGAGCAAGAGTCTGAAAATAAACGAATGATAGAAGGAGCATTGCTGGATATTCTTTCTTCCAGTTCCAACAAGAAGTGGTGTAAAGCTGAGGCAACCTGGTTGCAGCCTTTAGCAGATTCACTTTCCAACCATGTATGCAAGGAAATATTGTCTTTGTTCTGGGTTTTAGATGGAATCATTATGCATAGATTGTACAGCCACACCTGCCTTGCATAGAATACCTCGCTGGCAGAAAGTTCAGGCAGTTGTTGATACTTGCTGCATATCAAAACAAATAGAGAAATAGTGATTGCCTCTGCGTTTTCCTCTTTCAATAGCTGATAAAACCCTTTTGAATGCAGCTTGTAAAGTCTGTACGTGAATCTTAGTTTGTTCTTCTTTTCCACATCTGCCTCTATCTTAATCTTTATCAGTCCCATATTGCACGTTAAGCATGTGTCAATGTGTGGTGTATGGAATGAAAGATTGAAGAAGTTGTAAAATATGTATTTATATTTTGACAATAAGCAGACTGGTAGATTTCTTAATCTTCTTTCATTGCAAAAGTTGGTCCACATTTTTCTGATATTAAGTTCTGGAGGTAAATATCCTCTCTTTGATTTTGCTCTTTCATAATGGCTTTCTCTACTTCTGTACTTCATTATCTCTTGCTTTATAGCAGCAGAAATTCATTCATTCATTCTTTATTCATCCTTTTGAAACATATACATGTTTTTGGACACGTCATGGTTACAAAGTATATGTACAAAACAAAGAAATAAAATGGTACAAGTTATTTACTATAGTACATCAATAATCATACATTATTATTTACAAATTTACTGTATTTACAATTCTTTGTTTAAAAATTCATTTATTGAGTAGAAACATCCATTTATACAATATTTTTTAAGTTCCTTTTTGAAAATGTTATGGTTTTGGATGCTTTTTAGGTATGGTGGAAGTTTATTGTAAAGTTCACATGCTGATGCTATTGGTTTAGTTTTATATAATTCTAATGAATGCATTTGTGGGGGATAGTTGACTTTTTTTCTTGTAAAGTAATCATGGTTGTTTCTTAAATTAAATTTATTGGGAGTCGATTAATGACACTAAACAACACTTACTTTTAAATTTTCCCGGAACTAGTTTCAGAGGCTTTCCCTCTATCCTCAGCCGGACATCGACTGGTTCTCATTGGTGTAGCTGGCAATATTTTGTCATCAGTCTCCTCTGGTGGCAGTTCGAGGAACTTGCTGAACAAATCTTTCTGGGGGATGTCGAAATTGAATACTTTGTTCCTATTTTTTTAAATAAAGATTTGTTCCCATGTGGACAGTTCTTGTTTTCCTGTTGTATGTTTTAGTAATTTTGGTTCTGGATTTATATTGGTTTTTTTTTTACCAAAAATGCGTGGCAACTCTGATTTTTCTAATTGTTTGTATTTTATGTTCCTAAAGTGTTCCTTTACTCTTGTTTCTAAATTTCTTTTTCAATATACTGAATAAAATATATTTAAACTTTTTCTTTCTATTTACAAGTCGGGCTACCAAAACAATTTACAGGCTTTTTTTTCAACTACTGTAACTTCACTATACGTATTACATATAAAGCATGATTGAAACTACATCCTCCCAAAATGAATATCAATATTTCCTTTTTTGTGTGGTGTGTTTCAAAACATGGTTGAACATACAAGCCCATGTTGCATTTGGCACACAATCCTGGTATCCTGCTGCATTTTGGGTTCAAAGCTGGTGTTATAACATACATGACACATCCTAGCAAGCTTTGCTTTCTTTGGAGTTGGTGGGACATTTGAAGGAAAGTACCTTTCAGTGAGCCTAAGGGGCTGATCACCAGATGTTTATGGTCCTCCTTTGGTTGTTTTGAGGGTATGATACTGTTCAAAAATTTCCTGAGTAAAAGAGAGTTGAAAATCTGCTAGAGTAATATTACTAGCTGTTTTAGTTTTGTATATTAAGTCAGCAAAGTTATGTCTAAGAAATGAAAGATAAACTTCCTGTACCACTTCAAAGCCTTTCTGACACATTCTAGAGAACTAATCATCATATCAGACCTATGGCAACATATTTGTAATATAGTCAGTGACACACTCAGGCTTCATTTTCTATGTTTGTGTTTTGCAATCAACTTTTCCTGAAGGTTTCATAGCATCTGTATGTAGTGTTGTCAACATTCAAACCTCTCGTCTATCCACCCATCTAAAAACTGGCATGTTCTGTGTGTGCTGAGATTGTGTTTGCCCCTTTAGCAATTTCATTCATTTTTGGCATTTTTTTTCTGTTCTTTCTTACTGTACCACAAGCATTAGTTTCATTTTGATTTAGCCAATTGTATAGTAGAGGACTGGAATACCAATTATCTACCCATAAAGTGTGACCTTTGTGGAGGTACCCTTCCATCAGTGTTTGCACTACTGCTCTTGAAATACCATATTCACGCCTTGGAAGAATATTCCTGTATACACAATGAAATCCAGAATGTATCCGGTTTCGCAGTCTTATAATAAAAACAATTTTATGCCAAACCTGTGCCTCTTGAACGGAATATATTGCAGAAATTGCAATCGGCCCTTGAAAAGCATAAGACTTTCATTTATGCACAGGTTTTGGAAAGGATAAAATATCTCTCTGAAGGCTTTTCTAAGGTGATCAATTACCTGCTTCAATTATGGAGTTTTTCCCCCTCCTACCTGGATTTCATTATCGTAAAAATGTAATAGTCCTAAAAGTAAAAGGAACCGATTCCTGGAAATATAGTCAGAAAATTGATATGTGGCAATAAGTGGATCTTTGAACCAGTACTCATTTACTGCATTCTTTTTTACTCTGGTCATTAGCATAGTGATTCCAAAAAATACATACAGTTCCTCTGGGGTTGTTCTTACTCCAGGCTTGTAAACAAGAACTTTGGGATGGCTGTAGCTTCTTATACAAAAATATGTAATATTTATTAGTTTCATCTGCTATGTGCTGCATAATGTGAAACGGAAAAAATAATTGAAAAACCTCTAGTATGGTGCTATCTCATTTATGTTTGCCAAAATACCTGAATTTTGATGCCGAAATCTGTGCAGTTGTCGGCTGAAGTCTCCACTGTGCTACTGGAACAAAGGGTCAGTGCACTGTTTCTTTGTCTGTGGAGCACCAAGGTGGTTTTCACTTTCTTCAATTTCACTGCAACTACTATCAACAGTAACAATAAAAAGCTGCTTCAGCATAATCTTCATCATTTTCGCCACCATCTGAGTCCAAAAATTCATCCAATCCGCAATGCATTAAAAATGTCTAATAATTCATCGCTCAGAGCGTGTCAGGCACCGCTTGATGAAGCCTTTTTTACACAGCCTTAAATTTCCAGAATCCCCAGCATCACATGACACAGGCATGCAGCTCTCATAGCGCAACACCAGAGTGCTGGTGCTAACCTTAAAATATTTTGCCCTAGAGAGCAGTACAAGACAGTTAAAATACTGGGAGACATTTCATTCACATCACAATAGAGTGGCAGGAGCATACTATACTATAAAATTACCTTCAGGAATGCTTGATTGGAACTTATACATTCATTTCTTAGCACAACGCGCATAACGCGTATATACGTTATTAGCAAACGGGGACTGAATGCCTGTAACGGATATACACGTTATTAGCAGTGAAAGGGTTAACACACTTTTCAGTGTGTATCTATTTTTAGTAGCTAGTTTATTGTGTTTCTGGATTGATATTTTATGTGCAGAATCAATCTGAGCAGCAACATTTACAGTTCCAAATAGTTTAAATTTATAGGCATTTTGTAAGTGAAGTACACTTGCCTCATATTTTGTAATTTGTTGATTGAAATAATTCAGATCCTTACAACTTTACGTTATCCTTCACCACCAAATAACAAACAGTAAAAGCAAAAGACACTTTGTTTCTCCTCGCTTGCAGCTAGCCACAACTTTTACTAAGCCAATTGTTACACAAAGGCCCCTGTTTTTTGCCATCATGTTGCATAAATGTAAAATTATGGGTTGATTGCACCTAATTATTTAATTTCTAATTTTTATACTACCTTTAATGAATGAAAGGGCCTTTTCAATAAACAATTCATATATTTATTTTAAACCTACATTACTTTGTCCACCAAATAATTAAGATTTCAACAACAATCACACGAATACTAAAACTTAATGTAATGGGCTGTAACCAGCAGGCCCCAAGCATTGCTGTGAGCAATGTAGGAAGAAGAGAGTGGGGGGTCGTGGAAGGTATAGACATGTGATTGGCAAAGCGTGTAGAGGGGAGAAGAGTGAACGCAGGCCCATGTAATCTGGCCCAGTGTTCTGCTTCGCAAAGGAGACTGTCAAGGTTGTCATGTACAACATAGCGCGTTGCAAGTTTCAGTAACCATTAAGAATTGTGGTATAATAAATTATTGTTTGTAATGATTATTAAAATTGAATAAAATATAAAATTATTTTTTCTTCAAATTAAAAAAGTCTATAAGTTGCTTGATATTATTGGTGGGACCTGGCCCCTCTGGCCCTTAATGATAGTCTGCCCTTGAGAAGTAATGACAATAATTAATGATAAAATGTATAATTGAGGTAAACAAAACAAGACAAAGTTTGTTGCCTAAAAATTTACTGTAGAACTACAAAAGAAAATTGAGAATAGGAGTGAATAATGTATAAAGAGGTTGAACTGTGGAACTTTTTTTTTTTTTAACTAAACAGTGAAATTTAATTTGTATTCTTATAGGCTAGAATATATAGTGAGTTTGAATACATACATATGAATCATCATGCTCTAAACTTCCTGATAGTTTTATTTAAGTCTTAAGTAATATGTTCGATGTTTTACAGATTTGTTACATAACACATTTGAGAAAATGTGCACTAATTAGGGGAGTTGAGACATTTTTTATTCAAAATTAAACTGTAGAAAGCAGTTTCTCTTATTCAAGCACAGATAGTCACATTGCTCCTGTTAGCTTTGCCTTATTATGTTTCTAAACTTTTGTACTTGTCTTTATAGAGTAAACACAGTTAACCCGTCATCTGGAAAACCATTAGATCTGATGTGAAACATCTTCCTTTTTATTGTCTGTTGCACCACAAAGCTTGGTAACACCAACCTAATTATTCATAGTTCTTGCTAACTTTGCCAACATGTAATGAATAATTGTATTGTGGTTCTATTTACCTTTCATTTTTATTTAACCACTCCTTTATGATAAAAATCGGGAGTAAAATTATAGTGCACATTCTTTTTTTATCCACTATAAGCACCTTCTTCTGTATTACTCTGTGCAGCAGAACTTAAGTGCTGGCGAACAGGTAACTGGATAGTAGGTGACAGAAGAACTGCCAATTCGTCCATGTCTAGGACTCACAATAACCTGAGCAGAAAATATAGATATCAGGCATGTCACTGTAGCCAACTATAAATTACCCAGAGCAATGGCTTATCATCATCTGTCGTATTTGCAGTTGTTATATGGAGTTGAGAAATGGTTGACTGGTGCTAGTTGAATGTTTTGTTTTTTGAAGACTTTTTTGAATTTATCATAGGCCCATGGATGGTAAGTGAATTTTTTGAAAATCATATTAGTTTCTGTAGCTGAGAGGGTTGTGGTTTCCTTCTTAAAAAAACCTAATTTGCTCAAACATCAAAGATGCCATTCCATCTAACAAAAAATCTGGTATATATCAAATTGAATGCAATGACTGTAGTCAAATTTATATTGGAAAAACAAAAAGAAATTTAGAAACAAGAGCAAAGGAACACTTTAGAAACATAAAATATAAACAATTAGAAAAATCAGCAGTTGCCACACATTTTTGGGAAAAAAACCACAACATAAATCCAGAACCAAAACTACTAAAACATACATCAGGAAAACAAGAACTATCCACATGGGAACAAATCTTCATTTCAAAAAATAGGAACAAAGTATTCAATTTCGACATCCCCCAGAAAGATTTGTTCAGCAAGTTCCTTGAACTGCCACCAGAGGAGACCTGTGACAAAATATCGTCAACTACACCAATGAGAACCAGTCGAGAGCCGGCTGATGATAGAGGCAAAGCCTCAGAAACATGTTCCGGAAAAATTTAAAAGTAAGTGTTGTTTAGTGTCTTTAATCAACTCTCTTTAAAGTTAATAAATATATATATGTTTTCTAGTAATATGAATATAAACATATAAAATAAGCATTAATATTAACAATGTGTACCTTAAATGAAAAGATAATTGGCTGTTTCCATACTACACGTTATATCTGTAGAAATGCCTTGATGCAGTTAATTGCAGTATACATTTTGAAGTTTGCAAACAAAAACAATCCTCTATTTTTATTGGCAAAAGCTTTTCTTTGTATTACATGGTTATTGGTGCAAATCTATAACAATATGAGGTGCTACTGTTTCATATATGGAGTTAGCATTTTCTCTAGAACCTTCTAGTTTATCTTGTAAGACTTCAGTGCACATTGCACATCTTCAGGTATTCTTTGTGAATTGTCTCGGATGGTAACATGTATTTTCTAGAACCTGCTTGATATAGCAATTTTTGAGTTTCTAGAAGGGAATGTTTGCATCCACCATCATGTAGAAAAGATCAGAAAAAATTTATTGTTCCTGTCTGAATTAATATTTGATGTTGATGACATATCTTTCTCCCTAGCTTTGTAGTTGTAGAATGTTGATCTATATATTTATGGCAGCCGCACCGTATGTTTGTTGCATGTAGTTTACAGTTAATATTCTGGCCATCAGAGGAAAAATATTCACTGCTATAATCTGTCAACAATGCATCTGTTGTGACTGCTTTTAGATATCTTGCATATGCATTATCTGTTTTCACTCAAGGCATATTCCTTGTCTGCTTGCTGTGGCCAGTACAGCATATCCTTTCTCAATAGCACAGGTTGTTTATAATTCATATAACAATCTATACTTTGTGCATAACTATACTGGTCCCCAATCTAGAAAGTGATTGACATTTACTAACCATGCAGAGGAACTGTTTAAATAAAAGGGAGGGGATGGGTACATCATAATGGTTGTCATAGCAATGATTAGAAGGACCAGTTGGAGTCGTTTCCATGACGTTAGGTGCCATATCCTTTTTGCCGATATTTTAACACATGTTTGTAGCATGACGTGCAGGTGAGCAAGCCGTATATGCAGGTCTTATCGTCTGATAAGCTGCAGTAAACACAATACCTTGCTGCTTGTTGCTGTTTTGCTAATGCTGCAATAAACAAAATGCCTTCACATTTGTTGCAACTCTTGTTTGAACAGTTAGAGATTGTGTATTGGCAAGTTCCTTTGCAGCCTTTGATTTGTTTGAGTCCATGTATCTCTGTGTGTGCTGTGAGCATTTGCAGTTGTTTTAATGAGTGTTTAGTTATATCTAAAAGTAGTGACAAAGATAGTGCTGACAAATGCAAATCTGAACATGGGAACCAAATAAAACTATATTTGGACTTTACTATTGTCTTCATTTATATTATTATAAATAATAATAATAATAATAATAATAATAATAATAATAATAATAATAATAATAATAATAATAATAATAATAATAAAAACACCCATTGCAGTCCCAACCGAATCAGCTTCATACGCATAATCCTAACATGCTTTCCACAATCAGCAATAAGTGGCAATGTTGCCTCTCTCCATAAAAAAAGTCAAATCACTTTCTAGATTGGCGACAAGTATAACTTGAAGTTTTATCTAAACCCCACTCTTATTTACAATACGGTGCTCAGCATACCTCATAAATATCCTCTTTTTCTTAATGCTATAAATAAGTTCTCATTTTGGAATTAAGATTCATAATTTGAAATTAAAGTTATGAAGTAGTTAATATCATTTGATGATGATGATGATGATGATGATGATGATGATGATGATGATGATGATGATGATTGAAAAGGGGTAGGGAAAGCCCTTGCAACTTCTCAGCACTGCGACCTAATAGATCTATTGTGCATTAGCTTATATTAAGGCTATTAAAAAAGCCTTTAAGTTTTTGGGGTGCTAGTAAGGCAATCTGTCCTGGAGTTGGAAAACCCGACTCCAGATGCCTTAATCTTTTCCAGGCAATGGCTTCACACTCACAAAGAATGTATCTTGCTGGTTTTTTTTTTTTTCTTCTTTACAGAATCTACAAATATTCATCCCAATCCTATCCATCTTATAGAGATCATCTCTTAGAGGGCAGTGTCCAGTTAGAAGGCCAATTATTAGCTTTAACTCCTGTTTGTTGAGAGCGAGAATCCTCTTGGATCTCTTGGCAGAGCGTTCAATGAACTCCTTTGCATGATCCTGCTTTGGAACATTTCCCCAATAGCGATTGAGTTTCTTGATTTCCCAGGCCTTTATCTTAACTTTGATATAGCCACTTGGTACACCACAGAAAGTTTGAGGGCCAATAAAAAGGGTATTAGCACCTTCTTTGGCAAGGCGATCAACAATTTCATTGCCTTTGATTCCTTCATGTCCTGCACCCACACAAGGGTAACCTTATTGTGTTTTGCCAGCTGATTTAAAATCCTCACACAGTCATTTACAAGCTTTGACTCAATGGTGCAAGCACCAAGGGCCACTAACGCAGCTTGACTGTCTGATAAAATATAGACATTAGCACCGTGAATGTCTCTTCTGACATTCTCATGGACACTGATTTCTATGGCATGAACTTCCTTTTGGAAGATGGAGGTGCTGGTACCCAGGGCTTTAGAAAGGCTAAAATATGGCCCATGAACCCCAATTCCAGTTTTCCCGTCCATTTTTTAGCCATCCGTATACAATACGGATGACTTATTCTCATATATGGGCTCTCCAGTTCAACCGTTCAGGAATCCTAACGGTGAAGGAGAGATCCAAACTAGGTTGGAGTAACATCCAGTCCCCTAACGTTATGATATTTTCCTCCTTGGTTTCCTGAAGAATTTCCACGTGACCTAATAGGTCACCAGCTTTAAATATCGTACTTCTTTGCAGCTGAAAGGCATTACTTAAGGCCATTCTTTCAACCTCAATATGCAGAAGCGTTAGGCCTATAAGTTCCTCCATGGCGGCAGTAGGACATGTGTTAATAGCACCAGTTATGCATAAACAGACCAGCCTTTGCACTTTCTGCAAACGCGCTATTGCTGTTTTCTGCTTTACTTTTGGCAACCATACCAAAGAGGCATATGTGACCATAGGTCTTACTATAGCCATATATGCCCAAAGGATCATATGAGGCTTAATACCCCGTGTTTTGCCAAAAAGGTTGCAGCAAGTTCTGATTGCCGCCAGAGCCCTCCCACAGAGTCTTTCTAACTGGGGATTCCAAGTCAATCTGCTGTCCAGAATTAGATCCAGAGATTTGACTTGTTCTTGCAGTTCAAGTGTTACACCATCGAGATTTGGGGATGTAAAGAATAGCCTTTTCTTCCTCATGAATGATATAATGACTGTAGGGCCCAAATGACCTCGTTGTCGACGGGCCCTTAAACGCCACACACTCACTATAATGACTGTTTTGTTGGGGTTCACGGACAACCCTTCCCCTTTACACCAGTCATTTACAAGATTGAGGGCATTTTGGAGGAGCTCCATCAAAATGGTCTCATCCCTCCCTCTAATCATAATGACCAAGTCATCTGCATAACCTTGAACTTCAACACCTGCGAGAGCCATTTTCTCGAGAAGTGTGTCTATCACCAAGGTCCATAACAGGGGCAAGAGCACCCCTCCTTGGGGGCACCCCTTGTTGGACCTTATGTTGATTTCTTCACTTCCGAGGTTGCCTGTAATATTGCGGCATTGTAGCATGGTTAATATCCATTTGATTATGGCGGGGTCAATTCCCTTTGCTTCTGCAGCCTTTTTAATGGATTCATATGTGGTGCTATCAAAAGCCCCTTGAATATCCAGAAACACGCAGAGAGCTATTTGCTTATACCTAAGCCCCTTTTCAATCTTCGTAACAAGATTGTTAAGGGCCAATATTGTTGATTTGCCTGTTTGATGGGCAAATTGTGTTTTTTGAAGCATCCCCTTGATTAAGGTTTTGCTTCTAATATAATGGTCTAAGATCTCCATACTTTTAAGTATAAAGGAACATAGACTAATGGAACGGTGTGCATTAGGCTTTGTGGAATCACTCCTCCCTGCCTTTGGTATGAATGCCACCCTAAATGTCCTCTATATTTGAGGAATATAACTTAGTTTGAGGCTTGCATGAAAAAGTCGTCCCAAAATTGGGACAAGAACTTTTTGACCTTTCTGTAGCAAATCTGGGAAGATTTCATCTCCTCCTGCTGCTTTGCACGACTTAAATGAGTTTAATGCCCATTTAATATGACTAGAGTTGAAGATACGGCCAGCTAGGCTCTTGGTGCTATTGCTGTATCCTTGAGAAGAAGGTTCTAATTTGTGGGCCTTTCCTTCCTCTTCAGCTATAACAGAGTCAGGGAAGTGAGTCTTCATAAGCAAATCTAGAGTTTCCTTTTGACTCATAGTGTATTCCCCATCCGTTCTTCTTAAATATCCAATACTATTGGCATGGTTCTTTGAGAGGATTTTATACATGCGAGCTGTAGTGGGTATTTCATTAATACCCTCACAGAAACTCTTCAATGTTTTCCTCTTGGATTTTCTTAATTCTTTATTGTAATTGGTTAGCGCTTCCTTATACTCGCACCTATTACCTGTAATTTTTGCCTTATTGAAGAGTCTTCTGATCTTGACTCTTTGCTTGGCAAGTTGCTTGTTCCACCATGGGACATCGCAGTTTCCCTTTTTGATGGTACAAGTACAACACTGTTTGTAAGATGAAATAATGAGGCTACTGAGTTGGGTTGCCACATGCTCCAATTCACAGATCGACTCAATAGGTGTGTCAAAATTCTCCACTTCCGACCGAAGAAGTTCCGGATAGACTTCCCAGTCGGTTAATTGTGGGATTCTGACTTCCTTTCTATCAACATGACTCGCCTCTTTTTCAAATCTCAGATGCCTGTGATCTGAAGCCGAGACTTCATTTGAGACATGCCAATTTTTAATTGCTTTACTTAACAGGTGGCTAGCCAAGGTTAAATCTAAAACCTCTTGCCACCTAGTATTTACTGATAATGTCAATATTGTTGTTTAGCAAATATTCCAAGAGGGACTCACCTCTTATGTTAGTATTCCTGCTGCCCCATACAGTGTGGTGAAATGTGTAGTGTTTAACGCCCGCTTTTACTACATACGGCACCGCAGGCGATGAAACTGATGATACATGAGATGAAGATGGAGCACCGGTGGAATGAGATGACGGAGGAAACCGGAGATCCCGGAGAAAACCCGCCCCAGCGCCATGTTGTCCACAACAAATCTCACTTTGTGGTCACCTGGGATCGAACCTGGGCTGCCTTGGTGAGAGCCAAGCAGTCTAACCACAGTGTGGTGGGCATTTCCATTACAGCAGATAATAAGTTGCTTCTTTCTTTTCTTGCAGTAGGATATCAGCTCCTTAATCAATGGAGGAGGTATATCATCCACATCACCAGGGAAATAGGCTGAGGCAATTACAACCTCTTGCCTTCCCTTCTGTGACGGTACCTCTATTACTGCTGTGGCTATATCTCTGGAGATATATTCTGGAATGGGGAAGAATTTTACATTCTTACTAAATGCAATTGCAGCCCTTGGAATTTCATGTACAGTACTATACAGTAACTTACATGTGTTTGTTGGGAGCCCTCTGACTTGGGTCCTAAAGACCCATGGCTCCTGTATAAATGCTACGTCAAGGCGCATCCTGATAAAACCCCAGCTGAGCACCTGCGAGGCTGCTTTAGAGTGCTGGAGATTTGCCTGGATGCACCTGAAAACTCTGTCTGTAGGTGCTGGCATAATGGCTTACTTAGATTACTGCCCTTAGCCTTCTTGCTGCTTCTTTTACTCCTCTTCTTCTGTTCCTTAGACCATAAGGTCTTATGAGTAGAAGTGGAGCCAGCTTTGCTTGTTGTGGGTTCAACACTGGCCTCAAAAGTGGCCTTGCCCCTTCCTTCAAGCATCCTCAATCAGAGACTGAGCCTTTCCTGTAGAGGTCCCATAGGGCCCCTCTGAAAGCTTTTGCTGTCTTTGTCAAGGGGCCCCTTTTTTAAGGATCTTTCTGGGGGATGTCGAAATTCAATACTTTGTTCTTATTTTTTGAAATGAAGATTTGTTCCCATGTGGATAGTTCTTGTTTTCCTGATGTATGTTTTAGTAGTTTTTCTAATGTAATATCGGCATGTTGGCCATAGTAGCTCAATGGTAGAGCGGCTGGATGGAAACCAGAAGATCCGTGGTTCAAATCCGGGCTATGGCATTGAATTTTTCAGTCTGACTCTACGTTTCCACAATTTAGCCTACACACGGCCAGTGTGAAAGAACAATTAATTTCAATTGATTGGCCTAATAATGGTTAACTATAAAAGCCCGGGCCTTAAAGTACTTACATGTTGTAAGTCGCCATTAAGGTAGTTGTCTCATGTGTTTATGAGAACTCCTAAGTGGTTTACCGGGAAAATACGAGTCAGTTGGAGAATCTAATGTCATATCGGCATGTTGGCCATAGTAGCTCAATGGTAGAGCGGCTGGACGGAAACCAGAAGATCTGTGGTTCAAATCCCGGCTATGGCATTGAATTTTTCAGTCTCACTCTACATTTCCACAATTTAGCCTGCACACGGCCAGTGTGAAAGAACAATTAATTTCTCTGAAACATGTTCCGGAAAAATTTAAAAGTAAGTGTTGTTACTTCATTTAAATTTAAGTTTCCTGTAGTTCTGAGGATTATGTCTGTGAGTGCCAAAACAGTAATAAATCAGTGCTGAACAAACATTGAAACAAGGGAACCGTTGTGTGCTATCATGATAAGTGATGCACAAATGGAAGGGGGAGGGGGGGGAAACTGTTGGAGGTACATTTTTCTGTATATGCAATAAAATTGTAGAATTGAGGTTTCTCAAGAAACATAAAGATACTCAGCAAATGTTATGAAGCCAATTAACATGGCAGTGTATGGAATATATATTTACTTTTTCACTGCTAACAACGGATACATGCATCAGAGTGCTTTCTGTTATGGTTGCCATCATTGGTTTCCCCCTTTCCTGTCACATCTGTACTGTACTATGGAATATATTTTCCTGTCTTATCCCCTCATCTTTTTATTTATTTTCCTTTTGGGGGAAGAAATATGTGCAGTTGATTTTGAAATTCATTACTTTTATTGTAAAATACACATACTTAAGCGTTGTACAGTTCACATTTTTCATATAAGGAAGTCAATATCCTAACAGCAGATTTTGCAAAGTGTAGAGTGTAAAAAGGTTTAGAGTTCTTTGATCCTAATGTTGTGTTCAGTTTACTTGTTGATATAATAAACCTTATATTTGAAATAATTGCTTCATTTTTTCTGTTCATGACTACTGCTACTACTACTACTACTACTACTACTACTACTACTACTACTACTACTACTACTACTACTACTACTACTACTACTACTACTACTACTACTACTACTACTACTACTACTACTACTACTACTACTACTACTACTACTACTACTACTACTACTACTACTACTACTACTACTACTACTACTACTACTACTACTACTACTACTACTACTACTACTACTACTACTACTACTACTACTACTACTACTACTACTACTACTACTACTACTACTACTACTACTACTACTACTACTACTACTACTACTACTACTACTACTACTACTACTACTACTACTACTACTACTACTACTACTACTACTACTACTACTACTACTACTACTACTACTACTACTACTACTACTACTACTACTACTACTACTACTACTACTACTACTACTACTACTACTACTACTACTACTACTACTACTACTACTACTACTACTACTACTACTACTACTACTACTACTACTACTACTACTACTACTACTACTACTACTACTACTACTACTACTACTACTACTACTACTACTACTACTACTACTACTACTACTACTACTACTACTACTACTACTACTACTACTACTACTACTACTACTACTACTACTACTACTACTACTACTACTACTACTACTACTACTACTACTACTACTACTACTACTACTACTACTACTACTACTACTACTACTACTACTACTACTACTACTACTACTACTACTACTACTACTACTACTACTACTACTACTACTACTACTACTACTACTACTACTACTACTACTACTACTACTACTACTACTACTACTACTACTACTACTACTACTACTACTACTACTACTACTACTACTACTACTACTACTACTACTACTACTACTACTACTACTACTACTACTACTACTACTACTACTACTACTACTACTACTACTACTACTACTACTACTACTACTACTACTACTACTACTACTACTACTACTACTACTACTACTACTACTACTACTACTACTACTACAACTATTATTATTATTATTTTTATTATTATTATTATTATTATTATTATTATTATTATTATTATTATTATTATTATTGAATTCTATTCTCTTATGATAATGACTGCAGCTACAGTAGCTGGAAGCTAAGCTTTGCATTCTATATAAGGATTAAATTCTCTTTCAGCATAAGATACGTTCCAAAATGAAATGAAATTTCTTAATTTTCTAATATATGTTATAACTGAATTTTCCTTTGTAATGACTGTAAAAGGGGAAATAATACCTCATGACACACAAAATATTATCTTGGTCCATCATGTTTGGTTTTGTAATAGGTTTAGTTTTATAGTTACATTTGGTATTTAAGAAGTAAACAGTAACTTCTGAAACTGTTAAATTGAGAATTACTTTTTTTAATTACTCTAGCTTTTAACATTTTTTCAGAGAATTGGTCTTTATACTTGCAGAGCAATAGTAATGAATTTTCACAGTATTTGAGTTGTATAACCATTTTACTGTGTGTAGTGCTCAAGAATTTTAATATAAAATTCAATTTAATTTACATGTTTTGTTTATTTTCCATAAACCCCCACCATAAAATGCTACACCTCCATTAAGTATTGATAGTTGCAAATGTCCTATTGCTATGAGAGAAGATGTAGGATGTTTAGCCTCCCGCCTCTTTATGATCAGCATTGTAATGCAGATGAAACGAACACAATTGTTGGATCTTATTAGTGAACTTCAAAGCAAGGTTGCAAGGTTTTCTGTTTTACTTTTTTTTTAGGATAACTAGAAGGTAAAATTCTCATACATCAAGTTAGAACTGTGAAGAATAATGCAAATAATAATCATCACCAATGGTTTTTATTAACCAATGCATGATTAAACATTGTACTCGCACTCTCGAGGTATCTTAAACAGGTATATAAATTTGCTGTAAATTTAACTTTCTGCTGTATAGAAAACATATCTTGTTTAATTTGTAACATTTTAATGAAAAACAATCAAAGAACACTAAATGCACAGATTACGTAAAGTAAATTTGTTTCATTTATAGGTTTTCAAAACACATATATATATTGGTATGTATGGTTTCTTGTTTTTATTCTAGCATATGAGGAGGCACTTAAAGGTCTTAAATTTTATTTTTAATATTATATCTAATTTTATCATCATCATTATATTATTATTATTATTATTATTATTATTATTATTATTATTATTATTATTATTATTATTATTATTATTATTATTGAACAAAAGCGAAACAGGTGCATCACTTTTTGACATAGTCTGCCAGATATTCAGCACACTTCTTCCAGCACATAGAATCTTCTCAAAAAATTCTTTTGGTTATGTATACAAACGCTGGTGCATCTCTTCTTCACTCTTCCTATCACTTCTTTGAAAGGTCCAAAATGCATAATCACTTGGTGTGAGAGCTGGTGAATGTGATAGAGGTTCTAGAGTGGCTGCCATGGCACCCATTTTGCAAATGGTTTCCGAAAGTTAAGCATATCATGAATGATGTGAATTTGCTGATCCATGACCTAAGTTCAGATGTGTGGCTATTTCATCCACCATCACATAGCAATTTTACATCACAATGGCTTCAACTGCTGCAGTGGAATGCTACAATGTGCCTGACTCAGGTGCAGAGGGTCCGTCAACAGAAGTCATGCCATTTCCGAACTTTCTACGATGGACATTGTGACAATGGTGAACATTAAGGGTGACCAAAAATTCACACCAACAGAGATCGCAGAGCCCTATAACTTGAAACTATAAAGAACCGGGGACAACTGATGGCTACCATCAGCCAGGAGTTTCAAGCAGCGAAAATGTGTAGTGTTTAAGGCCCGCTTTTACTACATACGGCACCGCAGGCGGTGACACTGATGATACATGAGATGAAGATGGAGATGGAGCACCGGTGGAATGAGATGGCGGTGGAAACCGGAGGTCCCGGAGAAAACCCGCCCCAGCGCCGTGTTGTCCACCAAAAATCTCACTTTGCGGTCGCCTAGGATCGAACCCGGGCCGCCTTGGTGAGAGCCAAGTGGTCTAACCACTGAGCCACGGCGCGGCCGTTTCAAGCAGCGATACAGTGTCTTTTTCCATTGGAACATTGCGAACAGATGCCCACCAACTCGGATATTCCAGAAAAGCAGTAGCACATAAGCTACATATCACGAAGACGAATAAAGCCCAGCGACTCAAGTGATGTTTGGACCATTGCAAGTGATACTGGAGCAGTGGAAATCGGTTCTATGGACTGACGAATCTAGATTCGCATTATTTCGATCTGATGGACCTGTATGAGAGTGGCACCTATCCAGGAAACAGCTTTTGCCAGAGTGTATAGTGCCCACCAGGAAATTTGGTGGTAGTTGAGTGAAGATATGGGGGTGTTTCTCGTACTACGGTGTGGGACCACTGGAGGTTCATGGTACACTAAACTCAAGGGCATACCGTACAATTCTTGATAACAAAATGCTCCCTACACTGTGGCATTTTTATGGAAAACTTGTTATTTTCGGGATGACAGTGCTGGGTGCCATGTTTCGGCGGCTACTGTGCAGTCGTATGGAGACGATAATGTCCAACGGTTGGACTGCCTGCACAGAGTCCTGACCTCAATGCCATTGAGCACCTTTTGGACGAATTGGACAGGCGAGTGATGTCTCGGGAGCTGCGACACACAAACTAGTGGAGACATGCCTGACAGGGTGGATGCTGTTATAGCAGCAAAAGGTGTTTCCAAGTGGTTCTGAAGGGGCAAAAATAGCAATACGAATATTTCAGGTCAGTGCCCAATAACATTTTGGTAGATAGTGTATATGTATATATGTACTGCTGTTTTTCTATGCGAATGCTAGGGGATGCATACCCCTAAACTTTTCTGCACCCAAAGTACCCTTTTACAGCGTTTGTTTTATCGATGCGTAAATAAAAGTTTGTCGCCGATTTCTTTTACAGGTATAAATCAAATTTTTTGTTTTATTTCATTTTTGTCGCATTGGTAATCGTTATATGGACAATGCTAGCAGTCTGTGAGAGATCTGTGAAGTGGCTATTTACTTCCTGTTCATGCCTTCTTGCGTTGGTTTTATGCATGACAGAAGCATGCATTCCGCCTTCTAGCAGCAAGTTTGTTTGGACGTGCTAAGGTAGGATGAACAGCAAAATAAGTAACTATTGTACTACTTCTACTGCATCTAAAAACTTAAAACTTCTAAATGGTAGTTGTGTGAGTAAATAGTCAGAAACTGCAACGTTGTTAGTAGGTGATAAAGTTGAAGGTGAAAACCTGAACATTAAACCCACGTGTGACAATACAGTGAACCAAGCGAATGGACCTGTGTGAAGGTAATAAGTAAGATGATCTTCCAGAATGTGGTCTTTGGATCAAAAAAGTGGGTAAGTGTTCGGCTATTGGGTGAAAGAGCTGACTGTCGATTTGCGTTGAGCTTTGTCAAGGAGAGTGGGGTGCGGGGACGGGCGGGATATATGCAGTGGCGTTGCACAAATTTTATTAATTCCTTGGTAATATTTCGCAGCTATCCACCGTGATTCCTAATAAGCTAAGAATAAAGAAGCACTTATTAGTAATATTTCGTAATAAACAATATTTAGAGGCCGCCGTAAGGAATGCACGATGATATGTTTTATATATCAGTTTTACAATAATTATTATCCTTTAATAGCTATCCCTGGACAGAAATTTCAGAGACATACCATTACATATGTACCAAGTTGATATTAGTGGCATATTTTGCTTATTTCATCCAGTATTTATAACTGTATACTAAATGGGCAAGAACTTAAGAACCAGCACATTCGTGTCACCCAGCAGCCGAAGCACTTATTAGTAATATTTCGTAATAAACAATATTTAGAGGCCGCCGTAAGGAATGCACGATGATATGTTTTTATATATCAGTTTTACAATAATTATTATCCTTTAATAGCTATCCCTGGACAGAAAATTCAGAGAAATATCGTTACATATGTACCAAGTTGATATTAGTGACATATTTTGCTTATTTCATCCAGTATTTATAACTGTGTACTAAATGGACAAGAACTTAATAACCAGCACATTCGCGTCACCCAGCAGCCGAACTCGGGCGCATCGGGTGGCAAGAATATGACGAGCCTTAGCGCATGCGTACGGGCCACAGTCAGGAGTAAAAGGATTTCCTTATTATATAATTTATTTGCTTTCTTAATTGTGCCACCCACACAAAGAGTCATACTGCGTGGTGTGCGGTGATATGCTAACATCCCGTAACCAAGGTCGTTGGTTCAAACCCGGAACTTCAAAATCCTTAGCTTCCTTTCGGGAGGATTTCCGCAAAACTTTAATATGTACAAGATACTCATGCCACGTAACATTTTAGGTTTCTCCTTTAAAATCTTCGGTTTTCTTCCAAATTTTCTACACTTGAAGTCAATGGTTTTTAAAACTGTTCTCAAAGATAATCTGATCCAAGCAAAATGTATCCTGTGCTTAACAATCGGATGGAGTTTCTTTGCTTTTTTAATTATTTCCTGTATTTTGCAACATTGGTGAACAACTTCCCCGACAACACACTTATCAAATTCACCCACAAACATTTTTCGATTGCCTTTGGGTATATTTCTTTTACCCTCGGTGTAGATAATAAAACAGAATGTTCACTTTGCTCTTGAAGTTGTTTAAGCTTCTTTCTAATTATGAGAATGAAATTTTCTCATTTTCCATAATAGTCTGCTGCCCGCGCCTGTAACGTAGGTGGTAGCTTGTCTGCCTCACGCAGAAAAAAATGTGTTCAAAGTATTGTTTTATAAGAGGTTCCGAGTTCGAAGCTCAGTCAATGTGGGTTATTTGGATAAGGTTTCTTCAGGGGTTTTCTCTTATCCTAAAAGATGAATGTTTGGTAACTCTAAGCTCTATGTACCCTGTGTTCATTTGAACAGCATTTCATTCATCATTTATATATAACATTTACAATATATAATACACTTATATGTATTCCGCTGTCTCCTTTGTTGCCTGCTTCAGTGGGATATTTAAGGAATATCAAGGTAGCAAATGGCACTGGTACCATCTAGCTTAACTTCTGGGTCGCTGGCCCTCTCCACTATCACCAGATAGAGGGGCATGGGTACGGGGCCCCTGATTACAGGGTGGCTTACACCAGTGCTGGTGTTAGATTTTGCATCCTTAATTGGATGGGGGAGGGAAAAGACGTTTTGAGGTGGGCATGTTGCCCTGGACCGTAGTGCAGTGCACAGCTAATCTTAAGCTCTATACCAACCTGCCCGCGCTGGCTGCAATCTGCGTGACTACAGAGAACCGAACACTTAAGCGTGCCTTTTTATTTTCACCTAAAAGGCGTTGGCTATGGTTTTGTGGTCGCCATTGCTGGTGTAATATTTAGCGGACAAGAAGCACAAAGTAACACAAGTTGTGCTGTGTGATAGCTGGTGATGTTTGTTGGTCAATCAGCAGCGTTTTTATAACAGCCAATCCGAAGCTCTATTGGCGGATACAGCAGCCAATCACGGCCTCTCCCCACAATGATACTGATATTTTTCAGCATTTCGAGCGCTCATTCTGAAGTTTAATATCATTCAATATGGACGCTCGTGCATTTATGGCTACCGGAAGGGTGAACTTCTCTTCTCTGTGTGCCCATTTCGGGTACTGTTTTACCCCAGAGGAAAGAAGAATAGCTAATCTTCGGGGTATTGATATTCTCAAACTATATGGCGTGCTTCCAGAAAGGGTCAATATTGGCGTCCGCGAGTGTCCTCGGTGTGGAGGAGTCATGGGGAAGGTGACCTCGACAAATAGAGGAATTGGGTGGCGATATATTTGCCCAGATTATCACCGACTTGAGGCAACAAGTAATACCTTCTTCCAGCGTGTGCGCCTCAACGGTGAACTAGGTACATACAGGGTCCTGAAGTTTGCCTGTCTGTGGTTGATGAAGATATCCTGTATCACCATCCAAAACCATCTAGAGATGGTGCATGAAACTGCCATAACGTGGAGTTCCTATTTTAGGGACGTTGCGAACAAAATCGCTTGGCACGACTTCCAGGTCCTTGGTGGTGACGGCGACATCGTCGAGGTCGACGAAACGCATCTATTTAAGCGTAAGTACCATATGGGACGGCGAGTCATGTGGCGTCATCGCTGGCTGGTTGGTGCCATCAGCCGCACCACAAAACAACGCTTTGGGCTCCTGGTCCCAAATCGCAGCAAAGAAACGCTGCGGCCTATCTTGCAGCTCTACGTGGACCAGGGTAGCCTATTAGTGACCGATGACTGGACGGGTTATTGGGGCTGCGAGAATTCATTTAGAGGCCATGGAGTGGTGATTCACCGGCGCAATTTTGTTAGCCCACCCAGAAATATGGATCCCTTGTGGGCTCCAGCTGGCACCTACAACGCCCAGTGCCTCGACCAGCAATGGATTGGACCCCCTCCAGCTCTGGAACTGGAACCGTTTCGGTACCATACCCAACGGATGGAGAATTCGTGGAAGGGGTTGAAGAAGATTCTGTCTTCCTGCACCAGCATCACCAACGCTCACAGCCGCGTAGGCGAATGGATGTACAGAGAGAATGTTCTCAAAACTATTCCCTCTGAAACGCAGCGACTGAAAAGATTCCTGCGGGATATAGCAAGAGCTTATCCAGGTGTGGGAAAAGCACCCATGACCGCTGACATTGACAACTGTCAGTGTCATGAGTGCCTGTAATAAAATCAACATTTCTCCAAAAATAAGGCCTAAAGAGCCTCTTTCATAGGTCACGCACCAGTAATTAAACGGCCCTTTTTAGGGACATCACAAGGTATCCGTAGAGTGGGTTGTACTGTTCGCCAAAACAAAGAAAGTCCCAGGGGAATGATGGGAAAGAGGGTCTAGGCACTATTATTATTATCATTATCATTATTATTATTATTATTAATTATTATTATTTTAACCAACGACCCTGCGCTGGCACTTCGTCATTTTCTTTGTCATCCGATGTGCTAAGCTCTTGCCCATTTAGTAAACAGTTATAAATACTGGATGAAATAAGCAAAATATGCCACTAATATCAACTAAGTACATATGTAATGATATTTCTCTGAATTTTCTGTCCAGAGATAGCTATTAAAGGATAATAATTATTGTAAAAGTGATATATAAAACATATCGTGCATTCCTTACAGCGGCATCTAAATATTATTTATTACGAAATATTACTAATAAGCGCTTCTTTATTCTTAGCTTATTAGGAATCACGGTGAATAGCTGCGAAATATTACCAAAGAATTAATAAAATTTGTTACCAAGGAAGGGTGACGCGAATGCGCATGCGCTGGCACTTCGTCATTTTCTTGCCACCCGATGCGCCCGAGTTCGGCTGCTGGGTGACGCGAATGTGCTGGTTCTTAAGTTCATGCCCATTTAGTACACAGTTATAATTACTGGATGAAATAAGCAAAATATGCCACTAATATCAACTTGGTACATATGTAATGATATTTCTCTGAAATTTCTGTCCAGGGATAGCTATTAAAGGATAATAATTATTGTAAAACTGATATATAAACATATCATCGTGCATTCCTTACGGCAGCCTCTAAATATTGTTTATTACGAAATATTACTAATAAGTTCTTCGGCTGCAGGGTGACGCGAATGTGCTGGTTCTTAAGTTCTTGCCCATTTAGTACACAGTTATAAATACTGGATGAAATAAGCAAAATATGCCACTAATATCAACTTGGTACATATGTAATGATATTTCTCTGAAATTTCTGTCCAGGGATAGCTATTAAAGCATAATAATTATTGTAAAACTGATATATAAACATATCATCGTGCATTCCTTACGGCGGCCTCTAAATATTGTTTATTACGAAATATTACTATTAAGTGCTTCTTTATTATATTGTTTATTACGAAATATTACTAATAAGTGCTTCTTTATTCTTAGCTTATTAGGAATCACGGTGGACAGCTGCGAAATATTACCAAGGAATTAATAAAATTTGTGCAACGCCACTGCATATATCCCGCCCGTCCCCGCACCCCTCTCTCCTTGACAAAGCTCAACGCAAATCGACAGTCAGCTCTTTCACCCAATAGCCAAACACTTACCAAAAAGTGAATTTTGTGTGAGAAATGAGTGGTTAGCCATTTCAAATAAAAAAACTAATTGCAAAATTTGCAAATAAGTAGACAATTTGGGTGTAGAACACAATAAACAAAGTATGAACATTGCACAATCTTGAGCTATAGTCTATGTGACGTCATCTGGTGTTTCAAGAAAAGAACAGATAGTTTCTTTGCGGAAAAAATATTTAAGCATTGAAGCTGATATTGCATATATGGACATATTAGGTAAACATGGCCATCTGTAATTCAACTTAAGCTAATAACCAAGCAGGCCATATAGATGATGCAACAAATGCTTAGGTTTATTGAAATGCCAAACTGTGACGTAGGACCAATTAGAATTAAGTATTGCGGTGGCTTAGCAACAAAAACAGAAAAAAGAACCAATGATTTTATTCTTAATTTTTTTCTTCTGGCTTTAACTCTCAAAGTGGGTAGACGTGTTTTCGGTAAAAGACCTCTTGTAACTACGAGAAGTTATTGGAGTTCATCATTTTTTAATGTTTAGTAAACGTTTAAAATATACATCGAAGACGCGACACTACGATAAATAATCTAAGTAAAAACTGTTGCATCATTTATAAATAAAAGGAGAAAATTAATATATAGTAAAGGGCTATATACATCAGTGGAAAAAGTCACATGTAAAGAAAATGATGTCGAGATATATAATTCCAAGTAAATTGAAACGGTGTAACGATACCACGCCTGAGAAGTTTCACATCTCATCGCTCGTCGCAGCAGCCGGAGAGAGGATTTATAGAAATCTTCGAGAATTTCATCTTCACGGCTTTTAGACTAAAGGTTCATCGCTTCTACATCAAGGTAAGATTTGGCCTCTACATGCGTCGCCACACCGAGGGCGCGCGAAACTTTTGCGCGTGTGGGGCGCAGACCTCACGAAGGGGTAAATCCAACTTCAGATATGTCACCGCATCGTGTGATATAAATCCAACCCACAAGGAGGGAAACCGCTCCAAATATGGCGACCATCGCGGGACCTGAATATATCAAAAGGGAGAGGGGAAAGAAGAAAATCTCAGGAAGTGCAGTGTACATATACGTGTGTTAAGAGAAGAGTGAAGACTGCAAATTCCAAGTAAGAGTGGTAGAAAAACATTTTTGTAGTAAATTTACGTTGCTAAGAAATCAGAAGATAGAACGATGGAGAGTAGAAAAGAAGTAGATAAGTGTAGAGATGTAGAGGAAGAGGTTGAAAAGCAAAGTACGGAGGAAGTAGGGAAAACTAAAGATAAGAGATGACGTTGGATAGGTGAGCGAAACTGATGATTAATATGAAATCAGGGTTAGAAGCTAGTTTAAACGATGTAAAATTAGGTTAAAAAGATAGTTTTGCACAGACTATTAGTAATTTAGAAACAAATCTGTCAGAGAGCAGCAGGAGGCCGTGACTTCGTCATGTTTGCGTGTGATAATGCTGAGTAGAATTATCGTATTTATATAATTCTAAGCTTCAATTTTAACACTGAGACATCAAGACAAAGTATAAATGAAATCCTTAACGAGTGAGGGTAATTTTTAAGTGTATAGTGTGATCATTTTCATTAGTGGAAGAAGGAATTCACAGCTATCCTCTACATTACGGATTTTTATCCGTGGGAGTTGAGTGCAGTTATACGACGCGGACGGACGTATCTTTTGTGCGCACTTCCGTGTGTTTCAAGTTACACTGTGTTTAACTGTGGAATTAAATTTCTTCTTGTGACCCGTATTTTCACAATCAGTGCAGGAAGTTTGTTGGCAGGTTGTCTCTGAACGCTCTGCCTACAAATCGCGTGCTTTTGTAGTTAGCTGTGTCAGCTAGCTTTTGTGTATTGTTCATTGCTATATATCATATATCTACATGCCTCTACAAACGGATGATACCGGCAGAATATTATATTCAGCGCTAAGTGTATTAAATAACGACACGAACTTCCGGGAAAGCTCCAATTCTACGCTACAACTGACGTCATCTAATCAGCACTACCAATCTCAAGTGACTTCTGCTACTGGAGATAATACAGTAAGTAAACCAATACTACGACCATCTCAACTTCACTCAATTCAGCCCCTTAATACACTAAATAACTCCGTGCAGCACGACGATGATACAATGGCTGATTGTGCCCCATCTGACTGTTTAGAGCGCAGCCAACGCTCACAGCTCTCTCTCACCCAGGGTTCACAACAAAACAAACGCCGATGCACTGCCTCTGTTTCTGAACAACCTACTCTCTCACGCTATGCATACCCAATTCCTACATCTAATCGCTTCAATCCTTTAAGTGAAGCACCATACCACGATTATTCTGACACAGCCTCCATCTCTCAGAAAGAGAAAATTCCTCCTATATGTGTCTGCAATGTGCACAATTATCAATTGCTACAAGATGTAAAAAAATGTGTCTTACCTGACTTTCACACTGAGCTACGGGGAGCCATTCTAAAGGTCTACACTTCGACGTCCACAGACTACCGCAACCTTACCTCGCACTTGACATCAATTAAACAAGAATACTACACATTTCACAACCCTTCAAACTTTTTTCAGTCGTCATACGCAACCTACCGTGCTCCCTCAGTGACCAAGAGATTTATGATGAACTTCGTGCTCAGAACTTCCCTGTTCGTAAAGTTACACGTTTACTACGTAAGAACAAGGAACCGATGCCTATCTGTGTGGTTGACCTTAACAATGACCAAGGTAAACATATTCTTAATCTATCCCGACTACTCTACAGCGTAGTCAAAGTAGAACATCGCCGACACAATACGGAACTGCCTCAGTGTACTAACTGCCAAAACTATGGACACACCAAAAATTACTGCCACCTAGAGCCCCGCTGTGTTCGCTGCACAGGCAACCATCACTTTTCTCAGTGCACGAAGCCCTCTACTACACCAGCTCAGTGTGTTAATTGCCAACAAGATCATCCGGCAAACTATCGCGGTTATTCTCATTACTTACAGCTGAAGGAATGACAGTCTCAGCGCTTTCAGCAGCAGGCAATACCATCCCGTCACAATTCACAGCAACCAACCTCAGCTTCTCTACAACAACCACTGGTTCAGCAACAACAAGCACAGCGTCCACAACAGCAGCAACAAACACAATATGGTCCTTCCGCAACTGTTCCTTCTCCCCCATCACGGACTTATTCACAGGTACTGACTGGGCGTTCACCTCCCTCTCAAGGGCGTTCTTCAATTCCTTCACCAGAGGATTCTGCATCTGCACCCCCGTCTTGGACTTCCTTGAAAGAAATGATTGCACCGCTATGTACTTTTCTGTGCAATCTGTTTTCTCCAGTTCTCCCGCAACTGCTGCAGCTTCTTCGTTCACTTCTTTCTCCAATCTTACACAATGGCCACCCGTAATTTGTCATCTCTACGTCAGCTCACACTCCTGAATTGGAACTCTAACGGTCTTCGGGCTAATCGTTCCTCCTTCATAGCGTTTCTTACGCATCACAATGTTGATATAGCTTGTGTAACAGAGACACATTTTCTTCCCTATGAGAATTTCACTGTTCCTGGTTACGTCATTTACCGGCAGGACCGTGACGCAGATAAAGCATCTGGTGGAGTGGCTCTTCTCATCCGACGTTCTCTGAGTCACAGCGAGATATTTCTCCCACATGTGCCCAATTTGGAAGTGGTGGGTATTAAACTCTATTGTGCAAACGGTGGTGACCTTGGCATTCTTAGCGCATACAAACCACCGAATCGCAGGCTGAATACTACATATCTCTCACTTCTCTTCCCTGCGGGAAACAGCACTCTTCTTCTAGGTGATCTCAACTGTAAGCATTCCTCCTGGGGATGCCGAACGACAAATCCAAATGGCCGACTTTACTGTTTACAGCCCTTGCTACTTATGGCCTATCGATATTGGCACCCGAAGATCCTACTCATTTTCCTACCAATCCCTTATTTGCCCCTGATATCCTAGATATCGGTATACACGGTAATCTAAACCTGCCCACTTTTGTTTCTTCCATACCAGAACTTGATTCTGATCATTGCCCGGTGATTGTCACCTTTTCTATTCCACCTGCCTTCCACCAATCAGCTCCTAGGCTGCTCAACGGTTACATTCATTGGGAAACATTCCAGTCTCATCTGGATGCAACACTTACCAATTCGTACCGACTTGCCACTAATCACGACGTGGATCTCGCGATACAGCACTTCACTGACACCATTTGCAGCTGCGCCCGACTTTCCACTTCTCCATATAGACGACATCATTCTTCCCCCTTCTTACCCCTCTCCATTTTAAGTCTCATCCGAGAAAAACACCATGTTTTTCGACAGTGGCAACGGGACGGACAACCCTGGCTCCATCGAAAGCTCAACGGACTCATTCGAAGGGTGAAACTGGAGTTGGAGCGACATCGTCTAGAGTCCTATGAGCGCTATCTTGCGTCACTCTCTCCTGACCACACGCTGTGGCAGGCCACCAAACGTGTTCTTCGTGAGCCGACTGTTGTACCGGCGCTGTCTGCAGGTGATATACTGGTTACAGCTATTCCCACTAAGTGTGAAATTTTGGCCGATCACTTTGAGCGTGTGTTTGCACTTCCCATATCAGCCGATGATGAGACTATTGCAGACGTGGAAAAGGAGCTGCATACCTATCGCAATCGACCCACAGTCTCACAAAGGATTTCATTTACAAGCCCACGGGAACTATCTTCCCTGATTCGAGCCCTCCCCCTTAAGAAATCTCCCGGGCACGACTTGGTTCCTAACATTATCAAGAAGCTCACCAAAAAAGCAGTTGCATACTTGACATCCATCCTCAATGCCTGTCTACGCCTCGGCTATTTTCTTCGCACCTGGAAGTTTGCCCATATAGCAGTCTTCCATAAGCCCAATAAACCCAAACACCTCCCCGAAAGCTATCGTCCTATAAGTCTGTTGCCGACCCTCTCCAAGCTGCTTGAAAAAGTAATTCATCGCCGTCTTCTGTCTTACCTTAATCATAACCATGTTCTTCCGCCTTATCAATTTGGATTTCGTCACAAACATTCCACTACCCATCAGCTTTTACGATTAACTCAGTCAATTGTCCGCGGCTTCGAGGCCCATCAGTATACCACGGCTGTCTTCCTTGATGTGGCACAGGCATTCGACAGGGTTGGCATGATGGTTTGCTCCTTAAGCTCTACCGCATCGGTCTTCCTAATTACTTATCATATCTAATCCACAGTTTCCTCTACGACCGCAGCTTTTCAGTACGCATTGGTGGAAAGCTTTCATCCCCACGTAATATTACCGCAGGTGTCCCACAGGGTTCTATCCTCGCCCCACTCTAATATATACATTTCTGATATTCCTGACTTAGCTCCGACTTCTTTAGCTTCAGCAGAGCCTCCTCCACTGACAAGGTGTCGCCTGATGCCGCCATAAGCTGGTATGGTCGGCTGGGCTTCATCGTTGGCAGACCCCTGGCTATGTCAGGTCTGATGACGGTCACGGCTGCCCCGGTGTCTACGAGCACGCGGCATGGCTTCTTTCTCACCCAACAGTCCGCGATGAGGCTCTCATCCATCCGTTGGCTGACGGTACACAACGTCAATCGAGGGGAAGGTGGTGATGGCGACGACGTGCCCCTCTCCACGCCGGGTCTTACTCGTTCTTCCGGCTGCTCTTTCTGGTGTCGGCAGTCTCTCTCTAGGTGTCCCGGCTGGCCACACCCCAACGCACGCCACTAGGTCTTCGCAACCGTCCCTTGGCTGATCTTCGGTCTCTATTATAGCAGATACTCCTTGTTCTGGAAGTAGGGTAGCAGTCACCTTGGCCACCTCCATGCTCAATGCTGCCGTAAGCACCTCGTGGATGGTTTTGTAGTCGCCGAGCATTAGGCGCTTACGTACCTCGGTGTCTCGTACGCCGTCAACGAATGTGTAGGCAGCCTCTCAGGATACAAAGTCGGGTGGGAGGTCAACTAAGGCTTTGCTGTCAAGCTGCTTAATTGCCAGGGCGAACTCTTGCGGCTTCTCCCTTGGCTGCTGCGACCTTGACTTCAATTGGCTGCGGTAGGCTGCGGCTAAGCGGTGGTTTCCAAAGCGGTTTTCCAGGGTTTCCCAGATGTCCTTGGGCGCCGTCGCTGTCTGGACCGCGTTCAGGACTTCTACGGTCCGTCCTTGGAAGCTGGCTATAAGCTGTGCGGCCTCTTCCTCTGGTGACCACTTGCTGTGCTTGGCCATTGTGTCGAATTGACGGCGGAAGACTTCGAACGTTCACGTGCCGTCGTACTTCGGCGGTTTGACGCGCGCAGATCTGTGTTGCGTCCCGGCGCGTCCACCTTTTGAATCCTTCAATCTCATGCCGACGATGTCCTCCACCATGGCATTCAAGTACTTGGTGTTGTTGCTGTCGGCCTTTCCCTCTAGGTCATTAGCGCGGCCTGCTATGTCTTCGACGCGCTCGCCCAACTCCGTGACGTCCTCCTTTACGCCGGCCAATCGCTCCTCAATTTTGCTGCGAGGGCCCCGTTCGCATCCTTCATTTCAGGTAATTCGTCCTTCATTTCCGTGGCCAAGCTGTAGTTCGCCGCTTTTATTGCCGCGGCAAGGCTGTTATTTGCCACTTCCGTCTTCGCAGCGAAGGTGTCATTCGCTGTCTTTATTTCATTTAGCTCGGCGGTGAGGTTGTCGTTAGCCATCTTCATTTCTTTCAATTTCGCGGCCAGGTTATTATTTGCCGTTTCCGCCTTCTTTGCTAACTCGGCGTTTATTTCTTCCATTTTCTGTCAAATCTTTTCCAATGCGGCGTCAATTGTCGAATATTCCACTTCCTGACACCAATTGTAACTTTTTGGGTTTGTAGAATTTAAAGTCCAATTTGCAGAAACTCAAAATCTCCTTTATTTCCGAGAAATATACTGTGGTCAAACCTTAAAATAGCTGAATTGCGTCACATACACACTTACAATCTTCCGAGGTCGTTGACCACAAACAAAAGCGTTCACTTTATTCAGTTCCGATTATCACTCTGTTTACAACTCTCGTTACGACTCGTTTACGACTGTCCCTTGGCGAGTCGCGGCTTCCTTATATATACCACTACTCATATTATACGACATTTCTGGAATATTCTGTAGCAAACAAGAAATCGATTATTCTGTAAGACGGCACAAGACCAAACATGAACGTTCCAGACGTCTAACATTATCTCTTGCGGCAAGCTCTTTATCTCCGCGGTACACTATCTGCCCTTTGTGTGCACAAGCCGCGCTTATCAGGATGACGGGTTCGCGATAGTGTTGTATGAAATAGAACTTGTCTGTAAATCACTAGAAAGCACAAATAGTGGTGGTTAAGCAGGGGGTGAATTTGTGAAAATATAACGATTAGAAGAAGGGGAACAAGGAATATAAAATAGTATATGAATGCATTTCCTTAGGAGTGAAATATGTGAGGGTGGGGGACGAGAAGCGCAAAAGAAACTAGCTTTGAACAAACGAAGGGTGGTCATGTCAGCATCAAGAATTTCCAAGTATAAAGTACCGAATATTGGGTCAAACGGTTGCAAAATTATATAATATGGTGACGGAAAAAATGCCCTATGGTATAGAATTATGGGGACTGAATGTTGGTGGAAATCTTTAATGCGGACCATAGAATGCTTCGTTAAGAAAGTATTGATTTTTCCGAAAACGGTGACTGTAGAAGTAGAATAGATGGTGATGGGAAGGGGTTGGAAGAAGGTTATATACAAAAGTTAAGCATAATTCGGTATTTACTTATCAAACTATCACAATTATACAAAAGTTAAGCATAATGCAATATGTTGTTACCAATGCTCACACAGGTTCTGGAATTCAAGAGAGAGAAAAGAGCAGACAATTTTGACCTTGGGACACCTCTTTGCTTAAGCACAAAATCTGACAATCATTTCCACAATGACAATGATGTTGCTGAGTGGTTAATATGGGTTGTGGTGACCCCTAATGGCTACACAGACCTCGCAGCGCGGTGGCATGCTCTCAATAAGGTGATTCAACAGCTATGCAAGCAGCAGTTCCCATTCCCATTTACGGAGGACCATGAAGGTGTCCCGGTGGGGGGCTGAAGGACTGTAAATAATCTTCCTAATACCTCCTAGGCATGGAATATATGGTTCATATCCTGGGACATCGCTGGCGGGTCCATGAGCTGGATATCTTCCCTCTCCAGATAGTCGTCCACTAGTTGGGCCGTAAGCCGACGTGCCTTATCGTCCATTAAAATGAAACATGGAACAACTGCGTCTCCGAAAAGCCGACCATATGGTCCCAGCACCTTTTTTCTGTATTTCTGGACATTCACAGTATCACTGTCGAAGATGTGCAGAACTGTATGCCCATTTAACATTATGCCTGCTCTCACGAGTATGCTAATACCACCTAATGTGAGTCTTTCACAATGTTGGTAGGACCAAATCGGGTTCCACGTACTCTCCAGATAATTTTGCGACGAGAATCATTATTCAAACTCAATATGGACTCATCTGTAAGTAGCACCTTCCTCCATTCATTCAGGATCCAATGTTGACGTTGCTCACCCCATTGTGAATTCGAGTGAGAGGGCACACACTGCCGGTCGTCTGGCATAGAAGCCGACTGGCCAGATCTTCGGTAAACAGTTTGTTTCGAAACTCGAACGCTCGAAGCTGCTGCAAGCTCAGAAGGCAGTTGCTTGCGGGCATCGTACGATTCATGGTTCTGTTATCATCAAATATAGGTCCTGTTGCAGCGTTGTGACCCGTGGTTGGCCACTTACAGTGAATATCTTCTGCTTCTTGAAAACGTCCCAAGGTCTGGAAATGACACATGGTGGCACATTCAGGGCTCGAGAGACTGCAGTCCGTGTCTCACCTGCTTCTAGACGTCCGATGACTCTACCCTTCAAGTCAGGGTCCAGTTGACGTCTCTGTGGTATCTTGGGGCTGTCTTTTGAATCAACTACTCTCTGTTCACAATGGGTGAACAATAACTAATGAGCCAGACACCGGGTCTGATACTCTGGTATTGGTTTGCTGCCTTGTTTTCTTTTGAGCTTTGAAGCATGAACCCGCTTACATATCAGAGACCACCAGTAAAGGGAGGCATACACTCTGATAACGTATAATGGTGCACCCTCACAGCTTTCCCTTTCAGTTATCTGTATTCCGAATTATGCTTAGATTTTAAACAGTAGTGTAGGAAGGGCTCTGAATATTTTTTTCTTTGCTGGTTGAGTTTGCGGATACACATTATTTCCATCACTATTAACAGCTTATTTGAATATTGTAAAAATATCTTCCTTTATTGAACACTATGAGAAGCTGAACTACCTAACCTAACCAGGTGTAGACAACACAAAACTGCATACGAAGAAGATATCAATATACAGGTATAACAATATAGTGCTCCAACTAGAAATGATGTAGGTAGTACCAACTACACATACTTTATAAAAGTAATCTGTACTATGAGGTCATAAGGTTCTTACTGTTTTGATCATTGTGCATTTTCTCATAAGTCTCCGAAGATATGCCTGCAGCAGAGACGCTATAGACTAGCAATGCTAACAGTAGATTTTATTTGCTAAAGATGTCACTTAATCGCTCTTTCCCACCTCCTTAACTTTGTGCGTGAAGCATGTCCCCTTCCCTCATTCAGGGAATCAGCGCTGAGTTCTGAATAATCCGCGGAGGAAGTCAGACGTATGCGAAAGAAGCCCCCATAAGTGAGAAGAAAAACACTAAGTAACCTCAGAAGCAGAGATATAACTAACATGGTTGTAAGGTGCTAACATTTATTGTATTAGAAGGAATGTTACGGAAAACAAAACAAATAGCTGAAACGAATGGGAAAATGTTAGCATATCTGGAAAGATATATAGTCGTCATTTTTATCTGTAATTTAAGCACGCAAATTTTGACGTCATCAGTTGCAACGCTGATGGAACGAGTTTATATACGATTCCCCTAGCGGCTTGCGATCGTACTTGATCTGATGACAGCAGCATTGAGGCCTCCCTCTTCCGACAGGTAAACATAATGTTTGAGAGGTGAGTCATGCTAGCGTAATATAACAGTGCATAATTTCAGCTAGTGCGTAGATACGGTAACTGTTGTATGTTTTAATGAATTTAAACACTATAAATGACGGATAAATACAAACAACATATTGCAATTTGGTGTTTCTTTGTGAAGATATATAACTTAATATAATTTAATAAAGAAATGCCAAATTAATAACAGTATTAATTTCAAAACATTTTAGTAAAGAAACAGATTCTTTTGTCCTTTCGACAGTGCATGTCATATCGAACGATGAATGAATGAACGAGCGAACAAATTAATGAATGAAACAGGTGATATGATGCTCAAATGAATCCAGGGTCCCTAGAGCTCAGAGTTACCTGACATTCGTCTTCGAATAAGGGAAAACCCTGAAAGAAACGCTATCCAGGTAACTCATCTTTAGCGAGATTCAAACTCTCGACCTCTTGAGTGTGTGGCACAAACGCTACCTCACATCACGGAGGCGGTCAAGATATAAATGTAAATCCGCCGAATATGAGCTGCTTCTATACGTTTATCAAAACAATGAAACCAATAGTTGTTAAACATTAACTTCTGTGAACAGCTTTATGGAAACTAAACAGCAAGAAATAGCCGAACACAAGTAAGTAAATAAACAAATAAGTAAAGCTGAGCCAATGTGGCAAACTAAATATCAGCGCTTCTTTAAACGAATGGTTCAGCGTGACCGCCATTGAAAGTAAGACACTTCCTTACTCTTTTCATAATGTTTATATGCAGGTTTTTTTTTTTTTTTTTTTTTTTTTTGTAATTTACGTCCTGCAAGGTTAAGTCATATCGGACGGTGTATGAATTGGGTGAAATGATGCTCAAATGAGTCCAGGGTCCATGGAGCTTAGAATTACCCGGCATTCGTCTTGAAGGATAAGGGAAAACCCCGGAAAAAACCGTATTCAGATAACTCACCCTGACTGAGATTGGAACTGGGGACCTCTTGAACATAAGGCAGGCACGTTAGCATCTACGCTACCGAGGCGGGCATATTCAGCTTGCAGCATCGCAGGTGAAACTGTGGTCATCTCATACATAATTAGTTGCTGCAGTTGCTCTGAAGTCTTTGGTCGCCTCGAATAAACTCGATCTTTGAGATAGCTCAAGAGGAAATAATCCAATGGGGCAAGATCTGGAGTTCTTGGTGGCCACACAGGATTACTAATGAATCTTTTGAGGAGAAAACACAATAATTCATGTTATTCATACCGAGCACATTTTGGAAAATGTATGTAAATTTGCCGTCTTGGGTCCCAGGAAAATGTATTTCAAGGAAAGCAATTGTACCACTGGCGGTATATGCAGGAGCACCATCTGCTGGAACCAGCCATCGGAATTTTAGTTTTCATCCTTTTGGTCAATAAACTTGGTTAAGATTTCCTCCCTATATTGCCGAGCGTTTATTTTTCATTCAAATAAAATTGGTACGATTATTTGCTGTCGTGACATGACTGGCCAGGTGCTATTTTTTTATTACTGTGGGATTTCCACAAACTGATTTGAAGGCTCAGAACCCCATATGTGGGCATTTTGTGTGTTGACACAGCTTGTCAACTCGAAGCAGAATTCGTCTCAGGTGAGGAATATATCCAGTTTATTGAATAACTTCGTCGATAAGTTAACCAAGTGTATTTCGTTCATCTGTGATTCGCATCTCCCAAAAATAACAACAAAACGCTGTAAAAACCAATGGTGAGACTGAGCTTACAATAATGAGGAAACGAGTGTTCGCGAGTCAACGAAGATTCAAACGTGCCAAATGCGAGCTACTGCGAATAAAATATGAGAAGAATTACTTTATGCTAAGAGCTGAATATAAAAAAAAATGATTTTAAATGCGAAATTCACCAGCTGGAAAACATTCTGTACAGAACAAGTCAATCCATCAGGCATTGTGTATAAATACACATGGAATTCAAAAAGCTTAAATAATACTTTAACAACGTTGCAGACTGAAAACGGGTACACTGCTAATGCAATAGAAACTGCAAATCTATTAGCGAGCAAATTTTTCCCAGATGGTACTGAAGATGATAACCACCAAAGAAGGATCCGACACTAGGTGGAAACTGAACCTGATACATCGGATGACTTTCCTTTTACTTATCCTGAGGTGGAACGAATAATATTAAAACAAAATGACCGTAAAGCTCCAGGACATGATGCTTTCAGTTCCAATATAATCAAACATGTGCATTATATACATCCAACTCTCATAAGTAACGTTTACAATAAATGTCTAGAATTAGGTGTAATCCCAAATCAGTGGAAAATTTCAGTTGTGAAAATTATATCCAAAACTCATGTAAATAATAAAATGACTGCTGCTGCTTACAGACCAATAAGCCTGCTAGGCAAATGCCTAGAAAAACTTGTAATTGATCATTTACTAAAACACGGCTCAATTGGTGATCTTCAATTTGGTTTTATGGCTCAAAAATCAACTGAAATGGCAATATATAATGTAGTAGACTGGGTGAAAAATGTATACCTAAATAAACAATCCGGTGTTTTAGTCTGTTTAGATGTAACTGGTGCTTTTGATCATGCTTGGTGGCCCAAGATTTTACATCAATTGAAAGCTAAAAAATTCCCAACAAATATTTACAATTTAATCGTGAATTATTTTAGAGATCGCAAATCCTTGCTTACTGTAAGTGGAGAAACCATCACAAAGGAAGTTAAACGCGGCTGCCCCCAAGGATCTGCGTGTAGTCCAGGTTTTTGGGTTATACTGTATGATGATCTGTTACAGCAACAACTACCGTCAGATTGTAGTATTTTTGCTTATGCAGATGATGCTGTACTACTTGTTAAATCAAATGATGCTAAAATCCTTGAAGAAATAACTAATGAATCACTTAAAATAATACACTCATGGGGAATTAAAAATAAACTTATGTTTAATCTGTACAAAACCTTGGCAATGATTGTCCCCAGAAGAAGAAAAATGGAGCCCATTACTCTTACCATGAATAACGTCGACTTGAAGGTGATATCTACGGTAAAATACCTTGGCATTATACTGGATTGTAAATTAACATTTCGATCACACTTTGATTATATTGCTGAAAGAGCCAGCAAGTTCCTTAGTTTAGCCCAGAGATTCTACTCCCATTTGTCCTCTACCCGTAGGAACTGGACCCGGGCCTCCTTCAACCAGGGAGTATCCGAGCTGTCCTAAAGGGCGCTCGGCGTCCTCCGAGGTGCTTTCCATAGGGCAAGACCTAGAGACTAACAAGCCCCCCCATCTGGTCCTATGGACTCAAGACGGGATGGAAGTGGATACGCCACTTACGCGCGTCAACACTCAAGGTGAAGACTACCGAAAAACCTCGGTGGGGCCGCCTGGTGATCAAGCACACCTTCTACTAGCTTTGCAGGCTAGTACCCGGGACACTTAATGGCTTCCCTCAACCACGTCCAAAGACGTACCCGATTCCCACGGGTTTCGGGAACACACTGCCCCCTCGAGTCCATCCCAATCCGAACAACTCCCGAAGGAGGGGCTCGGCTGTTCGGCCCGAGGTTCCTCTAGTAACGTCAGAGGTACCACGAGTGCTAAGGGTCCGCAGCGTCCGCACTTTGGCAGCTGAAAGGGACGGATCCCTTCCCCTACGGGAAGCAAATTCCTTGGTGCCCTCGCAACAAGACTCACCTGGGGTCTGAATTCTAGTATTCTTAAAATTATATATCAAGGTGCTGTAGTGCCCCTAATTTTGTATCGTGTATCTGCATTCCAGGATGTTCTTAATAAAAAATGGGCAGTTAAAAATCTTGCACAAATTCAAAGGGGATTCCTCCTTCGCATAATTCGAGGATATCGTACAATCTCCACTGATGCAGCTCAGATTATAGCTAACATCGAACCTTTGGCTCTCACTGGTTTATCAACAGCAACTATTACGAATTTAAGACATGGACGTGAATGTGCGTCTTATCTGTCTCACTTAAAACTGCAAATCCCGGAGCATCCTACCACAGCAGGACACCCATCAAGTTTTGTAATCTGTTTAAAGGAAATATGTAATTTTCATTATTATTACATATATACAGACGGTTCGCGTTACCAATTTGAAGATAATATATCTGCAGTAGGATGTGTTTTTGTTGTTTATGAAAACCAAACGGAACTAACTCACTCCATGTTTAAATTGTCACCTGAATGTTCTGTATTCCAGTCGGAGCTCTTAGCAATTAAAGAAGCTATAAAATGGTGTACTGTTAATGGGAACAGTGCCCGTATTCTTAGTGATTCACAATCAGCTCTACTCGCTATTAATGATAAAACGATTTAAATTCATTAGCACATGAAATCAGAACCTTGCTTCAAAACCATCCAGGACATATTTGCATGGGATGGCTTAAAGGACATAGTGGAATTTTAGGAAACGAGAGAGCTGATTGCTTGGCTGAGAAGGCTGTAAGAATCCAATCTTCCTGTGACATACTCTTTATGTCCTATTTCTACTGTAAGGAGAATAATGCATCCACATATTCTTGAAGAATGGAACCAACAATGGCTAACAACTCCAAATGTTTAACAAAATGTTTAACAAAAACATTATTTTTCCCTAGTGTATATGACAGATGAAAATGTGAAACTCTTGTACCAAATTTTGTTTTGACACAATTTTTAAGTGGACATGGTAAATTCGGTGAATACTGATCACGCTTTCACTTAACATCCAACTCCGAGTGCATGTGTGGCGAAGATTTTCAAACTGTGGTTCATCTCCTTTTTTGTTGTCCCATTTTCTGGAGAGAAAGACAAGAATTAATATTCAAGCTAGACTCTCTAGGAACTGAATTTTCTGCTCCGCTCACATCTTTGCTAATGAAGGCACAACAGTATAAGTACTTCATGATGTTTATAAACTCAGTGTTTAAACGCCTGAAATAGTTCAATTAATATGCATCAGATTAAAACATCATTTCTTCCTTCTACTATTTAAAATATATTTGTTAAAATTGTATGTTTTTATGTATCAACTCTAAGCCTAATATACCACTGTGTAAAATAGGGTTCAATAAATCTGGTTAAATAAAAAAATATATATATCCAGTTGCTCATCATCCTCAAAACAGTCCAGGAAGTAGTTGCAAAATTTTACAGAGTCCGGTATCTCTTGCTTTTGCAACTTATGCAACCGTGTAATTTTATACGGGTCCAGTTGCAGCACCTTCCTGACTGTCGTATGGCAAGTAGCAATGGAAATTTCCGTCTCCCTAACTAGCTGCAGCAAAGATGTCTGAGGTCTTTCTGTCATAACATTTATTGCTCCCAGATTGGAACCAGTCACTTTAAAGTGTCCAGTGTCTCTCTTTTTTGCGAGTAACTGATCCTGTATCTTGGAAATGTTTGATCCACCTATTTTTTTAAGACATAGGGATACCAACATTAATAGACATTTTAATAAGCATGAGAATGGCAAAAGTTTATCTCTGGTACTGATAAAGGGTAAGGCGTTTATGCTGCAAACAAAAGTATGACAATTTGACGGTACTTGGACGCTTTTGACATTACGCTCCGAGGGACTTGTCTGAATGCTGGGTAGCTTGCATAAATTCCTCTATGCAGTGACTTAAATTATATTTACATATCGCACCAATTCTAATGCCGATATGAAAGTAGCATTCAACCATGAACACGCGGCGTTCTGTGTTCATTGTCATTATGGTAACCTTTAGAGTATAAACGTGCTACATACATATGTATGTACTAGAATGTTAATCACGATTACCGTAAGAAGGGTGAAAGGAAAGGCTGGTTGTATTATTTACTAGCGCAACCACACTCAGTGCGATGTAATTTGCTTACAGTTCCGCAAACATTACCGCTTCTTCTCCGTAGAGGTTACTATGATTTCAAGGTAGACTCACCAGTCAACTATGACGTCATTCTTGCTCTATCGCAAGGCGGGAAACAACGAATAAAAATGAACACCGTGTATTTGGAAAAACAGAGAGATAGTGATACAAATGAACACATAAGTATCAGAAATTATTATAAAACCTGTAAGTGAGGCAAAAATCTACACAATCTTAATAGTATAGAAATAGCCAAAAGTAAATATTAAAAGTGTGGGATCTGATTATCTCTGTTGCTAGAGATTATAAAAGAGAACTTGGAGAGATTCCCTGAGAATGCTTTAACAATTTATTTATAAATTTGGTTTAAGAAATTACAAATAACGTTATAAAGCGTGAGGAATACTTGTCAAACTTGATAAAACATTATAGGGCAAGTCCCAATCAGGGTGATATCGTTTTATTAATTACTGTAAGTAGATTCAAGTCATCAGACAGCATCAACATTCATTTCCTGTTCAACAACCTGCTTAAAAAGCTATAGAATATTCTGTTTCCCACTTATTTACTAAGTAGACGTCTTGTAAAAATAATTTTTCAGTACATATTATAAGTATTGAGAGTTATTCCAATGTATAAAAAAGAGATAAAAGCTCTGCTTTGGTATTTAGAGACCAGTAACACTTTTCATCATATTTTCAAAAGTACTTTAATCAATTATAATTATGTATGCACAATTACACAGTTATCTAGTTCATAATTACAGAATCACAATTTTGTGTCAGGTGGGAAAAGTCAACAGCTGATGCGATAGTTTCTATTCAAATAAATATACTTACAGCCTTTCATTTTAAAAACTGTGCATAAGCTAAGTTTTGTGAGCTTAGTGAAGCTTTTGAGTTCTTTGGCCACATTTAGTAATTAGTAAACTAAATTACTATGCAGTTAAAAACCTGCAATAGAACTTTTCAGATTCTACTTTTGAAATAATAAACAATTGGTATGTATAAGAAACGATAGGATAAAATTGGCAGAGGTAAAATATCGATTCTAAGGGTTCAGTCCTTTGACTTTCCTATTCTTATAAATAAGGATGATCTTCCATATTTTGTGGTCACTCTTTTAAATAGACACTTTTATACACAACAGGAGACATGCAGGGAAATATGTGATCAGAGCCAAAGAGCTTTTACTCAATGAGAGCGAAACTCAAATTGTTACTTTTAATTCAGAAGAAGCTCCCTAAATATTAGTTCGGAAAATATAACATTTTGAGGTGTAATAGTACACAATAAAGTATCCTGTATTCCACATATTATTTACATAATATCTAAACCCGCCAAAGCTGTTAATTCTATTAGAAAATTCACATGTTAAAAGCATGTTTTATATGAGCGTATTTTTGTTTATTCCAAAACATAAAAGCATATGGAATTTTATTCTCGGGCATCAGTTTACTTTGGGCAGGTATTCTTATATTGTAAAAAAGTAAAAGTAATTTAAATAATTTCATACGCACAAAATTTCTCATTGCAAACCATTATTTATCAAACTGAAGGTGGTTATTTTGAAAAATTCATGCATCTACGTTATACTAATTTGCATAAAAGCACTTATCTGAATTGCAAAATATATGACATATTTTCATATAAGGTATATACAGGGTGTCCCACCTAGCTCTGCGACCTCAAATATCTCCGAAATGAAACAAAAATATGAAAATTTCCGTTGGACAGAAACGTACCTATGTCAGGGGCTCACACTGAGAAGGTATGCACAATCCATAAAGTTAACAAATGACACATCCAACATCAAGTTGTGCGTTTTTAAATGGAGCATGTGTGTTTATTCTAACAAAATGACAACTAGAACTACGATTAGTGATAATACATTTGGCTCCGCCTTTTTAAACACATTTACTAGTGACCTATAGCCCTCAGAAACTTTATTGTTTTGTATTACATCCGGCATAGAAAATGCACTCACAAATCACCAGTAGGATCTTGTCTGATGAAACCAGGTCACTTCAACAGATGCTTGAAGTGCCCTCTGTTTGTATCAATATACTGTTGGAATCTGTTAACAACAGAGTGTTACACGGATTGCAGTGTTTCTACAGATGTTGTCGCACACGCCGCAGCATTACGATGTTCCATATCCTCTAATGTCTTTGGCGGTTCTTAATACACTCTATATTTTACTGTGTCCCAGAGAAAGAAGTCTAATTGCGTCAAGTCTGGGGACCGAGCTGTCCATGGCACAGGACCTCAATGTTCTATCCACTTATTTGAAAACTGCGCATCCACACGCTCCGGAAACTTGAGCATAATATGCGGGACATTCATCATGCTGGAACCACACTGATGGACGCGTTTCCAATTGCACATCTTCCATGAGGAGGGGTAGAGTGTGGGTAGTGCAGAAATTATGCGTATCGCTATCCGTTTAATGTTCCCTGATAAAAATAGAGATCCAAAATACTGGCACCAGCGATACCGCACTAAACTTTGACACTCCACTGTCGTTAATGAGCAGCTTGGCTAATCCAGGAGGGGTTTTGCACGAACCGTGCTGCATGCTCCGTAGATTCACATGACCATGATTTGTAAATGAAGCTTCGTCCGTAAACAACGCATTACTTAGGAATACTGGATTACCTTGCAACTGCTGAAGTGTAAAACGACAGAATACAATATGGGATACAAAGTCATTCCCATACAGTTCCTGGTGCAGTGAGATATGGAACGGATGAAACCGATGCCTTTGCAAAATTCTGCTCACACTACCGCCACTTTGTGCAGAACATCGTGCAATCTGACGGACACTCGCCTCAGGATTGTGCGCTACAGCAGCCAGAACAGCAATTTCGTTTCCAGTGTCAGTCGCTGTATTTGTACGTTATCAATGTGTGGGAGCCCAGCTTCCTGTTTCCCTGAGTTTCTTGCAGATGTTGGCATTGGTACGAGGCGAAGGAATATTGTATGAAAAGCCTGTTAAGCTTAACGATCTCATCGTATTTTACTATGGACGTGAGCTTTCCCGAAGAGCGTCTGCAATTTTGTTAGTGTTTTTCCAAGGTCCTTCAATCCGACACAATTATGTTCATACCAAAGAGTCTTAAATGTCCTGGTGTATTTTGAAGATGCTCTGCTGCGAAGTTTTTCTTAACATAGCACTTGTTTTGGCCTACCGACATTTACCACGTCGCGTTAGTCATCATTTTTCCATAAAAGAGGGGTGTTTGGAGAGTGGAACGCACCAAGTCGTGTGTTGGATTAATTGTAAATCCCTTAAATATGAAATACTAATCACTTCACATATCAAACAATAATCATTGATCACATAAAAAATTAAGGTTTTATACAGTATGCAAACTGTTACTAAACAGTAACACAGGACACGCGAGGCTCCCTTGAAGCGCGTTTCCACTTCTACCAACAAATTTCTTTTCAAATAAACGAAAAAGTAGGAAGAAAGTCATGTATTGTGTTGGCAACACGAGCTGGTACTGAAAATGCGATTTCTAAGAATCGAATCCGTAGCCATGGTAAAGTCTGTTTAGTTAACTCATGTGCAGTTTGGAATCAAAGGAACCTGAACCTCCCGCCCACTAATGACCGTCATAAATCTATCTCCACACTTCAGAAATGGAACACTGTCGTTGAGGACCAATAGCAACCCTGATATTTTCGAAGTGACAGTCGCATGTCTACTCCACGTGGAGTCTCAGTTGTCAAAGTTCCAACTTCCAGTAGTTCTGTTTCATTACGTGCAGAAATTCATTGTGTGTCACAATGTGGAAATCGTAGAAGGGAACTGCAGTGGTAACTGCAAATGAAGTAGTAGATAACTTTCAGTCACGTGAAAATAATCAAAGTGAAGACAGCGTGAATAACTGGGCAGAGTTATATTACTGGAAAAGCCTAAAAAGAAAAGTTATAAAAGGAGCTGTTTCTAGGCAAATTCAAGCGCTTGTTTTGAACACATATAAATATGTGCTGAAAAATAATTGGTAAGGGGTCATGCAATGAACCTGATAAATTCTGGGTATTCACAGAAATACAGTAAGAAATATTGTGACGAAAGGAATACCAAAGACGCCGATCAAGTGTGAAAACAAAAGGAAACGTTTCTCTAATGTAGATAATTCTACATGCGTTTTAATTCGTCGAGAAATTTATAGATTCTATGCAAAAGGGAGAGCACCCACCTTAGACGAATTGGTTGCACATTTGCAAGCAATTTGTGATTTTCCTTATGTGTGCTTCACTTTGCGCGGCCTCCTAAAGGAGCTGGGTTTCAAATACCGCACTTTGAATCAGTTAAGGGTTATTATGGAATCCAGTAGAATTGTAGCTTGGCGATATATATGTCAAAACTAAGGAAGTTTCGCAGTAATGGACATAAGGTAATTTATTTAGACGAAACATCGTACGACACCCATTACGTATCGAGAAAGGTGGCAACCTTGCAGAAAGGTCTGGGAGAAGAAGGGTCGGGGGTTGTAAAACGATTATAAGGGTTCGTCAAAGGCAGAGGCCGACGTGCACACGCGGTAACTAAACAGACTTTAACAGCAATTCATACTGACCACTTTCTGCCCCACCATCCGCTCCTCACCTACAGTATGTGTTACGGTCGCTTTGGCCTTTTAATATTGAACCACCAGTCGAGAAATAAGCTAGCTGCGTTGTCGACGCGCGGGCGGCAAGAGAGCGGCACCATTACAAAATATAATTTGGAGAACATTTATAAATGAAAATTGAATGCTAGAACATAAAACAAAACCATTTAAGTTCTTCAAAAACAAGTAGGTGACTCGGCGATTCAAACGCATCAAGGAAGAGCCCCACCTGCCTAGGATTTATTACTGATTTGAAATACCTAGGAGTTTAGAATAACATACAGTGAGAATATCACGACAGAAAAAATCGGAGGTAATTCTATTTGGAACTGTGATCAGAGTCAGTTCAACTATGAGGTTCCTTCTGGCAGAACGCTATCTATGAAAGGGGAGAGAAACACTGTCTCGATGTAGCAATAAGTTAACAGTGCAACACATAGCTACACGATCGATGTTACTATATCAATGGAAGGACGAGTGGCAGACAAACTCTGTATTTGCGTGCAAGAACCTAGTGGAAAGTTTGGACTCTGTGGGTCAATGGAAATAGAAACTCGGCGCCCTCTAAATGGCTTCGTCCATGCAAGTATGAGTGGGAAGATGACGAAACAATATCTGAAGACTCTTTTTTGTCAGTTTTGAATACAAATTTGTCGATAAAGTCATTAGTACCTTGTGGCTCCTGGTGTGGACATTATTGGAAGCATCTGGCGGAAAAGATGTAGATTTAAAAAGCATTTCGCCTAAGGCTACAAAGAATGCAAACTTCTGAATGTGTATTTCTTCATGCAAGATAAAATATATACCAAGAGATACTTTATTAAACTACGTTCCAGTAATATGCAGCCAAAATGGCACGACAGAGTCTTTATCATGAATTTCCATTTTGTCACTTACAATAAGTTATCTGCCGGAGTGCTACGTCCCATTGATTCCTTCCAACTCAGGCGATATACTCCCTTCAGGCGTGATCTTGCTCCTGGAGAGGGTATTCCTGCGCACGGAGGCACTATGGTTCTCGTTAGAGATGACGTATATGTGGACCACATACCTGTACGCACTACCGTCCAGTCAGTTGTTACACGTATAATCCTTCCAACGATACAGTTGGTCGTCTGCAGTATCTATATTCCACCTTCAGAAGACTTATCGCTTACTGCGCTACAAGCTCTGGTCGCCCAGTTGCCCACTCCCTTTCTGTTGGTGGGAGACTCAATGCCCATCACCCTCGCTGGGGTTCCACCCAAACTTATGCGAGAGGGAGAGTGCTCTCCGACTTTCTGGACAGTAACCACCAGGTGCTCCTGAACACCGGAGAACCTAAGCTTCTTTCCGATGCATTCAACACCTTTTCGCATCTTGATTTGGCTATATGCTCACCACAGTTAGCAATATCCCTCCAATGGAACGTCATCTCTGACCTCCATTCCAGTGACCACTTCCCGTGTCTTATCAGTCCCCTAGCACACATGTGTTCCACACGTTTGCCTACCTAGCGTTTCGATCACGCCAACTGGGCCCTTTACACCCTTTTTAGTTATGAGGAGCACGACTCTGCTAACGAGCTCGTAGAATATCTTAGCGAACGTATACTTTCCGCCGCAGAACGGTCTTTTCCGTGTTCGTCTCCCAATCCCCGTCGACGTCCTGTGCCATGGTGGACGGATGACTGCCGGAATGCAATCCGTGCTCGTAGGCGTGCCTATAGGGTTTTCCAACGACACCCCACACTGGAGAACCTTGTTCAGTATAAGAAGATGCGTGCCAGAGCTAGGCAAATAATTAAGGAAAGCAAAAAGACGTCTTGGAAAGCTTTTGTGTCGTCTTTTAATCGTCATACACCTTCTTCTATAGTATGGAATAGGATACGGCGCGTGGCCGGAAAATCGACCCAAATGCCGATTGCTGGTCTTAAAACCCCTTCAGACGTCGTCGTGGATCCGTTTGACGTGGCCAACAGCCTTGGCAGTGCCTTCTTTCAGGTGTCTAGCTCAGATAACTACGCTCCTGAGTATCTCTCGCTTAAGAACCAGGTAAAATTTCAAGGTTTCTGCTTTCTTTCTGGAAACCATGACGACTACAATCGCCTGTTCACCATGGCAGAGCTAGAACACGCACTCTCATCCTCGCGAACATCTGCACCAGGACCAGACGGTATCCACGTGCGATTCTTAAGACAACTCTCTCCCGTAGGGAAGGCTTTCTTACTCGAGGTCTATAACCATATCTGGGTTGACGGCAGTTTTCCTGATAAGTGGCGTGAGGCCTCCATTATTCCAATTTTGAAGCCTGGGAAGAACCGACATCTGCCTTCTTGCTACCGTTCTATGTCCCTCACCAGTTGCGTCTGCAAGGTGATGGAACGCATGATCAATGGGCGGTTGGTCTGGTAAAGTCTGTTTAGTTAATTCGTGTGCACGTCGGCCGACTCCTTTGATGAACCCTTATAATCGTTTTACAATACAGGCCCTCCTTCTCCCAGACCGTTCTGCAAGGTTGCCACCTTTCTCGATACGTCATGGGTTTTGTACGAGGTTTCATCTAAATAAATTATTTTATGTCCATTACTGCGAAACATCCTTAGTTTTGACACACGCACACACACACACACACACACACACACACACACACACACACACACACACACACACACACACACACACACACACACACACACATATATATATATATATATATATATATATATATATACATATCGCCAAGCCACAATTCTACTGGATTCCATAATAACCCTTATCTTATTCAAAGTGCGGTACCTGAATCCAAGCTGCTTTAGGAGGCCGCGCAAAGTGTAGTGCCCATAAGGAAAATCACAAATTGCTTGCAAATGTGCAACCAATTCGTCTAAGGTGGGTGCTCTCCCTTTCGCATGGAATCTATAAATTTTTCGACGAATTAAATCGCATGTGAAATTATCTACTTTAGAGAAACGTTTCCTTTTGTTTTCACACTTGATCAGCGTCTTTGGTATTCCTTTCGTCACAATATTTCTTACTGTATTTCTGTGAATACCCAGAATTTATCATCAGGCTCATTGCACGGCCCCTTACCAAGGTTATTTGTCGGCACACATTTATATGTGTTCAAAACAAGCGCTTGAATTTGCTTAGAAAGAGTCCCCGTTATAACTTTGTTTTTTGAGGCTTTCCCGGTAACATAACTCGGCCCAGCAACACTTTCCAATTTATTCACACTATTGTCTTCACTTTTATTATTTTCACTTGACTGAAAGTTATCTACTACTTTATTTGCATTTACCGCTGCATTTCCCTCCCACGGTCTCCACATTGTGACACACAACGAATTTCTGCACGTAATGAAACAGATCAACTGGAAGTTGGAAATGTGTAGTGTTTAACGCCCGCTTTTACTACATATGACACCGTAGGCGGTGACACTGATGATGCATGAGATGAAGATGGAGCACCGGTGGAATGAGATGGCGGGGGAAACCGGAGGTCCCGGAGAAAATCCGCCCCAACGCCGTGTTGTCCACCACAAATCTCACTCTGCGGTCGCCTGGGATCGAACCCGGGCCGCCTTGGTGAGAGCCAAGCGGTCTAACCACTGAGCCACGGCGTGGCCACAGGAAGTTGGAACTTTGGCAACTGAGACTCCCGGTGGAGTAAACATACGACTGTTATTTCAAGAAAATCAGGGTTGCTATTGGTCCTCAACGACAGTGTTCCATTTCTGAAGTGTGGAGATAGATTTATGACGGTCATTAGTGGGCGGTAGGGTCATGTTCCTTAACTGCACGCACATTGACTAGACAGACTTTAGTACTAATAGTAGTGGTTGCAGTATTAAGGTAGCTACAAAATAGGAATGAACACAAGGCAGGGCTAGGCGTGGCTATTCTATGGCTACTAACCAACGCGGTTCATGCAACGTTGTACAGCAAAAGCATGCACGCATACTGGGTCGCTTTGCCGAAGCATGCGGCTAATTTCTTTGCGCGCTCTAAAATTACTAATTACCGATTTATTTTGTTTTTTCCATGTTTCAGAGCTATTGTTTCTGAGGATTACTGTCCAAACCCCATGTTTGTAGCACATCTGGTTCCGGAGATATGGAGAGATAAGGCGCCTGACTAGAGAGAAAAGAATTATTAACTGTCAGTGAAGAAAAGCACAGTTGTACTATGCTGCAGTTGCATTTTGTATCCTCCATTCAGTAATGTGGTGATCTTATAAAAGCGCACAAGTGCTTTTCAAAGTTAGTAAATATACCGCTGGTGCAGCTAGTAGTAACTGCGAAAAAACTCATAACATTTTACAAAAAATAGGCTACAAAACTTTTTGTTATTGTGTATTTCTTTTTCAAACAGATGTCAATTGAAGATATTTTCGACAGCACAAATTTCGCTCAGAGTCGAGAATTAATGTTACAAGCTTGTCACGTGAGTGCTAATTCTGTGAAGAACATTGTTAAAGAAGGCAAACACTTTACCAAAGTAGAAGTTTTCATATTTAGATCTCCAGGTAAACATCGGGTAGCTATAAAACGTGCTACCAAATAAGGCAATTTTCAAAAGTCTGTTTTACGTAGAACAGTTTATGGTATATAAGACAAGGGTGAATATCCAACTGCCAAAAGACTGACCAATTTTAATGAGGGGGAAATAGAATATACGTATTCTGTATCGTCTATGCATAATATTCTGAAATCTCTTGGGTTCAAATATCGGATAAACAACGATGGTCGCAAATTTCTGCTTGAAAGAAGCGATATTGTTGCTGCAAGATAAAATATCTGCGCACAATGCATAACATTAGTACATGAGATTCTTGGTGTAAATAGGCTTCATAAATATACATTCATATCTTCCGTATTTATTAAATGTTTTAATGAAACAAAAATTGGTTTAAAGTCCATTACAGACAGTACGCATACAAATATAGCACTACTAAAATAATACAGTTGGTTGTTTCCGGGCTGTTTTGCCGTGGTTTGTTGGAGTAAGAACCAGACGTTTCGTCAACAACTACGGCAGACATCATCAGTGGTGCGGTCGAAGCTTTCTTGCAGAGAGTTTGGCTGCGTCTGAAACGTTCAGAGGTCCAGAGGTAGTCCTGGTCGGGCGGGGCAATTTTTCTTTTTCCCCGTCCGGGTGTCTTTTGCCGCAGTACGTAGCCGCTTTGCGGCTTTACCTGCGAAGTGAGTCAAGTTTGGTTGAGTTTTTGTTCTGCTGGCGGTAGGTTATTGTTTGTTCGTTTGTGAGAATAATTTGGTGTTAACTGGTTGCCCTTGAGTGTTCTCTGAAAGCAACAGCTAGGCGGATTTGTTACGATCTCCCGTTGGGGGAGGATCTGTTTTAGAGCTTTTGCCCCGTTTTGAGTACGGGTGGCCTGGCGCTTGAGCCATCAGGCGTCATGTGAGATTGGATATGTTTGGGGTTTCCCTTGGGTTAACCAAGGGGCCCCAAGACGTCTCTTGGAAGTTTGTATGATGGCAAGCGTCTTTGCTGCCTCTGGTCATACCTGCCCAGTGAGTTCACCAAAGGGTTGCCATGGGTTTGAATTTTGTCGTACATTGAACGAACCCTCTCTCGAATGACGTCGACAATGTACGGGATGTTCGAATGTTCATGAAGGATATGGGCGGGAAATCTCCAGTCAGTATCGTAGATGACCCGTAGCGCCCTGTTCTGCAGCGTCTGGAGTCTGACGAAAGTGGTATTCGCCACTGTTCCCCAGATCTCACAGCCGTACAAGATCATGGGCGGGATGATCGCCCGATACAGCTGGAGTTTGAGACGGAGTGGCATGGTTGAGCGGAGTATTGGATATAGGTTCCTGAGCGCGACGTGCCCAAGCTGGACCTTGCCTTTGACGTGCGGAGCGTAAGTTAATTTGCGGTCCAGCGTCACTCCGAGATACTTCGCCTTCTGAACCCATGGGATTCCACGACGCCGTAAAACGAAGTTCTGCTGCAACCGATTGGCTCTGGTTTTCGCCAGGAGAATCACTGAGCTCTTCTCCGGGTTAATTGCCATTCGCCATTTTCGGAGCTGGGTTTGGATCTGCCGAAAGCTATACCTTGGGTTTCTGTTGACTGCGAAGATCATAAGATCGTCCGCGTATTGGCAGGTGTGGGTATTGTGGTGCGTGGGTATGCCAGCCATGTAAGCTGCAAAGAGTGCCGGCGACAGCACGCTGCCTTCCGGCACTCCAGCGCCAATGGGCCGCTTGGTAGACAGCTTCCCCTCCATCTTTACTTGGAAGCTTCGGTTTCCGAGGAAACCGGCCACCAAGGAAATGTATGGACGGGGAATTTCATGCTCCAGGAGTTTGTAAATAAGTCCTTCGTGCCAGGTAGTGGCGAATGCCTTCTCCAGGTCTAGCAGCACTGCTACCGTTTTAGACCGTTCCTGGAATCCCAGGGAGGCCTTCTTGGCAACCCGCAGTAGTTGCTGTGTCGTGGAGTGGCAAGAACGGAAGCCAAACTGATGTTCCGGGATTAAGCCCCTTTCCTCTAGGTGAGGAAGGAGCCGGGAGAGGAGCAGTTTTTCGAAGACCTTCGATAAAACTGGGAGAAGGCTGATGGAGCGGTAACTGGAAGGAAAGACCGGATTTTTCCCCGGCTTTAAAACGCACACCACGCGCGCCTCCTTCCAGATAGCTGGAAAGTGGCGCATGTATAGGCACGCATTATAAATCCGGGTTAAATGAATCACGGCTCTGCGTGGAAGGTGCTTGAGCATTTCCGCTGTCACACGGTCTTGCCCAGGGGCTTTGTTGTTTCTTAGAGAGTTAAGCGTGGTCGCTAACTCTAGGGATAACGATGGGTATGTGGAACTCCTCGTGGTCAGGAGGCGGGGCTTCTAGGAAGTCCTCCACCACCTGTTCCGCGAGGTCAGCATGGTCATCGTCCATTGGCTCTACCCTGGGTTGGAATTGAGCCTCCAGATAATCTGCTAGCGCATCCGCCTTTTCTTTCGACTCGCAGAGTGCCTGAGTCGCGCTATTTGTACTGGTAGTTGGGGGGGGGGCGGGGCCTGGGTGGTCCGGCAATGGTGTCCTGTGATTGGTCCGCGTCATTTTTGGTGGTTAAATGGCGTTTCCTGTTTTCGAGAACAGGATGTCACTTCCTATTTAGTTTTAAGGCTTCTTCCTTTCTATTGAAATTATTGGGATGTTTGTAAATTTCGATGGCCTCCCGCTGAAGTCGTGTGTGGTAATGTTCTGTGGTAGAAAGGATGCTGGTGTCCTGGAACTAAAAAAAAAATAAAAATAAAAAAAAATAAAAAAATAAGATCTGCATTCTTAACTTGGGCATCTAGAGTCTAAGCCCAAGTGTAGTCCGCAAGTCTTATTTTAACTTTATTGCTTCTACATTGATTACATTGTTTTGTTACAGATGTCTTAAAACTAGTGTTACATTTTTTGTTTTATCATACAATTCCTGGGTCTTAACATACATTTGCATTTTACAATATTTATTTATTTATAATCATACTTAACTTATCCTGACAAAATCCTTAGGCCTAAGTATAGTTACATATATATAATGACAGTTATCTAACTAAGTACTACTTAACCTATGATATAATACATTTGATTTCTTTTGTCACAGGTTCAATTGTCTTCTTCAGGTCCGTTGAGAGACCGGTGTCCTGGAACTGTATCACATGCTCGCCTTCTGCCTCAATCGCATGCACTGAACGCTTCAGACGCAGCCAAACTCTCTGCAAGAAAGCTTCGACCGCGCCACTGATGATGTCTACCGTAGTTGTGGACGAAACGTCTGGTTCTTACTCCAGCAGACCACGGCAAAACAGCCCGGAAACAACCAATTGTATTATGGACTCCGGCCTTGAAAGCTTACGTTCTCTCATTACTAAAATAGATATATCTTCCATCTCTGTCGCCCACTTGCCGTGGAACTGGCAACACCAAGACTGTAGGATAACCGTATTTGCTCAACTCATGTTCATTATTATTTTGTAGCTACTATAGTAGTAGTAGTAGTAGTAGTAGTAGTAGTAGTAGTAGTAGTAGTAGTAGTAGTAGCTGTAGTAGTAGTAGTAGTAGGAGGAGGAGGAGGAGGAGGAGGAGGAGGAGGAGGAGGAGGAGGAGAAGGAGGAGGAGAAGCGGCAGCAGTGGTTTATTCATCCGTTTATGAGTATGGCATTGGATACCCCAATATGGTAAGTCTACTTACAATATTATTACAATATGCTCTAGTAGTTTATAGTTTTAACATTTCGTTGTAAAATAAACCCTTCTAATGGTACGAATAAATTATATGCTATTATAGATAATAAAATAATAAAGCCCTGTATAACAATGATGAGACTATATGATAAAATCTAAACAATAGTTGTCTAGCTTTACACTAATATATCTCCATAAACTCTATCACACTCTAAAAGCTATCCCTCACTAATATTTGTTTCAAACACATCTTGAAACATCGCATGGATTTTGCACTTTTAAAAATGGTTGGCAACTTATTATACAGGGCAGCTGCAGTATACCTAACCCCTTTGGAAAAGATGTAGTTCTATGCCCCTATGTTCTTACGTTTGAATTGTACCTGGAGTCATGATTGCGTATTTGGTTATTAGTGGTGAAGTATCTATAATTTTGTTTTGTGTAACAGAACAAACAGTATATGAACACACTTAGTAAAATTCAGCTTTTTACTTGTTTAAAAAAGTTTCTACACGAGTCATATTTTCCTGCTGACATTCATGATTTGCCTTACAGTCTCTCTCATTTTTTAATCTTAAAAACTAAGTGCTTACCTCTATTCCCTAACCAGAATATTATTCGATACCGCATTTAATTTTCTGCATACGTAAAATATAAGGTTCTATTGTCACTCCCACTTAATTCATGTTTTATCATTCTTAGTGAAAAGTAGAATTTGTTCAGCTTTATTAATAATTTTTGTATGTGAGTCTCGGCGTTGCATAGATGCATGGAGGGATGATAAGCTCTGAGTGAACGCCTTCTCCTCCGGAGCGACGGGACTCCGGTCTCCTAGCCGGACTAATTGGCCGGTTCAGGAACGTGGCTGGCGGTATGCCGGTTGTGCAAGCTTGCCCGGGGTCTTCATTGCCTTGGTGGGGGGGGGAGTGGCTTGAAGTTCCCGAACTGGCCTCGTAACTGTTTCGGGGCCACGGTGGTTGGGATGGCGATTGTCCTGGACCGCCGGGGAGTTTCTATCTAGTATAGTGTAGGGTCTTCGCCCTCTGCATTGTAGTGCCTCCTTGAACTCAGCCGCCCTGTCTCCTGTCACCTCATCCTCTTTCACGGGGTTGCTCCACTTAGGTCATAGGTACAAAAGACCGGTCTGGTCGAGGTGCCGAATACCGTGCAAACAACCCAATGCACCCTCATTCCAAAAATTGGTCCAGCCTGAATTTCAAAAACGCTGCTTCTGTTGTATTAGACACCTGAGTGTTATATAGCTCAGCATCAAGTATAGGATTTTTATTTTGCTTGTGATAAGTTATCAACATTTTTAGGTAACCGAAGACTTCTATAAATAATCTACGCGAACTCTTAGCTTTAGATAGAATTTTCATGAATGTGTTGGTGTTGCATCCTATAGATATGCTAATTTTAATCAACATGTCTAGCTTTGAACAGTCGATTTCCTTTGCAGACGTGCTTTACAAAAACAGACTTAAACGCACTTTTATTATGAATGATGATGATGATGATGATGATGATTATTATTATTATTATTATTATTATTATTATTATTATTATTATTATTATTATTATTATTATTATTATTATTATTATTATTATTATTATTATTATTATTATTATTATTATTATTATTATTATTATTATTATTATTATTATTATTATTATTATTATTATTATTATTATTATTATTATTATTATTATTATTATTATTATTATTATTATTATTATTATTATTATTATTATTATTATTATTATTATTATTATTATTATTATTATTATTATTATTATTATTATTATTATTATTATTATTATTATTATTATTATTATTATTATTATTATTATTATTATTATTATTACTACTACTACTATCTAATGATCATCATAATCAGCATCATCATCTTATCACACGCTCCCACGAACATCCTAACTCAACATTTTTAATGAACAACAAATGGTGATAACTATACTTCGGATATGACGTTAAACCATCCTGTATTATATTGGTACGTTGTTTACAATCAGGTGAAGAGCAGAGAAGTACACCACTGAGCTTTTAATTGTCCGACAGTGCTTGGTTAGTAGAAGGTTACTATGAAACCCTATGCTAACCTAGCGCTTTTCCAGTCCAAGTCCTACGTTACAGTAGCCCTGTCCTTAGATAAGTACATAATTACAGGGAACCAGTACTCTTCCAGGGATACAACTCTCTTACCTCAGCAAATACATATTTCGTCAACGAAACCGTGCAGATTGTTTACATTTTGAAAAGTAACTCTAAGGATTTGCGAGGTGTACTGGATATTTAAAACATTTGCATAATAAACTAAATGTATTACTGGAATTTTTGTAGCAATATTCACTGCACTTCTCTTTATTCCGGCTTAATTTGCATAATTTTCTTTAACTGGTAAATCATGACGATTTACAGCATAAACAGTGCAGATCTCATTGAACCTTGCAACATTTGTTTTTGTTTGACACTAAAATGAGTTTTCTTTATTCACTTGGTAGTGTTATTTATAATTTTAAAAAATGTTTAAAAATATTATAATGTTTATATTAAGTATGTGTGTGTGAAATTCTAGAAAAAAAATAAACAAGATATGTATATTGGTTGGTACAAGTGATATCAGTAGAAAGAAGTGAACGGTTGCCATGGAGAGAGAAAATCAATAATCTGGCATGTGGAAATAGGACGCGAAGAAGATGAAAGTTTTGATAGTGATGCGTGGACGTGCAGGAGTGAGCAATTTTATGAAATTAACGGAAACTATTTATTAAGGAAGTAACGATATATCGATGTGCTGGAGGTAACCTGCAATGATTGACTAAGAAAGAAAGTTCGAGTAAAATGTAATCCAGATGATACAATGAAATTATATATTACGAAGTTGAACCTATCCAAATTTTATTTCTTTCACTCGTAACCACCCTTGAAAGGAAGAGATCTCATGACTCATATTTAAGCAAACACAGTATTCAAGAACCAATTCAAACTCAGTGGCGGCTGGTGGGTTAAATTATTGGTGGTGCACAAATGAAAAATAAAACACAGAGTAGTAATGACTCACCTATTTATACAGATTCTCTGCTCTACTCTCCTTAGACCTGGCGAATCTATCGATAACTTTTGCGTTGAAGTCGCTGATCTTCATAACAAAATCTCTCTCAATTGAAAGCATTGCTAATGCTGACAATCGGTCCTGTGACATTGTGTTCCTAAGGAAAGTTTTTATTCTTTTCAAAGTTGAGAAACAGCATTCTGCTTCAGCGGTAGACATTGGCATAGTTAACAACACTCGGAGGAGTTTGACACATTCGCTGAATGTAGCATATAAATTGTTTTCCTTATTGAAGTCCATCAAGCACAAAGCGCCAGACATTCCACGGAATTCCTCTCGACTGTAAATTACAGTCAGTTCTCTACGAATTTTTGTTCCAATGGTAAAAGGATAGAACCTTATTGTTTCTGTAAGGGAATCCTCTAGAAATGTCTTATAAATTTTCTTGATGAAACAAAGTTGAGGCTACCAGATTCCCCGTGAGCTAAATCTGTCCTATGCTTCTCTAAGAATGTCACATACTTCAAGAGCTTCTCTTCTTTTCACATTATGATCTTCTATTCTTCTCCTCTTAGTTGCAGTTTCTTCGTGTTCCTCGATATCCACGCTATTTCTTTCCTTTTGCACTTCCCTTTCAAATGCGTTTAGCTGGGCGATGGCAAACGTTACATTGCAGTCTCCTTTCTGCAGCTGATTGTACAAAATGTCCACATGTGGCATGATCTTGTAGAAGAAAGACAGCCAGAATACAAAATTATAATCTTTCAAAGTGGCCATAAACCCAGAAGCCTGAACAGGTGTGGCGTTGTTGTTTAAGAGAGCTCTCTTCTGAATAACCTCCATGCATTTAATTAAATTCTCCCTGTGTTCGAAAAGCAGAGCACACAGAAGCTAAGCCTGAAGGTCACGCAATAGCCGTTGCTAAGAGTAGGAGGAGCTAGGTTTATAAACCTCCATTTAAGCAATGTATAAGAAGCCCCTCCCATCCCTTCACCTTACCGCAACCCCCTCAGAGAGCCAACATTTGGGCGAAATCTTAGGTTAACTCTTCACTGCAAACCTGCGGCTCCTACTGCTAATCACTGTTTATTTCGACTTTTGCGGTCATGGGCAGCTACAGACAATAAGCGTAATTGAAACATATCTGTATATAAAACAATGCAAACAAGTACAGCTTTATTGTGCAAAATGCACCTGTTGTATATTCAGAATCAGTGGGTGTAGCACAAAACTGCAACCTTATGGAGGAACCGCCCCTTTTCAAACTATACCGAAGAATTGCTGTTCTAGTAGAGTAAGGGTTAAATAGTGCAATGGCTTCGTGCGGTGAATTTAGTGGCGATTCAAAAAGGCAGGTATTGCGAAGTCAGGCTCCAAGTATTGTTTTTAAGTTATACACGTTCTTCATTAAAATGGGCAATGAGGAATACAGAAATCAGCTCAGTTTCAAAAATGCTCAACGGCTTACTGCTGAAGGATGCGGTGTAGGTAAAACAAGTGTGGAGAGGCAAGAAAAATTGATCTCAGTGGTGCCCAGGTGTTTGTGTCGCCCAGGAAACATGTTGGTCCTCCGAAGATGGTTAGAAATTTTAGTGACTTTGACAAGGACGTTGTACGTAGAACTGTGTTCGAGTTTCATGACGAAGGTCAATTTCCAACTATTCAGAAAATAACTTGCGCTATTAGAACCAAAATTGCGTGCACTGGATCAAAGTCATCGACTTTCAGAATTTTGAGGGGATTGGGGTTCAGGTACACAAAGACAAATGATGGGCGTCCATTTTTAATGGAGAGGAGTGACAATGTTGCGGCAAGATTAAAATTCTTACGCAAAATGCATGAAATTAGACATTCTGATGATGCGAGACCTATCTTTTACTTAGACGAGACATGGGTAAATAAAAACCACACTCAAAAGTCAATCTGGCAAGACTCCTCCAAAAAGGGTGGCCTAAAGATACCTGTTGGAAAAGGTAGTAGGCTCATCATTTGTCATGCTGGATCTGCTAAGATAGGGTTCCTGCCAGAAAGGAAATGAATCTTTCTCTCTAAAAGTACCTCAGACTATCACGAAGAGATGAAAGCTGATACATTTAAAGAATGGTTTCTTAACAGATTCTTAAATCATTTAGAAGAGGGAAGCATTATTATAATGGATAATGCACCGTATCATTTGGTTGTTGCAAACAAAATACCAAATTCGGCCAGCAGATAAAATGAAGCTATTGAATGTTTGCAAAAAAGGGGGTTGAATTTTCGGAAACAGAAACTAAATATGAGTTATTGCAAAGAGTACTTCCGTTTTAAAAACATGGAAAATGTGTATCAGCTGGATCAACTTGCAATTGAAATGGATCATTGTAAAACTTTGTAAAATATAATTTGCTTAACCTTACGTCTGCGCCAAGCAGATCTGCATGTTGTATGAGTGTGCGAGAGACAGAAAATATAAAAGGAGTGGCATAACAAGCTGGCAACGCTGAGTGTGATACGGCATCTGATTATCTGGACTCCAGAATCCTTCCTATTTGAAACACATAATATAATCTAACCTGATTCTTTTGTTAACTAAATAGCTCCTTTGAGTCCAAAAATGCCATACCAATAATTTTTAATGCCTCAAGTTTAGAAACAAATAATTTAATACATAACTAGAAGCTATTTCCGGGCTTTTATGCGCGGATCTGCTGGAGTTAAAGCTACCGACGTTTCGTCTACAACTGCGGCTAACATCTTCAGTAGCGCGGTCGCAGTTTCCTCGGAGAAGTTCGCGTAGCGTCATTAATGAGAGCTGTTCAAAACTAGTTTCAAAGCTACTTTGCTTATATCTATGCACAAAATTGAATTTTTCTCCTGAGTGAACAGCTCTGTCAACAAATATTCTTCAAAAATTAATAATCTATATTGGTGAAAAACAATTAATAGTAACTCATTACAACATTTCCTATAAATATTTAAAATATATAATGATTATTCAGGGCAATTCAGCTGAGGTCTTAACAGTTTTCTAATGCTAAAAGGAAGCCAGAAGTTGCATAAAACGCTTAGCATGTTGTGAAAGTGCATTAGCAAGCTTTAAAGGAAAATATAAAGTTATGACTCTGCGGTCATTATACATATATCGGAATTTAGCTTTTCTGAATGAAAACATAAAACATAATGACTGAAATCAGTTACCTTAATAGAGTGTGCAGTTCGAAAACAATGTTGAAAATCTCTACTCTGGCAAACGTAGGAATAGCTCCAATTATATTGAACTGCTCTGATAAAATTGAGCCAAAGTTTAGAAATCTTGCTATGATACCATGAAAAATAAAATTAAAAGATTCTTATTACCAATTTTATTTATAATGAAATTGAATTTGATGAAACTATAGACACCTAATAGTGTATATATCCACTTGTACTGCATTTCTAATTTTTAGGCCCACAGAAGTTTATTACTTTAAATACCAGTTCGGCAAATCCGGTGTGCCAACCACTCTCACTCCTCTGTGAGCTCCTCTTAAGGTATTAACATAGGTTTATCACGTCGAGCAAGTTGGGATTGTTCGGTTAGCTACCTACTCCGTTGCCTTGGAGTTATCAATGTTCCGCTATATATTCCATGGCTCCTGCCTGTTTTTAGTGCCATTTATGGTCTCGCTATCAAGAAATACTTTCGACCTCAAACACTCAGAACTACACGAAAGCATGCTTAGAATAATAAACGATTATTAACACAACAGTGGTCTGTGTCATTTTCATGGAAAGCTCAGCACCTCTCTGCTAGCGCCATTACACGGTGGCATGTTGTAGCTCAACTATCCAGTGCTCAAGTTGCCTGAATGGTATAACTGCAGTACGTATGTGTCCCTTGGAGTGTTCGAATTGGGTCACTGTGTAAAGACTTTAAAATCTAATGGGTCCAAATTTACTGAATATAACATGTAGTCCAACTCACCCTGCCCATTCTTATTTACAAAGTAAATTCTCCCATATCGTCTTTTCCCGTCACCCCATGCACATCACCATATTTAGCTACTCACAACATTCTACCAAATTCTTCCCTTCACAGTTCACAGCTTTCTCCTTGCTCATTCTTCTTTCCATCTTCTTTTCTCCCCCTCCCCATTAGTGTACAGTCCAGATCTATTAACTTTATTTTACTTATTATTATCCTGGCATTAAAGTCGCTCATTATAATAAAATTACTATCCAAGTGTGGGTTTTATAATTCTTTAACCTATTGTATATTCAATTTAAATAAATTTGGGTTAAAAATCCTGAAGCCCTTGGGTTATATACCATTACAATACATGTCCCATCCTTCCCTTTAATTTCATTTAACACACATCACAATAACGAGTTCTCTCCTAAATCTTTACAAACTTTCGCTTTAATTTGCAAATCTTTCCTAACAAAGAACCCTAATCCGCCTGACAATCGGCCTCTTTCTTTCTTCTTTATTCCATCTTTCCCATAAAAGTGAAGGTCACTAATTTCAACCTCATGTCTTTTGCCAACCAAGCCTCTACCACCCTTATCACATCTCCAAATTTTAAAATCTGCATTAGTTCTCAATTCTTTAGCTTTTCAAACAACCATTTTACGTTCCAAGACATAACCGCCAATACCCTTTCCTATATCGGCCCCTTCCTCGCGAATCCAAAATCCTGTAATTTAGTTTCGCTCCTTGTCACTCTTATTCTGACCACAGGTAATCTACTCGATCTTATTCGCACTCCATCTTCCACCTGTAGAATACTTCCCTCTAGTGATGAAACAATATTGAGCCCCATCTCCTCTCTTTCGCTTTCTCCGGCAGCTGCTTCCAAGGTCATTGTACGTGTGTCATCTCAACTGATTTTCCGGTAACACTTTTCTATCGGTGACGTCATCCGCTCTTCCCTCCTTTCATCACCATCATCACTGCTAGCACTCATTTTCCTTTTTCTCGGTTCATGAACCTGTCTTCTATCGCGTATGCTCTCTGCATTTTTCGAATCCAGCTGACGAATATCCTGTTTACTGACTCGACTGCTCGTCGAGACTCCGAGGAGGACGGACCACCGCGACTCTACGGATCACCACTAGGAAGAAGAGCCCGACTAGCTTGGACACGGGAGTCCAAGCGAGAAGAAGGGAGAACATCTAGCTAGTATCTCCACCGCGACGAGCGCTTGCTCGCTTCCCGAGACTGGGACCTGCTCTGCAACTGGGTAGAGCAGCAAGGCCACAGCCAACGGTCGCCAGACCGGTTATTAGGCACCTCTAGGGGTCCGGCCCTCTGCTGCTCGGGCTGCTCAGCGCCCATTGCAAGCTCTATCTCTAAATCTATTCTTCTTCTTTCCTCTGTGCTGTTAGTTTGTAAGGCCCTTCACCCCTACTATCTGACGGATCTTCCGCTTCCCATGGGGAAGTGCGGAAGGCCAATCGCCCGCTCTCCGGAGGAGCTGGCCCCGCCAGGCAGGGTGGTCGCCCGATGCCTCATGGAGAGGGATGGCGGGACCCGCTCCACCACTCCTCCACCGGACCCAGACTTTACCTGTAGGCCATCGACGCCCTCGCCCACACTCTCGTCCTCCACCTCATCCGAGAGCACGCCCAGTACATCACCCACGAACTCTGACACTCCTGGCTCCTCCAGATCCAGTCCGTCAAAAATACCGAGACCCGTGCCCTGCTCCGCCAGGTCACCTAATGCCGCCAGCAAACTCCCACAAGCATCTACATCAGCCGCACCCCCTCTGACGCAGCAGAAACCCACCACTAGTCACGCCGATCCTAGGCTCAACCGTCCATCCGCAACCACCGCCCAGCCTGCTCCAATGACCCAGGCCGCACCTATCACCACTCAAGCACCAACCCATACCAACGACCAAACTACCAGCTCGCGCAGCTATGCGGAAGCCGCAAAGACTGTGTTCCAACCCCCCCTCTACGTACGACAGCGGCATAGCGCGGAGCTGGCGACCATATTACGAAACTTTGACACAGAGTTCCGCCCAGAGGACTATTCTGTTACACAGGCCCCCCATTCAAGGGACTTCTGCCTAAGAATGAGGAGTGTAACGGATTATCGTAACTTGGTACTCTTCCTTAGAAGAGTAGGACTCGACTTCCACGTCACTCCCCCCTCTGAAGGGAGGACCTATAGGGCTGTACTTAAACGTCTCCCTATAGACGGTGCGGAACGGGAAGTTAAGGAGGACCTCGAAACCTCCGGCTTCCAAGTAGCCCGTGTGGTGCAGCTACGGAAGTATGACAGACAAAGGACCCCCCTCCCCATGTACCTGGTGGAGCTCCTCACGCCCGACGACTACGACAAACTTTTAACCAACACTCCCTCTGTTATGCATTTCAGGGTGCAGGCAGAGGAATATAGGAAGCCCGCTGTCCCCTGCAATGCAGGAGGTGCCTGGCCCTTGCCCACTCTGAGCAGCACTGTAGGGCCCCCCGTGCAACCTGCTCCAAGTGCGCTGCCTTTCACGAGTCAGCCACTTGCAGGGCCCCACTGGACGCAAGGCGTTGTGCCTTGTGCCACAGCCGGGAACACGGGGCTCGATACAGAGGCTGCCCGGTGTACCAGGCGGCCCTGGCGCGACTGCGCGACTCCACGCCAAGACCGCAGCGGAGCCAGCAACACCAGCGACAACAGCAGCAGCAACAGCGGGAACGACAGCAAACCCTTTATCCTGCACCTCTCCCCCAGCGCCCACCACGGACCCCTAGATCCTCACGGGAGCAACCCCCCCCCACATAAACTCTCCCCCTCAACTCCCTCGGGCATCCACCGGCACCGAGGACTTTGTGATCCCGGGAGATGGCGCAGGGCCGGAGGGAAGCTACCTGAATCTGGGACCCAGTTTTCAGGACTCCCGCATGCCATGGGCCACCGCTCGTGACACAATGATTCATGTGCTGATGCAGCTGCTAACCCAGCCGCACAATGCCAGGGTGGTGCTGAGGGAGTTCAACTCCTTCTCCGCCCTTTTTCTAGACCCCAACCGACACTTCTATGGCGACTAAAATTATGACTTGGAATGCATACGGACTGCGCCAGCGCAAAGCTGAACTGACGGACTTTCTACTCAGACACAATGTACACGTAGCACTAATCACCGAGACAAGGCTCTCCCAGACAGACCGACTCAACATCCCGGACTATCGAATCTACCGTACCGACCGAAACCGTCGGGGCGGTGGCACCGCAGCCATAGTTAGACACGACATACAGCATAGCCAAGCCCATATCCCCCCCTTGCAACGAATAGAGGCCTCTGGTGCCTACGTGCAGCACGGAACCAACACACTCCTCCTAGTAGCAGCATATAACCCTCCAACTGATATATCCACACGTGACATAGATACCCTAATCAACATACATCCCGCTGTAATCATTGCAGGGGAGCTCAATGCCAAGCATGCAGACTGGCATTGCCAAAGCAGCAATCGGGCCGGTACTAAACTCATCAGACATGCACAGCAATCGGACTATATTGTCATTGCTCCAGACACACCCACATACATCTCCTTTAACCCACAACAACAACCCAGCATATTAGACTTAGCACTCATCAGAAACCCTGGCTGCAGACAAATCACCCCCATGGTGCACAATGAACTTTCCTCGGATCATCTCCCTGTAGTCTTCACCCTGCAAGGACCACTAACCCCCTCCATCCCCCGCCCCAGACACAATTTTAACAAGGCAGACTGGGTAACATTTCGCACCACACTAGAGGAATCCCTCCCGGTCGTTCCCCATACTGCAGTAAATGAAATAGACACAGTAGCTCAGAGACTTGAACTCTCAATTAAATTTGCCGTTACTAGAGCAGTACCTATAAGAACTCATAAATCTCACGCCAATCCACTACCACCAGACATTAAGAGCCTAACCTCTGAGAGAAACAGAGCCCGGAGGCGATGGCAACGCTCACGACACCCTAGTCACTACACGAGACTAAAAGACCTCAACAACAAAATAAGACGACGTACAGCCGACGTACTAGCCCAAAAATGGAATTCGGTCTTACAAGACCTAGAGCCCCAGCAAACGACAGTATGACGTATAGCTAAAGCCCTAACTAAAACCAAGCCTAACATACCACCGTTACATCACAACGGTGGCATTGCCACCACCGACCTAGAAAAAGCCGAAGCACTCTCCGAACACTTTCAAAACACACTTACGCCAAACACAATTCCCAGCTGCCCGCGATTTATACAGGAGACAGAAACACTCACTAACTTACTGACACAAAGACAATGCCACAACAAAATCCGCCGGACCTGTGACTCAGAAATCCGATGGCACATCCGGCACCTCCCAAATCGCAAGGCCCCCGGCCCCGACGGCATCCCCAACCGCGCACTAAAACAACTACCCAACGCTACCATCATGACCATGACGAGACTATTCAATGCCATCCTTGACACGGGCTATTACCCCAAATGCTGGAAAAATGCCCTGGTCCTCCATTTCCCCAAAAAATGCAAAGATTTAACGAATCCTGGCAGCTATCGCCCTATCAGCTTACTCAATACCATTAGTAAATTACTGGAGAAAATCATCCTAAAACGAATGACTGCTGTCATTATCAGACGCAATATCCTAATCCCGGAACAATTTGGATTCCGGGCCAAGCATTCAACAACGCTGCAACTGGTAAGAGCGGCTGAATATATTACCAGGGGATTTAACATCCGGAAGTCCACAGCTGCGGTATTTCTTGACATTGAGCGCGCATTTGACCGAGTCTGGCACCAGGGCCTCATCCGCAAAATGCACCATTATAATTTTCAAGACTCAATGATTAAACTAATCGCCAACTATCTAACAGGCCGCACCTTTCAGTCCCTAGTTTTCGATGCGAAATCCACCCCAAAAGCTATCAATGCAGGCGTCCCCCAAGGCAGTATTCTAGGCCCTGTGCTCTTCAACTTATACATTAATGACATTCCCAAAACCTTCCTAACAGATCTTTTCATGTATGCAGATGACACCACCATCATGACCCAATCTATTGCAGTAACCCCCTTAATTAGCAGACTCCAAACAGCCCTCAGCTCGCTGGAGAACTGGCTCACTAACTGGCGCATAAAGGTCAACACCACTAAATGTGAAGCTATACTCTTCAGTAAACGCTTGAATCACCAGCCGCAGCAAGAAACTTACTGCCACTCCGACTATCTCAAAATGCAATTCAATGGAAAACAAAAGTTACCTACCTAGGAGTAGTCCTTGACCCAGGACTCACCTGGAGGCACCACATTACTACGACTCGCGGCAAAGCTAACGCCCAGCTTGCCAACTTATACCCCTTACTTCACCTCAATAATGCATTGCAAATGAAAATGGGGCTCACCCTATACAAAACTCTACTTCGCCCCATACTAACCTACGCGGCCCCAGCCTGGGGATTCACAGCTCCAACGTATATTAAAAAACTACAGCAATTCCAAAACAAGGTAATTCGACTAATAGCAAAAGTCCCAGCAATAACACCAGCCGCCCAACTTCACGATGAACTGCACTTACATACTATTGAGCAGTTCATCAAGAAACTCTCAGCAGACCTCTACGATCGGGCGACAACCTGCCAGAATCCACTCATACAGACTCTCGGACAATACGACACAACTCGCGACACACACAAACGCCCCCTCTCAGTGTTTGACAGAAACTTGACAGAGACGATTACTAAAGAAGACATCGGCGACTTCCTAGACGTCCTTGTACCTGACTAACTCACTCCCAGATGACCCTACAGCCACCCGTCACTCACACTACATACTACTTGTGTTGCAGCTAGCCCTCCAAGTCCCCGCATCCTTGTGGGGCGGCCCGGGGGGAAGAGGGCCCCCCAACTGTGATCCTCAGACACCAGGCCATGCACACGGACATGATTTCCGGACACGCACCGACCACTCGTCCCCAGGACGTCGCCTTCACCGATAGAAATAAGTCAACGAACAGATAAGTAACAAAAGCATGCCGTAGAATAGTCTCACTAACCTAGCCCACCAACGCATTACGTCCACTACATTACACATATTCACCCCGACTACATCACCCTCCTAAACTTAAGCCACCATCACTGCCTATCACACTCTCAAAGACCCTCGAGGCCCCTCAAACTTCCCACGGCATCACTCAGGACGTCAGTCATGTGTGATGCCCTGGCCTGCATTCTTACACCCGCTCGCATGTATCGCATGCCAGCCTCCACCTTACCTTTACTAACCAGGGTGCTCATAGCGGAACCTGTTCACTGCACCGTAGAATCTAGTAGTACTCACAAGCACCCCTCCCTTGCTCTTGCATGTTTAGCTTGCTAACAGCATGTGCATGGGGAGACGATGTAGCGCACGGCCTTGCATGCCGGTCGATCGTCACCGGGGGCGGCGGGCGTGGGGCCGCCCCTAATAAAAAAAAATCCTGTTTACTGTCTTTAATCTAAAGGTCCAATCCTCGTAAGTAGCCCTGTCACCTCTCGCTCTTGTGTTTTTCATCTCTCTTAATGATATACTTGTCAGTTCTCTCTATTTTTCGCCATAATCTTGCTCCACAAATAATCGAGTTCCATTTAACCTTCTGACCTACTTAAAATCACCCATTTCATTTTTACTGCTGCCAACTTAACAATTAATATACTTCTCAGTTCTCTCCATTTTCTCCATAATCTTCCTCCACAAATAATCGAGTACCTTTTAACTTTTTGACACTACTAAAAATCGCCCATTTCATTCTTATTGTTGCCAACTTGACAATTACCGGTCTCGAGTTTTTGCACCTTCTTCCTAATCTGAAAGTATCGGCTATCTTCTAACCAGCAGGTTTCATTCCTAGTTATCCACAAATATTGACTCTACTTGCTCCAAAACACTTTCCCCCGTATCTCCTCTGTTCTAAAAATTACAACATTCTTTCTTCTCCTCCTTTCTTTGTCTCTCTCCAGATTCGTCATTCTCCTATTATACTCTGTGATCTCTTTGTCCACCTCATGTTCGAAGCTCGTCCTTCTAATCAAGTTGTACAATTGTCCTAAAGTTGTGAATGCTGTCCCACAAAGAATCACGTGGACCAAGAGCCGGCGACGATCAGACCCTCGTTATTTTGTAAAACCTGAAACTTTCTCTGTATATGTCCCTAATACAATAAAAGCGATCCCCGACTATGATGTTTGGATCACGTTGGTTTTGAAAGACGATAGGTTGCAAAGGTGTAAAAAATTGGAGCTCAAATACGATAAAGTATAAAGCTCAGTTTTTATATATTTTGTTTGGAATAATATCAGAAGTCACGTCGTCCATGTTCAGACACCTAGTACAGTTGCAACCCCCTATCACAAACGCTTAAATTATATTGAATTATAATTATATGTACTTACGTTATAGTATAAAAGCTAAATTTTATGTGTTACTTGAGGAACTATCAAAAGATATTTTCTCAGTAGACAGTTTCCATGGTCCATACACCTTATCAAGCAGTCCGCCGTAGGTGTGAGCGCGAGGTTAGTACATGCAAGCGGGCGTGAGTGAAATAGTGCGTTCAGTCTATTGCGATCTTTCACTGCGCATCATTTGTCAACCCACAGTCATTTATCATAATCTGTCATTTATTCTATATTGTATAGTGTACTGTTATGTAATTATCATGTCAAGTTATTATGCATAAATTTGCGACTATTCATAATTGTATTAACATGGTTAAATTGTTACAGAAACTGACAAAGAAAGCAATCTTGACGACAATTAAACATTTCTTTGAGTCCAATAATACAGATTCGGAATAATGTTGTGTTAATCTATATAGTAAAGGTATGAATGAATTAAGACCACTTTTTCATTGGATTTTTTTACAGTTAAAATTATTGTACTCTCCCACGGTATTTAATAAGTTTTTATTAAATTTTGAGATTTAAATTAAATTTAAAAAAAAAACAGTTCACAAATCACCAAAATATTATTCATTTATTTGATTTTTGTTTTATTTCTTTATTGATATAAAAATTTATAAACAATTTTGAAAATTTATTTTGTAATAATTACGAGATCACAATTTTTTTTTGACAACGTACCTTTACTTATCCTCATAATTTTTATGGTCCTTCTGGATGCGATGCACTTGCCCCAGAGTTTCTGCCAGTCTTCAAAGACAGGCTGGAAACAATTTTTTGAAAGATCCTTCAAAATGCTTCCGGAGCCTTTACCAGTGCTTCTTATGATGGATAATGCCTCCCACGAAAACGTTTCTTCAAGTTAGGGAATAGAAAAAAGTCACATGGGGCTAAATCCGGACTATAGGGGGGGGGGGTGAGGGATGCACTTCACATTGATTTTTGCAAGATATTCAGCAACAACATTGGCAATATGCGGCCTCACATTATCGCGGTGCAGCATCCAGCCTGCTTCATGGAAATGTGGTCTTTTGCGCCTGATATGGACTCGCAACGTTTTCAGGGCATTCCTGTACTATTGTCCAGTTGCTGATGTGTGTGCAGGTACAACATGCTGATAAACCATTCCATGAATATCAAAGAATGAGCTGACCATAACTTTCCCAACAGAGGCAATCGCTTTTGCATTATTGGGGGTTGGTGATGAAGGAGATTTTCACACTGAGCTTTACTGTTTGCTCTCAGGATCAAAATGATGTAGCCAAGTTTCATCAGCGGTGATTACGTTTGAAAGAAACTTCGGATCTTCCTCTAACATCAACTTTAACTGCATGTTACCCTATTGCAGCGGTAAGCAATACTGAACATGTCTTAACTTGCCTGGTTCTCACAGGCGGGAACCAGCAGTACCAACAATGAAACTACTACGGCGTGTTTGTTTCACATTAAGCTAACAGAATATAATAAATGTGGATTTTAGTGCGAAAAATTATGATCGTAAAAAAAAATATGATCGTCCTTTATTAAACAGCCCACGTATATATCATAATTTAGAAATAATTCTATATAATGACATTTTCCAATAAATCCAATTGAGCATAATACTGAGTAAATGAAACATGAGCAGTGAAAGGTTGCAATACACCGAACGCACTAAATCACTCACACCCGCTTGCATGTAGATACCTCGCGCTCACACTTACGGTACACTTTTAATGTCTGACAAGGTGTAAGAACCATGGAAGCTGTCTGACTACCGAGAAGGCATCTTTTGATAGTTCCTCAAGTAAAGTATATAAAATTAAGCTATTAAACTATAACGTAAATATAATTATAATTCAATATAGTTTCAGGGTGTCTGGTACGGGGTTCCAACTGTACTAGGTGTCTGAACATAGACGACGTGACTTCTGATATTATTCCAAATAAAATATATAAAAACTGAGCTTGATTACTTTATCGTATTTGAGTTGCCATTTGTTACACCTTTGGTACCTGTCATCTTTCAAAGTCACCGTGATCCAAACTTAATATTTTGGAATCTTTTCACCTGCAACGGGATTTTCCAAAAATTGGGATGACTGGAGACGACGTTCTACAAGCCCCGCGTTTTGGCTATCATTTGCAACGGGAATTGCAAAAGGTGTGTGCGATGAATGATGTGAGGACACGTTTCTCACCTTTGGGTGACGATCTGGTAGTCCGATCTTGTAGGTACCTCGGCAGCTCTGGAACAAGAGAGCTTATCTCCGGGCTCGGTCGCGGAGTCTAGGAAGAATTAATGCTGTTGGTGAAGGAAAGACAAATAATTCTTCTTTTTCAAATATGGAAATTTAAGTTCTCATAAATATTTTTAAACTTTTTGATACAATTTAAAATATCATTAATGTAGTCTTTTTACAGACAGCGGTTAATGCAAGGATGAAGTATTTCTTTCTTGCGTACACGTTACTTTTGCATCTTCGATGCACACACAAAATTGTTTCTGCACACACTCGGAGGGGCATAAATACACGTCCTACCCCTGCGGTGTTCTTATGCAGTAGCACGCTAATTACAATCGATTCTCTCCTTCCTTTTTACGTTACTATAGCTAAAAATTAATTTATCTTTTATTGGTCCACGTCACCATATTACGTAATAACATTCTTAAAATTGCCAATCCTGATAATATTACATAACATGTAACTTGCGTTACATCATTCCGTGGACTACCTAATTTCACTTTTCAATTTTCGTACAAATTACACTTTCCATAACAATTCAAAGTACATTCTTAAAAATTTAAAAACAGAAATAACCGCCACACACCTGTATTACTGACATACATAGAGAAAGTTTCAGGTTTTATAAAATAACGAAGGTCTGATCGTCGGGGGCTTTTGGACTAAGAAGTGATATGTTGGAAAACAATGCATGAAAACTTCCCATAAATTTCAAAGCTGATGTGTTAGGACTGCAATAGTTGGACAAACTTTCTCATTCTTTCACAAGCTATCTCGTGGAAAGCATTGCCTCTTGAAGTACTTCCAGAGGAAAGGGAGAATCATGAATATCTAATATTTCTACACGAACTTCATTCTTGCTGTATATGTTGTACTTTTATTTTCTATTAAATTACTTTTAAACAAGTAATTTAGTATTATTTAACTGAATTCATATTTTTTTATTTTGTGGATCATGAAATAATGTGCTTATTTAGTTTTGGTACCCGTATATGTAAATTTGCGATCTGGAGTTACCAAAATACTACGTGTTGGTTTTGGTTATTGTTCTTTTTACCTTTGATATAAAACAGGTAATGTATACCTGTCTGAAAAATTTTAATGGTCACTGAAAAAATATAAGAATTTCATAACATTACAAAAAGGTCAACCAAGATATGATTTTGAAATGTGAAAAAACCAAAGAAATAGGGGTAAATTAACATTCAAGAAATAAGCTAATTTCTGAACTCAAAGATATAAATGCGAAGTAAACCTTTTCTAAGATGGCCATTGCTAGATTCAGTATGCTCACGGCTTTTGAAGTATTTATATTCACATGTCTTCTGGAGCTCCCGTCGTAAATTTTACGAACTTTACCTATAGAATATCTTATTCCTCTATGTGTCAATTTATCCCACTTTGTGCCTGTATGTTTCATCTTAGGTAATCGTTTGCTACTGTATAAGCAACCTTTTAATTGATTTGACTAGTTAATGATTCGCATTCAGGATAAATTTATAGCAGTTTTATAAAAATCGTCTTTCTGTCATGAGTGAGAAGCGTTTTAGTTTCTTGGTTTATTTAAAGTTTGCGATAAAGCCACCCATTAATTAACAAAACAAAAGGACAATTTTGCAGCCATCAGAGAACTATGAAAAGAGTTTTTTTTTTTCAGAACTGCCATACAAATTACAAGCCAGGAACTTAACGGAGCATTGTTGAATAATTATTAAGATTCCATGGCAGGTGTTCTTCCAGAATGCATGTCAGCCAGACCTGATAAATACGGCATAGAAATCGTGATTGTGGGTTATGATAGTGAATCTTCACCATACATTTGCAAATCCATCAACACTAATGGCTTACCTCCTTCAGAGTAGTACATTACATTTTTCGGTAAATCCTATCTCTACATATAGGAGTATCACAATAGAAAACTGACTCATTTTTGTGAATCTAGTCACAGAGCTTTTGAAAACCGAATACCGGTTGACGATTGTGGGAATTATGCGACAGAGTATACCTGAAATTTCATCTCTGATGAATCAAAAACATAAAATACGGAAATGGCCGCGCCATGGCCGAGTGGTTAGACCACTCGACTCTCACCAAGGGGGTACGGGTTCGATCCCAGACGACCACATGTGAGATTTATGGTGGACAAAGCGACATCGGAACGGGTTTCCTCCAGGTGATCCAGCTTCCCCCGCCACCTCATTCACTGGTGGCGCATCTTCATGTCATGTATCATCAGTGCCGCACTATGTTAAAAGCGGGCGTTAAAGACTATAAAACAGTAGAATATGGAAAGTTGGTACCTCAGCTACTGCTTTAGACAAACATTTGACAACTCTGTCTTATAAGACAAATGAAAAGCAAACAGTAGCTCTTCCCTCCAAAAAGCATGGGCAGCTCGAAGACAATCAAAACTCAAAGAAAACTGAAAAAATAGACTGCTATAATAATACAAAAGGTGGCGTAGGTCACTTGACCAAATGTGTCACAATTTCTCATACAGTAGAAAAACCAAACTTTGGGCACATACGTTGTTTTTCAACATTCTGAGTACTTCAGAAATTAATTCCTGAATTATTTACACAAATTGCATGATCAGGAAAAATCAGAAAGTCCTATCTAGAAACGTGTTTCTCTTCCAAATTTCCGAAGAACTGACGAAAAGCTGGAGAAATCCCTGAGTGCACCAAACTACACCCATCTTAGCAGAGAGCAATTGAGGGGAATCTAAACACTGAAACACCACCGCCGCCGCCGCCGCCAGTACCACCACCACCACTACCACCGCCACCACCACCACCACCACAGCCACCACCTCCACCACCGCCACCACCACCACCACCACCACCACTACCACCACCACCGCCACCACCTCCACCACCACCACCTCCACCAACACCACCACCACCGCCACCACCACCACCACCGCCACCACCACCACCACCACCGCCACCACCACCGCCGCCACCACCGCCACCACCACCGCCACCACCACCTTCACCATCACCACCACCACCACCGCCACCACCACCACCACCGCCGCCACCACCACCATCACCACCACCACCACCACCACCACCTTCACCATCGCCACCACCACCACCACCGCCACCACCACCGCCACCACCTCCGCCACCACCACCTTCACCATCACCACCACCACCACCACTACCACCGCCACCACCACCTTCACCATCACCACCACCACCGCCACCACCACCACCGCCGCCACCACCAACATCACCACCACCACCACCACCACCTTCACCATCACCACCACCACCACCGCCACCACCACCGCCACCACCACCACCACCGACACCACCACCACCACCGCCACCACCACCACCACCGCCACAACCACCGCCACCACAAACTTCACCATCACCACCACCACTACCACCACCACCACCACCGCCGCCGCCAGTACCACCACAACCGCCACCACCACCACCGCCACCACCACCACCACCACCACCGCCAGTACCAGCACCACCACTACCACCACCACCACCGCCACCACCACCACCGCCGCCGCCACCACCACCACCACCGCTACCACCACCACCAATACCACCACCACCACCACTGCCACCACCACCCCCACCACCACCACCGCCGCCGCCGCCAGTACCACCACCACTACCACCACCACCGCCACCACCACCACCGCCACCACCACCACCGCCGCCGCCAGTACCACCACCACCGCCACCACCACCACCACCGCCACCACCACCACCACCGCCACCACTACCACCACCACCACTGCCACCACCACCACCGCCGCCGCCACCACCACCACCACCGCTACCACCACCACCACCACCGCCACCACCACCACCGCCGCCGCTGCCAGTACCACCACCACTACCATCACCACCACCGCCACCACCACCACCGCAGCCGCCAGTACCACCACCACCGCCACCACCACGACCACCTCAACCACCGCCACCACCACCACCATCACCTCCACCACCGCCAACGTCAGTACCACCACCACCACCACCACCGCCACCACCACCACCACCACCAACACCACCACCACCATCATCACCACCACCACCGCCACCACCACCGCCGCCGCCAGTACCACCACCACTACCACCACCATCACCACCACCTCCACCGACACCACCACCACCACCGCCGCCGCCACCACCACCACCACCACCGCTACCACCACCACCAATACCACCACCACCACCACCGCCACCACCACCACCGCCGACGCCGCCAGTACCACCACTACCATCACCACCACCGCCACCACCACCACCGCCGCCGCCAGTACCACCACCACCGCCACCACCACCACCACCGCCACCACCACCACCACAGCCACCACTACCACCACCACCGCCACCACCACCACCGCCGCTGCCGCCAGTACCACAACCACCACTACCACTACCACCACCACCGCCGCCGCCAGTACCACCACCACTACCACCACCACCACCACCGCCACCACCACCACCGCCGCTGCCAAAACAATCACCACCACCGCCACCACCACCACCACCATCGCCGCCGCCAGTACCACCACCACCACCACCGCCGCCACCACCACCACCACCACCGCTGCCGCCACCAGTACCACCACCACCACCACCACGACCACCACCACCGCCACCACCACTATCACCACCACCACCGCCACCATCATCACCACCACCATCATCACCACCACCGCCACCACCACCGCCGCCACCACCACCACCACCACCACCATCACCACCACCACCGCCACCACCACCGCCACCACCACCATCACCACCACCATCACCACCATCACCGCCGCCGTCAGTACCACCACCACCATCACCACCACCACCACCATCATCACCACCACCACCGCCACCTTCACCGCCGCCACCATCACCACCACCACCACCACCGCCACCACCACCACCACCACCACCATCACCTCCAACACCGCCGCCGTCAGTACCACCACCACCACCACCACCGCCACCACCACCACCAACACCACCACCAGCACCATCATCACCACCACCGCCACCACCGCCACCACCACTGCCGCCGCCGCCAGTACCACCAACCACTACCACCACCATCACCACCACCACCATCACCACCACCACCACCGCCACCACCACCACCACCGCCGCCGCCAGTACCACCACCACTACCACCACCACCGCCACCACCACCACCGCCGCCGCCAAAACCACCACCACCACTACCACAACCACCGCCGCCACCACTACCACCGCCGCTGCCGCTAGTACCACCACCACCATCACCGCCGCCGCCAAAACTACCACCACTACCACCACCACCTCTGCCACCACCACCACCACCGCCGCCGCCAAAACCACCACCACCACTACCACCACCACCACTACCACCACCACCACCGCCACCACCACCGTCACCACCACCATTACCACCATCACCGCCACCGTCAGTACCACCACCGCCACCGCCACCACCACCACAATCATCACCACCACCACCGCCACCACCACCGCCACCACCACCACCAACACCACCACCGCCACCACCACCACCACCATCACCTCCACCACCGCCGCCGTCAGTACCACCACCGCCACCACCACCACCACCGCCACCACCACCACCACCACCGCCACCACCACCACCACCGCCACCACCACCGGCACCACCACCGCCACCACCACCTTCACCATCACCACCACTACAACCACCACCACCACCACCGCCGCCGCCAGTACCACCACAACCGCCAGCACCACCACCGCCACCACCACCACCACCACCACCGCCACCACCACCACCACCGCCGCCAGTACCAGCACCACCACTACCACCACCACCACCGCCACCACCACCACCACCGCCGCCGCCACCACCACCACCACCGCTACCAACACCACCAATACCACCACCACCACCGCCACCACCACCACCACCACCGCCGCCGCCGCCAGTACCACCACCACCACTACCATCACCACCACCGCCACCACCACCACCGCCGCCGTCAGTACCACCACCACCGCCACCACCACCGCCACCACCACCACCACCACCGCCACCACTACCACCACCGCCACCACCACCACCACCGCCGCTGCCGCCAGTACCACAACCACTACTACCACTACCACCACCACCGCCGCCGCCAGTACCACCACCACTACCACCACCACCACCGCCACCACCACCACCACCACCATCATCACCACCACCATCATCACCACCACCACCGTCACCACCACCGCCGCCACCACCACCACCACCACCACCATCATCACCACCACCACCGCCACCACCACCATCACCACCACCGTCACCACCATCACCGCCGCCGTCAGTACCACCACCACCGCCACCACCACCACCACCACCATCATCACCACCACCACCATCATCACCACCACCACCGCCACCACCACCGCCACCACCACCGCCGCCACCACCACCACCACCACCACCACCGCCACCACCACCACCACCATCACCTCCACCACCGCCGCCGTCAGTACCACCACCACCACCACCACCGCCACCACCACCACCACCGCCACCACCACCACCAACACCACCACCACCACCATCATCACCACCACCGCCACCACCACCGCCACCACCACTGCCGCCGCCGCCATTGCCACCAACCACTACCACCACCATCACCACCACCACCACCGCCGCCGCCAGTACCACCACCACTACCACCACCACCACCGCCACCACCACCACCGCCGCCGCCAAAACCACCACCACTTCTACCACAACCACCGCCGCCACCACTACCACCGCCGCTGCCGCCAGTACCACCACCACCATCACCGCCGCCGCCAAAACCACCACCACCACCACCACTACCACAACCACCTCCGCCACCACCACCACCACCGCCGCCGCCAAAACCACCACCACCACTACCACCACCACCACCGCCACTACCACCGTCACCACCACCATCACCACCATCACCGCCGCCGTCAGTACCACCACCACCGCCACCACCACCACCACCACCATCATCACCACCACCACCGCCACCACCACCGCCGCCACCACCAGCACCACCACCACCACCTCCACCACCGCCGCCGTCAGTACCACCACCACCGCCACCACCACTACCACCACCACCGCCACCACCACCACCAACACCACCACCACCATCATCACCACCACCACCGCCACCACCACCGCCGCCGCCAGTACCACCACCACTACCACCACCATCACCACCACCACCGCCACCACCACCACCGCCGCCGCCGCCAGTACCACCACCACCACCACCGCCACCACCACCACCACCACCGCCGCCGCCAAAACCACCACCACCACTACCAGCACCACCGCCACCACCACCACCACCACCACCGCCGCCACCAGTACCACCACCACTACCACTACCACCACCACCACCGCCAGTACCACCACCACTACCACCACCACCACCGCCACCACCACCACCACCGCCGCCGCCAAAACCACCACCACCACTACCACCACCACCCCCACCACCACCGCCGCTGCCGCCAGTACCACAACCACCACTACCACTACCACCACCACCACCGCCGCCACTACCACCACCACCACCGCCACCACCCGCACCACCACCGCCACCGCCACCGCCACCGCTGCCACCACCACCACCACCACCAGGAAGATGGACTATTTGCGACATATAACCTGCAAAATGGGGAGAATCGAATAATTTTAACTGATGGATAAAGGTATTCTGCAAGGTATATTGGGCTACGGGACGTGTAAATTACAATTAGAAATTGAGCTGATGTGAAATATGACGTAGGATTTTCAAATAATGCTTCCACGTTAAACAAATTAACAGTTTTGTTTAATATCTTCTTGGTATTATTAATGTTTAATAAAAATTAAAAATCACGAGCGTATACCTTCCATGCCTACCCAATGCACCTTTACCTGTCTAGGGTTGTCAGGCAAACATTTGCTACGGCATTTAGTATCAGATAAAGATATTAAGGACATTATAAAAGCCCACTAATTCATTTATGGAGCTTGGTATTTAGGGTCCCGGTATTGAGATATTAACGGTATTGAAACTGCCTAGGAGCCTCCAGATAAAGCGGCAACTCGATGGCTTGCATCAAACAAACCAAATGGTTCTAGCGTTGCCTATTTATTAATAATTATAAATTTAACAGCAGAAAACGTTAATGCAATGATGTGTTTAAATATATGCAAAAGTAAAGCTATCTACTACCTTTCAAAAAGCCGCGTCGTGGCTCAGTGGTTAGACCGCTTGGCTCTCACCAAGGCGGCCCGTGTTCGATACCAGGTGACCGCAAAGTGAGATTGGTGGTGGACAACACGGCGCTGCTGCGGGTTTTCTCCGGGATCTCCCCCGCCATCTCATTCCACCGGTGCTCCATCTTCATCTCATTTATCATCAGTGTCATCGCCTGCGGTGTCGTATGTAGTAAAGGCGGGCGTTAAACACTACACATTTCATTTTACCTTCCAAATAATTAAATAATATAATATAAATAAAATAATAACATGATTTCAAACTCACGAGGATTTAGGAAACAGTATTCAACAATTTAGGCCATTATTGAATGTACAAATAATATAACAAAGCACTTGTAAAACAAAGAAAAAATTGCAACATTATTCTTTTTTTCCTTACTAAAACGTTCGACTGTGTAGATCGGAATATACTACTAAATAAATTTGAAGCATATGAAATTAGGAGTTTACCTAAAGATCTAATTAGTTCTTACCTTATTGGAAGAAAGCAAGCAACACAAATATATTATAAACAAGTAAAGTTAACAATAAAAAGTGCATCCAGTTATGAAACTGTTAATTACGGTGTTCCGCAGAGTTCTATTTTCTTTTTCCTTTCTAGTGGAGGAAAAATCCATTTACGGATTTCCACTGTGTTGGAGGGCACATTGGCGTATGTGGGCTTCACCTCAAGGGTACTACTCCACCAAAAAGTCTCCACCGGATTTGAAAGGAGAAATGTGCAGCGGTACCACCTAAAGCACCCGCGCATTCCAGGAGATGATCTTAGCTGTCTCGCAGTGCGATTCAGCTGAGTGGGTTTCTGATGCAGGGATACAGGCTTGACATGAAGCCCAGCCTGATCCACTGCCTATTGTGGGTGGTATTTGGTAGGATTCCAGGTGTTATTTGTTGGGAAGTTTAGGGTAATTTATCACGCCGTAGCGCTGTGTCTTAAGTTTAGATGTTTTATTGTCACTGCAAGTAATACTTGCAAGCATGTCAGTAATAGTCTATTATACCTTACTGCTATCTTGCTAAACCTAAATATAAATCTAGTTTGCATTATCGGCATTTACCTTTAATAGGCAGTTGCAATTATATGCCGTCAGCATCGTTAAAGTGTGTGAAAACCATAGCAAAGTCCATGTATCTGCTTGGTCGATATTTTGGAGTGCGCCCTCGGCGGGCGGTCTACCTATTCAATTGTAGGTGCGAGCCTGTGCCATTCACGGGAGACCCTCTTTCCCCGGGGCCGCCTTGGCCAATGATTGGCGCAAGGACTTGAGGGCTGTGGGAGGTGTGTGTGTGTGTGTGTGTGTGTGTGTGTGTGTGTGTGTGTGTGTGTGTGTGTGTGTGTGTTGGCGTACGTGTATGGGTGTGTGTTTATCTCCGATCAGCGATGTAAAGCATCTGGAAGGTTAACTAGGCTTTCCAGATATTGTTGTAGGTCTACCTCTGGCTCCCCGAGATTAATTGTTCTTTCAAAAAGAGACAAGGACTTTGCGTGTTTATCGTGTGTTGTGCCATATTCCCCTAGTGCCCGTATTAGTTGATTGTGGTTTATGTTTTTCTTCTCGAGTAGATTGAAGCTGGGTCTTTTAATAAATTGTTCGATGGAATGCATTTTTAACTCCTCGTGGAGTTGGCATGCCGGTGCGAGTGGTGGTAGCCTGGTAATAATACGAAGTGTTCTATTTTGCATTGTTTGCAATCTCTTAATGTGCGTTTTGGCTGCATGTCCCCATACGGGGGAAGCGTAAGTTAGGATGGGTCTAATAAATGTTTTACATAATGTTTTCCCCATCTCTAGTTTTAGTGAGCTGTTTGTATTGTCACCCGAACATCGGAAGTCCCGATAGAACCAGCTGGCAGGTAGGGCCAGACGGGAAGCATTCAGCGCACGCCTACCCATTTATCTCGTGTCACTAACTGAGGGGATGATTAGAAGAGCGGCACGAGCCCTGTGCCGTCTCTTTCCCCTCCCCTGATATCTGGGACCTTCGGGATGACTTTTCCGAACCGCGAAGCTTCCAGAAACAGCGATCTTCCTATATAAGGCTGAAGTGGACGAGTCAGTGCAGTTCTTGGCGAGCAGCGTGAGGAGCGCCGTGTTAGTGAACGGACTGGAAGACTGTGTACGTGTATCAGAGGAATTGTACGTAATTGTGAGTGTAGAGCGGACCAGTGACATACGAACTGGCAAATTGTAATTGTGTGCGCTACGTAATTCTGTGTAATCGGCAAGTATTCCAACTGTAATTCGGTGGGAATAAAGAACATTTTGAGTTTGTGCAATTGGACTTTTAATTTCACGAACCCACAAAGTCACAGTATTAATAATTGGGTACAGTTTATTTAATTGGGCATTTGCTTTTGCTCTTATTGTGTTAATGTGTTGTTTCCACGTAAGGCCCTGATCCATTGTTACACCTAAGTAGGTAATTGTGTCCTTCCATTCGATTTCCTCGTTCCGGAATGTTAGTGACATTAGCCCATGTTTGTTGTGGCGGTGCTTGATTCGTTTAGTAAATATTATTGCTTGAGCTTTTCGCGCGTTAACTGTTATGCGCCATTTAGTGAGCCATGGCTCTAGGTTGGTCAGTGCATTACGTAGCCTTTTGGCTATTATTCTGGGTGCGGTCGATTGTGTGGCTAGTGCTGTGTCGTCGGCACTCACTGTTTCCGGGATGTCATTGATGTATAAATTAAATAGGACTCGTCCCAGTAGATTACCTTTGGGGACTCCTGCTCTAATGTGTCTTAATGAGGAGGTATCGTTTTCTATTCTTGTGCGGAAGGTTCTATTAGAGAGATAATTCTTGATGAAAGTTACTAAGGAGTCCGTGAACCCTAATGTTATGTTTTCGGAGTAGTCTAGCGTGCCAAACTTGGTCGAAGGCCCTTTCGATGTCTAGTAGGATGACAACTGTCAATCGATTAGTAGTATTTTGGGGCCGCTCTTCTGGGATATTCTATCAAAAACGTTGTTGGAGAAATTTGAAAACAATAACAATATATTAAATATAATTGCATATGCCGATGACATAATATTAATGCTAGAAGGCCAAAGCAGAGATGAATTGGAAAGAAAGGCAAAATAAATTACCATAATTTTGTCAGATTGGTGTCAACATAGTAAATTGAAAATTGCTCCGGATAAATCCAATTATTTAAAATTCAAAGGAAGTTTAAAAAGAAATCCTGTTATAAAAATAAATAATCAAAGTATACAACGTAAGCAACAAATAAAGTATCTGGGTTTAATGTTGGATGAGAAATTTAATTTTATAAAACATGTAGATTATATAAGAGAAAAATCGGAAAAGATAATGTTAAAATTTGCAAGATTAACTAATCTAAACTTTTTAAACCCATTAGAAGTAATCCAAATTTATCATAACACCATCTTTGCCTCTATCATTACCTATGCAGCAGCCGCTTGGGCGGAAAGGATGGATGACGTGGTAATCAGGAGATTATTGAGGAGAACACAGCGTAAAATTATTTTACGGCTCACTGGTGCAGTCAATACGACATCTACCATGGCTCTCCTGGTAACAACAGCAATATGATCCATTGATTTGTTAATTAGGCTAAGGGGGGCAAAGTATTGGATACGAAATGGAAATTTGCATAAAGTATTTAAAATTTGTGGAATAAGAAACGATAAAGTATGGGAGGTAAAAAACTCCCTTATAAAAAGGTGGCAAATGGAGCGGAATGAAATTCCAGAAGGAAGAACTTTTAATTTGTTTCCGAGCATAAAAGAAAGATTAAGATTAAATTTCATCCAACCAACTAAAGGTTTCATTCATTATATAACTGGTTATGGACCATATAACACATATTGGAAAAAAAATTAACAAAACTGAAAATGATTTATGTTATAGAGTAGGTGATCCCGAGCATGTCATTTTTGAATGCGAAAAATATGGAATTTCGCAGTTAGAGGAAAGATATGTTTTAGGAGGATTTTATATTCATGACATATTAAGGGATTCTGAATTAGTAAAACAGTTACAATTTCTAAGCAATTAAGTAAGTAAAAAAGCTTGGGAGTCAGAAATTATAGAAGTAAGAAGACCTGAAAGATTATCAATTGAAAGACAAGAATTAAGAAGATCAGATAGAATAAAAGAAAGAATTTAAGAGAAAATTTTAATGCAAATCTATCCTTAAACATAATAATAGAAGAAGAGGAAATCGAACAAATTGGACAACATATAGAAGAGGAAGAGAATTTACTAGATGAGGAACGAGAATAGTTAAATAGAAAATATTATGTGGTTTCGACCGGCAGATAAGAATGGGTAGAAAGAAGAAGAATGAGACCAAAAATAATTAGTGAAATTTTATATTATTTATATGGACTTAGTGTATATTTGTAAAAATAAATATGAATTATTGTGTTTAGTTTCAGAATTTGGTAAAAAGTATCTTAATAGTTAATATTAAAAGAATGTATTGTTGTTTAAAATTATATTTAATCATCATCTAAATTACAGATGTAATATATAAATATCTTTTTGAATTATATGTTTAATTAAGAAGATTAAAATAAGAAGAGAAAAATAAATTAATTATTGTGGTTCATTTAAAAATAAGTGCTGGTTACCAGTACTTTTAAATCATGGGTGGTTCCTCCATAAGGTTGCAGGTTTGCGCTACACCCACTGATTCTGAATATACAACAGGAGCATTTTGCACATTAAAGCTGTACTTGTTTGCATTCTTTTATATAAAAAACTTTTTTCAATTACGCTTATTGTCTGTGGCTGCCCATGACCGCAGAAGTCGAAATAAACAGAGGTTAGCTGTAGGAGCCGCCAGGTTTGCAGCAAAGTGTAACCTAAGATTTCGCTCAACTGTGGGTTCTCTGAGGGGGTTGCGGGAAGGTAAAGAGATGAGGGGCTTCTTATACATTGCTTAAATGGAGGTTTATAAACCTAGCTCCTCCTCCTACTCTTAGCAACGGCTATAGCGTGACCTTCAGGCTTAGCTTCTGTGTGCTCTGCTTTTCGAACACAGGGAAAATTTAATTAAATGCATGGAGGTTATTCAGGAGAGAACTCTGTTAAACAACAACGCCACACCTGTTCAGGCTTCTGGGTTTATGACCACTTTGAACGATTATAATTTTGTATTGTGGCTGTCTTTCTTCTACAACATCATGCCCCATGTGGACATTTTGTACAATCAGCTGCAGAAGCCAGACTGCAGTGCAACATTTGCCATCGCCCAGCTAAACGCATTTGAAAGGGAAGTGCAAAAGGTAAGAAATAGCGTGGATATCGAGGAACACGAAGAAACTGCAATTAAGAGGAGCAGAATAGAAGATCATGATGTGAAAAGAAGAGAAGCTCTTGAAGTATGTGACATTCTTAGAGAAGCAAAGAACAGATTTAGCTTCACGGAACATCTGGTAGCCTCGACTTTGTTTCATCAAGAACATTTCTAAGACATTTCCAGAGGATTCCCTTAGAGAAACAATAAGGTTCTATCCTTTTATCATTGGAACAAAAATTCGTAGACAACTGACTGTAATTTACAGTCGAGAGGAATTTCGTGGAATGTCCAGCGCTTTGTGCTTGATGGACTTCATTAAGGAAAACAATTTATGTGCTACATTCAGCGAATATGTCAAACTCCTCCGAGTACTGTTAACTATGCCAATGTCTACCGCTGAAGCAGAATGTCGTTTCTCAACTTTGAAAAGAGTATAAACTTTCCTTAGGAACACAATGTCACAGGACCGATTGTCAGCATTAGCAATGCTTTCAATTGAGAGAGATTTTGTTATGAAGATCAGCGACTTCAACGCAAAAGTTATCGATAGATTCGCCAGGTGTAAGGAGAGTAGAGCAGAGATTCTGTATAAATAAGTGAGTCATTACTACTCTGTATTTTATTTTTCATTTGTTAACCACCAATAATTTACCCACCAGCCGCCACTGTTTTAAATATATGTTATAAACAAAATAAATTTAGCTGAGATTTTTCCAGTTTAAATTAGAATTTCTGGCTTCCAGCAATTATCAGTAGCTTTTTGTAGTTTTGTATAGTTTTTGTTATTTAAATTTATCTGTAATGTTAGGTTAAGTAGTTAAAAGAATATTAGTATTGTGTTCAGTAGAAATTTGCTGGTTACCAGTAAATTTTGTAGTATTATAGGTAGTAGTAGTTTTTTATTTTTTTATTTTGTGTTTTATCTATTTTGTTTTTGTAGTTTTTGTAGTTGTAGAAAATCTTAAACAATTATGTATTACTAATAGTGTAATGTTTTATTAAGAAATAATAAATGTAAAATTTGAATGTGTGCCCCGGTATAGTTTCAAGGAGCCGGGGTATGATATTCAGATTTTATTTTATTTTTATTTTTTTATTTTGTCGATCGATTAGTGTTGAAGCCTTTCGCAATTGATTCGGTGAGTCGGAACAGTTGCAGTGTTGTCGAGTGTTGGCTTCTAAAATCAAATTGCTCTTTAATCAGTTTGTTGTTCTTTATTATGTGTGTATTAATGCGTTTTAGTAGTATCTTTTCCAGAACCTTGCTCATTGTATTTAGAAGGCTAATTGGTCTATAGTTTTCTGGTTTCGATTTGCTCTTTCGCGGCTTGGGAAATCATAATATTTTGGCTTCCTTCCATTGAGGAGGGAATCTGGCTTTTTCAGGGGTGTGATTGAATATGTTCGCTAGTAGCTTCAATGCATTCGTTGGCAGATGTTTAAGTGTAATACTTGGAATTTCGTCTGGCCCCAGTGCCTTTCTTGTACGTAAGTGCTTAATTATCCATTTGATTTCTCCCGTGTTAGTTCTGCGTGTTTTATTGTGTGTTTGGTTGTGATCCAGATTGTCTATTATTGTTTCCATTTCGGCTACGAAAGCGTGGTCTGATGGATGGGAATTTGGCTGGAAGGTTGCTTCAAGGGTATTGACACACGCTTCGGCTTTGTCTCGTGGAGTTTCGGCAATTCCAGTAGGTGTGTGTGGGGGCAGGGGGGGAGACGTGTGTATATGTGCAGGTGAGACATTTCGTTATGCGCCATATAGTATGGTTTTGAGGATGTATTTCGCTTAGTATGTCATTCCATTGGTTGCTGGTGTATTCTCGGATATGTTCGCTAGCTAGATTGTTTAATTCGTTGTACTAGTTACGATGTATTAGGTTGCGGGATCTTTGCCATTGACGTCTAGCTCGATTTCTTTCTTGGACAATTACTCTGATATCGCGGGGAAGACGTTTGTTTGTCGACGTTGAATATCTAATAGGGACGTGTTCCTTTGTCGCCTGCTTTATCGCTTTGACTAAATTGTTTATTGCTTCGTCCTGTTCGTCATGTGTTAATATAGGTGTTTCCTCGATTGTGTTTTTGAACGTGATTTCGAAGCCTACCAGTCTGCTTGTCTATAGTTTGGCCTGGGGGGTTCTGATTTAAACGCTAAGGGGGCTTCAATTTCTAATAAAACTGGGAGATGGTCGGATGTTAAGTCGTTGATTGCATGTGTGCTGGTGTTGTGGGTGATGTTTTTGAGTAGCAAAATGTCTAAAATATCTGGTCTGTGGTTCTGTATTCTGGGCATCTATGTTGGTTCCTCTGGTCCGGTTAGTAGAATGTTGGAGTCGTTAATATAGGGTTCTGTGATGTTCTGTGATAAGTCCTCTCTTATTTATACTGTACGTGAATGACACACCTAACAATGAAAAGAGTAAAGCAATATCATATACAGATGACAGGACAAGTGTATGCTGGGGCACATCGATTCTAGAATTATATAACACAATGACACATACTATTGAATCACTCTTTAATTATTTTGGGGAGAATAATTTGACTTGTAACATGTTTAAAACAAAGTTAATACAATTTTAATCGAGTAATTTAAATAATGAACAGGACTCTGTAATATTATCAGATTGCAACATCCATGTTACAAATAATCATAAATTTCTATGCATTATAAGAGATCAAAAACTTGCATGGTCGGAACATATTCAGTACATCTGTGGGAAAACCAGTAAGTCATTGCACTTGCTTAAGTACTTTTCTAATCTACTGGAAGAAAAAGAATTGAAAATTGTCTATTATGGTGTCATTTATCCTCATCTAGTATATGGAATTGAAATTTGGAGGTGTAGTGCAAAATCAAATATGGAAAAATTAGTAAAAGTACATAAGAACGCACTTAGAATAACGTATCATCTAAACTATAGGGATTCTTGTAGCCAAGGAGAAACAAACTTTTACAGTATTTTCATTATATGTATATAGGGTAATAATTTATGGATTGGGAGAGGATAACTTGAGAAATAGCCATATACATAATTATAACACACAACATAACAATGATTTTTAGAAAGGCGTTTCGAATAAATAGTAGTATTAAAGATCCAAACGTAATGGGACTTGTTTTATACAATAAACTGCCTAATTCTGTAAAGCAAATCAGTTAGAAAATACCTTTAAACAGAAGCTTAAGATTTACCTAATAAATAAGTTATTGTCCACTATTGATGAATTGTAATTCTATTGGCATTTGTATTTGTAAGTTATATATATATATATGTGTGTGTGTAAACATTATTATTATTATTATTATTATTATTATTATTATTATTATTATTATTATTATTATTATTATTATTATTATTATTATTATTATTATTATTATTATTATTATTATTATTATTATTATTATTATTATTATTATTATTATTATTATTATTATTATTATTATTATTATTATTATTATTATTATTGCGATTGCTGTTACTCCTATTATTACTATTATTACTACTATTATCACTATTACTACTATTAATATTAAATGAATTTTATTTGGTTGCCCTGAATTGTTTTTAATTTACGTCCTCCAACGTTAAGTCATATCGGACGATGAATGAAATGGGTGAAATGATGCTCAAATGAGTCCGGGGTCCATAGAGCTTAGAGTTACCCGACATTCGTCTTTCAGGATAAGGGAAAACCCCGGAAAAACCTTATCCAGGTAACTCACCCTGACCGAGATTCGAACTCGGGACCTCTTGAACGTGAGGCACACATGCTACCACCCACGCTACCGAGGCGGGCGTTTCCCTGAATGGTGTCATCATAATGTATTGTCGCGAACCCGATCGCGATAGCGCGGCTTGCGTGCACAGAGGAACTGATAGTGTTTCACGGAGACAAACAGCCGGCAGATAAAGGTCTGCCGAAACAAACAAACTGAGATAAATGGAAATTTCTGGTAAAATCTTGATTATTCGGTTTCTTTTTTGTTCTGGTAATCTCTCGAATTTATCAATGAGGTATTAAAGAAGGCGACGACTCGCCAAGTGTGGTGTAGTTGTAAAACAGTGAGGCGAGCAGTAAACAGCTGTAAAGTGTTGCAACGAGAGCTGCTTGTTATTGTCATCGACCTTGCAAAATTGTGTTGTGTATGTGATGTAATGTTGTTACGTGAGAGTTGAACAGTGTATTTCTACGGAAATAAAGAACATTTAGAATTTCGGCAAATTTTACCTTTAATTCTACGAACCCACAAAGTCACAGTATTTGTCGGAACGACAGTGGCTTGGCGTGGATAATTCGTAAGTGTTGCCGGTTGCTTCAGTTAAACTGGTGAGTTGCAGCTGCGAATTCTCAGGGATTTCAGGGTAATATTATATATGTTGTATGAAATTGTATAACATAAAACAAATGTATCAATAAAAATTATAGCGGCATACCTTATTGTATTTACAATCGCTCCAATTTATAATTTATATTTGTATTTGAGTTCAATGTGGTCATTGGTCTGCAAACAGGATCAGCGACAGAGTTTTAAAGTGTTGCTTGTTGTTGTATTTTAAGTTTATTAAGCAACCTCTTTTCCACTGACAACAAGGATATAGATGAAAGTCTTTTTTGAGTTTGGGTGTTTCTTAGATAAGTGTGTCTGCGGAGTGCTGAAAGGGAACAGTTCTGCTAATGCACTGGTGGCAGGAATAGTCAAAATTAATTCATGAAGTTTATACACCTGTGGCAAAGCTTCTTTGAGTCCCATAACATACAACTCTTGGTGATCTTCGTAGATTGATTTGTTTAAAAATTCAGGAAAAGGGTACAAATAACAACGTTCATGTCTTAATTGCACTCCCATAATAAGTAAGAAAAGTATTAAACGCCCTCTCAGGGAAAGTCTTGTATTCCACGTATGAAGCACTGTCCAACAATAATACGAACTGCAGTTGGTCTATATAAGATAATCTGTTGGTTATTTGGCCAAGTATCGTATCTACGACCCCATAAAATATTCGTCGATACGACGATGTTTTTTGTGATATTTTCCTTTATCCAGTCCGATCTCTTTGAAGGTATTGGTGTTTCGTAGCAACTTTGACTTGGCCAAATTAATTCGTCAAAATTATCACGCAGGTCTTTCATACTGCTTTGAGCCCGCCTCGGTAGCGTAGATGGTAGCATGTCTTCCTCACGTTCAAGAGGTCCCGAGTTCGAATCTCAGTCAGGGTGAGTTACCTGGATAAGGTTTTTTCCGGGGTTTTCCCTCATCCTTACAGACGAATGTCAGGTAGCTCTAAGCTCCATGGACCCTGGACACATTTGAGCATCATTTCGCCCATTTCATTCACCGTCCGATATGACTTAACGTTGGAGGACGTAAAATTAAAAAAAAAAAAGTATACTGCTTTGAAGTTATTGAGTTTTTCGTTTGCGGAAAGAAATAACAAACATATTTTTCCGGAATGATGTTAAAGAAAGAATCAGACCAGGGAAATGCAAGTGAAAACACCTAAAGTAAAAATCTGAAATTAAAGCTTAGCAGGTTCTGCTAGTAGTCCGATGCACAAGCTCTTGTTTCAGCATGCCATCTCATCTTCTGCCATTAATTTAAGTAGAGTGGTAAGTTCTTCAAGCTGAAAATGACATCATTCATTCTGCTTTTATAGTTTTATTCTTGTGGCCGACAGTGCTGGAATACGTTTTCTCACTTCATTGCCTAGAGCTTCTGTTCTTTGGGCGATTTTGAGAAAAAACATAGACAGTCCTGACACTCTTTGAAAAAAATTGCACCTCTTTATCTGACTGGTTGATTGCTGGAAAACTAAATTAACCTTGTGTGCATACGAATGCACCAATAAAGCTTGTCCATATTTCCCTCTAACAATTGACTGTAAACCGTTATGCTCTCTAGCCATGACGACCATACCATCATGTCTGTGCTGTTAGCTTTGCACCAGATTTGAATTCCTTTATGAGTTCTAATAACTGCTTGGACAAACTAGCTGCTGTGCGGTAACTACTGACATCACAAAACCTACAAATCTTTCTTTAACCCGTCACTCTGGGATAACGTAGCGAAGAACGGTTGACAGCTGAATTTTATTCGATACGTCAGGGATTTTGTGCATGAATACTGATATAAAATGTGTCTCGTTCACTTCATTCTTTATTTAATTAATTAAAATACGAGAAATGCACTCAATAATGTCATTCTAAATGTCATTGATGTTCCTGAAAACACAGTCGCAGTCCCTAGGTGTTGCTCTAACTTGCCATCTGTTTGAGCGTGTGGATGTAAGAGCTTTACGTAGTTACCTCTGTTATCCGAATTTTCGGACTCATCACTATCCATGAATGGAAGTTTTTGCTGAGTTAAATAGTAAATAGCGTTTATCAGTCGCCCTATTGTATACCTAGTTCTTTTCACACCTTCATTATGATTTTCAATTGAATTCTTAAACGTGTCACTCAAAGAAGTGTCAATTCTTATTTTTGCAAACTTAAGTAATATTAAATTGGAAGCAATATGAGTTTTGGAATTTTCATGACGAATCCTCAAGGTGCGAAAACCATTCATGTTGCTGATGACATATGTCGTCCAAGTATTCTCTTTATTAGAAAACATGTTACGCCAAGAAGTACTAAAATGCATTTTGAAACCCTCGTATGATTTAGTTTCTAAGGGTTTAAGATCCGGAGTTGGCCTTCCTGTTGGAATTATGTTACCTTTGTTACCAAAAGGACGCGAACTCAGGGACCAATTTAAAAGATTTTCGATCATACAATCACTTTTATCCGCAAATTTTGATTACATTCTTCTATGGTACCTTTAACATTAAATTATTCACCATATTACTGGTTTATGTGAAGAATTAACACTAAAACTCAAAGTTTGCTTTCTGACTGCACCGGCAATAATTGTGCTATAAACAAATAATTAAAGCCTTGTTTGCCTCTCAAGGTCACTGACATATCACACGAATCTGTACTCTTCGAGTTTGCCGGTGAGCGCCACCAACAACATAACGAACTATTTAGAACTGGAGGTTGCTACATGAACGGCCTCGGGGATCTATCATCAACTGGTATGGGTGGATCGGCAACAAATTAACGAAATTTAAATCTAAAAGTGAAATCGCGTGGACTTTCCATTTTTCTTTGAAAAAAAATATTGGACTTACTTTCTTCAATGTATTAGCTGTTACCGTCAGCAAAAGAGGCTCTGCAAATATTGTAACTTAAAGCACCGCACCTTCTATTCAGTTCAATTCAATTTATTTTATTGCCATTAAGCTACAGCGATAGGTATAGTCAAAGTAGATCAAATATACAGAAATCAAGATAAATGTCATTTCATAAAATATAAATAAAATATACAGAAATGAAGATAGATACCATGTCATAAAATAAATGAACACACACATGATTACATAATATACAACAAAATAAATTATTTATATAATATAAGGTAACTGATTAATCAACAGACAATATCACAAATCTTAACTTTAAGTACAGGATTGCAATTCTTCAAGGTACAGCACTGGTTATATGATTTATCTCTAAACGCACCATATAAAAGGTGTATACGTTTCTGTCACGTTTCATTTACATCATGAACAAAATACTAAATATTCTGATATAGAATAGAAAGGAAAATTTACTAAAAGATCATAGAGTCTATTTTTAAATATATTTTCCAGTAGTTTAGTTAAATCTTGAGGTAATTTGTTGTAAAATTTCAGCCATAATATCTCATAGCTATTTAACGGTTTTGATAATCTTTGAAACGGTACATCCAATTTTTTACAATTTCTTGTGTTATAAGTATGAATGCTCTCTGTTAATGTGTATTTTAAGATATTACATTTGGTATACTGTAATACATGATAAATATAGAGATTAATTAGTGTTAAACATTTGAGCTTAATGGATAATGGTTTACAATGTTCAGATATATGTGAATTTGATGTTATTCTAACGATCTTATTTTGAAGTAACAGAATGTCGGTGATGGCACTATTCCCCTACACCAAAATTCCATAAGAAATGATACTCTGAAGGAAGGCAAAATAAGCAAATCTACCGTAGTTGACTGGGACACAATCTTTCAGATTCCTTAGTAGAAAAATAACCCTAGAAAGTTTACCTGATATATATCTTATATGTGATTCCCAAGTCAACCCATGGTCAATGTGTAAACCAAGAACATTAACGGTACTATTTACATTTTGAATATTCTTCAAATCCCTTAAACTAAAACAATTGCTGTTTTACCCTCATTTAAATGGAAAACATTTGCTCTGGACCAGACTGATGCCTTATTTAATGTGCTTTATGTTAAATGTTGTATCTCAGTTAAATCGTCACTATTTTATAATATAATGCTCTCAGAAATTTTAATGCAAACAAGGACATCATAGTGCTCTCAGCACACAAAGGAAATACCTCTGTAGTGATGAACAAGCTTGACTACGAACAAAAAGTCAGAGAACTTCTGGACCCGGGCACATAGAGAAAGCTTTCCAAAGACCCGACAGCTTGCATTCTTTGGAAAACCAATCAACTTATCAAATCCTCAACGATCCCAGCTAATGATCAACTACATCTCAAGAGGAGTGAAGCTCTACCTCCTAGACTCTTACGGCCTTCCGAAAATCCACAAATCTGGCACACCGCTAAGACCGGTCGTCAGTGCTATTGGATAGCCCACTTACGCACTTGCCAAATATCTCACGAACATGCTGCAACCTCACATTGGAAATACAGAGACATTCATCAAAGACTCCTCGCATTTCATACAAAAACTCAACACAGTCAGCCTACAGCCGAATGACATACTTATCAGTTTTGGCGACGTATCACTGTTTACCATGGTACCCGTCAGTGAAACTGTAATGCAGCTTAAAACAATTTTACCAGATGGCCTTGTGGCCCTCATCCACCATGTTCTCACTACCACGTATTTTCAATGCAACCACGAATTCTACGAGCAGACTGACGGCGTTGCTATGGGGAGTCCACTCAGCCCTGTTGTTGCGAATTTCTACAGGGAATTCTTCGAAACCACAGCTTTAGATTCAGCACCACACAAACCAGCCTGCTGGTGGCGCTACGTGGACGATACATTCGTAATTTGGAGGCATGTCGAACAAGCTTTGACAGAATTCCTGAACCAACTCAATAACATCAATAAGCACATCCAATTCACCATGAAAAAGGAACAAGATGGAAAATTGCCGTTTTTGGATGTCATGGTCAAAAGGAAGAAGGATGACACCCTAGATCACAAAGTCTACCGAAAGCTGACACACACTGACCGTTACTAGCCAAAAATTCTAACCACCATCACAAACAGAAGCGCTCCATGATAAAAACACTAGTAGACCGGGCAACTCGTATCTGTGAAACTCAGCATTTACAACAGGAACTTCAACATCTTGAAACAGCACTCAAAACAAATGGCTACACACAGCGGGACATCAGAAGGCCGTTACACTCCAGAAAAAGCTCAATACAAGCAGCAAAAGGCGAGAGGAAAGACAAAGTTTTCCTCCCCTATATTAAATCGGTCACTGACCACATTGGGAAATTACTCCTACGCCACAACATCGTTACCATATTCAAGTCTACTAAACAAATCCGAAACATACTTCGCTCAGCCAAGGATTCCAGAGACCCACTACTAACAGTAGGAGTTTCCAGAATACCGTGTTCATGCAGCAAAGTTTACATTGGAACCACACAGAGAAGCATAAAAACTCGCATCAGTGAACATAAAAGAAATTGTCGCCTGGGCCAGACAGAGAAATCCGCAATAGCTGAGCACGCAATTCACGAAAAAGGGGAGCACATCATTCAGTTTGATAACACCAAAATATTGGCTTCAACTACACATTATCATTCACGTCTATACCGTGAAGCCATTGAGATATACAAACATAAAAATAACATGAATCGTAAAGAAGAAGCCCTAAAACTAAACAAGATATGGACAACAGCTTTAACAAAAGCTAAAACCAAGCATTCCACTCGCACCAATCAGACGTCAGCAGGACGAAGCACCGCCCACTGTCAGATCCAGCCCACCACCAACCCAATCCAATCACAGGCAGCTATCCGGTCAGCTTCCAGTAATATACTGCGACCGAAAGAGCAAAGATATATATATCGGAATTGACACGTCGCCCGCGAGCGTCGGTTCCGAGTAACTGTGGAGGATGCTTCCTCCTCTCTAAAGCCTATTAAGGCAGGAGTCCCACAAGGAAGTTTGCTAGGACCGACCCTCTTTAATTTGTACGTTAACGATATGCCAGAACTTACTCGCACTGAAAAATACATATACGCCGACGACACGGCACTGGTAACTCAGTCCACTCAACCGCGGATAATACACCTGCGGCTACAGAATGCCCTGAATGATCTTGAACCATGGTTTCGAAAATGGAGAATAACAGTAAACTCCAGAAAGTGCCAATCAATTATTTTCACAAAGAGAATCCAACATAGACATCCCAGGCACAGACAGCCACCTCTCGTGTATCATGGCGAAAGAATCGAATGGAAAGACCAAATTACCTACTTAGGGGTCACCATGGATCAAGGTCTCACATGGAAAAAACACATTCAAAATATCAGGGCCAAAGCAAATGGACAATTGAACAGACTCTACCCTTTGATTAATTTAAATAACCAACTGCAACTCAATATGGGTCTTACGCTATACAAAACACTAATCAGGCCAATATTGACGTACGCAGCCCCTGTCTGGGGATACGCTGCGAAAACGCATATAAACAGACTGCAGACACTGCAAAACAGAATAATACGAATTATTGCAAAGGTTCCTATAGTAGCTCCAGCCTATTGGCTGCACGAAGAACTGAAGCTCCACTCGATCGAACAATTTATTAAACTACTCAGTTATAACCTATATGACAGAAAGGCAAAAAACAAAAACCCTCTAATTCGCGACTTAGGCGCATACGGTACACAACACGACGTACACAAAAGACCGCTCTCATTGTTTGACAGAACTCTTGGCCTGGGGGAACCAGAAATAAACATTCAAGATTACCTGAACAACTTAGTACCACCTTAATCAGAAGCCATGGCTTAGCAAAAACACTACTGACAGACCAGTGGCCCTGGAAGTCCCTGCTAAGGGTCGTTCTGGGGACCAGTGAAAATGACCAAAGCATCCCACATGGACATGAGAAGACTACTCAACTGTATATGTATAAACAAAACAATAATCTAGCAAGATTAGCTCACATGACGTGGACCATACTCAATCTTGAGCATATGTCCAAAATATTTGGTTGTTATTTAGTTAACTTACATTAAATATATCCATTTTCACATTGAATGCATGTAAACCAATACCTAACAAATTGACGCCAGACTCAGCGCCGCTCTGGGCCTGATATCTTAAAAAACTTATTATTAAGCACTAACAATTAATGACACCGTCCTTATGTTTCAGGACCTCACAGATATCTTGTAAGACGATGCCTCCGTCCCGAGGCACAACAATACTACGTAAACCAATTCCACATCTGAATTCCCAAGGGCGCAAGTAGGACCTTGGTCATGCTTGTGTCCTGGCGCCATCCTCACCCGGCCTAGGCTTTGCCTGGCCGTAATATCCTCTCCCAGAATCCGCAGGTGCAATAGCGGTACTGCTGCACTTCCTCTCCCGAATTCTCACCGGTGGAGGTTTTTTAGTGGGTAGGGCTGACGGATCTTCTCCGTCAGAGGAGTCCCACACTCCGATCCCGGGACTAGTGCGTAAATGCATTTTTCCTCCACTCGAAAAAAAAAAAAAAAAAAGCCCGCCACAGGACTCGACTCTGCTTCGAGACGTCGTGGACTGCACATCGCCTTCGAGAATTGGAGTTGCCAGCGTCCAGAACTTCGGAATCAGCGAATTGCCACCATCGGGAGGGACCCTTGGGAAGCTCCCAGCAATTTCGCTCAATTTCCAGGAGAAGGCAGCAGCGTGCGAGCGACAAGAACAACCTCCAAGAAAACAGCCGTCCAGCTCCACATCAGCTAGGCGAGGTACAAGGCCTAAGCCAACGTCATAAAAGACGGTATTTTAAGGCGCCTTCGGGTCCGGCCCTCTGTACCTCACGCTTATTAGCAAACCTGTGCTGACTGGTAAGTATACAGTCAAGGTTAGCTGTGCACTGCACTTCGGTGCAGGGCAAAATGCCCAAAGTAGGGGAACCATCCGACACTTCCACTCCAACCCGCCTTCCAGAAATGGAAGCCATCCCCAGTACTAGCACTGGAATCACCCACCCTGCTGTCGGGGCTCCAACCCTGACTGCAGGAAGCAAACGGCCTCGCCGAAAGCCAGCAAAGGGCGTAAATGGCAAGGCCAAAACATTAGCTGTCGCCAAACAGCAAACTGGCAAGGGCCCTTCCCGCGAAACACCACAGCGGGTAGGCAAAATTTCAGAGGGTGAGCCCTCAGACAACTCCTCCTCTGACGAGGAGTATTTCACCGACGGAACTGCGGTTCCAAGGCATTCATCCTCCAGGATGGAAGACTCCGATGGGGAACACAGCTCATTGAACATCTCTACAGATGTTGATGAGGCTGAGTTTCGCACCGTGACCAACCGGCGAAGGGAGAGAAAAGCCCCTCACCTGGAGACAGCTGGCACGTCCAGTCGTTCTGGGCCACCCAGGAGGCACATTCCTCCTGTGATCGTGGATGACTTCCGGGGCTTGGTAGGCTTTCTAAAGGAAGTCATGCCAACCCTGTCGGTGTCATGCAGGGTCACCAGGCAGACAACCACCGAGGGAAGCAGCACCTGAACGGAAGTTCGCAGATAATTCACCTGCAGAAATACAACCACCGCAGCCGCCAAAACACGACTGATCAGCGGCTTTTCTACGCTGTTGTAGCACAACAGACACCAACAAGGTCTCTGTACTCCTCGCCAGCGCCAGCCATTTCTCCAGGAGCCTACACCGTGGTCATCAGAGGGGTTCCCCGTGATCTCCCGTGTAGGTTTGTTCTCTCCGCTGCAAGGCAGAGGTGGCCCTCTGCCTGGAATGCCAACCGCATAACTTCAAGAGGAGGCACCACCACACTAGTGTGCCTGCATCTAGCTGACAATGCCAACCGGGATGCTGCCTTGGGACTGCCCTTTTTAGGGCAATGTCTCAGAGTCGAGGCAAGCAACTTAGAGCGGCACGTTTCCTGTCGGCGATGCTGCAGCTATGGCCACTGTGCCACCACCTGCACCGCTCCACCTAGATGCCACTACTGTGGGACACAGTGCCTCACCGCCGAATGCAGGAAGCATGATCTACGACACCGACGCAGGTACTGTGCTACCTGCAATGGTCTAGGCCATTTTACAGGACAAGCGCAGTGCCCTCACTACCCCAGATCGAAGCTTCAAGTACAACGCAGTGCTCCAGCGACCAGGGTGGAAGAGGCTCCAATCACACTATCTACCGTAGCATCAGCTGCATTCTTTCCCAATGAATACCTGAAGGAAGCCATGCAGGAACTTCGGAGAGAAATGCAGACCATTGGAACCCGTCTTGCCTCGCTTGAGAACGCCATCGCAGATTCACAGTCCTCCAGAGAGGACATCGATCACCTCCACTCCGAGGAACTCAACATTGCTACACGCCTAGGCCAACTAGAACAAATAATCACCACAAGCATCGCAGAACGCCAGGCAGAACAGATCGAGCAACTCACAAAGTTAACAGCAATGGCCCAGCTTTTTGCCGACACTACAACTGATATCCATACTCAACCACACCTGTTCCAACAACAGCTTAAACAAATCAACAGCAATATACTCATCCTCTGTGAAGCACAAGCTCTCAAGCTTGATTAACATTTATTCGGAGAAAAATAAGCCATCTCTGCCTCCCCCAAATAAATAAACATATTGACTGAAGAGGGTGAAATAAGCCCTAAAGCAGCCATGGGTGTGAATACACCCAGAATTCCCCTAAAGGAAGCAAGCAAAGATATCACACACACTTCCGAGCCACATCTTGACTGGTGTACATGGACAGCTCTTTCTACCCCGTGACGCAGCGCACACAGTTCCATCGTGCAATAGGGCACCGGTACTTCTTGATAGCTCACTAGCGGAAGGCAGTGGTCAGTGTACCGTATACTCAAGCTTCCGCTAGTGTACGCATTGACATCAACAGGAGACTGGTCTTACTGGCAGAGCAGCAGTAGGCCTTCATTTAGCCCGGCCACCAAAAAGCGAGCCACCGCAGCAGCAGCCAGCATAAGAAAGAGACAAATTTCTTATACTTCACTGACTGTCTTCTGTTTTTCCTTGACCTAGACTTGACAGGCAATGTAACAGCAGGGTCCGGAAGACCATAGCCAAGGGTTTTCGGACCAATGGTCCAAAACCTAGAGTCTATGACTCGCTCAGGCGCCTCCCTCCGGGTGGTCCGGTCCTCTACGGATTGCCGGAGGGAACTGCGCAGACTCGACTAACATCGGACGATGGGCAGTAACCCTCAACTTCTATCACACCTGACCCCCTGGCACCTGCCACCACGAAAACAAGGGCCACAAAGAGGAAAGCTTCGGCACTTCCTCAAGGCCTTGCCCGGGTTACGGAGGCACCAGCTCCTGTGACCCATTCCTACTCCCCTCTGCCTGACTCAGAGTCAGAGGATGATACTGCCGACCAGGAAGGCTTCACCGTCGTACAGGTTCGACGGCGGAGTAACTCTGGTCCTAAGCCAGAGGGCCAACCTGCACAGGCACCTCAACCCCTAACCAAAAGGGGGTCCAAGCTTCCGCCCATCATAGCGGACAGCTTCAAAAGCCACGTGGGCGTCGTGCGAAAGACGGTTTCTGAGGGTACTGGATTCCGAGTGCCCACCAGAGGAGGTCAAACTCGCTCTGGAGAAGGAGCACGGAATCAAGGCTATTGCACAGCTGAGGAAAGTAGTGCACACAGAGGAAGGCTTTGTGCGTGTACCAATGCTTATCTTCCTTGTTGTGGTAGACAAGGTCACTGGAGAGGCGGTTCAGTCCATTGGCGCTGTTCGGGTGCTGTTCCACACTGTCCTGAAAGTCGAGCGCTTTCATGGTCAAGGTGGACCCGTCCAATGCTACAGGTGTATGGGCTTCCATCACTCTAGCATGACCTGCGAGCAAAAGCTCGTATGCCTGCGGTGTGCTGGTGTTCATCTCCTGAAGGATTGTGACAAAGCGCCTGAAGAGAAAATATGCGCAAACTGCCGCCAGGGCCACGTCAGCATATACATGGGCTGCGTGGCGCGGCAGAAGATCATAAAGAACCGCCGCGGAGGCAAAGCGGCATCGGCAACTGTCCGTCCCGGTGTCTCATTCGCGGCGGTCCTCGGAAGGGCAGAGCGCACGCTGCAAGTAGCAAAGCAGGCGGCTACACTGTCCACAACACCAATACCTCCACAGGAGGCACCGCGCCCGCAGCGTCCAAATAAGGGCCGCAAGGCGTCTCGGACAGCTTAGCCTGCTACAAAGGCCGCAACCCCTTCCACCAAGGAGGAGACCCCCGCTGAGTCTACCGGTCCGGCCGCAGCGCAAGCGCCGGCACCAGCTGTAGAACCTGCCCCAACTAGGGCGCCTGCATCTGTGAGAGTACCTGCAGCGGCGCTTGCATCCTTCGGAGGGTCCATCTCTGCTAAGGCTGTCGACGAATTCAGGGAGCTTTTCCTGTGGTTCGGCGACCTCATCTTGAGAGTTCTCCCCATCCTTAGGGACTGCAAGGAGAAAATAGAAGACCGGAGTTTAGACTTCCTCGAAAAAACACACCATTCTCCTCCAAACACTCGAGGAACATTTCCGGTGCACCGATGAGTAATGGCCCTCCGACTTGTCAGGTGACCATTACGTGCTGCGTTCTGGAACGCAAACGGTATACGGGATCAGCGATCTGGAGTGTTAAGAGTTTGTACAGAACTACGGGATTGACATCCTTATGATCTGCGAAACGCACCTGAATGCTGGTATCGAATTTTCGCTGCCAAGTTACGTCACCCACCGCTCCGATCGAAACGGTCGGTGGGGTGGCGGTAAAGCTATACTCTGAAAAACATCATCACGCACACTCCTTTTCCTCTCCCTGCCCTACAGCACGTAGAGGCCTGCGCCGTCCGGCTGTCAGTCGGCAGACAGGACGCCCTGCTGATAGCGGCATATGACCCACCTGGCAATCACTTCCTCGAAGCTAATTACACCACTCTACTCAATCTACACCTAGTGGTTTGCATTGCAAGAGACCTCAACGCGAAACATGGGCTCTAGCACAGCCGTACGAGCAACCAGAGGGAACGAGGGCTCTACAGCCTCATAAGCGGTGAGCCAAATCTCGCCGCGCATGGGCCGAGAGGTCCAACTTTCCATCCGGCCCGCGGCAGGCCGGATGTCATCGACATCATGATCACAAATATCTTTCCATTCCATCTAGACCTCTCGGCGGTGAACGAACTGGACTCCGACCAAACCCTCTCACGGTCGATACCGACGTCACCATGCCAGCTCTGTTAAACCCAGACTGGGAACTAGAGGTCAACGGGGATGTAGCCATCCTTAAACTCAACCAAACCATCGACCCTCTTCCACGCATCAACGATGTCGAAACGCTGGAGGCAGTGGCGATGAGTTTCTCCCATCAAGTCCGTCAAGCGATGATCGCACACACTCACCGTATCCCAACCAACACGCTTAACCATATGTCCATTCCACACGAGATCCGACAGCTGCTAAAAGCCAAGCCAGCTGTTCGGCAGCTATGGCAGTATTTCCTTCATCCCAGGATAGGAGCAGTTTACCAGCAGTTCAAATCCCTGGCAAGGCCATGCTCCGTGCCCACCGTAAGGTGGCCTGGGAGAACACTTTCAGAAACGTGGACCTCCAGGAAAAGCACACCTGGAAGTTCATCAAGTCTCTCAGGAGGGACAAAACCCTTTACCAGCATCCGCTGCATGGCACTCGCGGGAGACTCGCTTACGAGCCCAAAGATAAGGCCACAGCTTTCACGGATCATTTGGAAAGCCAATTAGAGCCGTGGGAGGCCCCCCCTAGGACGAAGACTTCACTGACCTCGTGGAGGCTGCTGTGGAAGACCTATATGACGAGCTACAGCGGCGCCATGAGGCAATCCATATCCCAATAGTCACCCCAAGGGCGGTGACTGCTGAAATCCGTAAATTGAAACCCAATAAATCCCCTGGACATGATGTTAGAGCTCACATGCTCCAGCACCTTCCCAAGAGAGCCGTCATCTATTTGACGCGGATCTTCAATGCACGTCTCCACCTCCGTCATTTTTCGGCTTGCTGGAAAGAGGTGAGAGAGGTGTGCATCCTGAAACCCGGCAAGGATCCGGTCTTTACGTCTAGCTACCGATCCATAAGTCTTCTCCCAACCGTCTGAAAACTATTTGAGCGGTTGTTCCTATCCCGCCTGATACCTGTTTTCGAGGAAAGGCAGCTCCTACCCGATCACCAGTTTGGTTTTCGTCACGGACACTCCACGACCCTGCAGCTACCGCGTCTGGCCGAGAGGACGGCCCTGGGATTGCAGGAAAACCTTAAGACAGTCGCGGTGCTGCTAGACGTAGAGAAAGCCACAACATGGCACCAATTCCTTCTGTACAAACACAGGGAGGCCAAAGTACCTACTCCCTATTTCGCTCTGATTAGCAGTTTCCTCAGAGACCACACGTTCAGGGTGAGAGTGGAAGGACGGCTGTCATCTATCAGACCCATTGCTGCGGGAGTCCCGGAAGGCAGTGTTCTGCCTCCGTTACTCTTTGCGGCCTACATGTCTCATTTCCCCCTAGAACCACAGACTGTTACGTGCCAATATGCCGACGACGTCCTCATAATGGCGCGTAACATAAACCTAAGATATTGTCAGCCTCAGCTGCAGCGCCAGCTCCGAGCCATTGGCCGTTGGAGTGAGAAGTGTAGGATGGCCATTAGCCCCGAGAAGAGCTCCGCTCTTCTCCTGGCTAAGGTCCGAGCTGGGCGACCGGATTGGTCGCTGAGGTTAATGCAGAGGCAGATCCCCTGGGTTCCCATTCCAAATACCTCGGCGTCCTCCTCGATCGCGGCCTCACCCACGCCCCTCACGTCCGGATCAAAGCCGGACAAGGGCATGCAGCACTCACGCAGTTGTACCTTGTGCTAAAATCTAACATGCCAACGCACCTCAAACTACGCCTGTATCGGGCGATTATGCCGCCCCTGATTCTGTAGGGTTATGATGTCTGGGGATCAGCGGCTCTGACCACTATCCGCAGACTACAGTACGTCCAGAACAGGGCACTGCAAATGATCTACGATACTGGACGTAGATTCCCGTCCCACATACTTCACACCTACTCCGGAGTCCCGTACATTGTGGACGTGGTGCGGATCTACAGTAAGCTAGACTCCCATCCTAATAACTTGGTGAATACCCTTGGCCGCTACGACCACAGGGTTCCTCGCCGCCGACCAAGCTATCGGTTGCCCAAAGATGATTTGGGTAACCAGTACTAAACAGGGCCACTTTCCCCTGAGTTCAAACCCCCAAGTCCAGAGATGGGCTTGGTAAGTCCCATACCTAGACATTAGTTCCTTTCCCTCTAGCCTGTCAAGCGGACTGTGCTCAGACTGCCCAAGACAATCGCCTGAGACACGACAATTCTTTATACTGCTCAGATAAAGCCGCACAAAGCGGCTAGGTGCTGGGAAACAAACACTCCGCCCAGGAAAACCTGGGCGACTCGTCTCTTCTGCTGGTCTACTGCTGGTCTGCAAAGATATTATCCAATCAATTGAAGACGAAATTAACAATACAATTTACACTACATATAATAAAATGCGAAAAACTAATTCAGGTGAAATCGGATGGATTATTAAACACCTGCGAAACAAAAAGGCCCCGGGGCCGGATAAAATACCTAACTTAGTCCTCAAAAATCTTCCACGCGGAGCCCTGAAACTCCTATCGAGTACATACAACTACACGTTAGAAAAGGGCAGATTTCCGCCTCAATGGAACCTAGCAAACATAGTAATGATTCCAAGGCGAACAAAAACCTCGCTTTGGCTACCAACTACCGGCCCATTAGCCCACTAAACACACTTGGTAAGGTTCTAGAAAAAATCATTCTAAAAATGTTGAATACACTCATAATCAAGAATAACATACTAATATCTTAACAATTTGGGTTTATAGCTCATCACTCGACAACTCAGCAGCTCTTAGGCTTACCAGAGCAAATCTCTAAAGGATACAACACTAATAGATCGACCGGTGCCCTATTTTTGCATATTGAATGCGCCTTCGATAAAGTCTGGCACGCAGGACTCGTCCATAAACTAAAATGGTACAACTTTACTGACACTGCAATTACTCTAATTAGGGGCTATCTGAGCGCTCGGGAATTCCGAGTAACAGTGGAGGAATCTTCCTCCTCCCGCAGGCCCATTAGGGCTGGAGTCCCCCAAGGGAGTTTACTCGGACCTATATTGTTCAATATATACGTTAATGACATGCCAGAACTCACACGCACAGAAAAATACATTTACGCGGATGACACAGCGCTAGTGACTCAGTGCACTCAACCTCGAATTATACATTTAAGATTGCAGGATGACCTTTACGACCTAGAACCCTGGTTCAAAAAACGGCGTATCAAGATAAACTCCAATAAATGTCAATCCATAATCTTCACGAAGAGATTACAGAATAGATAAACTAGACATGCGCAGCCACCTCTGACATACTGTGGCGAAAGGATCCAATGGACAAAGTTACCTTACTTAGGTGTCACAATGGACCAAGGACTGACATGGAAAAACACATTAATAATGTCAGAGCATAAGCAAACGGACAATGGAATAGAATCTACCCCATGATTAACCAATTAAAACTTAACATGGATCTTACACTCTATAAAACATTAATTAGACCAATTATTACATATGCAGTCCCCGTCTGGGGATGGGCTGCCAAAACACAAATAAACAGACTTCATACGCTAGAAAACAGAATTCTAAGAATAATCGCGAAGCTGCCTCCGGTTGCTCCGGCGTTTCAGCAACATGAGGAATTAAAAATACAAACCATCGAACTATTTATGAAATTACTAAGCTTCAACCTTTACCACAAAACGGGTAAAAACCCAAACCCACTCATACGAGATCTTGGCACATACAACACGCAACATGACACACATAGAAGACCACTGTCACTTTTTTACAGAACACTTGGCCTGGGGGAACCAGAGATTGATATAAAAGACTTCCTAAACACATTAGCATCACCTTAAAATCCAGCCATGGCTAGGGGTCTCTATCGACCTGAAAAGTGGCCTTTGAAGTCCCTGCTATCTAGCGGGGCGGTCCTGGGGTAGGGTCCCAACAAACGTACAATTTAGATAAGCTAATGTTACACGGCAAATGAGCTTACACGTAAATACCTAATGCATACACTATTTATAGAATGTAGGACAGGGATTGATCTACAATCCTAAGTATTAATAGGACTCACAGCTTGCAATGCAAGCGTAGACATTAATTACATTTACTTTAATACACCAATTACTAAATATAACGTAGGGCTCGCACGTATGGCCCGGAACAACATAGTCCAAACACTAATGACTTCGTCCTCTGTTTCAGGACTGCGATAGCACATAATATTTCTTAGGACCAAGTCTCCGGCTGGAGACAGCGAATTTCCAGACAAAAACACACCTAAAATTCCAAGGGTACGAGCAGGGCCTCGGTAATGCTCATCTCCTGGCACCTTCTCTCCTAGTCCAGGCTACCGCCTGGCCATTACATCCTCACCCTCAATCCGTAGGTGCAATTGCGGTACTGCTGCAAATCCTCTCCCGAATACTCACCGGTGGAGGTATTTTAGTGGGTAGGGCTGTCGGTTCCAACCCCTAGAGGAGTCCCACACTCCAATCCCAAGGTTAGTGCGTAAAGGCATTTTTCCTCCACTCGAAAAAATAAGCAGAGAGTACGCCTCGCAGGTAAGTGTAAGGGACTCTGCGATCTACAAGAACTTCGGCAAGAATACCATCAGCTTAGACGAGCAGCTTAGTACGGCCATAGCCAGCAGCTTTCAGCTGATATCACGGCGCCTTAACGGTCCGGCCCTCTACTAATCGAGCTTATTAGCACTCGGTAACTGCCTCTATCTCTACTAATGTCTCTATTTTCCTCTATTCTTTCCAGATTTAAGTCCCCGGTTAGGCCCTATATAGGCTGTCATGAACACTTTTCTCCTCATTCTTCTACTTATCGCTAGGATAAGGTAAAATTGCCCCCGGGGCAATCATAAAGAGCGCTCTATCTACCACAGGCCTTTTATTAAGGTAGTGGTTGATAACCTCCCAGCCTTTCTTAAGGCAGGCATTTCCCCGCCGAGAGAAAGCAAAGGAATAAAAACAGGAAAAGATATATATTTAAGAAAAAATGGTAAAAACAGTCAGATACCAGACCAGAAGTCAGGAGAAGGACCCGGAGCGACCAGCCCCACTGCCATGAGAGCCCGAGGACGTGACTCCTGTCACTCCAGCCCAGGAGGCGACAGCGGCAGCAGATGAAGCAACCGACCGCACCACCTGGGACTCTGATGGCCAAGCAGCCCAGGACGTGACCGCGGCTACAAATAAAGCAACCGGCCGCACCAGCCAGGACACTGATGGCCAAGCAGCCCACAGAGAAGCTACCAGCCATGATGTTCAACCCAATCACGACTTCCCAGCAAGTCAAAAGGAGACGGGCGGGGCCCCAACTATTGCAGACCACCTCTGCCAAGAAGGCAGTACACTTCCGACGGTAGATGGCGCACAGAGCAGCTCTGCCAACCAGCGCACACAAGAAAATGAGCAGAGAGAAGATGGCGGTCAGAGGGGCTCCGTAGGATACATGAAACAAGAATGGGAGCATATCCCAAGGGTCTATGTGGCAGACTACACTCCAAGGAGCCTGGCCTCCATAACAAGGGAGTTTGATACCATATATAAACCAAACGCATATAAAGCCACGTACAGAAATCAATTCCACTGCTTCCAGTTCAGCAAGCTGGCAGACTACAACAACTTCACCAGGTACTGCAAAAATCGCAGCGTACCATTCCACATAACTGAACCACTTCAAAAACGACCTTTCCGGGTAGTCATTAAAGGGCTCTACCCAAGTGTCCAACCAGCAGAGCTCAAGCAAGAGCTTGACGACATAGGACAGGGACCCATTAAGGTGAGCAAACTGTTCTCTCAACGAACAAGGGCGCACTTACCGATCTTTCTCGTCGAGTACCCAAATACTGAAAGCTCGACAGCCATCAAGAAGATAACAGACATATTGCAGTGCAAGATCCGCGTGGAAAATTACAGAGCACCAAACGGACCCCGTCAGTGCGGCAGGTGCATGAGGTTCCGCCACTTGACAAAGAACTGCCAGGCCCCACAGATGTTCTTCATCTGTGCGGGCCCACATCATAATAGCATCTACCAAAGCAACAGTAGAAGTTGCGCACTATGCAACTCTGCAGAACACGGAGCACGTTGGGAGGGCTGCCCCGTCTACCTGCGGGTAGCGTATCCAAATATGTTCCAGGAACAGGCACGGTACCGTCCCAGGGGCTTCTGGGAAACGGTGTCCGAACAACGCGGCAGCTACGCCGACGTAGTGAGAGGACCACCACCCTTCGCCAACCACACCACACATCCACAGAGGTCCCAACCACATCTGAGTCTGCAACCATGTCCATATTAGCAACAGAGACAGCATCAATACAGGACTGTCCCGAAAAATACAAGCCAGGAGACCCCCAAAGACCCAGCCACAGAGACAAGCAAAGTCAATGTCAGTGCCCTCTGAGGTACCTGTACTACAGCAACACAATAAACCCTCCCAAAAGATGACGGACCAAGACATCAGAGGACTCAACGAAAGCCTCATCGCCAAACATAAGTTTAATAGGCCACTGCACTTCTACACATCACCTCAAGGTAAAGACGCCCTTTCAGTAGACGGTGATACCAAACTGCAGCTACTCCTCATGGGCAAACAAAGCTACATGAAGGGGTACGACATCCTAATGGAAGCCTGGAGCAACCTGTACGGACATCAAGCACGTGACCTCAGCAACGAAGACGCCCAGATGCACCAGATGAACTTCGTTGTTGAGTTTGCAAAACTGACAACTGCACTGGGTCATTCATCTCGATTTTCCAACCACAGGGACGGACCACAGAAGCGGACGCTGAACCAGGTCACCACCACACCACTCCCACCAACACGCTCAATAACAATGGCACATCTACAAGACAACCAGACACCCACCACACACAAAATTCTTTATTGGAATATACGGGGAGTCAGAAGAAATCTCCACGAATTAAGACAATACCCATACTTACACAACATTACAGTTGCACTACCTAACTAGACCTTCCTCACGCCTAAAGCACGTTTCAAAATTCCGGGGTACCATATTTACAGAACTGTCAGACCTGACGGAAAACCACACGGGGGTACAGCGATAGTGGTCCAAGAAAATCTTCAACACAATCACATACACATTCCCCCCTTAACGCAATGGAGTAAACTGCAATATCACTGCACATATTTAACACCAAAGTAACACTTGCTAGTATTTACTGCTCCCCATGCAAGCTCGTAATGCTCGGACATAGATCCAATCCTAAACCTTGGTAACTTCATTATAGCTGCAGGCGATCTTAACGCAAAGCACCCTACCTGAGGCTGCCCAAACATGAACACAGGGGGCAACAGCCTCTATACTCACATGAACAACAACACATATATCACTGAACACCCAGGGAACCAACATGCATAGCACAACAGGCACATCATGCACCATCAAGCCTGTACTTTGCCCTAATGAAAAATATAACATTCTACTAAGATATTAAGCTAGCAGATGCGCTAGCATCCGACCACCATGAAAATAAGCATCATCGCGTCTCCAAAGCTCATACCTCCGCCAGTTAGACTTAACTTCAACCGAGCAAACTGGAGCATGTTCTTAGACATTCTAGATAAAGAATTAACGCAACCCATGGCACTGGAATGTTAAACGATGGTAGACCAAACTGCCTTACTTCTTGAAAATGCCATCCAGACAGCAATGAAAGCAGCTGTGTCTACTAAAACTCCACCAAAACATGCCTTAACATACCCTCCAGATGTACCCGCCCTAATCCATGAACGAGATCATGAAAGACGCAGATGGCAGCGCACACGTAACCTGGTACACAAGGTAAACATGACTACCATAAATAGCACTATAAAACCAGGCTAAATACCCAGGCCTAGCAACAATGGGACCAAACGCTTGCAACGCTGCAACCCGGCAACGCCAGAGTATGGCATATGGTAAGAGCCCTGAAGCGTCAACCTATAAATATCCCCCTAAGGATGGAAGGCAGCCAACACTACGCCGAAAGCAACGCCGACAAAGCGAACACACTTGCGGACACCCTACAAAAGGTATGCACACCAAACCCGGGTCACGCGAATCAAAGACTCTACGAGCAATTAGATCAGGACATGAAATGTACGCTTGAGAAACCGACACACGATAAGTGAAGAAAAACAAATCCGGGAGAGTTAAAGTGGATCATCAATCACTTAAAAGTTCAGAAGGCACCCGGGCCTGACCAAGTACCAAATTTGGTAGTCCAATATCTCACCCCTAAAGCGCTTAAAATTATCAGCCACATATGTAATTTTTGCCTGGAAAATGGGTACTTCCTCACATGTTGGTAGTAAGCCAACGTGCTCATGTTTCCAAAACCAGGCAAGGACCGAGCGGACCCAAAACGCTACAGACCCATAAGTCTCCTCAAAGCTGTCAGCAATGTCGCGGAGACGGTCATATTGAAAAGACTAGTCTCCCACATCAAAAAACACTAAATATTAATTAACGAACAATTTGGTTTCCGTGCGAAGCATTCCACGATCCTACAGTTAACCCGAACAGTAGAATATATCACCAAAGGATTTAATGATCAACGGTCCACTGGCGTAGTATTTCTTGACGTAGAACGGGCCTTTGATAGAGTTTAACACGCGGGGCTGATTAGTATAATCAAAGATCTAAAATTCAATGATACAATGGTCAAACTAGTCACGCATTACCTCACCGGCAGAACTTTCACACTCCCATTAGGAAACAGTGTACGGAACCCCGCAGAATAGCTGCCGGGGTCCCTCAAGGAAGCTTGCTAGGATCCACACTCTTTAATCTGTATCTTAATGATATCCTAAAGAATGCCGACACCCAGCTGTCAATTTACGCAAACGACACAGCCATTTTGGCGCAGTCATGGAAACCTGAAGTCGCCTGCCGCAGACTGCAAAACTCTCTTACAGAGCCAGAATCCTGGTTATCCAAATGGAGAATCAAGGTAAAAACTCCTAAAACACAGGCAGTCTTATTCACGAGGCGCAGAAAGCATGCAAATAGGTCCACACCATTGATGCTCCACGGTGAGTTAATAGCCTGGAAGAATCAGGCAAAATACCTCGGAGTAATCCTGGACTCCGAGCTCACGTTCGCAGATCATACCACCGAAGTTAAACGCAAGGCAGCACAACAACTAGGAGCGCTTTATCCCGTCCTAAATTATAAAAATGCACTAAGCAAACAAATGGGGCTCACACTTTACAAAACCCTAATAAGGCCCATCATGACCTACGCCGCCCCAGCCTGGGGGCACTGCACCAAGTCCTACATAGCAAAGCTCCAGATGGTTCAAAATGAATGCCTAAGAATAGCTGTAAAGGTCCCGCGCTCAGTCCCATTGGACGTACTACATGAAGACCTACGCATGCACTCAATTGAGGGTTTTATCAAACAACTTGCAGATAACATGTACAAAGCGGCACAAAGGCACCACAACCCAGCTATCAGCAGCATCGGTAAATACACCACAGTTATCGACAAACGCAAGAGACCACTATCGCTATTTGATAGAACCATACCTTTAAACCGACATAGCACAAACATTAACTCCATTGGTATTGATTACCTTCAGCAGCTAGTCCCATCGTGAACATTACAAAAGCAGCAGCTGTCCGGAAGACCTGGGGAGAGTGTCACTCCTCTCCCTGGGCGGCCCGGGGATGACGGACATACCCAACTGATGACAACTGGGCGACCTCAAGCGACTCGACTGGTCCTAAGTAACATTAGATTAGATAGCAATAACATTGTGAATATATATTACAAGAAAAAAAGAAAAATAAATAAAAAATAATAAAATATAACATGTATATATGCAATCAAATATAGATTCGATTTTGTAAATATTTATTTATTATCCCTATGTACAGTCCATGCCCCTCAACCACTCTGTTTCAGGACCAACGGCAACATGCCACGGAACATCTCTCAACTCACCTCCCTCTCCAGCTGAACCCTCAATAATGGTAAGGTACCTCAATATTATTCCTTATAGCATGACACCGCAACCTAGCTCCATCTGCATGAGCATGAAGAACCTACAATAACAATAGGTACCTGGTCAGGGCCTTGATCATGGCCAGTACCTAATTCTCCACTCTGCCCTTATGCTCTCTTGCATGAGGGCGCCTGTTTAGTTATTACCCACTAACATCCGGGTTGCTTCGGCGGTTCCGGACACCATATACCACCTTCCTGTCCATCGCTTTAGTGTAGCTTAGTGCATGGTAGGGGAGGTGACGTAGATCCACTTCGGATGATCGCCACCGGGTGTGGTGGAGGCGGGGCCACACCAAAAAAGCAAAGAGCACAGTTGCTGTTGAGACTTCCACCAGGATACTCCGATCGCACTGCCACTGAAGATGTCTGCCGCAGCCGCAGACGAAACGTCTGGGAAGATGAAGGAGCCCAGTAGACCACGGCTCACAAGCACGGTTGATGCTTTATATTATACTGACACGGGCCGTGTAAGCTTACGAATTTTAATGACGTCACTATTTTGTTTAAAGGTGATATCATTTGCGTACGAAATTGACTTGCAGTCAAGAAAGGAGGGCATATCATTTATCATGACACTAAATAATAGAGGACACAAAACCGATCTTCGTGGAACTCCGTACCTAACAATTTCAACATCAGATTTTTCTCTACCTATAAAAATTTGTTTACGGTCCTCGAGAAACGATGCAATGCGTTTATTACTAGCATCACTGGTACCATAATGAGAGAACTTTTGAATGAGATTAGTATGATCCACGCAATCGAAAGCTTTGCTCAGGTCACAGAAAGTGACCTGAGCAAACCCCTACATTCAAAAACTTTTAGCACTTGATTTACTAAAGAATCAATAGCTACTATGGTTGATTTACCCTTTCTAAAACCGAATTGTTCATCACATATTAAACTATATTGATCTAAATATGTACCAACTTGGGAGTATAAAAGAATTTCAAGAATTTTAGATAAAACAGGTGTTATAATATGCAGGTCTATAGCTAGAACAATTTCTTTCCCTTTTGTGTAAATGGGAACCACCCTTGACATTTTCAAACAACTTGGAAAAATACTTTCTGCTATACATTTGCTCACATAATATGTAAGAGGTTATAGTATGCAATCAATAATTTTTTAATAAGTTATAGGAAAAATCATAAACATCTATACTGTCTGAAGGCGAAAATTTATTCACAATCTTAACAATGCCTTTCCAGTAATCCCTCCAAAAGTGAAGTTATCTAACTGGGGTCCTAAGCTAATACTTAACAATTCAAGACTGCTATAACATGGATTTTCAATGTTGAAAGAAATTTCCTCTACAGATCTAATACAAAAATTATTAAAGTTATTTAGAGTTTCTCTTTTCTTGTACGTTTTTTTACAGATTGAATAATCTTCCAAGCCTTTTTACATTTATTTATAGAAGATTAAACACACGTTAGATTATATTGCTTCTTTGCCTCATAAAGAGCTGTCTGGTATTATTTCCTAGCTCTAACATAACATAACCTACTCTTCTCACTATTATATACTCTATGAAGACCTAAAAACAACATAACCCTATTTGTTTCAAACATATTTATCAAAATACTCATACATCTTTTAAAGGTAGTATCAACACCACAGATTTTAGATTCTAAATAGAAATCCCCCCAGTTATAGTGCCTCACACCAGATTTAAAACAACATAACTTATAACTTTTTGTATGCCTTGAAACAGTTTAAACTTTTATTACCACCTACATTAAGCCTACCCTCTACTTCCGGCTTATTTATCCTCACACTGAGTCATGATCCGAATAAGGAAACATAACGACATCAGTTAATACATTTACAAGATCAAGATTTGTAAAAATAATGTCCAGACAAGCAGGCCCTCTTGTTGGTTTGTCATTAGCACATTTAAAATTGAAGTATCTCAACACATTCTTAAGATCCATTGTACTCTCTTAACCTGTGTTATATCAAATTGATCATTAACATACCCTCTAATTAAAATACTAAAATCCTTCCATTGAGGCTTACTTAAGAAAAATAGCAATTTCTCAAGCCTCTCAAGAAAAACATCAGTATTACCATCGGGCGGTCTATACATAGAGACAACTACCAGTTTTTACGTTTAAAAATATTCCTGTTACTTCAACGTCTAATTTCATGCAACGGTAATCTAGATCCATTTTAGAAGAAAATTCTACTAATCCTACATCCTTTTTCACAAACATTGACACTACACCGTGAATTCGTATCTCTTTACAAAAACTATTCATTAAACAAAATTCATCAAGTATTTCAAAAGTAAGCTTGCGTTTTCTGCACAAATATTCATTTATACATAGCTCATGAAAATTATTTTCAATTGAAAAATCATGTATTAAGCTACATTTACCATTACTTTCACTGCCTAAACCCTGGACATTTAGATAACCTATTTTCAAATGTTTTTGTGTAAAAATTAACTTATAAGGATGTTCAAATGATGAGATCGTGATTTGCCCCTTATCTACTCTGGAAATCGATCAAGTGTTATCTATGCAACACTTGGCCCGCCTTATCAGTTTCCCTGGCCAACACCTAACCCAGAATAATAGGCTCTATCTCTTCTACGTTTACAGAATTGTTCAAGTTTTTAGCTATATTTATAATCTTATCAGCAACATACTGCCTATTCCGTATGGGAGGGTATCCGTCCCCTTCAACTGCCGTGGTGTGGGTGCTGCTTACCCTCAGCTCTCGTGGTACCTCTGACATTACTAGAGCAATCTCGGGCCGAACTGCCGAGCCCCTCCCGTCGGGGAGTTGTTCGGATTGGGTTGGAATCGACGGGGAAGTGTGTTCCCGACACCCGCGGGTGATCGGGTACTTCCGGCCAGGCCTCAGTCGCCCGTAAGGGGTAGAGGGTTGCCTCAGAAGTCCCAGGTACCCTACATAGCTTATAGAAGGTGTGCTAGATCACCATAGGGCCCCACCAAGGTTTCTGGTAGTCTTCCCTGCGGTGTTGATGCGCGTAAGTGACGTATCCACTTCCATCCCGTCTTGACTTTGTCGATGGGGAGGGTTTTTTAGGAAACCAGGTATTTCGCTAGGAAAGATCCCCGGACCTTTACAATTCTCCCGGGTTGAAGGAGGCCAGAGTTTTCGGCCTTTTGGGTAGATCCTCTGCAGATAAACATACTTCCTACCTACATTACTCAGATGAAGTCCATACATTGTATGAAATCTTCCAATATTATTTATATCCACAAATATGTAAATCTATCACATATTCTGTGAAGGACACAATTTGCCGATTGAACCTACTTGTTCACACAGGACTAGTCCTCTAAGTCATGCCGATTAGGGATCGAAAACACGATGACTTTGTTACTCCGCTGTACACTCAGCCGTTTCTTGAATGAAGATATCATACCTCTGTTTCATTCCTAGCCACATCATTAGCTCAAGCCAGTGTAACAACGATTGCATTCTCAGGTGTAAACCTCTTAGTTTCTTCCAGCCCATTCGTAACTTCCTTAATCTTTGCACCAGTCACTTTTCTTGTCACCGTCCTCCCATGGCTATCAGCGTAAAAAAAGATTTTATTTGAAATTGTTTTCGTTACCTTGTTACTTGCTGCTAGTTTGGTGTGATTTTCAATAGCATTCCTGCCAGTCGTTGATAAAACTGAGTTACATCCAGTTTCCGCCTCCATATCACAATCATTAAAATCTACTAACGCTGCACAGCGATTTTTTAGGGGTGGATAGTCTTTTTTTGTAGAACAGAAGAGGTTGCTTTTGATTAGACTGTATTCCAAACATTTTCAGCACGCCTAGTATAAACAGATAACCTAGGCCTAAGCTCTATCATTGCATCCTCTGCCTCCAAACTGTTTAGCTTTTGTTTCAGTTAAAGGTTCTCATTCTTAAGCTGATCCACGTCGGATTTCAGAATGTTTATGGTTTCCACTGCAGTCTTACTTACATTTTGTTCATTTTCATCTTCAAGGTTATAATTCCAAGTTCCATTACTTCCATGACACTTAGCACAGTTCCACTCCCGAGTTTTGTAATAATGTTCACTCTTATCTAATTTCGCAGTGTTTTAAAATGCAACCAGTAATCACATAAATCACATAAGATTACATTTCTTACCGTTTTGCAGCACTTAGCACATTTATCCTGAACTTGTAAACGTAACTTTTGAGTAGCTGAAGATGATAAACTCAGACTACCCGGCGCCATATTGTATAACTTCGCGACTAGATGAGGGAATACCCTAGCACTTTTAATGATTCGTGGAAAGATGTATATGAGTAGCTAATAAACAAAAATGAGTTAAACACAACGTAAGAGATAGATTAGATACACTGTGCAGCATTTGAAACTGCAAGTTCCTCCAACGACATAGGTGGAGAATTCGCATCTAGACCCTGTCACAAACAGGTCTCATTAAAACCATCGACGTAATTAGATGCTACAGTTTCGTATTGCGAACGGAAACACTTATATAAATCATATCAGGCTACGTATATAGTAATACTGGGTTAATATTTCAGAGCTTGGCGATCATTGGATTCTAGCTGTACTTACATTTTGAATCCGCTTTCCGTCGCTTCGCAGTTGCAAGCTTTCTTAAAAAGAAGAAGAAGGGAGAAAAACCATTCCTCGGCTATGCTTTCCTGCATTGTCTTCAATATCCTGGCTCGCTTAGCGGCTGAGATTTCATGATAGTTACGTGTATATCTGTGCGATGCATGAATGAGAATATCGATTTCGGACACAGAACTTTAGCCCGAATGGCGAATTGATAAAACATTTCCAACCGTCGATGAGTGAGGTTTAATGAAGTTATACATTCACTAACAAGAAGGAAAATGAACATTATCGAATTAGGTGCATTTAAACACATACACATATCAGTTTTAATGTCAGTAAAACATTGCATATTTACGATTGAAATGCAATGCAATTTCACTGGTGACAAGTGGGAGATCATTGTGTCATATAAGGGCGCACATTTCACTTTGTTTTAAAGAGGAGATAAATGGAAGATATGTAACCATCATTACCCGATCCACTTTAATAAATATGAGCTATGGTAGCCCCTTCCCGTTCCTTAATCGGAATCTTGCCAATGTTGTACAAAGCACCCCGACCATTGAGTTGATGAACTGGTATATTGATCTGTGGGAAGGAGTGATTGTCCTATGGAGAAGCGTTGCTAACCTATGTCTATATGGAGGACTTAATTAATACAGAATGCGTAAGAGAGACATTTCACACTTTCTTAGTAATCACTGAAATTTGAATACCGCACAAATCATTACTGCAATTTAGTTATTACTTGGAAGGAAGAAAAGACTATCAGGAATCATTTGCTGCTTATGAAATGTAGAAAAACGTCCCTTTTGATTTAAAAGCCATCAGCATAATATGTATCTTAATATTTTGTTAAATAACAATAAAAAAAGCCTTTGAAATAAATTTATAATAAGCTTCCAGATGTTTCATGGGCTCTGAAGAATACAGGTAGCTAGCAATCACAGGTCAATTAAACAATTGCAAAGAGAAGCAAATACGCTCAGCGTAGAATCTGTGTATTCAGAATAGTATTCTGTAGCCATATTTACCGGCCGATTTATATCTGAACCTTTGCACTTCTGTTTTTTTTCTTTTCTTTTGTTTTTTTAGACTTTAGTTTCAAAACAAGAATTGTATAGTGATGCAGCGCATACGTGTTCCGAAGAGTGGGGATGGGAAAATAGCATTGTCATTCATGTTTTTCCTGGGTGATCCTTGACCCATGCTTCTACTCCGTGAAAGCAGAATCATCAGCAGATAAACAGCTGCAAGAGAAAGACGTGAATTTACGATGGTCCCAAAAATTCGAGTTTTTGTCGTTGGGGTTGGAATGACAAAGGTAATTAATTATATGTTTTAATAGCTTGGTTAGTCACCCACAAAACTTTAGCTTTTTAAATATAACAACTTATTTCATTCTGTACTGAAATACTGATTAGTCATGGGATATCTACTTTGACAATGCGGAGCACAGAATAAGATTTTAAACAAAGGTTTTTATTATTTTCTTGTCAGTTTGACCAGAATTGTGACAACTCGTCTGTTGAAAGGTTGAGTGTCCAGCAAAATACCAGATAAACCTATTGGAATATTCAACGTAATTGCGTAATAGAGTTATGGGATCATAATTCGTATTCGTTGAAAGAACGAGCAATGTTCCATTGAGTAAAGATATTTATGTAGTTCCCACACAAGAGATATTGGCTGTAACTTTCAGAGCCGATTGTTGGGTTTAGAACGTAAAATGAAATGTTAAACTCAGAAACCGTGATGTGAAGCATTCTTATGCAGCACTTGTTTAATGTTTATCTAAAAGAGCAAATTGCCTGTGAAAAATAAGCAGGATTATATGAAGAGAGCCTGAAAAATGTCTATTTTTATATACACTATTGCATTTGATATTATCGGATTTACATAGCCAGAACGCTTCAAAATAATTGCCTAAACTTCTCTGAACAATGTACAAAAATTATTTCATGCTCAAGTTATGTAACAGTCTTATAGGGAATGTAGTGATTAGGATACAGCATAAGCTTTTATTTTGTAAGTGGGCCATGTTACATTAAGCATTTGCATGTTACATTTCCAAAGTTCCTCTCTTAGATCATGAATAAGTGGCATCATATATTCCTGGGTTAGACAAAATTTTACAAGGGAATGGCACATACCATGGTATTGAAATACCCAATTTTGTATTCTGAGCATTTGAGTACTCATATGTCTGTTACTAGCATACAGCACTCCTAAATATGAAATAGTAGGTATATAAGCAAGGGAATACCATCTGTGGTTTATAACATACGAAATAAAGCAATTAAATTAAGTCTTAGTATTTGTTAAATATGATCAGTTGGTAATGGGATTGTATAATGACATGTTCAGTACCCATGAGCATCATCCTTAGTGTAATTTACAGAAGAAATGCAACCTGCAAGCCTTTAACAATTAAGTGAATGGATCTTGTTTATTATATTTATGACAATGATCTGATCTCAGTTACACATAAGTTTCTGAATTTTTAGCATGCGATGACTTTCGTTTTATTGGCATGATACCAAACTTGATAATTCACCTAGCAACAAAATGTCCCAATTAATATTGTGATAGTTCCAAACTTTTCCAGCTGGCACATTCCTCCGTAAGCTCTACACCCTTAGTGACTTCTGTAAATATTTTACTCCTGAAAGCATATATTTCATAATTATATTGAACAGATGAGTGGTGTCCAAAATTTGAAGTAGAACAGTAACTAATTATAACAAAAGTCTGCAGGATGTGTAGCTTAAGCAAGATCCATTAATTCTACCCATATTAATATTACTGAAATTTAATAAACATCATATGAACTCAAATGTTTAGTAACACTTTTTTCTGTTTTTTAATTTTTAACCTTCATATTATTTAATCTAACACAGCTTCTCATAAGAGCAAAGTACATCATTAGTATGCATGATTATCTTTTTCTATGCTAGTGTTTAGTATGTTTGTTGTGTAAGTCTCTTATCAAAAAGCAAGAAAGTAAGTAAATGACTAAACTGCAATACTTTAGCAACACACTTCACTATATACAAATATAATAATTTGTAATGTAAAACTTCACTAATCTTATAAGAAATGATGACACTTTTCTTAGTAATTGTAAATAGTGAAGTGTGTTGCAGTGCATTCATAATATTGGTTGCTTCACTGTCAGTAGCTTCAGTGTTTTCAAGAAAACAAAAAAAATAGTAAGTAAAACTAGTACTGAAACTTTTGCTTACAGGAAACTTTTGCTTACAGGACTAGGAAATATAATTTGCATATACTGAAGTTAATTGGAAAATTCCACGAGTAAGAGAATGATGAGTAGCTTTACCTACGATATGAAACCTTCAGATTTAAATAAAAAAAAGAGTTCTACATGATTTTAAACAATTCAAATGAATAACATTTAAAAAGTATCTGTTTATTTATGTCTGTGAAGTTTAATGTTTTAATCGGAAAATCATAAAATAATATAATGACACATTTGGACATGCATTTTTAATTACTTAAAATACAACATAATTTCATACAAAATACTGGTAAATTGTGAACTCAAAACACACATATTAGAAAGTATTTATAAAACAGATTTTAGTATAAGCTCTGAAATGATCCAAGTAAAGTAAATGAAATAATTGATAACTCTCTTCATGTGTGAGCAATGTAATAAACTTTGTCTTTTGCACTGAATTGTTTAGCTTTGGTACTAGCATTAAAGTGGTATCTGTGTCTCTGGTCTTTTAAGCAACTGATAATTTTACAACAATCTATTCCCTTCAAGCACTTGTCTCAGTAGAAAATGCAAATATTTTACAGTTTTTGTTCTTTATTTTTAAGAGTGAGATTTCTTATTGAATTATACAAATGTATCTTGTATGGCCCAAGAAAAACAGTATTTGTTTTCCATGCAAAAGAAACCAAAGTAAAATTAATTGGATGGGGAGTAGGCAATTGTAGTTTCAGACTGTTCTGAACTATTGCCTGAAATGGAATTAGATCTGAAGTAATGGATTTGACTTGGTATTAGAGGGGGAAATATTTTGTACATTCCATACATATGATGCTTCTGGTGTAACAATGAATAGCATTTGTGTCTGGGATCTCCCATCTATGGTGTAATTTATGATGATGCTGGAAAACTTCTTCTGGCTAAATACAAAAAGTATAAATTACACTGCATCTTTGCTATGCAAGATTAGAGGCTGTGCGGTATAAGAAGTCGTGGATTTCTAGAAAGAGAAAACAGTACACACCCTCTCGCGTGCACACAGTGTTGTGATGAACCTTTCAGGGCAAAGGTGGAAGGGGATTTACTCCAAGAATTTGCACACTTGAGGATGCAATGGTGGAAGAAAACTGACAACAAGGACAGATTTCGACCAGAAGAAACATTCCTTTTCCATTGTAATGAATGGGCGGTAGCTCAGATCATCCCTCCACTATTGCTGTCTCTTTCTGACAACTTAATCCAAAGACCATAACAAATTCTTCTGCATGTTAGGACCATTTGGCTTCATTTACATCAGTCCAGACAATTCTTTTGATGGTGCAACCAATACCATAAAAAAATTCTTTACCATAGGACATGGCAAAAAAATGCCATGAAAATTTACATGTTACAGTTCCTTGAAGAAAGTTTTAAATTGACTGGTAGCACCATTGCTTGGAAGTGTAACATTCTGCTTCAGGATTGATTGCTCTAACCAGATGCATTGTGTGTAGAGAATATATGTTGTGCTTTCACTTTCAACAGCAAGGAATAACCATTAATTTTCACTATTCTACATAAATGCAGTGAATATACTAAATGCTAATAAATCCGTAAAATATGAAGCTATTAACAGTGAAGCAAACAAATGCATACAAATATAATAATTTGTAACTTAAATACTTCACTATTATTTATTATAAGATCAGTGAAGTTTTCAAGTGACAAATTATTATATTTGTATATATACTAAATGCTAGTTCATTATGTTTGTGCTTTATGGGAGATGGCCCAGGCCACTTTTCCCATAGACATCCAGTGATTACAACTTATTTTTAAAATGTTGCCTATATATATTTTAGCATATATCGACAGACCATTTCCATGTAATTTTAGCTTTCCAAAGGAATTCTTCTAATTGCCTTAACTGAGACTCCTCTGTAAATATTTTCGCAATCACCACTACTGTATTACACCTAACCATTTATATGTGATGGGTTTTTTCCTCTTCTTTTGGTTCCTCTACATTCTGTCAAAATATGCACTCCCATTTTCGTCATCCCCCACAGATTGAGCATATAACTTGTATTACATTTCTCCTTTGCTCTGTTAGTTTCCACACCTTTGGACGAAACCATGCAATGTCTTCCGATTTCTTCTTATTACATACATCAAAATATTTTCCTTTGTTTGGTTATGACAACCATTTTGTAAAACGCTAAAATATCTTTTCATTCATGTCAGCCCAAATATTTTGATCCATATTGTGACAATATTTTGTAGATTTATAAAAAAAGGGAGTAAATTTGTAAAAATCATATATTCAGAAGATGAATAACAAATCTAGATTGGACATATTTCTAAAACCTTTGTAACATTCCAGGTCTCTGCCTCTATATTTCTTCCAATTCATTCTTTTCGAACTGCTTAAGCCAGCAATCAGTGCATTGGTACTTTTCTTGGTAATTAAGTCAATGTTTTCAAATATTTTCTTCAGGTAATTAGCTTTTCTGGTTCCAATATTTCTTACTCTATTACCATCCCTTTCTTATTGATTTTCCTCAATTCTTAAAATTATCTTGCTTTAGGTGTGCTTTGAGACACTCCAAATATTAGTTTGCAAAATGTTCTTAATATATGTTTTCTATCTCCCATATTTCAATTTCATGTGACCATTTTTATTCCACCAGGAACGTGTACAGCCTTTCAAACCACATCACTTTTATTGTTGAAGTTATGTGTAAACGTTTTCTCACTAATCCAGTTACTTAATATCTCTTTGCCAGTGAACATTTTATTTCTTAATCTGAACATTTTTCCTCCAAACCATATGAAATGTGTAAAATGAAACAAGAGCTCCTCTATCCCAGCTCTGAGTCTTGGAAATTGTGTGTTACTAGTTGTATGAACATAGCTGGGTTGCACAAATCCAATATTAGTATTTGTTTTTTAGTACCTTTTCAGTTTTATTCCTTCCTTGTTTCTTTCCACCTTTGCTTCCTTCCTTCCTTCCTTCCTTCCTTCCTTCCTTCCATGTTTCCTCCCTCCGTTTTGACAAGGGCTGTTCTCTCTTAAATTTCGGGCGCTAATGACCTCAGCTGTTGTGCGCCCCTAAGCCCCACTATATATCTCTCTTAAATTGGAAACAAAAGTGAGTTAAAAGCTGCAATGTGGTGTAACAATTATTTATCAATAATGCAAATTGCTGAAATTTTCAGTGGTAAAATGACAAAATAATTATCTGAAGGTATAGGGTTATGGTAATCTGTTCTGTAGACTCTTCACTGTGAGAGAGATCAGAGAGCTGATGGAAAAATTGCACCATCTTAGGTGCACTAAAATCCTTGTTTTATAATTGATGCTGGAAATGTTGATCTACTCTCAAACAAGCAGCACATCTCATAAAGACATTAGAAACTCACTTAGGGCCACTTTTAATCACTTGGTAGAAGAAAAAAATATTTGTGGTTGGGTCTAACAAGTTCCTGCATTCAGCACATACAGCTAACAAATCAATAAATGGCATAAGAGGGATGTTTCATGACAATGTGTTGATTTATGGCTCCCTCTTTCACCCAAACCTAATTAATTGTGATTTTTATTTATGAGGTTCTTTGAAAGTTGATGTATTGTACTAACTCTTGTACACTACGGAACTTAATAACATCATGCAAGAAATCACAAGGATTCTTGCTGCTAAGCTTAGACGAGTAAGCGAGAACATTGTTAAGGATATGCTGCCTGCTTGAAAGGAGAAAATCAGCATTTCCAGGATGTACTGCAGGTTAAAAATTCGTTTCCAATATTTTCCCTGCGACATCTTTCTCCTTTATATTCACTGCATCCGTCCTCTTATTTTCCACGATATCCTTACACTTCGTCACCATTTCAATTAACAATTCTTTCTCCGTCAATGAGAAATTTGTCTCACGACTTTATTTATGATTTTGTTCATCCGCCATTTGTGCAGACGAAAATGAAAACAAAAACGCATCGGAGTACGTTCAGAAAATCATCCATAGCCTTCTATAGCTGTGATATTTACAAGTTTCTTGGCGTTAACACAGGTTTGTTAACATTTTAAGAAAACAGGTTGGTGAAATGCAAGAAATTTAACATTAGTTTTAGCGCTGTGACAATTGTTACGTTACATTTGTTAACGTCGATTTTAACATCTGTTGGTGAAATCGGGCATAAATGTTTATTTCCGTAGAAATACACTGATCAATTCTCACGTAACGATGTTACGTCACATACCACAGTCTACCAAGGTCGATGACAATAACAATGTTCTGATCACCTCTCGTTGCAACAACACTGTTGTTACACAACTATTACTGTTTCAACTCGTCACTTCCTTAAATACCTCATTCATAATTGGACAGCTTTCCAGAACAATAAAGAACCCGAAATAATCCAGATGTTACCAGAAATTTCCATTTATCTCAGTTTGTTTGTTTCGGTAAGTCTTTTATCTCAGCTATCTTTATTTGCCGTCTCTTTGTGAGCACCAGCCGCGCTATCATTAACTGTTTATGCAAGCCCTTTATTACCATGAAATACTATCCGCCGTCTGTTATCTATTTGCGCCGAAACCTTTATGACCGTTACCGCGACACTGCTTCCTCCTCAAGGCTGGTCGTCCCGAACAGCACCATCGTAGCGGGCCAGACGATCCAGGTGTACCACCAACATCTTTCCTCGGGGCACCTTCTGGATGCGGTAGATCACATCGTTAATCCTCTTCACCACCCGGCTTCGAGCAGCGTCCTTTGGTCCGGGTAGGGCGGTACAACCAGACCAGGTCACCTTGTTGGAACCCTTGGCTGTTGGCTTGCCATTCGTATCGGGCCTTCTTGCGGTCGCTCGCCTTCTGGATGATCTGACGGGCCATCTCATGCATGTCGTGGAGATGGTCCACCAGGTTCTCCACATACTCGGTTGCTGGCTGTTTTGCGTCCGGGGGGCTTCCAAAAGCCAGACCACAGGGGAGGCGTAACTCTCGACCGAACATTAAGCTGGCTGGCGTCATCCCAGTGGTGTCGTGTGTAGACGAGCGGTAGGCCAGCAAGAACAGTGGCACCTTGACGTTCCAGTCTCGCTGATGGCTGGCCACGACCTTCCTCAGGTGCTCTTCTAAAGTCTTGATGTATCTCTCCACCATGCCGTCCGATTGTGAATGTAGGAGTGTGGTGCGGGTCTTGTTAACCCCAAGTCTTTCTAGTGCCTCCTTCATCAGGCTGGATTCAAAATTGGTGCTCTGGTCGCTGTGGAGCTCTAACGGCACCCCAAATCGACAGAACACTTGCTCCACGAGGCAATCTGTGATGGTCTTCGCCTCCTGGTTCGGAATGGCATACACCTCCGGCCACTTGGTAAAGTAGTCCACCACACCCATCAGGTACTTGTTGCCTCGGTCGGACACTGGGAATGATCCAGCTATATCCCGGCTCCTAGTCTGGGGGTCGCGACTCGCCGCGCACATATGACATTGCCGGCATCATCTCAGCATCTGCTCGGAGCTTAAGCCAGTAGTAGCGCTGCCGAAGTCGATCGTCCGGTTTGCTCCCAGGTGTCCTGAAGTACGGGCGACTTCCGGAACCTTACTTCGGAGAGGTACCAACTGCTCCTTCTGCGTCTTCCCATCAGGCGATTCCCATATCCGGAACAGCACGCCCTCTCTTGTCTTCAGTGAGTCCCATTGGGCCCAGTAGGAGTTGTAGGTGGCTCTCCTCGGTGCGATGTCCTCCCAGGTTGATCGTGTCCCTGCCTCCACTTCCCTCAAGAGTGGCCCCAAGTCTGCGTCCGCCAGCTGCTCCCTCCTTACGCCTGCGGTATCCCAGCCTTCCGCAGGCACTGCCGTAACCACTCTGACAGCTGCGGCACGCTCCTTCTCTTCCTCTCTTGTCCACTGACCGCACTCTTCTGAACAGGGTCTTCGGGACATAGCGTCTGCGTTGCCGTGGCTCTTTCCCCTACGATGTTCAGAGGTGAAGTCGTACTTCTGCAGCCTCTGGACCCAACGTGCTGTCTGGCCTTCCAGGTTTCTGAAGCTTAGTAGCCAGGTTAAGGCGGAGTGGTCAGTCCTGAGTTGGAATGGCTGACCATACAGTTACTTGTGGAAGTGCTCCAATGTCTTTACTACGGCCAGTAACTCTCGCCGGGTGACGCAGTAGTTCTTCTCTGTCTTGGATAGCGTCTTGCTGTAGTAGGCCGCTCATGGCCGTCCTGGATTTGCGATAGGACGCCTCCAATGCAATGGTCGCTGGCGTCGGTGTCCACAATGAGATTGCCGCTTGGTTGTGGAGATCCCAGAATAGGAGCACTGCACAGGGTCTTCTTTAGGTGCTGGAAAGCGCCTTTGGCGTCATTCGTCCGCAGATAAGGTCGGTGTTCCTCGGTCAGGCGGGTGAGCGGTTTGGCGATGTTGGAGAACCCCTTTATGAAACGGAGGTAATAACTGCACAGCCCTAGGAAACTGCGCAACTCTCACCTATCCTTTGGCCGAGGCCAATCTCACACAGCCTGGGTCTTCTCCGGGTCTGTGGCCACTCCGGTTGTTGAGGCTATGTGGTCCAAGTAGTTACCTTCCTTGTGGAAGACCTGGCGCTTCTTCTCGTTCAACTTCAAGTTGGTTGCCTGCAGTCTCTGTAGCACTTTACTTAGATTCTCCAGATGGTCTTCGAAGGTCTTACCCACGACGATGATGTCCTCCAGGTATAGCAGGCATGCGTCATATGTCAGTCCTCTCATCACTGATTCCATGAGGCGTTGAAATATGGCTGGTGCATTGCAGAGGCCAAAGAGCATAACTGTAAACTGCCAAAGCCCTTGGCCTGTCGAGAATGCAGTCTTGTCTCGGGTCTAGAGCCACCTGACGGTAACTCGACTTCAGGTCCATGGTCGAGAATCACTGCAGCAGCTAGCTTGTCCAGGGTGTCGTCAGTCCGGGGTAATGGGAAACACTCCTGGGTGACTGCGTTCAGCTTCCTGTAGTCCACGCAGAAGCGTAGCTCACCGTTCTTGTTTGTCACCAGAACTACAGGGCAACACCAAGGGCTGTCGGACTCTTCAATCACTCCCTTGGATTTCATGTTACCTAGCATATCGCATACCGCCGCTTGTTTTGCCAGCGGAACGCGTCTAGGTGGTTACCGAATAGGCCGGGCATCTCCGGCGTCGATACGATGAGGCACTTTATCCGTGCGGCCGTAGTCAGTGTTGCCTTGGCTGAAGACGTGCTGGTATCGCCTCAGCAGTTGTCGAACCTTCTCCAGCTGTTCTACGGTCAGGTGGTCAGCAGCCCTTTCCAGTAAGCCTTCCAGCCGGGGCCCCAGGTGTTGCGTCGGCTCCGGCTCCTTTGTCTTGTCGATTGTTACGCTGACCACAGGCTGGCACATCCCCAGCTCCGTTCCGGCCTGGACGTCGTGATCGGTGTCTGCCATGTTGAGCAGCCTCACTGGCACCTCCTCTCGGCACGGCAATGTTCTGGCTACATATAGCCCGTGTACAGGTGTCTTCCGGTCCAGCATCATGTTTCTGATTCGCTGGCCTTCCAGTCGAGCCGTCACCACCATCTCGCTTCTCGCTGGGACAACCACGCCTTCCTTCAAGACGACCCTGCAGATTCCAAGGCGCTCTTCGGGTTGCCGGAGTATCAACTCTTCTCCATTGAGCCGCAGGACCTTCCTGCCGACGTCGACCGTCGCCTCGTGGCTCCTGAGGGCATCCAATCCCAGTATCACCTCCTCAGCCACCTTCGCGACGAACACCCACAGACGTACGGCACACCGTCGCAAGGTCAACTTCAATAGGGCTTCCTCCACAGGCAAGGTGTCACCCGATGCCGTCACAAGCTGGTATGGTCGGCTCGGCTTTCTCCTCGACAAACCCTTGGCCACGGCAGGTCTGATGATGGTTACGGATGCCCCAATTCCACCAGCACGCGGCACGGCTTCCCTTTCACCCAACCGTCCGCGATGAGGCTGTCATTCATACGCCGGATGACGGCGTCACCCGAGGTAATGGTGATGTCGCCGCCGACGTGCCGCTTACCACGCCGGGCCTTATTCGTTCTTCCGGCTTCTCTTCCTTGTATCGGCTGTCTCTCTCCATGTGTCCCGGCTGGCCGCACCCGCAGCACACGCCACTAGGTCTTCGTCGGCGTCCCTCGGCTGGTGTTCTGTCTCCGGTGTAGCGGACACTCCTCGTTCTCGACGTCGGGATAGCTGTTACCGTGTACGCCTCCATCCTCAGTGCTGCCGTTAGCGCTTCGTGGACGGTTTTGTAATTGCCGAGCATTAGGCGCTGACGAATCTCCGTGTCTCGTACCCCGTCGACAAATTTGTAGGCGGCTTCTCGGGATACGAACTCTAGAGGAAGGTTGACTAGGGCTTTGCTGGCCAGCTGCTCAATTGCCAAGGCGAACTCCTGCAGTGTCTCCCCTGGCTGCTGTGACCTGGCCTTCAGCTGGCTGCGGTACGCTGCGGCTAAGCGGTGGTTTCCAAAGCGATTCTCCAGGGCCTCCCAGATGTCCTTGGGCGCCGCCGCTGTCTGGGCCGTGTTTAGGACTTCTGCGGCCCGTCCCTGGAGGCTGGCTATTAGCTGAGCGGCTTCTTCCTCTGGTGACCACTTATTGTGTTTGGCCACTGAGTCGAATTGATGGCGGAAGACTTCGAAAGTTGTCGCGCCGTCGTATTTAGGTTTGACGCGCGCAGATGTGTCGCGTCCCGGCGCGTCGACCTTTAAATCCTTTAACCTGCTGCCGACGATGTCCCCCACCATGGCGTTCAGGGACTTTGCGATGCTGTCGGCCTTTCCGTCCAGCTCGTTAATGCGGTTTGCCAGGTCTTGGAGGGATTTGGTGGTATTGTTGGCCTTTCCCTCTAGGTCGTTAACCGCTTGCCCAACTGTGTGACGTCCTCCTTTACACCAGCCAACTGCCCCTCAAACTTTGCGGCGAGGGCCTCATTCGCTGCTTTCATTTCCGTAGTCAATTCGGTCATCTTCATGGTCATTGTCATGGCCAAGTTGTTGTTTGCAGCTTCTGTCTTCGTAGCGAGGTTGTCACTCGCCGTCTTTAACTTCTCTTCCATTTTCTCGGTGATGTTATCGTTAGCCGCCTTCATTTCTCATCTCGGCAGTGAGGTTGTCCATTTTCTGTGGAATGTTTTCCAATGCAGCCTCCATGTCGAATATCCCACTCCTGAAGCCAGTTGTGACTTTGTGGGTCCGTAGAATTAAAAATCCAATTTGCAGAAATTCTAAATGTTCTTTATTTCCATAGAAATACACTGATCAATTCTCACATAACGTTACATCACATACCCCAATCTACCAAGGTCGATGATAATAACAAACAACGTTCTGATCAGCTCTCGTTACAGCAACACTCATGTTGCACAACTACTACTATTTCAACTGGTCACTTCCTTAAATACCTCATTCATAACTGTTTAGGAACGTGCTCATTACACTACAGTTCCCTCTGAGAAATGGTATAAATTTCTTGATGATTGTTGTTTTTAAGTTTATCTAAAGTGTACGCATTGGTTTTGTACACTTTGTTTTAATGTCCCTCCTCCCAGATAAAAATTGCAGGGGTTTAAATCAGAGGAATGAAGAGCGGCCATATGTTAGTGGTAAGTCAATCTTGAAGTATGCCATGAATTTCCATAATGAGAAGTTGTCTGTAAATGCCTTCGCAAGAGTCTTGCTGAAAGGTCGCAAAAGCATGTTCTCTCTCAGTTAATTGTCGATAAAAAGGTTGCAAAATGTTTTGCGCATAACTCTTACTGATAATTGTTGCTTGGAAAAAAGTAATCTGTTATTCTCTTGCTGTTATTGGTGCACCACACTTCTATTTCTTGATCACATAGAAGTTTCTCGTTCATTATGTTAGGCTTTTCAGAACTTCAATAACAGTTGTTTTGTGAATGATAGTAAGGCAATTCCTTTTCCTTAATATTTATGAGTAATTTTCTGTTTAAGTGTTTGTTATGTATGTTAAAAATAACTTTCATTATAAACCATACATATCTTGTGGTGAAATATGTGTATGGAGAGTTATGTGACATGGTGCTCCATGTTGCACTCTCTAGTCCATCTGTTGTCCATCATCACTGGTGAGGTAAACAAGAAATTCCATGAGTCAGATGAAGACTGCAAGTTTATATTGTGCAAGCAGAAGTGTAGTAGATATCACATAAGTTGCACGTAAAGAACCAGCACAGTTACAGACTAAAGCAAAGACTGAAATGTGAAATTAACCTAATGCTCAAACTTGAGTGTACAGTTCTCTATAATAATTGCAAACTATACTTACTGCAGACTTCCTGTCATCTGCTGTGCCAACATTGCAGCCAGCATTGCCAGCAGGACAAATGCTGCAAAAGCAACTGTGTGAAGGATCATCCATCCAGTATTTAGAACTGTTTGCACCAGTAAGACTTCCCCCTTGATAAAATACAAATTTACGTGTGATTTTAAGTTTAGGTAGTTTAGCCAGCTGAAAAAAGAAAAAGAAGAAAAAAATCGTGCTATAATTCTAATAAACAAAGTTAATAAACTTCATAACACATCTTCCAAACTGAGATGGTATGGTAGAAGAGTAAAACCTAAATATTTCCAATTGTGGGTGTGTTGTGTAGGCTTTAAGTTTATTTTAGTTGTGAATAAAGTAAAACACCTCTTCCAGACTGTGGTGGTATGTAGAAAAGTAAAAACATTAATATTTTTTTTTAGTTATAAATTCATTTAAAAAGAGTAAATTTCTAATATTGTGTTAAACATTACAACTTAGAAACACATTCACAAGTTTTAAAAATGTGCCACTTTAGAACCAGAAACCAGGTTTTCAATTTTGTCGTCCCCAATAGTAAAAAATTTAATACTTGCTCAGTCTGTTTTTAAACATTAATACTGCAGCAGTCTGCAGTTACTCGACATTTATTTCATATATTTTTATTACTGATTACACTATTTTGGAAATTTACTAGTAGTGTTTAGTTTCTCATGGAACTGCCATGTACTACCCGCTTAGGCCCAAAATATGTGTATTATTTCTGAACTGCTGAGGTTGAAATATTTGTTCAGTTTTGTGCCTAGTGTAAGTAAGTTTTATTCACTGTAGGAATATACAATATTCATTGTTTATTTTCACTAAATGAAAAGAATGTAACGCAACTGCAAAATCACTTACTGAAGAATGCATTGTATAAATTTAAATTAGTTTAGAACCAGTGAAGGTTTTCCTCAGTTCTCATAATTGTTAATTCCAAGGAAGTACCTTAAGTTTAGGCCTGGAATGTTTCCTTCCAAAGTTTCCTTTTGCAATAATCATTTCATTTAATGTACCATTTGTGTCCACTGACTAATGTGTTATTTGCGTTTAACAATAGTTATTAAACACTGTCAAAAAAGAAAGCAGGTGTATTTCATAATTTGTTAAACTTGCTGTACTATTAAATAATGAAATCTATAAATGACTGCAAGAAATTGTTCTCTTATGATATAGGACAGATAAACTATTTTCCCCTTCTATAAAGCCATAGTTTTATTTTTAGAATTCCACAGTCTAAAGTTTTGATTGTCACACTATTACTCCTACATGCATTTTGTTTTGTACTTATTGGTTTTATTAGTAATAATATAAACTGCTTTTCTGTTGATATATATTTTCAGAATTAGAATCTTTTTTATTAACATGTATAAATCAAGATATCTGTGTGTTACTTTAAACATAACTTTTCCCAAACATTTCTAGAAAGTAGGTAGAGAGAATGTAATTGGAAGCGCTGTGCATTAAACAATGATGTCATAGTATATTTAAAATATAAATAACTATAGGTTGGATTTTGGTAATTAAAAGTTTAAAGAACTAAGCAGACACTAACAGCCTGAAAAAACTGAAATATACATTAAAATTTGACATACCTGTTTAAAAATAAATAAGAAAGGATTTAAGTATGTTCCTTGGTGGAACTATTTAAATTCAACTAAAGGATTTGAACAAAATTGAAGCTGTAATATTAAACTGCATAGCACAGTTTTAATTAAATGTATACTTGCATAGTTCCAAAGCCTTGAGCAGCAAGTAATACAAAGTTCATCTTCTAATGTAACAGGTACATTAGATTTAATAGTAATTTTGTTAGTTTTATCTTACATTAAATACAGATGTTTTTGAATAGCTATGTATAGTAAACTGTGATATGGGGAGCAAATCACAGCTCGTAAACTGATTGGATACAGTAAGATTAAAATTTTGGCAAGAAGCTTCATTTAATTGTTTACATTGAGATATGCTCGGCATTACACTTACTACAGATCTGCTTAATTTGCTTATAGTCAGTGAAATTTAAGAACTGTTGTTTTTAATTACACTTTCCCTGAGTTGTGGGCAGGCCATTTTTTCAATACCTGTAATGTCTGAATATTTCAATAAATCATCCTTGATGATGATGATGATGATGATGATGATGATGATGATGATGATATATAAAATGAATCACTAGCTTCTAAAATTGAAGCTAAATAAGATTGAGTATATGATCCTAAGGTCTCAGTTCCGCATTTCAGTGGCAGAGCAAGCTCCAAATCATACATAGGTGAATCTTATATTTGGTATTCTACTGGTATATTAATCTGAACAAAACTTTGAGACATATACAGGATGTATTTACTACAATATTAACTTAAGTAAATTGTGCATTTAAACAGATTCAGTTATTACTCATAGGTGAAATTTCTAAGTCTTGCAGTTTTTATTTAAATGCTTTAAAATACTACTCTATCACAATTATAAATGTATTTGGAATTTCATGTGGACATTAATGTATTTTATTTTTACTGCACTAATTATTTCCACATTAAGTAGGGACAAAGTATTTTGAAAAAAGAAATTAAAGTCATACTACATTATTCTTCTTGAACTTCCCTAGTTACACCACTAACATGGTGTTAGAGGATTCTTTGTCCTCTACTCCTCATGCCATTAGGCGTCGGGTTAAGAAACCTCAACTCTGGATCAGGTTCATTCATTATCTGCTTAAAAGAATATAAAACATATTCAAAGCATCGTCAAGTTAAATATGTGCAACTAGAAAATCACTTAGTTTAATATCTACATAAGTTCTAAAATAGCCCCACCTCAGTAGCGTAGATGGTAGCATGTCTGCCTCATGTGCAAGAGATCCCGAGTTTGAATCTTGGTCAGAGTGAGTTACCTGGATAAGATTTTTCTGGGGTTTTCCCTCATCCCGAAAGACAAATGTAGTAACTCTAAGCTCCATGGACCCCGGACGCATTGAGCATCATTTCACCCATTTCATTCATCGTCCGATATGACTAAATGTTGGAGGACGTAAATTACAACAAGTTCTAAAATAACCTAATTACAATAATAAATCAAACTATACACTATTACACTTATTTTATACAAATACTATTTATTTAGTCAATTATCTAAGATATTCGTCAATTGAATAATAACAACCTTCCATACAATATTTCTTTAATTGTTTCTTGAATATTTTAAGATTATGAATATTTTTCAGATAGGTAGGGAGTTTATTATACAGTTCATGAGCTGCAGCAGTAGGTCTGGTTTTATATAGTTCTAATCTGTGTGACTGTAAATGAAAATTTGTATTTCCTTTGGTGCAGTGCTCATGTATTTGTTTATTTGTTTTACCGTTATCTTGCCTGTTAAATAATTCTATTACTTCATACATGTAAAGTGAATTTACAGTTAAAATATTTAGGTCTTTGAAGGTTTGCCTACATGAGTCTGTGTCATTCCCATAATTAGTCTTATTGCTCTTTTTTGGAGAAGGAATACTCGATTAGTGTGTGTTTTAGCACAACGTCCCCACAGGTTAACCCATATGATATATGCGGGTATATCAGTCCATAATATGACAATGTGTATTAACATCCACTATGTTCATCATTTTTTTTTATTACGAATAACCCTGAGCTCATTTTGTTGCATATATGATCAATGTGTTTGTCCCATGTTAGGTTTTTATCCACAGTTAGTCCTAGAAAATTTGCGCTATCTACTGCATTTACTTCCCTGTTTTCAATTGGCGACCTGTTCTGTGGAGTTCGAAAATTAATGTAATTTGTCTTATTTAAGTTTATGTGTAAGTTATTGGACCTAAAGTACTGTATAACTCGTGTTGTATTACTTACTGTTGTATTTTCCAAAGCTTGCAAACTTATACCTGTATTTACTGTTGAGGTGTCATCAGCATACATAAATATTTTCCCTTCACTGATATTTGGAAGGTCACTGATATTTGGTAGAGAAATCCAGGTTGGGTGATCAGCCCGATGCCTGGAATGAGAGAGAGAACTAGATGAATGAAATGAGGACAAAGTGGGTGAAACCGGAGATCCTGGGGAAAACCTGCCCCAGCACTGTGTTGTCCACCACATATCTCACATGTGGTCGCATGAGATTGAACCCGGGCCACCTTGGTGAGAGTCAAGCAGTTTAACTGCTCAGCCACAGTGCGACATTACTACATTATTCAAATATTACTATAGAAAACTGACATACAGAAATTGTTTCACTCGTTTTGGGAAAAAAATATTAAATATTTAAATAGCATTTAGTGACAATATATTTATTCTGTGTGCCTAATTATATTGTAGGTTGAGTAATTTAAAAGTGCAGCAAAAACTAAAAGTCAGTTTATTTAAAATTTTATTCTTCCCTGAGATTGTGCTAAAAATTTGAAGAATATTGGTTCCAAACCACATGTGGAACATTTGTAAGTAAATCTAAGCCATTATGCTGTTCGCTCTTGGGCGTTTAAGTGGTCATAAAGGGCTCTGGGATCAAAAGTGTTAGCATGTAATGAAGTACTTTCTGGATAGTAAAACTGATCTTCTGATATTTTAAAACATACTGAAAAATTTGGTCAAATATCAACTTTGGGTAACCTTAAGGTATTAAAATAAATGTTAAATGGTGGTAGTTTTTTATTGAATAGTTTTCATGTGTCATTAGTAGATTTCATAAGTAGCTAATTCTGCAATTAGTACACTATTAAGCAGATATAGAGTTGCATGAATTGTGGTAATTGTCTACTCTCAAATGTTGTACAGTTTTGTTGAACACTTTCTTTATTATTTATACATTATTAATGACATTTTATCTTTCCAATACAGGTGATCAGTTTTTTAAAGCCTCTAGCTTAAATTCAAGATTCTTTTATCAGAATTTTGATTTATTATTCAAAATTTGAAGTACCTTTTAAAGTTATCAATTTCTTGATTTTTGAAATGCATGTTACTTTTATATGGACACCTAAGATAAAACACTACAAAGATTTGAGATTTGTGTATGTTATGGCATGACTGCTTGAAACAAGCAAAGCAGGAAACTAAACCTGGGATCATTTGAGCATCATTTCACCCATTTCATTCATCATCCAATATGACTTAACATTGGAGGACATAAGTTAAAATTATATATATATATAAATTTGTGCATTAAATGGCTAGTTTAGCCGTAAATACTTGTCCTTACTGCAGTGCCATGCCAATAGTTGCATATTGCAATTGCTAACAATTCATTCCCCAACCTTTCTTTGTCTTCATTACAGCACTATGCCTCTAACCGTGTTTTGCAACTTTCAGTAGTTGTGCCCCACTCCTTATGAGACCCTCATAAGACGACTGGAAAGTGTGAGATGCTTCCAAACAATGCATTTTACTAAATTCAGCTTTTGTACATTGACTACTTTACTGTATACTCCAACTGCTCATTGGTTGTCTAGTTATAACCGCAAAGAAAAAGGCAACTGCTAGAAGACATGGCATAACTGTCATGGAACATTTGTTTTCTTATAATATACAGGTATTTAAAAGATTGTGGGCATAATTTCAGGTGTGTTCCCCACATGCAGACAATAATAGAAGGCCATTACAACATATTTCTGGAAATGCTTGTTTTCTGAATTATGGTCTTCAAAACAATGGTATTCATTGGAATGTATTTCTTACCTCAGATCATTTTGCTTCCAGAAATGTTCAAAGTTTCCACAACCTGCTTGAATAATAGATCTCACCTCAATGTCTGTTTTAATGTTATCTATGTCTCATGGCCAAGCAAACATGACCCCAAATTTCAATTTCCTTACAACCTGCCACAGTTTGATTATGAAGGGATTCCTTGTCAGGCACCGGAGCTGAACACACTAATGCTTTTAAATGGCCTACAAGTGTAAATTGCCATAGTTCAAATCAGTTAAGCATGGTGGTCAAACAATTGGGCTAGTCCTTCCTGTTGATCAGGAAACCTTTGATCCAAATATAGTAAATGGTATGACCAATGACATATATTGTGTTCTATCAAAGATATCACTGAAGTCCATACATAGTAAACTAGAAATTAATAAGCAATAATAATAATAATAATGATAATAATAATAATAATAATAATAATAATAATTGTATTACTAGCCAGCTTCCCTCATGTAGAATTACAAGTGTATTATAAGAATTATAATGATTAGGATGGAATGTCTCATTCTCTATCATTGAACAGAGGGAAGAATAAAGTTTTGAATACTTTGAATACTGCAGCAGCATTCAATACAAGATGGCAAAGAGGAATGAGGCAGAGCAACGTAGGAATCGGCACACTAAGGCTTCGGAATCCCACATTGCTCTACACACTTACTACAGCAGCATTCAATACAAGATGGGCAAAGAGGGATGAGGCAGAGCAACACAGGAATCGGCACACCAAGGCTTCGGAATCCCACATTGCTCTACACACTTACTGCAGCAGCATTCAATACAAGATGGTCAAAGAGGGATGAGGCAGAGCAACGCAGGAATCGGCACACCAAGGCTTCGGAATCCCACATTGCTCTACACACTTACTGCAGCAGCATTCAATACAAGATGGGCAAAGAGGGATGAGGCAGAGCAACGCAGGAATCGGCACACCAAGGCTTCGGAATCCCACATTGCTCTACACACTTACTGCAGCAGCATTCAATACAAGATGGGCAAAGAGGGATGAGGCAGAGAAATGCAGGAATCGGCACACCAAGGCTTCAGAATCCCACATTGCTCTACACACTTACTGCAGCAGCATTCAATACAAGATGGTCAAAGAGGGATGAGGCAGAGCAACGCAGGAATCGGCACACCAAGGCTTCGGAATCCCACATTGCTCTACACACTTACTGCAGCAGCATTCAATACAAGATGGTCAAAGAGGGATGAGGCAGAGCAATGCAGGAATCGGCACACCAAGGCTTCGGAATCCCACATTGCTCTACACACTTACTGCAGCAGCATTCAATACAAGATGGTCAAAGAGGGATGAGGCAGAGCAACGTAGGAATTGGCACACCAAGGCTTCGGAATCCCACATTGCTCTACACACTTACTGCAGCAGCATTCAATACAAGATGGTCAAAGAGGTATGAGGCAGAGCAATGCAGGAATCGGCACACCAAGGCTTCGGAATCTCACATTGCTCTGCACACATGAGTGTCTCCAAAATGGACACTACTGGCTTGGAATTCTGCATAGCATATGGAAAATGATTTCTACATTTCACTGATATAAGTTTAACTGAAGAGCCAGTGGTTTATTTAAATATGTACAAGAGAATATAGGTGACTTGGAATGTTCAAAAAAATCGTTGCTCAAACTTTCGATGGTGCTGCAGTAATGGCTGGACCTGTTTTTGGACTTCAAACTAATTAAAACTAAGTATCCCATTGCTACCATCATCCACTGTGATAGTCATAGACTTAGTCTCATACTTTCCTTATCTGTGAATTTTATTATGGAAATCATACAGTTCGTTGTTCCTGTAAATGGTTTACATGCTTTTTTCTCATATTTCACTTCATGTACAAGTACTCTTAAGGCCTTCACTGAAATGAAAATGCTAAGTATCGCACCTACACAACATTATTTTGGTTCCAGGCTTGTAAGCACAGCTCATGACTATAGAAGTCATCTTATTTGCTTTACTTCAATGGAAAAGGAAAACTTGGTCTAGCAAAGAAGTTAACATGGTCCTGGCTTTGTACGATTTCTCTCAAGGACTTGCACCAACTTTTTCTTGTTTCTGTTCATTCAACTTTTTGCATTTCCGGGTATTCTTTTTGAAATTTTACAGAACAGACCATGGACATCTATTACACAATGGAAAAAGTAAAATAAAAAAGAAATTACCACACTACAATATTTATTAGAAACCCAGAAATGTGGTCATAAACTATGAACATTGCTAGTGAAGAGAAGGATGAAAGGTTTAGAAAGAGAACTGTTATGAAGATGGAATACATTCTTCTTACTTAAGGACTTTTTACAAAGATCTGGACACATTAGTAATTCAAAATAAATTAAAATTTTAATCACAGGATCAGTTGACATTTCTGGCATTATGCTTCTAAACATTTTGCAAGCTACGATAAAAATTTTCTAACAAATGTATCATGTGAACTGAGAGAAATATGTTTCCTAATTTGGTATATTTTCTTTGAAAAATGAGCTCAGTGTTATATTCACTTCAGGAATGTTTTAACAAGTATGTTCAAACCACTGCAAATTATGTGAAAACAAATGGACTTGATATTCTAAACAGTAAAATTTTTAAATTATGTGAATTAATTTTAACATTTCATTTTTCTATTGCAAATGCAGAAAGGAGTTCTTTCAAGCGTGGCACATATAACATGTTATTTACAACTAACACAAGGATAAATTTATCTGAGTAACATGGCTCTTCTTTCATTGGAAAAAGACATACTATAGCATGACAATACAGTTTATCCGTAAAGAAAGATGGCTAGAATTCATGTATATAAAAAAAAGTATGGTAAAATTGTTTATTTTGCTTTTATAGTTTGACTTATATTGTCCTACAGCTTATTTCAAGAAAAATTTATTTAAATTCACTCTTCATAAAATTAACATTTAATCAACAGCCCCTTATTGTCCAGATCTGGTAGGCCTAGTGATAGCCCAAGTCACAATCCCAGCATATGCCGCTGGATATGACTGAAGTTTGCAGGAGCACCATCATGCAAAAAGTGAGCTTTTTGACAGATGCTCACTGGAGTGTCTTAAAAATGAGGTAAGGTGTTTTCCAGGAAGCTTGTATCTGTGTGCTCCATAAGTTTGCTTATGAGTGCAAGGGGATCAGTTAATCATCAATGATACTATTCCATATGTTGAGAATGAACTGCCTTTGGTGATGAGTTGGAATATGAGTGAGTTTTCATATGCCTGTATGTGCTTATTACGGAAATTTGTAATGCCATCTTGTGCTACATTTGTAAATACTAAGACAGGATAGTTTAGATTTGTAGCACACTGCTGCATGAATCACGGGCAGAACTACAATTGAGCAGGGTAATCTGCAACTGGCTCCAGACAGTCCTATGAGGAACATTTACTTGCAAAGTTAACCTTTGTGTACTGATAGTCATGTGCTCAGAATCGAGAATCTCATCCTCTACATCTGGAGTTGTAGTTTTTGGCCATTCCCTCCCCAAGCAGGAGGTGTGAACATTCCATGAAGGCACAGATGGCGATGGGAACTTTCAAATCTCTTTGGATCTGTACATCCTGACCTTGGGCACCTCTCTTAGTAAAAACAAGCCAGCACAGCATTGTCATCTAGCTTACCATACTTGAAGTGCAGTTATGAGATCTGATTTGAGTATGTCATCAGTCAAATGCCAAACAAACATTCAATGTATATTTCGCCTTGTAATGAGTTGTCAGAGTGTCCTGTTAATATCGTCTGTCTTGCAACTTCCTGCAGGAAGAAAAACATTCTAGTAATTATCACTGTTTTGAAGGCCATAATTTAGAAACAAAGCATTTCCATATGCATGTTGAAATGGTATTTTATTGATAGTCAACATGAAAAATTCAATGTCATGGCCGGGATTAATTTCCATCAATTAACTAAAAAATGGTCTTTTATTGTCTACATTTGGGGAACAAACACCAGAATTTATGGCCTTTATTTTCAAAACATCTTGTGCATCACCAATTTATTCAATGTGTAATTTCAATACAGACATAACTTCTTTAGTTTTAAACAAAGTGAAGAACATGAATAAAGTATGACTACAAACATATTTTAATATAACAAATGAGCAAACAGTGTATTACTCCTAGTATTTACAAGATCAAGATATTCGTAACAAAATATGTATTTTGACAAATACAAACATAATACCAAATTTCATAACAAAAGCTAACCAGGTATACGATTTCAGATATTTATTCACTGAATAAAAACATTTGTTTAATTAAGCAGGAAATTTATTCTTCAGAACAAATCTTTAAAAAATGACATACCTGCACCTTCTGGAAATGCCAATAAAAGAACAAGTACCAAATGTTTAATTATTAACAGATGCCAACAAGAATATTTCTCCCTGTTTGGAAATCAATGTTTGAACTTCAGTCCCTCTGGGAGGTAGCTTAAACATACCATTGTCCTAACTAGTATATTTTGGGCAAGCCCAAGTGTAGTTATATGACAGCAGTATCTTCCACAAATTATGGAATTCTCTCTGTAAATTGGGAAGCTTATCAAAACCTTTTCCGTAAAGGTTTTTACTTCATTTTTAATTTGTTAATTGTTCCACTGATCTCTTAGCAAGGAATGCCCAGAAATATCCAAGCATGTTTCTTGTTACTTTTTGTAATTCTGAAATTAAATTTCTAAGTTGTAGCTATAGTATCATTAAATTGCTAATTTTTTTGCCTAGTAACAATATGGAAATGAAGTAGGCAAATAATAATTTTAAGTTCAATGATGAATTAATTAACTTGTTGACATGATTAAAGTGAGAAACCTCTATAGGGCAGACTTAACCTTTATCTTGCAAGTGCAAAGCTGCTTGCAGTTATAATTAGTTAAACATTTTGTTCTCTGACCTATGCTTGCTTTTATGACCTAGTCACCCAATTGGCAGTGTTTGCTGACAGTTTTTTTTTTTTTGTTTTTTGTTTTTTTTTTGTTTTTGTTATATAACAATTTTCATTTTAACTTTAGTTTGAGAAACCTGGAAGAAGAGAGGACTTCGACTATCCAGAAATGGCAAAAGAAGCTGTCACTAAAGCTTTGACTGATGCTAAGATACAAATGGCTGATGTTAAACAAGCATGTGTGGGCTATGTATATGGTATGTAACCTACATATTAGGCTTCTTGGTGATATTTACATTATATTGTTTAGTTTTAAGACAAACACATAGGTTTCTATTACTTTTTTTCACTTTCTATGAAGGTTCAACTCAGTCTGACTTCAGCATGTGTTTATTCACTGAGATGAGAAAGGAGGGTTTCCAGTAAGCAGTAAAAGTTCTTGTTAGACTAAATCCTCCTACAAGGAGTATTTCTAATGAAGGCCGGGACTATTAAATATGTTTTGTGATAAACAAGTTCAAGTTTGAAAGTCTATAAATCGGCAGTCCCCATCTATTTTGGTTGTAATCATATAAGCTAGCCAACATGTATCAGACTGCCATTATAGAACATATATAAACATGGATCATACAGAACTGCACTTCTACAAAATGTCTCATCACTTACACTATAAATAATCAATTGTGCAAACAATATAAAATGTGAAAGGGTAGAGACAGACTGAAAAATTCAATGCCATAGCCGGGATTTGAAGCACGGATCTTCTGGTCTCCACCCAGCTGCTCTAAACCATTGAGCTATTATGGCCAATGTGCCAACCTGACATTAAATTCTCCAACTGACTTGTGTTTCTCCCGGTAAACCACTAGGAGTTCTCATAAACACATGAGACAACTACCTAAATGGCGACTTAACGCCCGGGCTTTATAGTTCGGACCACTATTAGATACAATTAATGCAAATTAATTGTTCTTTCACACTAGCCGTGTGTAGGACGCACTATGAAAGGGTAGAGACAGACTGAAAAATTCAATGCCATAGCCAGGATTTGAACCATGGACCTTCTGGTCTCCATCCAGCCACTCTAAACCATTGAGCTACTATGACTACCGAGAAAAATACGAGTCAGTTGGAGAATTTAAAGTCATGTTGGCACATTGGCCATAGTAGCTCAATGGTTTAGATCGGCTGGACAGAGACCAGAAGATCCATGGTTCAAATCCCGGCTATGGCATTGAATTTTTCAGTCTGTCTCTACCCTTTCATAGTGCATCCTACACATGGCTAGTGTGAAAGAACAATAATTTTCAGTATAAAATGTATTAACATAGTATAACAGATAAAATAGCTTCTATGAAATAAGTACACAGTAGTTTGTTACATGTTTGGATATTGGCAGGTAGTGAACACATCAGGAGCTCTGCCCTTTGCCATTCCCATTTAAAGCATTAACCCTTTCACCGATATGGATGTCATGGCTTCCATGTTAAAATGCGGGAGAACCAATATGGACATGTATAGATGTCCTGTGCATACACACATTTAATGCTTGTTTAATGCCAATTATTTTAGTTTTTCTCTTTTATAATAAATTTAGGTCTATAAGAGAGAAAAGCTTACCCCTAAAAGGTTTCTTTTTGAGTGGTACACCTCAAAACATCAATAAACCACAAGGGCACATCTCCACATTCATGACAAAACATACTGGCTTCCTTGCAAACTCTTTTTTTTGCAACACAAGACATTTTCAAAATGGTGCAATTTTTTTGTTTTGGGTGGTTTCCTTTTAAGAAAGTGTTTTTTGTCTGAGGGGTGCTGGGGTGGTGAATTTCTCAGCCCTAGTATGAAGAGAAGTGTTTTTTGTCTGAGGGATGCTGGGGTGGTGGATTTCTCAGCCCTAGTATGAAGAGAAGTGTTTTTTGTCTGAGGGGTGCTGGGGTGGTGGATTTCTCAGCCCTAGTATGAAGAGGTGTTTTTTGTCTGAGGGGTGCTGGGGTGGTGGATTTCTCAGCCCTAGTATGAAGAGGCCTCTGATGATAGTGTTCAATTAAGCTGTGAGCTATTGATATGCGAGTGTATTTAGTTACTGTTTTGCATGGGTTTAGAGCTCTTCAAATCACTAAAGAATTGTATATGGTTATATCAAGCTGGTGGAAAAATACTGTTCATACCATTTAACTGTTTTTCGTGAAGAGGGATGTGCTTGTAATACCTGATCTAGTAGACCCACACCACCCATACTTGACCATTATTTCCAAATAATGGAGTAGCTAGCATGCCTCTGTAGACTAGTACATTTCTAATGCTGGTTTATGAATAACATGTGCACTATCCACTTCTGATAGTAAAACTTTGTGAAAATGTCAGTTGGTTGGCATTAGAAGTTAGCTGTATACTATGCATATTAGCTATGCATGTGAAAATGTGTATGTATGTTTAAATTATTTTGACCACTCCACAATGTTGATTCTTCATGAACACCTGAAGTGGGTCAGTTTCTTCCTCACTGCTACCCCTATCCTCAGTATCTCCTTCAAAATATGAAAATTTGTCATCAATATCCCAATCACTGTTAAACAGCAAAATGTTCTCCACATTTTCTGAAGTTATATGAGAAGCCCATACATGTCCTATGCAAGCTAATTTATTTGCTATGTTACTAGGATAAGATGTGGTTTACATGGAAATTTAACATTTTGGAATGTGCTATTCAGTTAACTCCCGATAGCTAAAAGAAATCACTCTTGACCCCAAGATAGTATAAATAACTAAATTACTGAGCAAAAACAACAGCAGCATAAGATTACCATAAACTTTGGTTGTGAAATACTCTAAGAGGTACATACAGATCCTGAGAGAGAGGTTTCTTTCTTTCTTTCCAGCCTGTGTGTCAAATGTGTGTGTCATAACATACACAGTGATTATCACATGGTGGCATAAACTGAACCATAAAACCTTGAACCAGAAAACACTTCACTTACACAGCTATATGTATATATACATATTGTTCGTATGCACACTAAAGAAAATAACTCGCACATTAGATGCTATTGATGCAAATAATGGTTTTTGCTGCAGTGAAACAAAATAGTGAAATTTTACTGATTTGTGAATATAGTCTCTACTTAAATGCCACTATAGTTATATATTGCCTTTTATGGGCATTAAGCCAGTTTTTGTTTCAGTAAAAAAACTTAATAAATATGGAAGATAGAATATTGTCGCGAGTCCATTATAATGACTGGCGGCGTACGTGCACAAAAGGTTCGGTGCGGAGAGATAACAGAGTGTAATCCGAACTGTTATGTGCGTGCAGCATGTTTTGAAAGTGAATGCTTTTGTTTATGGTCAACGACCCTGTGGACTATTTGTGTATGTTACGTAATTCTGCTACTGTAAGGGTTGACCAAAGTGTATTTCTACGGAAATAAAGAACATTTGAATTTATGCAAATAATTCTACGAACCCACAAAGTCACAATTGGTGTTAGGAAGTGCGATATACGATAAAGGACACTGTATTGCCAAAAATTCTAGAAGAGTTGAAAGAAATGAGAAAAGCGAATGACACCCTCGCTGCAAAAACAGAAGCGGCAAATATCAACCTGGCCGCGGAACTGAAAGAAATGCAGACGGCGAATGACACCCTCGCTGCGAAGACGGAAGCTGCCAACAGCCTGGCCGCGACGATGACTGCAATGAAGGCCGAATTTTCTGAAATAAAGGCTGAGAACGAAGCCCTCGCCCCCAAATTTGAGGAGCAGTTGGCCGGCGTAAAGAAGGACGTCACGGAGTTGGGCGAGCGCGTCCAAGACCTGGCGAGCCGCGTTAACGACCTGGAGAGAAAGGCCGACAGCAACACCAAGTCCCTGAACGCCATGGTAGAAGACATCGTCGGCAGGAGGTTAAAGGACTTGAAGGCCGACGCGCCGGGACGCGACACATCTGCGCGCGTCAAACAACGGAAGTACGACGACACCTCCACGTTCGAAGTCTTCCGCCGCCAGTTCGACACAGTGGCCAAGCACAAGTGGTCACCAGAGGAAGAGGCCGCACATTCAATAGCCAACCTCCAGGGACGGGCCGCAGAAGTCCTGAACGCGGTGCAGACAGCGGTGGCGCCCTAGGACATTTGGGAGGCCCAGGAAAACCGCTTCGGAAACCATCGCTTAGCCGCAGCCAACTAAAGTCAAGGTCGCAGCAGTCAAGGGAGACGCTGCAGGAGTTCGCCCTGGCAACTGAGCAGCTGGCCAGCAAAGCCTTAGTCGACCTCCCAACTGATTTCGTATTCCGAGAGGCTTCCCGTAGGGGAGAGGATCCGTCCCCTTCAGCTGCCGTGGTGCGGGTGCTGCGGACCCCTAGCACTCGTGGTACCTCTGACGTTACTAGAGGATCCTCGGGCCGAACATTCGAGCCCCTCTCTGATAGTGAGTTGTTCGGATTGGGTTGGGCTCGAGGGGGCAGTGGTTCCCGATACCCGTGGGAGATCGGGTACGTCTCCGGACGGGGTAGAGGGAAGCCATTAATATTCCCGCGTACTAGACAGCATAGCTAGTAGAAGGTGTGCTAGATCACCAGGCGGCCCCACCGAGGTCATATTGGTAGCCTTCCCATTTTGGTGTTGGCGCGCGTAAGTGGCGTATCCACTTCCATCCCGTCTTGAGTCCATAGGACCAGATGGGGGGCTTGTTAGTCTCTAGGTCTTGCCCTATGGAAAGAGCCTCGGAGGCGCCGGGCGCCCTTTCGGGACAGCTCGGAGGTCCTTGGTCCTACGGGTCCAGGACTAATGGGAGTAGATCCTCTGGCATGAATTGAATTCCGAGAGACTGCCTACACCTTCGTTGACGAGCTACGAGACACCGAGATACGTCAGCGCCTAATGTTCGGCGACTACAAAACCATCCACGAGGCGCTAACAGCAGCATTGAGGATGGAGGCGGCCAAGGTGATGGCTAACCCGACGTCGCTACACGGGAAACCGAAGGCTAGCCGAGGGACGCCGGCGAAGACCAAGTGGGGTGTGTTGGGCTGTGGCCAGCAGGGAAACATGGAGGGAGACTGCCCACATCAGGAAGAGAAGTCGGAGAAACGAGTAAGGCCCGGTGTGGCGAGGAGCACGTCGGTGCCGACATCATCCCCTCGAGTGACACTGTGCGGCGTCAGCCGACGGATGGATGACAGCCTCATAGCGAACGGTTGGCTGAGAGGGAAGCCGTGCCGCGTGCTGGTGGCCACCGGGGCAGCCGTGACCGTCATCAGACCTGACATAGCCAGGGGTTTGCCGACGAGGAAGCCGAGACGACCATACTAGCTTATGACGGTATTGGTCGACACCTTGCCTGTGGAGAAGGAGGCTCTGCTGAAGTTGACCTTGGGACGGAGTGCCGTGCGTCTGTGGGTGTTCGTCGCGAAGGTGGCTGAGGAGGTGATGCTGGTACTGGATGCCCTCAGGAGCCACGAGGCGACGGTCGACGTCGGCAGGAAGGTCCTGCGGCTCAATGGAGAAGTGATACTCCGGCAACCGGAAGGACGCCTTGAAATCTGCAGAGCCGTCCTTAGGGAACACGTGATTGTCCCCGCGAGAAGCGAGGTGGTGGTGACGGCGCGACTGGCAGGTCAAAGAACCAAGAACATGATGCTGGACCAGAAGACGCCTGTGCATGGAATATGTGAAACCAGAACATTGTTGCCATGCCGAGAGGACGTCGCAGTGAGGCTGCTCAACCCAACGGACGGCAATAACGACATCCAGGCCGGGACAGAGTTGGGGACGTGCGAGCCCGTGGTCAGCGTGACAGCAATCGACAAGACACAGGAGCCGGTGCCGGCGCAACACCTCGGGCCCCGGCTGGAAGGCTTACTGGAGAGGGCGGCCGACCACCTGACCGCAGAATATCTGGAGAAGGTTCGACAACTGCTGAGACGATACCAGCGCGTCTTCAGCCAAGGCGACACGTTAATATTAATGCCAGAGGTTCTACTCCCATTAGTCCTGGACCCGTAGGACCAGGGACCCGGGCCTCCTTCGACCAGGGAGTTACCGAGCTGTCCCAAAAGGGCGCCTGGCGCCTCCGTGGGGCTTTCCATAGGGCAAGACCTAGAGACTAACAAGCCCCCCCTCCATTTGGTGCTGTGGACTCAAGACGGGATGGAAGTGGATACGCCACTTACGCGCACCAACTCCAAAATGGGAAGGCTACCGATATGACCTCGGTGGGGCCGCCTGGTGATCTAGCACACCTTCTACTGGCTATACTGGCTAGTACGCGGGATTATTAATGGCTTCCCTCAACCCCGTCCGGAGACGTACTCGATCTCCCACGGGTATCGGGAACCACTGTCCCCTCGAGTCCAACCCAATCCGAACTCCCAATCATGGAAGGGCTCGAATGTTCGGCCCGAGGTTCCTCTAGTAGCGTCAGAGGTACCACGAGTGCTAGGGGTCCGCAGCGCCCGCACCACGGCAGCTGAAGGGGACGGATCCCCTCCACTACGGGGAGCCAAGGAGACAGCGACTACGGCCGCACGGACCGAGTGCTCTACCACATCGACACCGGAGACGCCCGCCCTCTTCGTCAACCACCTAGATGGCGAAACAAGTGGCGGTTCGGGATATGCTGGAGGACTTGAGATTTAGGGGAGTAATCGAAGATTGTCACAGCCCTTGGAGTTCCCCTGTAGTGTTGGTGACGAAGAACAGCGAGTTACGTTTGTGCATGCGCTACAGGAAGCTGAACGCTGTCACCCGGAAGGACTTTCCCCTTACCCCGGATTGACGACACCCTGGACACGCTTGCTGGTGTGCAATGGATCTCGACCCTGGACCTGAAGTTGGGTTACTGGCAGGTGGCTCTAGACCCGAGAGACAACGAGAAGACCGCATTCTCGATAGGCCAAGGACTTTGACAGTTCACAGTTATGCCCTTTGGTCTTTGCAACGCACAAACCACCTTCCAACGCCTCATGGAGTTGGTAATGAGAGGATTGACTTATGACGCCTGCCTGCTATACCTGGACAACATCGTCGGCAAGACATTCGAAGACCATCTCGACAACCTGAGCAAGGTGTTACAGAGCTTGTAGGCGACCATCCTGAAGCTAAACGCGAAGTGCCAGCTCTTCAGCAAGGAAGTCAACTACTTGGGCCGCATAGTCTCACCAACCGGAGTGACCACAGACCCGAAGGCACAGGCCTTGAGAGATTGGCCTCGGCCGAAGGATAAACGAGAATTGCGCAGTTTCCTGGGACTGTGCAGTTAATACCACCGCTTCATAAAGGGGTTCTCCAACATCGCCCAGCCCTCCCACTCACCTGCTGGAAGAACACCGGCCCTATGTGTGGACGGAGACGCCGAAGAAGCTTTCCTGCAGCTGAAGAGGACACTTTGCAGTTCTCCTATTTTGGGATTCCCTCAGCCAGATGGCGCCTTAATTGTGGACACTGACGCCAGCGACCATTGCATTGGAGGCGTGCTTTCCAAAGTCCAGGACGGCCACGAGCGGGTGATAGCTTACTACAGCAAGACGTCCAAGGCAGAGAACTACTGCGTTACCCGGCAAGAACTACTGGCGGTAGTAAGGACCTTGGAGCACTTCCACAAGTACCTCTACGGTCAAGCATTCCACCTGTAGACTGATCACTGTGCCCTCAGCTGGCTATTGAGCTTTGAACCTGGAAAGCCAGACAGCCCGCTGGGTCCAGAGGCTGCAGGAGTACGACTTCACCTCTGAACATCGTAGAGGAAAGAGCCACGGCAACACAGACGCCATGTCCCGATGACCCTGTGCAGAAGATTGCAGCCAGTGCACAAGAGTGGAAGAGAAGGAGCTTGCCGCAGCTGTCAGAGTGGTCACGGCAGTGCCTGCAGATGGCTGGGATAGCGCAGGCCTGAGCAGGGAGCAGCTGGCGGATGCCGACTTGGGGCCACTCTTGAAGGAAGTGGAGGCAGGGACAAGACCAACCTGGGAGGAAATCACACCAAGGATCGCCACATACAAGTCGTACTAGGCCCAATGGGACTCGCTGAAGATCAGAGAGGGCGTACTGTTCCGGGTATGGGAATCACCCGATGAGAAGACCCAAAGGAAGCAGTTGGTACTTCCCCGAAGTAAGGTTTCGGAGGTCTTAGAGGAAGTGCATGCCGGTGCTTCAGGAGGTCACCTGGGAGCAAACCGAACGATCGACAAACTCCGACAGTGCTACTACTGGCTGAGGCTCCGAGCAGATGCTGAGAGATGGTGTCGTCAATGTCATGTGTGCGCTGTGAGTCTCGGCCCCCAGACTAGGAGCCAGCATTATGACGTCGGAGCGCCATTCGAATGCATTGCTGTCAACATAGCTTCACCATTCCCAGTGTCCGACCGAGGCAGTAAGTACCTGATGATGGTCGTGGACTACTGTACCAAGGGGCCGGAGTTATATGCCATCCCGAACCAGGAGGCAAAGACAATCACATACTGCCTTGTGGAGCATGTGTTCTGCCGTTTGGGTTGCCGTTAGAGCTCCACAGCGACCAGGGCACCAGTTTTGAGACTAACCTAATGGAGGCACTGGTAAGACTTGGTGTGAACAAGACCCGCACAACACCCCTACATCCGCAGTCGGAGGGCATGGTGGAGATACATCAAGGCCTGGAAGGTGTGGCCAGCCATCATCGAGACTCTGACGTCAAGGTGCCACTGTTCTTGCTGGCCTACCGCTTGTCAACACACAAAAGCACTGGGATGATGCCAGCCAGCTTAATGTTCGTCCGAAAGTTACGCCTCCCCTGTGACCTGGCTTTTGGGAGCCCCCCGGACGCGAAACAGCCAGCAACCGAGTATGTGCAGAACCTCGTGGACCATCTCCATGACATGCATGAAATGGCTTGTCAGAACATCCAGAAGGCGAGCGACCGCATGAAGACCCGATACGACAGGCAAGCAAGCAGCCAAGGGTTCCAGCAAGGTGACCTGGTCTGGTTGTATCGCCCTACCTGGACCAGGGGACGCTGTCCGAAACTTCAACAACCATGGCAAGGACCGTACCGGGTGGTAAAGAGGATTAACGACATGGTCTACCGCATCCAGAAGGTTCCCCGAGGAAAGATGTTGATTGTACACCTGGATCGTCTGGCCCGCTACGATGGTGCTGTTCAGGACAACCATCCATGAGGAGGGAGCAGTGTCACAAATTCATTATTACGAGTGGCGGCAAATGCGCACAAAGGGTTTGGCGCAGAGAGATAAGACAGGCGACTGGAAGTTTCGATTTCTTGTTTGTTACAGAGTATTCCAGAAACGTCTAGAAATATTAGTAGTGGTATATATAAGCAGCCGACAGTCGTAATGAGACCTTGACCTAATGTTCTGATTTTGTCTTCTATTTCTCTACCTCTTACCTCCTTACCCTTCTCAACCATTTCTCTTTGATTTTGTCAGCAAATTTCCCCACCTTCTGTATTCTTTTCTCTCTTTTGAACGTAAGCCTTTTTATTGTTACTATGGAAGCCCCTTTATTATCCCAGTTCTTATCCCATATTAATTTCCTCCAGTTTTCAACTTCTTTACACTCCACTACAGTATGATCTAAGCTTATTTTCTTTCCACATAGAATGCACTCCTTTGGTGAACCCCCTCTCAATATGGCTCCTGTCCTTAACCAAGCTAAACCCTCCCTCTCATATCTATCACATATGTCTATATGTTTCCCTTCCCAGTCTCTTTATTTTCAGGTATACAATTAGTGATTTCATACTTATCAGATTTCCCCACGTCACTTGTCTGTCAATGTCCTCTATCATATTCTTAATAATTGTCTAAAAACCTTTTACATTTGTTTGTCTCTCATGCCATATATCTCCCATCCCCATTTTGACCAGAGTTCTCCAGCTTTGCCCACCAGCTGTCCTTACATGTTGAATTCTTCTGTTCTAAACAGATCTTTAATGTATTATCCTTTTTTATACAACTATACCAATATTTTAAACATCTTTCTATAATTACCCCACTTCTACAAGGTCTTCCAAGTTCCACTCTAGCTACTACATTTGGCATTAACTTATTCAAGCCTAGTATCTGTTTACAGAACTGTTCATATGTGAGTTCAACATGGTTTCATATCTCATTAGCCCCCCGCAACTCCACACCATATGATATTTTTGATTCTACTATTGCTTCATAGATTCTTCCTTGCCACTCTACTGACGTATCTGGTAATTTATATTTACAGCTCCTTACCCCAGACATCGCTATCTTCCATTTCACTCTTTCTCCCATGTGCTCCCCAGCCTCCATTATAGCACAGTCTCGTCCCTAAATAGTAAAACTCCTTTACCACCTCCACTTTTTGGTCATTTAGATACCACTTTTCATATTTTCTTAACTTATCACCCTTCTTAACACCACTATTTTTGACTTGTTTATATTGTGACTTTGTGGGTTTGTGAAATTAAAAGTCCAGTTGCACAAACTCAAAATGTTCTTTATTTCCACCGAATTACAGTTGGAACACTTGCCGATTACACAGAATTACGTAGCGCACACAATTACAATTTGCCAGTTCATCTGTCATAGGTCCACTCTACACTCACAATTACGTACAACTCCTCTAATACACGTACACAGTCTTCCAGTCCCTTCACTAGCATGGCGCTCTTCACAGCTGCTCGCCAAGAACTGAACTGACTCGTCCACTGCAGCCTTATATCGGAAGATCACTGTTTCTGGAAGTCTCGCGGTTCAGTGAATCATCCCGACTGTTCCAGACGCCCGGGGGATGGGAAAGAGATGGCTAGTGATGTTTTTTCAACCATCCTCTCTTTAGCGCTACAAGATAAATGGGTAGGCGTGGCTAAATGCTTCCGTCTTTCCTTACAGTAGCTGCTAATTTCATTTATTGCTCTCTGTAATCCTATCACTATTATAGATGCTATTACAAAATCATCTGCAAATAGTAACCCTGGTATTACCTTATTCCTAATAATTGGGCAATGGTTGGTACTTTTTTCAACCCTTTCAATTATATCAATGAACAAGTTGAACAATATAGGGCTAAGTTTACAGCCTTGTCTTAATCCCATTTTCTGCTCCACTAATTCTGTTATCACATTCTTGTCTACTCTAGTTCCAAACTTTATTCCCTCATAAATTTTTTCTAGTGCTATAATAAATTTCTTGCTGACTCCTTTCTTTTGTAATTTCCACCATAGTGTTTCTCTCAATATTGTTTCAAAAGCTACAAAAAACATACACTCTCCCTCTTTTCCTACTTGTGTATTTATCTACTATTGTTCTAATAATTAGTACATTATCTATTGTCCTCCCTTTCCTGAATCCTGATTGACATTCCGATAGCTTCTTTTCTGCCTCTGCCCATCTTTGCAGACTTTCTGCCATTATTCCTGTGTAAATTTTCCCTAATATTGCTAGTAAACTGATTCCCCTATAACTTTGCGGTTTACTAATTTCTCCTTTGCCTTTGTAAATTGGTGCAATAATACTCGCTTTCCAGTTTTCTGGAAATCTGTTTACTTGTCTTATTTTTTCTAGAAATTTTGTTGTAACTCTTACACCTTCATTTGTTTTGCCATATTCTTTCCAGAACTCTCCTGGTAGTCCATCAAAGACTCCAGCCTTGTTCTTTTTTAACCTTTTTACTTGTAAATTCACTTTCATCTACTGTGATTTCCCTATCATCTTGCACCACCTCCCCATCCCAAATCCATTTTTTAAAGCTAGTGTTGGGTTACTGGCCGATCAACTTGGTGAAGTATTCAACCCACTCCACGGGTGCTATCTTTGCATCAGTATTTCTTTTTCCATTGATCTCCTTAATTGCTTCCCATACTCTTTTTGAATATTTTTCTAACACTGTCTCTTTCACTTTCTTACTCTTAGCTTCTAACCACTCTTTTCTTATCCTCTCTATTAGTTTTTATACCCCTACCTACATAATATAAAATGTTGTTTATATTCATCTTTTTCTGTAATTCACCATTTTTTGGTTAATTTCCCTACTTCTCTTTTTGCATTTCTACATTCGTCGTACCAGCAATTAATGTTTAGGTTAGTCTTTTGTTTTATTTCTATTTTAACTCCTGCTCTTTTTACGATCATCTAACAGTTCCAAGGCATTCTCTATTCTCCCTTCTTTTAATGATAACTCTATCCCAGATTCTATAATTTTGCTTGTTTTTGGGTTTATTTCTCTCCAAAATTCTGCGGCCGCTGTCTCTTTCCATTTATAAGACTTGAATCGATTTACTACTCCTTCCCTTGACTGGCTTAAGATTTCTTGTTTCCTCCATTAAATCTACATAAATTGGAAAATGATAGCTGCTCACAGCTTCATTTCCTACTCTAAAATTGTTAATCTTTCCCTCTAGTTAATTACTACAAATTATTAGATCTATAACACTCTGGCCATTTGCATTCGCAGAGGTATAGTCAGCTTCTTCATCTATTCCTAAGGTACCATTACATATAAATAAATTGTTATTTTCACAGAACTCTAAGTTTTGCTCCCTCCTTATTATATATCTTATCACTACTTCTCCTTGTCCACATTTCATCTATATCTCCTTCACTTTCTATTTCCTTACAAATTATTTTTATTTTTTCCTCTCCTACTCTCGCATTTCAGTCCCCCATAATTATTATTTCTGATTCTAGATAACACTCCCTAACTTTCTCAATATCTTCTTCTAAGTTGTTATAAATTCTTTCATCAAAAAAGTGTGAACTGTCTGGAGGATTGTAAGCTAATCCTAAGACATAACTTGCTTTAACCCCATTTCTTTTTTTATTTGTATCCACACCATTTGTTTACTTTTACTCTCAATTTTCTCTATTTCCACTTCCAAACATTTGTGATTTCTAATAGCGAACATTATACCTCCTGATGCCCTACCCTTACCAGACACTTTACTTGCACTTTTAGAAACACATAAGAAATCGTTTAATTCAATTAACTCTGTCATCTAACCATGTTTCCACTAAACCAATAACATCCACCCCTTTTGCCACATTGTATAATTCCCCACTTATTAACTTTTCCTTTAGACCTTCTACATTCCAAAACATCATAGGTATCCCCTTTCCCTATCTTAAGTTTTCATGGTCTTTCTTCTTCAACATGTCTACCTTTCTTCACCTTGTTAACCTCCCACCCCCACCACATCTTGTTGACTGTTCTGTGTTTCCACCAATTTGCAGAATACTGCCTTCTTCCGTTGCTATAATTTGTAACTTTCTTTGTTTTATAACCCTTTGCACCTCAGCCATGTCTTTGAAACATAATACTTCACTTATATGCGTGCTTTGGGTCTCACTGGAACCTTGACACATATCACCTGTTACGTCAGCACCTCTTATGTCACAGTGTATCAGTACGTCACATCCCCGGATGTCACTTGCTAGTTTGGATACGTCATCGCCGCGTGTAATATTAGATGTAGCATTGTCTTTCTTTGCCTCTTCTGATATTTGACTCTGCATTCCTTGGGCTCCAACCTTTGATCTGTCTGCTGTCTGGATCTCATCCTGTTGTGTATCAGTTTCTCTGTGCTCATCTCTTCTAACATGGATACTCCAATGCTCGTTGTTTACAAAAAGATTAAGCCGCTTCAAGTATGCCTTTTTCCCTTCGTCCCTGGCCTCCTTCATTTTTATTAGTAAGGATTTCTTATATCTCTGTTCTTCCTTGCTATAATCCCTTTCTATGCAAATTCCTGATCCTTTTAGCTTCTTTGTACTGCTTGTTATCCTCCATTTCATCTCCTGGGTAGCTACTTTTAGAAGTATTGGTCGGTTGTCTCTTTTCCTTTTTTTCCTAATCTGTATGTCTCCACAATCTCTCATCCTTGTAATGGTATTTCTAGCCTTCTTTCTAGAATTTCTGTCACGCTCTCGTAGAACCTCCTATTTAGGTCTTCTTTTACTCCAAATATAATGAGGTTCAGTTTGCGCTGTCCATTTTCACAGTTCTTTTTTACCTTTTCTATCGTTCTTGTGAATTTGGCAAATTTTTGTTCGGTGTCTTCTTTTAATTCTTTAATTATTCTTCCGAGTTGTTCGGTATTTGTGTCCAATTTAGCTCCCATTTCTATCCCCATCTTCTTTACATCTGCTAAATCTTTCGTCATCTTTTTTAACATATCTGCAATTTGGTTTAAGTCAGTTGGTTCTGGGTTCGGTTCCACTCTGCGTATTATTAGCAAGACTGCTAATACTAATGCTATCCATAGTTGGATTGGTATCTTGAGTTCCTCTTTGTACTGGTTCTTCCTTTTCTTTCCTCCAAATACTCCAATTCTTATCCTGTACAACTGCAAATCAACACCCATGTTCTAATCTTCAGCTCTCTCCATTTCCGCGCTCTCTCTATGCGACCTTCTCGTTTGGCAGCTAGCAGCTCTAGTCTTAAAGCATACATCGGCCAACTTGCCTAATTTTTTTCTTGTACATTTAGCTGCTGATGGTAGGCCAAAAAATACTGCTTACAACTTTAAAAGAGAATCAGGGGTGAAGTTCCAGTAGTATGGAACAGTCGTTTGGTGCTTGTACACTTGCAAGATGTAAATGTTGCTAAAAGCTGGCTCATCAATTTTCCTGTAAGTGTCACTTGTCTGGCACCATCAGCTGCACATGTTGGCCAGTATGTGAGGTCATACAGAATGAATGAGTTTATAATAAATATGTACATAGAATGTAAAATATATGTGCAAAATTTTAGCATGGTTATTTTGATACCCCATCTTTACTTTTTCTGTCATCTGATATCTGCTCTCTACTGACGTTCTCATCTACTTGTTGAGTATACAGTTGCTTAGTAAGTATTCTTGTGTATCTATGAACATAAATAGGCATTAAGTATCCTCACAAAGTACACATATTCATTGTCATAAGTTAATAGTTTTTCAGTTATTGTGTTTTAAAAAATGTGTTAGTAAAATACTGTGTCGAACTAGCGCTGGGTTAAGGGGCTATGCAAAGAGAGGAACTAAGTTCTGTACTACATTCACACTGCCCAACGGTAGGTAAGAAACAAGTATCTGGATTTCTATTTACAGATGACCTTATGGTAGTTTCTGTTACAATAACTGGCCTGCAACATCTTAAAAATGAAAGAGGTTTTGTGTGAAATATGGTCTAAGGGTGAATATTAGAAAGTCAAGTACATAGTATTTAAAATGGGGGGATTCATTAAGAAGGAATTAGGGATGATTTCTATATGGGGAGTTACTGGAATTGGTTGAAGAATTGGACTCTGGTCATCAGACTATCAAGCAGTGGAGGATGAGAACCCTAAGTGAGGAATGTCACTAAAAGGTAAAATAACAATGAGATCCATTAGAACATGTTTAAACAAAATTTCAAACTTGCCATTAAGAGGTTAGAGAGAATGTATGAGGTGGTAGTGGAATCAAAGCACATGAAGTGGATGGTATGGGGTTCTTCATAGGGATAGCACAAAATCAATGTAATACATAGAATGTTTTGCAGGGAGGGGAGCTACCCAAAGCTACCAAAGGGAGTAGCATTGTTAGTTAGGTTGAGTAGGGAGAAAAGGTTTGGCGATGGACAGAATTTTAAAATATTGATACAGAGTTTAAAGCTAGGAGAATATATGGTTCTAAAAGAGTGTAGGAGATACCAAATGGAAGTACTGAAATTTAATAGCTAGTCAGGTGAAGTACAAGAAATTAGAATGGGGGAGCTCCGGAAAATGGGAATTAAAAATATAGTGGGATTTTGGAAACAGGCAAAAAAATGAAGATATCAAGAGGCAGGTAAATTGGACTAACTTTAGATAAGGGTTCTCTCAAATTATATAGAATAATTAAAAGAAATTGGGGAGAGGAAGAGAAATATGTGGATCATTGTAGCAAATTTGAGAGGGAAAGATTGGTTTGGATGCAATCAGGAGCAGTATATTCAAGTGGTTTTAAAGAACATAATGAAAAAAGTTGTGTTATGTCAAGGAATCAGAGAGAATATTTGACTGTTTATTAACATGTAATAAGAGTAGTTAGAAAAGTTCAGTACTTCATAATTTTACATTCAGGATTTTCATCAGGTTTCGTTCCCAGCGTCTTGCTAAGTTTTAAATTAAAGGCTACCAAAGATTGTTATAAAGAAAGCGACAGTAAAACATTTAAATGGTTTTTTAACCAGTTATTGGAGTGTTAAGCAAGCAGGAGCAGTGAACGTTCATGTTTGAAAGCTCTGGAAGTGAGAGGAGTGACAGAAGCAGCTTTGGGAATCGATTTGGCTATATACAGGGCAAAGGATTGGACTTTTTATGCAGGTGAGACTTAAACAAAGGGGACCCTGGAGGTTCTGTGGTGACAAGCTATATATTAATAGACAAAAAGGACAGGAATAATAATAGAGAGAATATTGAAATTCTGGTATAAGTGTATTAAAGGGCAGAAAGAGGAATTATTGAATCGGTGCATGAAGCAACTGAAAAGCATTAAAAATACAAATAGTTGGTGGTCGGAATTGGAAAAATGGTATTGAAGATAGGCATGGGAGATCTATGGAGAGCAGAGGAGATAAATTATAGTAGTTTTTGGAAGGAAGTGAGAATTAGAGTACAAGACATAGCTAGCCAAGAGATATGGGAATGTATAGAAGAAAAGAAATCTTTGAAATTTTATAAGCTATTAAAGATAGAATGGGGTAGGGAAAAATATATAGATCAATGTGACAAAACTGGAAGAGAAGGCATAGCATGGATGAGAGTAAGAATATTATACTTAAAAGGGTTGAGAAGTAATGAGGTAGGGATATGTGAATTTTGTGGAGAAGAGAGCACTGTTCATTACCTGATAGAATGTAAGGAGTTAACAAATTATAGGAGAAAAATATGGGATAAAAAATGGGACAGGGTAAGTAAAGTGTATTTGGCATTATGTATGCTAATGGGGATTGGAGAAAAGAAAAATAGAGGTATAGGAGATTTCTTATATAGGTTAAAAGAAAAGTGGATTAGGATAAAAGAAGCGAAGGTCAAGAAGAAATGACACCAAGCTGCTCAGGAAAACCAAAGGCTTATAGCCAGGGTACCTGAGTTAGCGAGTAAATCTTGAGTCAGCAATTTTCATGTATTTGTGCAGGACATATAATATGGCATGTTCACTGTTGAAGTTGTAGTGAAATTGTAATGGAAACTGTACAAATAAATAAATATCAGTATCAAATATACCTATAGTGAATGCTATTTTGATACTTTTAATGATAGGTGGAATAGAATTAAACCCCAGCCCAGGGAGATATCTGGAAATGTTGGAAAAGCTCACAGACAAAATAGGATTTATGGATAGAATGGGGCAACAGATAAGTTCTAGTTTGAACAATGTGTCTAGGGAAATAAAGGAGGATGTGAGAGAGGAACTCAAAGGATTAAGGAGGGAAGTGAATACAGTAAAGTTTGAAATGGAAACGTAACAACTTAAGTTTTCCTGGCCGATGTCAATCCAGTAATATGTAAAGTTTCTGGGCTTACTGACCTTGGTCTAGTTGGAAAAACTTAAGTTCCTGACGTTTAGCTCATACGTGCATTGAGCATCCTCAGAGAACTCATGGCAATCTAGAGTGGCTCCTGTATAGGACACCAAATATATATAGGCTGGAAGGAGACCGCTTACTTCTCTCCTATTGGCTGCGCATCTGCCAGTCACAAGACGGCTGCTAGGCCTATGTCTTGGTTGGTTCAGCTCGTGTGAACGGTTTCGACCTCGTGTTTTGTAACATGGGAAACCAAGTTTTATGCAAACGTGCTACTTCCTCCTTCCTGTTAAAATTATGTTTGTACTTGAAGATTTCAATAGCCTCCCGTTAAAGCCTGGCGTGGTATTGGACTGTGTTGTCAAGAACCTCTGTTTCCTGGAACTTGATGTCATGTCCCACCAGAAGTGCATGTTCAGCAACAGCAGACTTTTCCGTATGTCCCAACCAGCAGTTACGTAGGTGTTCCTTAATACGGGTATGTATGTTACGTTTAGTAGTGCCAATGTACACCTTGCCGCAGCTGCAGAGAATATGGTAGATCTTTTTTGTGGCCAGAGGATCCAGTATGTCCTTGACTGATCAAAGATGATCTTTGAGTTTCTTGGTGGGTTTAAAGATGGATCTTATGTTAAACTTATCTAACAGTTCGCTGATTCTGTCCATTACTCTACTTATGTATGGTATGTAGGCATTGCCCTTGTCGGCATCTAAATGCCACAGTTGTGATGAATACAGAAGATTACACACAGAAGATAGAGCAATTACTAGAACCACACACCTATCTGAAGCTGCAGACGGATCCATCCAAAAGAGTTTTGCATAGGACTAACCAGTTAATAAACAAATCCACCTTCACACAGGAAATAAAGAAGAGCTTAGCTACCAGTGAAGCTGTGGTTCCTTGTCCTGCCCAAGATCCACAAATAATCTATGCCACTGTGACCCATAGTGAGCGCCTTAGGAACTCTGACGTACTCTCATTTTAAATACCTGGCGAAACTTCTACATCCATACATTGGCAACACGGAAATACACAAAGAATTCTGTACACTTCATGGAAAAACTAGGAGATATCAAGCTCGACCCACAGGATCAACTTTTAAGTTTTGACATAGTTTCACTCTTTACGAAGGTTCCGCTAGAGGACACCTTGAGGCTTGTTTCCAAGAGGTTTCCAGAAGATATCACTGCTCTGTTTTGCCACTGCCTTACCACTAGCTATTTCCAGTGGAATGGCAACTTTTATGAACAAAAAGAAGGCGTTGCAATGGGCAGTCTACTCAGCCCCACGATTTCCAACTTATACATGGAGAAATTTGAAGAGATAGCTCTCAAGTCAGCCATGTATAAACCCAAAGTATGGTGGAGGTACGTCGATGACACTTTCGTGGTTTGGCAGCATAAGGAGCTGGAAAGTTTCTTAGGCCATCTCAACAGCATCAATGACAGTATTAAATTTACCATGGAAAAGAAAAAGGATCACTGCATTGCCTTTCTGGATTTTTTGATGTCCAAAAAACCCAACATGACGTTAGGACACACAGTTTATAGGAAACCTACCCACACAGACCGATATCTACAGAAAACATCTAACCACCACCCACGGCAGAAGAGAGGCATAATAAGGACCTTGACTAGGTGTATCTGTGAACTGACTACCTTAGAGCAAGAAATCAAATGCCTACATACTACACTACAGGCTAATGGGTACGGTTTAAAAGAAATTAAACAGGCTTCACACTCCAATAGAGCAATGAAAAGCACAGAGACACAAACTGCAGAGTACAGCCTACCTACCATACATAAGGAGAGTAACAGACAGAATCAGCAAACTGTTAGATAAGTTTAACATAAGAACAGTCTTTAAACCCACCAAGAAGCTCAAAGATCATCTCCGATCAGTCAAGGACAAGCGGGACCCTCTGGCCACTAAATAGATCTACCGTATTCTCTGCATCTGTGGCAAGGTGTACCTTGGCACTACTAAACATGGCATATGTACCTGTATTAAGGAACACCTAAGCAACTGCCGGTTGGTACATATGGAAAAATCTGCTGTTGCTGAACATGCCCTTCTGATGGGACATGACATCAAGTTCCAGGAAATAGAGGTTCTCGACAACAAAGACCAGTACCACACCAGATTTTATTGGGAGGCTATTGAAATCTTCAAGTACAAACATAATTTTAACAGGAAGGAGGAAGTGTAAACAAGTGTGACTCAACAGAACTTCAACAAGGAGGAAGCAGTACATTTGCATAAAACCTGGTTTCCCATGTTACAAAACACGAGGTTGAAACTGTTCACATGAGCCGGCCCAACCGAGACATAGCTCTAGCAGCCGTCTTGTGATTGGCGGATGCGCAGCCAATAGGAGAGAAGTCGGCGGTCACCTTCCAGCATATATATATTTGGTGCCCTATGCCGGAGCCACTCTAGTTTGCCATGAGTCTTCTGAGGATGTTCAACACACGTACGAGCAAAACATCAGGAACTTACGTTTTTCCTACTAGACCATGACCAGTAAGCCCGGAAACTTCTACATATTACTGGATTGAAATGGAAAGGTTGAACGAGAGGAGACAAAGATTTAACTTGCTCTTTATAGGAATAAAAGTGAGGAACCGTGTTTGGCTTGTGGAAGTGGTTAAACAAGTTCTGATTCAAAACCAGGGAATGGAGATGAAAGTTTGGGAGACCTACCAAAGTAGGAAGGAGTGTTGGGAAAAGACCAATTATGAGTCAATTTGCAAGATCACAGCTAATTGGAAATTAATTGTTCTTCTACACTAGCTGTGTATAGAGCAAGGTATGATATTTAGATTGAAAAATTAATGCCATAGCTGGGATTTGAACCATGGATCTCCCAGTCTCCATCCAGTTGCTGTTAACCATTGAGCTACCATGGTAACATGCCATCATGGTGTTAAACTCTGTAACTGACTCATATTTTTCCCAGTGAACCACTAGGAGATCTCATATACAATGAGATACATACCTTTTGTGGCCAGGCCCAAATGACCTCGCTGTCAACGGGCTCTAAAACATCACACACAGACTCACTCACTCACCCACTCACCCTTTTGTGGCAACTCACAATGCTGTAAGTACTTAAGTCCCAGGCTTCATAGTTTAAACTATTAGGTCAATTGATGGAAATTGTTATTCCACACTAGTTGTGTGTAGGGCAAGGTTTAGAAAGGTAGAGTCAGACTGAAAAATTCATTGCCATAGTAAGGATTTGAACCAAATTTGGTTCAAATACAAAAAATACGAGTCAATTGGAGAGTTTAATGTCCTGCTGGCATATTGCCATGGTAGCTCAATGGTTAAGAGCAACCAGACAGACTGGGAGATCCTTGGTTTAAATCTCAGACACAAAGCAGTGTGGAACCAAGTGTCTACATCAGCAGCTGGAGCAATGTTATTAAGGGAACTGGCTATTGCATCAAATTTCTGTTATGGTAAGAAAAGGGGAAGAAGAAGTGAGAATACCAGTTGTGTCAACAGGATCTGTGAGTAAGACAAGGTTTGGTACCAATATGTTGACATCTTTGCAATAGCTCCAAATAGACATTTAGATGATGCATTAAAATTACTCAATCTGCAGGAAAAAGCTATTAAATTCACAATAGAAAAGGAAGTCAATGGACAATTTCTTTCTTAGACCTAAATATCACCAGAAATGACACAGAAATAAAATTTGGAATTTGCAGGAAGCCAACACTGTCAGAGAATTATATAAAAAAGCATAGCTATAACCAGATTACACGTAAAAATGCAATAATACACACAAACTAATCAATATATACATGGATGAAGCAGAATACTATAAGGAACAAAAAGCCATACTTCCCTTAGCAGAAGAAAATGGACATAACAGAAGTCTGGTTTTTAAGAAAATTAAAAAGTCTTAATTTAAACCATTAAGGAAGTAACCACATTCACTAAAGAAAAAGAAGGCAACGAAATATTCATTAGATTCATGTACCATCAAAAACATTTAATAAATTCAAAAAGAGCTTTAAAGAACAAAATACCTTTCCATCTACAAATAGATGCTCAGTATTAAAATTGTTAAATTCAAAAATAAAAGATGAAATCCCACTAATCAGTAGATCCAGAATATACCAAATACATTGTAAGAATTGTGAATCAAGTGCGTTGGCTCGGGCAGTTTCATCCATGGCCCGTATTGGGCATGCCCGGGTTCGATTCCCGTGGCCAACCTACCTGACCCATGGGCTTTTTGGGGGGTTTTCCTGGGTTGCCAGGCGAATGCTGGGTAGGTTAATTACATCCTCCAAATTTTTTGTCCCATTTCATCTCCACTATCATTTCACATGTCTCATATGGTGGTCTCTTTGAGGATAGAAGTGTCAGTGGGTGTCTCAGCACTGTCATGAGTCCTTGGGTCGGCCACTGTCTGTCTCCTCTCACCTCATCCTTCCTCCTGGGGATTTTCCACTGGGACTTGGGTACAATAAATCACAGGTTTCGGTGCCAAATCCCCTCCATAGTAATCCTAATCCTAAGGATTGTGAAAAATGCTACATAGAGCAAACTAAAGGAAACATAAAATCTAATCAAAGAGCATTTTAAAAACATCAAACTGAAACAGGAAGATAAGTTACCAGAGTAATGAACTGAAATCTCACCAGTCAATAATTTTATAAAGAGTTTCATAGTTCCACCACCAGAGAGAGGACAGCAGACAATAACAGACAATAGTTGGACCTTCGAGGTTGAAAATGGAAGCAACAGCTCCCAAAACTAGTCCTTCAAAATATAAAAATGTAAGTGAAGGAATGTTAAAAACTGACTACAAATAGTTTTTTTTCACAAACATATTGTTTAAATGTGGCACTGTAAAGGCATTATTTTATATTACAGTATAAAAGGTGACAGTACAGAACTGGCAAAATGCTTTCAAACATGTGGAAAAATAAACCGTGTTATTGGTATAAGTATGGTTTAAGGGATGAAATTAGTGATCAGTGTTTAGATCAGTGATCAGTGTTTAATATACGAGTTGGTCAGTAACTGAGGAGCATGTTTTAAATATCTGATTTTGAAGAGGAAGTGGAATATGAAGTAGCAAATGACAGAAATCCACTACTTAGTCTTTTTGTTCTTTGTAAGGTATGTCTGTTGTGTTCCAACAGGTAACCACTTCAAAAGAAGAATAGACAACTAGAGCACTTTAGTAATCTCTTTCTATTTCTACCAAATGGGTGACAAAGTACAATTACTATAATACCGTGATCCAAAGTCCACCTTAAGTTTAAAACAATAGTAATTAAATGGATGAATAAAATGAGATATGAGTTAAAAGTAAAAAGGTGTAAGATAATGGTGATAGCAAATGCTCTGCCATCTATATACATATAATGAAACTAGGGACTGTATAGCATATTAATGCTTACTGGCACATGTAGAAGCAAAGAACAGTTGCTTAGCACTAGGGTCTTTGTGAACTTGTGTCGAAGTTACCATGTACCTGTCTCAGAAACAGAGGTACAATTACCTACCAGTAATGTCTCTGTAGAAATGTGAAGTAAAATGGTATGGTACAGGAATGAGACCTAGAAGGCAAACTGTCTACCATACACCAATCCACAAGGTATCTTCTAACAGATTTGTCACAATATGACTACTGTCTGCCCACCACAAGGACGCTGGCATGAAGAAGGAGAGGGGCTTGAACTTCGTATCTGCTGTTAATGGATCTGTTTATTATGAAATGAGTGTATGAGAGTGCATATGAGCTACCCATGTTGCCAGATTTAATGCTCATTTCAGTAACTGCAATGATAGGTATTATGCATGGGTGAGTTATGTGACAATGCTGTGTATTTTATATGAACCTAGCATCCTTATCACATCTGGAAGGCAAGCATACACATCATGGAACAGTAAAAGTGATTACGTTACACATTCCTCTGCCTTGCCATCTTATGTTGGGTGGACAGTACATAGTTAAACCAGCATAAAATAAATATATAAAAAAGATGTATATTTTTATTGGTGTGAAATACTTTGAAGAAGTCCTCTCAATATTAAAGCAGTAGAATAATTGATATGGACATGGTATGAAAATCATTTGTTAGAGTTATTAAATGATTTGTTCCTTCGTTGACACCTGTTTAATTTAAACTGCTGTCCACTGATCGGTTGTTTTAGAGCTCAGAAGGCAAAAGAAAATGTATTCTGTGATGAATAGACCAATATGAACTAAATGTATGGCCTTGAAGATGAGAATGCCTCATGAGCTTTAAGTAGACAGGTACCCTGATAGGCAATTACTTTATTCCTGAACATTCTCATAATTCACCAACATTTGAGAGTGGTTCATTTGACACTCATCAGACAACACAAGACACTTTGCAGTAAGGGAGAGCATTATTTGCATGACTATCTAGAGAATGTTGCAAGAAACTTCATAGCTATACCAGCTACATTAGGTGCAAGGATTGAATGTAGTGTATTTTGACCCAAGAACTCCCTGTCATCCCATATTACGGTATTGTGCTGCGTATATAAATTTCTTAGTGTACACCTTGTTCATTGAAGAAGCTGAATTTGTTTACTCATTGCAGGATTTTTAGTTTTTACAAATCATATCTGGGTCTACAAAAACCTCATGAAATAACAGTGGACAGTCACCAACAAAGGTATACCTTAACATTTGGGGTGGAATTGATCATTATTGATCTCTGTTTCTTTTCTCTGTGCTTGAATGTAGAGATGCCTATAGTTTGTCAGAAGTGAGTTTCGTCATTTAATTGATGTGCCTCTGAATGTCATCCCCAAATGTGATTTTTATACATTAGTGTACTGGCTCATTTCATTGGATAATGCAGAATTTCCTGAATAATAAATTTCTATATAGATGGATTGGTTGAGGTGGGATTCATCACATTGAACTGCTTGATTTCCTTACTTGAGTTCAGTGAATTTCATCTGGGTACATTTCCTTGGTTTATGCAACTCCTGTACAAGATACTGAGACTGTGGGAGAGCATAGCCACATTGAATTTGACCAAATATAAACACTCCAGAAATTTGCAAGAGTGTACTTGATAGCATAGAACACAGGCTTAGGGCATCCATCGAAGGAGGAGGAAGTCACTTTGAACAACTTTTATAAACTTCAGTTATCTCTTGTAATTCAGCAATAAATTTTTTTCATACATGAGTTTACATGAACCTCTTGTAATGTTCTGATGTTTGAAGGGTACCTCCAAAAAATTTGGTACCAATCCAATAGATATTCTTCGTATATAATAATCTGTAATAACATGGAAATATTTTGAACTGAGTAAAGGAGAACGGTGTTAGATGACATAATGAATAGAGTAGAGAAAGTATGATGATTCATCTGCTTAACAATGGTAGGCATAGAGCATATGGTACAATGGATAACTGAAACAATGGCACAACCATTGCCAGTGATTCAGCTTTTGCAATATCCCATATAACCCTATAACTACAAATGAACCTTTGAAAGCAGTATGTGAAGTAGACAAAAGCACTTTAATAGTTATTAATAAAAGCGTTGTTAACAGTGAAGCTAATTTTATTTATGAGGACTAAAACTTGTAACTTCACTCACGTCCTTTTACAAAATTAGGAGCGTTTTCAAAACTGTTGCAGTCTTATCAGCTGATTAGGGACTCATCACATTTGGTTGTTGTCTGGATTTCTTGTAATTGGCTCCCTCTGTCAGAAGATTCTTTACATAAGCTGATGATGATCAGTTGATGAGATTGCAACAGTTAAGAAAATGTTCCTGATTTTGTAAAAGGACTAGAATTGCTTACTCTGTTGTTCATTGTTTTCCCAACTTGTGATACATGTCCATGTGCTTTGTTCCCAATGCAGATCCGGTTGAAAAATGCCCGCATGCTTTGTTCTTAGTGCAGATCAGATTATCAGGAATGAAAAGGTAAATATATTTTTAGACATCCCAAGGACAAAGTAGCATTGTCTAAATGATGAAAGCTGTTCCAGAAAGACAAGGAACTTCCCTATAAAAACGTTCTGGTTCTCACCTTTCACAGGAATTGGTAGTAAAATGTGTGGAGCAGTCTTTCACATTTTTCCAGACTCACCAAAATATTTATGAAGTTCAAAAGGGTGCAGACTGTCTCTCATTAAAGAGGATATTTAATTGCAGACATTGATACCATAATTATTGATGCGAAAATATAATTAAATGATGGTAAAATAATTGCAATAATTTTTTAAACATTTTGAAGAAATTATAGGTCAGTTTAAGGATGTAGCAACAGAAGTAACAGAAATAAAATGTGTGTTATAATAACATTTGCAAATAAATTTAAATGTACCAAATTCAAATTGTAGTAATATAAGAGAACCAATAGCATGAGATGAAGCAATACAAAATGTTAGCAGACATCCTGTCAACAATGTGCAAGGATAGAATAAAAAGAAGTATTTCAGAAAGTGGAGTGCCATTGTTACTAAAATTAGGCAAGTGAGTCAACCTTGTATATACTTTTCTCCACTTACAAGTTTTTTATGAAGACTAGTTTCTGGGGACTTCTCCCCTATCGTCAGCTCTGTGGTAGACCCAGAGTCTACCACAGAGCTGACGATAGGGGAGAAGTCCCCAGAAACTAGTCTTCATAAAAAACTTGTAAGTGGAGAAAAGTATATACAAGGTTGACTCACTTGCCTAATTTTAGTAACAATGTGCAAGTACTTTCAGTAATGAACCAAGACAAATGAATGTACATAGAATATCAGAATTCCTTCTTATTTTCTAATTTTTACATTTTTTATTATAGCGTCTATTAAATGTTTTCACTTTCCCTCTCTGACTTCACTCGGCTTTGCTCTACTTCGCTCCGCTTTGCTTTACTTACAGAGAATTAGGGTCAAACACAAATGTGGACCTTGTTTGGGCATTTGAATACAGGTATGAGCACAGTGACAGTTCTCTTGTCAGAAGTAGACCTTACCATTTTATTAACTGAAAGTTAACATTTGAAGATGTTAAGTGTCAACATGCACTTCAAAGTAATCTGTTTTACAGATGCTCGTTTTGTTTCTAATATACCAAAGCCATTTCTTTTTAACTTAAAGAAAATCTCACCTAAAAATATTAATTTGCTCTATGGATTATTTGTGTTGTAACAAACTATTTGAAGATGACATGTGTTTCATAACTGTAGTACTGAAGAGGTGTGCTTTTCTCCAGGTGATTCAACATGTGGACAGCGGGCAATATATCAACTTGGAATGACAGGTCTTCCAGTATACAATGTGAATAACAATTGCTCCACAGGATCTACAGCTCTTCTGATGGCTAAGCAGATACTCGAATCAGGAAATGCAGATTGTGTCTTAGCTTTGGGATTTGAGAAGATGGAACGTGGTTCTCTGTCCTCTAAAGTAAGAATTAATATATTACTTATTCATGCTAAAAAATTTTCAGTCTTTAAGCTGTTTTAAAAACCAAGTTCAGGAAAGTCTCTCAACTTGTAATATCAAAACTGGAATAACAATTCAAAGCAATAGTAAAATAATTATATTTTACTAAAATCTTTAAATCATGTGAGTTGCATTTTACTAATAGTACTACTCCATAAATTGTTTTTACTTTCTACAGCTATAATAGGTTATGGGAAAGTATTGCATTTCATTCAAAAACTTGTCCATATATCTCAGGAAATAATTTCAGGAAATACTCATTTTGAAATCTACTGAAGGAGGGAAAAAAGCCTATTAGTCAAGAAAAGGTGTGCGTGCATGCGTATATGCTTGTGTAGCCCAAAAACAAAAGTCAGATAAATACCAAATGTGGTTAAGTAGAGTCAACCTGAAAAATTCAGTGCCATGGCTGGGATTTGAAACATGGATCTCCCGGTTTCTGTCCGGTCGCTCTAAACCTTTGAGGTACTATGGGCAGCGTGTTGTCATGACATTAAATTCTCCAATTGACTCATATATTTTCCTGATAAACTGCTAGGGGTCCTCATTCGAGGTACACAGTGTTTGCGGCAACTTGCGATAGTAAGTACTTGTTCCTAGGCTTTATCGTTAAACTATTATTGTTAAGTTAATTGATGGAAATTAATCGTTCTGCATACTAGCCATGTATAGGCTAAGGTTTTGGATAGATAGGATCAACCTGAAAAATTCTATGCCATTGCCAGGATTTGTACCACGGATCTCCCAGTTTCTGTCTGGTCACTCTTAACCTAGCTCCCATGGCCAATGTGCTGTCATGACATTAAATTCTCCAATTGATTTCCAACAGTTAACTTAATAATAATGAATTAACGACTAAACCTGGGAACAAGTACTTCAAACAGTGTGTATCATGAATACGAAGACCCCTAGTGGTTTACTAGTAAAACATATGAGTCAATTGGAGAATTTAATGTCATGATAGCAGTTGGCAATGGTAGCTCAAAGGTTAAGAGCAAACGGATGGAAACCGGAAGATCCATGGTTCAAACCCGGTCATGGCATTGAATTTTTCAGATTGACTCTTAATTATCCAAAGCTTTAGCTTATACACAGCTACTATGGAGAAACAATTAATTTCCATCAACCAAATGTGCTGTTTAAGTATCTTCTGAAGAGGTGATTTGAAGATTCCCAAAAAAATCTCCGCATCTCATGCTACCCTTAACTTGGAAAAAGTTCAGATATTTTTGATATCTTCAAAAATGGATCTTTAACAATTTTGATTAAAAAATCATATATTTAATAAGATATTTCCATGATGAATAAAATGTTAATCTTGAACTTTTTGGGAACAGCCTGCAGTCTTTACCATATAAAAGGAATTTTATATAATTTTTTATAACAAGCAAACCATAAGAAATAAATAAGAACTTACTCCACAGAAATTACAATAGGTCTCTTCAAATAAGTTCTTTGTCCTTTTTGGCAGCATCAGCCATTTCTGAGATAGTCAAACTGAAAAATTCAATGCCTCAGCCAGGATTTGAACTACAGATCTCCTGGTTTCTGTCCAGTCGCTCTCGAGCTACCATGGCCACTGTGCTGCCATGACCTTAAATTCTCCAATTGACTCATATGTTTTCCTGGTAAACCACTAGAGGCTCTCGTATGTGAGATACACCGTTTGTGGCAACATACTATTGTAAGAACTTAAGCCCAGGCTTCATCATTAAACTCTTATTATTTAGGTTAATTGATGGAAATCAATCACTCTTTCACACTAGACATTAAATCCTTGTTTCCTTGCCTTACTTCTTTCTTCAATTAGCCTCCTCCTTTGTCCTCTTTGCTCAATGGCTAAATCCTTATTGATATAAATAGATATTCTTAGCATTTTTGCTTGTTTTAAAGCTTCTGTTACCAATTCTGTATTGCTGAATTTCATCAATATATTTCTTTTGCCTTCCAATTTCCCAGTTTTAAATGCATCCTTCAAATTAAAGCCTCTCATATTCATCCCTAATCTCTTCTTTAATAATTCCTGAATCTCTTGAAATGCTCTGATTCCTTTTTGCTCTTCTATTAAGTTGTATCTTTTCATGAAGTCTTCCATACTTCTCATTCTTCTTTCCATTTTTCCCATCTTTGTTTTTATCTTCTCCAACTCTTTAATTTTAACTCTAACTCTGTGTTGTCCCACTTCCTCCAATTTTTTTAAATTTCATTACCAAACCATTATTTCTTGAAACTTCTCCCATCTGCTTTGTGGTTGCCATGTTACTTAGTTCCTTTCTCCTCACTTCCGCGAAAATAACTGCCACATGTCCAATGTCCATTTTTTGTTGCCAGTTTAATACTCCATATTTACATACTATTTTAATAAATTAACATTAAATTTAATTTAATGTTAATTTAAGTATTAACATCAGATGTCAAACGACCATGTGTAATTTTTATCATACAAGGTCTGTTTAAAAATGCCAGAACATTTGTAATTTTGTGCCATTGGAATGTGGAGCAATATGCAGTTGACATCCTTGCACACGCCTATGTTAAGTATGAAATTGCTGGAAGTTGCATTATTGTATGTCTGTTATCGTTCAGTGCTGTATTTAGTTGAATGTTGTCATACAGTTTGTGAATTTCAAGATGGTAGAGTTAGAGGAGCATAGCGTCTGCATTTAATTTTGTGTGAAACTCAGGAAAACCTTTACAGAGACGTACAAAATCATGCAGAAAATCTATGGCAATGCATGTTTTAACCATACTCTGTGTTACAAATGGTTCATGCTGTTTAAAAATGGCTGGACAGAAGTTAAAGGTGACATTCGTTCAGGACACCCCTTGACGTCTATCAAAGATGTTCATGTCAGGAATGACAACAAAATTGTGCATACCATCAAAGACTGACTGACACACAGATTGCAAGAGAATTTAACATTTTAGTTGGATCATGTCATGATATCCTGATACAGCATCCTGGATTGGATTGTGTTGCCACTAAGTTTGTCCCACGGCTCATGAGTCAAGACCAGTAAGAAGAGCTTTTGGATTGTGCAAATATGAACAAGATGTTCCTTAAGCGAATCATTATTGCTGATGCGACGTGGGTACAGGGTTATGATGTTGAGACCAAGGTTCCATCTTCACAATGGATCGGAAAGGTTCTCCCAAGTCCCCCTCTCCAAAAAGAAAGCTTGTCAGGTTAGTCAAATGTCAGTCATACTGATAGTCTTCTTTGACTGTCAAGAATCAGTTTATCATGAATTCATGCCACAGGGACAAACTGTTAATTGGTGGTACTATATTGTCTTGTTACAACGCCTGGGAGAAAATGTTAGAAGGAAATGGCCTGAAATATGGGGAGACAGTTCATGGCTCTCGCATCATAATAACATGCCTACACATTCATCCCTGTTGCTATGTGACTGTTGCACGAAAAATTAAATCACTGTGCTGCCCCATCCTCTGTGTTCTCCAGACTTGACCCCTTCGGACTTCTTGTTTTATTTCCAAAGTTGAAAACCCCATTGAAAGGGTGAATATTTGCAATAATAGACAGGATAAAAGAAAATTTGCAGTCAACACTTTCTGGAAGTGGAAATGCTGTTGGGAGCAATGTATCAGTTATGGAGGAGAGTATTTCAAAGGAGACCATGCACAGCAAGTAAAAGGTAAGAGTAGAAAAATTTTGCGGACCTAGTTCTGGAATTTTTTGAACAGACCACATATACCCTTAAATAAAGTTGTAAAATCGTAGATACAGGATTTTCTTCCCTAGTTTTATTATAAGTAAATGACAAGTTTTTTAAAAAAGTGAAACTATTTTATAGTTTCTGAAAGATGGATAAGTGATGAAGGCACAACAATCAGCCAAATAAGTGCAATAATGAACATGTGGCTTTTGCATGGACTCACTTCACCAGTTTTCTTAATTGCTCAGGTCACTGTTCCAGGAAGAGAAATCCAAACATGAAGTACAGTTTGTCTATCAGCTCATGGCTTCTGACAGGAATGCAATGAGCCAGCACGTCAATAAACGATTCTAGGAATTCAGTGATATCTGAAGCTGGAGTCGTACATCTGGCTACGCTTGCTACAATACTGCCAACCTTGGAATGTGCATTTACACTAGATTAAAGCAAAGAAGTCCCTAAAATAGCATAACTTATAAGCTTTTTTTGTTCATGCAATATATTTAGCTTATAAAACAATACACTCACCCCAAGTGGAGTGCCAGCTCTTCTTCGGAGCCAGACTCATTTTTGCTACAGGAGGAGGAAGAAGAAGAAGAAGAAGTAGAATCACTGTTGTCATCTTCCAGTGAAATCAAAATACTGTGTATGATGTTTTAACTATACCGTCTTTCTCCCAGTATTCTTTTTCTAATTTTTCTACATATGTGCAAAAACCCTGCCACAGTCTGTTTGTCACAAGCGATACACCTTCAAGTGTTATATTGTGCACTTCCTGTAAGGATAAGTCACCTGTTCCATTTCTTTCTCTATTTGTTTTAGTTTGGCCCAGGCTAGTTCTGTGGGATTTAGATAACACATATATAGGGGCCAGACAAACAGTGTGCCCCAATGAAACCAAATATATGTCCACTGTAAAAACCTTCTCTTTAGGTTTCCTGGTTTCAATGAGCTTACAATGATCTGTTTTACGCATAGAGGTTTCACACTGGACCTCTGTCATGCAACCACACTTCATAGCAGATTTCACAACATTCCTAGGTGGGGGTTTATTCACCTCTACACTGATAAGGGACATTGTCTTAACACCACAACAGAAGGAGGCAAATTGGGAGCAAGCTTTTATCGAAACCATTTTTCAAATGTGTATTTTGGAGGATATGTGTTTTTTGGAGGAATTTAGTAACAGTGACATCAAAATTAATCATAAAAACTATTTGTAGTCAGTTTGACACATCACTTTTTTATATTATCGAGGGACTAGTTTTAAAGGCCATTGCCTCCATTTTCAACCTCTCTCCAACTAGCATCTGTTGCCGTCTGCTCTCCTCTCTCTGGTGGTGGAACTCTGAATTTTTTTGTCAAATTATCTACTGGTGGGATTTCAAAGTTTATTTAGCAGCCCTTATTTTTCCATAGAATGTTCTCCCATGTTGTCAGTTTATTTTGGTTTATCACTCCTTTTAATAATTTTCGATATGGATAAATGTCAAGATTTTCATTCCAAAAATGAAATGCTACTGCTGACTTAATTCTTGTTTCAATCTGATGTTTCTAAATGCTTTTTGATTCTGGTGTTTAGATTTCTTTTAGTTTGACCTATGTAGCATTTTTCACAATGTTTACAAATTATTTAGTATATTACGGATCTGTTAACTGATGGGTCATCATCTTTTGTTTTTGAATTTAGTAACTTTAAAATTGAGCATCCATTAGTAGGTGCCAAGATTATATTTTCTTCCTTAAAGATATTTTTAAATTTATTAAATGTTTTTGGGTGATATGTGAATGAACTGAATATGCTGTTGCTTTATTTTTCTTTTGTAAATGTGGTTGCTTTCTTAATGATTTTCTTTAGTTAAGTTTTTCTAATTTTCTTAAACACCACACTTTTAATCTCAAACTATTTGTAGTTGGTTTATTGATACTCATCACTTGTTTATATTAATGAGAGACTAGTTTCAAAGGCATTCACCTCCATTTTCAATCTCTTTCCAAATGGCATCTGTTGTCTGCTCTCTCTGGTGGTGGAACTATGAACTTCTTTGTCAAATTATCTACTGGTGGGATTTCAAAGTTCATTACACGATCCTTATTTTTCCATATTAATATCTTCTCCCATGTTGTCAGTTTATTTTGGTTTATCACTCCTTTTAATAATTTTGGATTTGGATCAATGTCATGATTTTCATTCCAAAAATGAAATGCTACTGCTGACTTATCTTCACCACACTTTTGTAGTATTCATTTTCTTCTGCTATGTATAGTATAGCAAATTATGAAAATTAAAAAGCCCTCCCATGGATCTCCAAAGTTTGGTGTAGATATGTTGATGGCATCTTTGCAATAGTGCCAAATAAACATTTAGATGATGCATTAAAATTACTCAATCTGCAAGAAAGGACTATCAAATTCACAATAGAAAAGGAAATAAATGGAAAACTCTTTCTGGGATCTAAATGTCATCAGGAATAACACAAAAATAAAGTTTGGAATTTACAGGAAACCAACACATTCAGAAAATTACATAAAAAATAACAGCTACAACCCAATTATACATAAAGCATGCAATAATAAACAGCCTTACACACAGACTAGTCAACATACCCATGGATAAAGAGTACTTCAAAGAACAAAAAGCCACATTACACATAGCAGAAGAAAATGGATACAACAAAAGTCTGGCATCTCCCATGGCTGCTGCATCCTAGACTTCAGTTGGCTACGGTAGCCTGTGGCTAAGCGGTGGTTTCCGAACTGGTTCTCCAGGGCCTCCCAGATGTCCTTGGGTGCCGCGCTGTCTGGATCGCATTCAGCACCTCTGCGGCCCGTCCCTGTAGGCTGGCTATTAGCTGTGCAGCCTCTTCTTCTGGCGACCACTTGTGCTTGGCCACTGTGTCGAATTGGCGGCGGAAGACTTCGAAAGTTGACGTGCCGTCGTACTTAAGTGGTTTGACGCGTGCAGATGTTTTGTCGCGTCCTGGCGCATCAGCCTTCAAATCCTTCAACCTTCTGCCGACGATGTCCACCACCATGACGTTCAGGGATTTGGTGTTGCTGTCTGCCTTTCCCTCCAGGTCGTTAACACGGTTCCTCAGGTCTTCGACGCACTTGCCCAACTCTGTGACGTCCTCTTTCACGCCGGCCAACTGCTCTCCAAATTTAGCGGCCAGGGCCTCATTCGCAGCCGTCATTTCGGTTAATTCGGTCTTCATTTCCGTAGCCAGGTTGTTATTTGTCGCCTTCATTTCCACGGTCAGGTTGTCAATCACTGTCTTTATTTCTTTTAGCTCTGCGGCCAGGTTATTTACCGCTTCCGTCTTCGCAGTGAGGGTGTCATTCGCCGTTCTCATTTCTTTCAGCTCTACTAAGATCTTGGCCAATGCAGCTTCCATCGTCGTATCCCACTTCTGACACCAAATGTGACTTTGTTGGTTCATAAAATTGAAAGTCTTGTTTGCAGAAATTTAAAATGCTCTTTATTTCAGTAAAAAAGACACTTTGTACACCCCTTACAGCAGCGAAATGACGTAACATACACAGTTCTCAAGGTCGTCTCTTTACTTCAGCACACAAACAAAAGAATTCACTGCAGTACACTTCAAATTGCTACACAGCTGCACACACTATTAACAACTCACTCGCAACTGCTACTGACTGTTCTCACACTTTGCCGGCTTTTATACCTCCAGCCATTGTTCTAGAATTCGGTCAATCATTTGATAAAAATCATGCAGCAGGAAATTCCAGACTGTCTGTCTCTCTCTCTCAGCAAGCATTCAGCGCTCACCCATGCGCTGGCTGTGGCTTGTGCTAGCGGTACAACAATGCCTTGGCGACAATATTAAGGTGCAAGTGCTATAAATCTTACAAAACTGAAAGATTTATATGATTTGATTAAATGTATTCCATCAGTTCATCATGAGTACTTCAGGGTTCTTCATTTAAAACCCAATGGGTGCACTGCATTGTGCTTTTACATGGTTGGGTTTGTCACAGCTGACTTTGCTCCTGCATAAACTCCGAGCATAAAGCATGTATAACATTCTCACCTTACAGAAGATGCTGGAAATATTGTCCACCCTTGGCTAAACAAGCATCATATTGAGAGAACACATTCTGATTTACAAGATTAAGTTGGACCTCCGTAATGTTTCTGATTTCATTTCTAATATTTTCATTTTTCCAATGTATGAGGATTGCTCCATGAAATGTATTTGCAGAATTTTATTTCATATAAAAATACGTATTTCGCAAAACCAGATATGTGAATAAATATTTTTCACATTTGTCCTCATAAATACATATTTTAGAATTTTCACATTAAATATATTCAATGTATGTCTTTAACAAGGGTGCCCACCTCTGTAGTCTAGGTGGTAGCATTTGTGCCTCCCATTCTAAGATCACAAGTTCAAATCTTGTTCAGGTTGAGTTATCCGGATAAGGTTTTTCCAGGGTTTTCCCTTATCCTGAACGTCAAGTAACTCGAAGCAACTCCCTGAACTCATTTGAGCATCATTTCACATATTTTGTTCATCGTCTGAAATGATGGAGGACATAAATTTAAAAAAAGAGACATTAATAAAGGAATGAAAGCTTAGTTTGACTAGAGGAACCGAAATAGTAATGGATCTGCATGTAACAAATAACTATCAAATTTTGACATTGGCTAACCCAGTTATGGTGGCTGAATTAGGAGGAGAGAAAATGTCATTGATCAGTCAAAAACAGATTACATTCTAAACCACAAAATCAACTTTTCGCTTTTTCAATTTGGATTCCGGTTGTCAAATTACTGTGCTGTTGGGTAATTTATTCATTTTGATTCTGTATCTGGAATTAGCTTTGTTCCCCTTGTATCTGCTTTGGTATAGACTACTGGATTTTTCTCCAAAATTTAACTCTGTTATTATTGTCTTTTCTTTTGTACTTTTCCAATTTTTACCAAAATTTCCATGCATTCTGCCTTCACTGTGGTTTTCTAGTCTCATTAACCCTTCACCGATATGAACATTGACGTCCTGCTCATAAATGCATTTAATGCTTATTTAACACCAATTATTTTTATCTATCTTACAGTAAATTTAAATTAGTTCTATAAGAGATGCAAACTCAGATTCACAGCAAATAATATTGGTTTCCCTGTGAACTTTTTTTCGCAACACAAGACATTTTTGAAATGGTCGCAACCTTTTTGATTGTGGGTCATATCCTTTTTAGGTAAGTGTTTTCTCTGAAGTATGAAGGGTGCTGTAGTGGCGGATTTCTTATCTCCACATGAAGAGACCTCTAAATGTTATAGTACTCAATTAGGTTACGAGCTATTGATTTGCGTAAGTCCAGGTAGGACTTGCATGAGCTACACGATTTTAGAGCTCTGCAAATTACGAACAGTTGTGTATGGTTAAATGCAGTTGTATAAAAATACTTTTTTATACCATTAAACTGTTTTTCGTAAAATGAGATAGCTTGTAATACTTGATCTAATAGATCCACACCACCCATATTTGAGCTATTCCCCCCCCCCCCACCCTCCCCAGCAAAATGGAGTAGCTATCATGCCATCTGTAGACCAGTTCACGTCTAATGTAGGTTTACAAATAACACATATACTGTCTGCTTCTGAATTCTCCTCTTAGGCCCTAAATTGCCTTCAGAGATCAAGGCTTCCATCGTACTCCATTATACATTTGTTTCCATAACAATGACACTAAGTTAACAGTAAAAAAAAAGTTTGTGAAAATATCAGTTGTATGTTAAAAGTTAGCTGTACACCAGAAAATGTTTGTCTATTTGTGTTCAAGTTATTTAGACCACTGCACAATGTTGATTCTTCACAAACATCTGAAGGAAGTGGGTCATTTTCTTCCTCACTGCCACCTTTATCCTCGACACCTCCCTTATAATCGCCATCAATTTCCAAATCATTTCAAACAGCAAAATGTCCTCCACAATTTCTAAAGTGATAAATGATGCATTTGTACACATCCTATGCAAGCTAATTTAATTTGCTATATTACTAGGAAAAGTCATGGTTAACACTGAAATTTAACAATTTCAAGCTATAAGAAATCACTTGGAACACAGAGTGAGTATGAATAACTAAAATACTGAGCGAAAACATCTGCATAAGGCTACCATAAACTTCAGTTGAGAAATACTTCAATAAGAGATACATACAGATGCTGATAGAGGGGTTTGTTTCTTTCTAGCTTGTGTGTGACACAACATATACGATTATCACTTGGTAGCATAAACTAAACCCTAAAAAATATTAGATGAGTTTGATACAAAGAATGGCTTTCGCTACAGTGAAAACAAAGTAGTGAAATTACTATTTATTAATATAGTGTACTTTATTGCTACTGTAGATGTACACTGCCCTTAATAGGTTTTAAACCAGTTTTTGTTTCGTTTAAATAACTTAATATGGAAATACGAATTTGTATTTATGAAGCAATTTTTACAACCTTTAACAATTTAAATGTCTTCTGCTGTTTATTGGGTATCCGTTCCCAGCTTGTGCAGGGTTTAAATGGCCATCGCTGAAGCAGTTAAGGGTAACTAACCTTCTACCTTTGTTACTACATATTCCTCTAAATTTCTGAAGAAGTTTATGCATATTTTTAGGTCTTTGTTTAGAAACTCGGTTTCTTTTTCTGTACAAGCCTGCTGAGATAGGTGGGCTAGGCTGTTCTAATTGTTCACCCTTGTTTCATGGTAAGAGTGTAGTTTCAGTACCAAATCTTTTTCATTTGTAGGTTAAGGATCCTCAGCAAATTATGCTCCAGATTAGTTATGTAATATATTCAGAAATATTAAATATAAAGAGACAGGTAAATCGGTAGTGGCTGACCATATTTAATCATCTAAACATGAAATAAACCCGGAAGTTAAATTATTGAAACAACTGAACAAACCGATGGATTTAATGGTTTGGGAGAAAATATTTATTTTGAAAAATAAATATCACGTGATGAATTTTGATATCCCACAAGTAGATGTCATCAATAAGTTTGTGTTGTCCCTGGTAGATGGCAGTAAGGTTGAAGCAATAATATAATGGCGAGCAAATAAGTTGGGGAGCAAGGGTTACCACAATTGGGACGCCAATTTGATACAATAAGTTGTATCAAACAAAGTTCCACGTTGTTGCTACTTTGAAGATATTATGTGTGGCTCAGGGTAAAACAATGAGGTTTCTCACAGGGTATGCGTGGATGTGTGTGAGAAGGATATTTAATGACACTGGAATGCCCATTTCCAACTTATTTATTTACTGCTTCTTTTTTTAGAACATTGAAATTGAAGTTGCCGACCAAGGGTTACCAATATCCCTGTTTAGAGTTACTGACGGCAGAATGTTTATTACTCGATAAACTTTATTTGTTCCTCACGTATATATGAACCGACAAATATCCAAGACAGAACAAGAGGACTGCCCTAATAGGCTTCACGCCTCGGACTCTCTAATCGGCTCCACGCCGAAGACTCTTGTCCACCGCTGCGCATGTGGGTGTCTATTGATTTGATTTGATTTATTGATTCATCCATTAAAACATGTACATGTTATAGGACACGTCAAATTAAAAACTATGTACAATATTTATAATTAAGGTAGCTAACTAAATATTTACAAATTTACTTTCTGAAAGCCCTCTTCATTCAACCAAAAATCTCTTTGTGGCTGTTTTGTCATGCCATTCTGAATGGCTCAAAGAATACCCTATTCGACAAGTCAAGTGAGCCCCTTTAGAAAACTGCTAAGGACACTGTTTCTTACATTGCTTTTGTTATAACAACTTTCCCCCACAACTGCTATTCGCCTCAGCTGCCCTTGCACGTGTCCTAACAAAGAACCAACATTCCTTTGACATCCATCATGATTCTTTACTTATGGCAAACCTTAATTTCGGTATCAAGGTCAGCCAGGCAGTGTGTCAGTGTCACCGTGTCCGGCTGACAGATTGGAAATGAAGTAAAATTTGCTTTGAAACCGGTCCCAGAGGATTGCGAATAAGATAATAGTGAAGTTGTGTTACTATAGTTTTAGTTATTCTTAATATCCTCCAGATTTTGCCAAAATTAGTGGCTCAACAATTTTAAACATTCTAAATGCAATCCATAACATGTTCATTACAACTAGAAATAATTTATTAGTTTTTTGCTTATTTCCTTTTTAAATATTCTATTTGCTGTTTTTTTATATAAACCACTATTATGTATTTAATTAACCTCCAAAGGAACATAGGGGAAATTTGGTATTGTAAACAGCATTTCAGGAATGAAATAATAATTTCTTCCACACTAGCCGTGTGTAGGCTAAGGCTTGAATGAACAGAGCCAGACTGGTTCAAATCCCGCCTATGACATTGAACTTTTCAGTCTGACTCTAATCATTCAAGCATTTCAGGAAGCATATCTTGGCTGTCTGGTATTCCTTTGATTGTAATTTCATAAACATAAAACAAATTTCATTGCTTAGAATTGTTAAGCACATGATTTTAACATGTTACTCCACAAACTTCTTTAATCAGGTTATGTTTCAAGAACTCTTTTTCTCATTCTGTCATTAGCTGATTGCTGAATAAATGTGATGGTATATGGTATGGAATAGACCAACTGATTTGATTAAATACATTTGAGGAATAGTAGTGTTAACAAAGGTCAGCTCATATTATTTACAATTTTAAGTAATGGTTTCCACTCCACATTTACAAAATTTCAAATAATAAAATTGTATTTCACATTTACTCATTAATATTAATATGCTTAGTTTTTAGATCGCACTAATCCAATGGATAAACATGTGGAAGTTATGGCAGAGCTTGCAGGAATCAATAATAGCCCAATTACAGCTCAGATGTTTGGAAATGCAGGAAAAGAACACATGGAGAAATATGGGACCAAACCAGAACATTTGGCTAAAATTGCATATAAAAACCATAAACACTCTGTCAATAATCCGTAAGTAAGGCAATATTTAATTTTTAGTGCAGAGGCAAATTGTGTGTTGTCTTCCATGTGTGTTTTAGAGCTTGCTGTTCAGTAGGAGATGGCTTATAAATATGTTGATTTCAAGCAAAATAACCAAATTGGAACAAATTATCAATAGCTTGGGCACAAATATGCTTTAACTCATTGGCCTCTTGTTTAAATATCCTAGTGGTTACCTCAGAAACCTGATTCAAACCTCTGTACAGCAGCGTGGTAGTGTTGTAAAGTTTAATAATTCATATGACAAAAATAATTTCTTTCCTATAATTTTGCATTTGTGAAACTGGAAGCACTGGCTCCCCGATTTTGATTGCCCAGTATGATTTTTTGATGTAGTGGATCACAGAGCAATGGAAGACAACACTTTTTGCATTGCTAAGCAGTTCAGCTATTTTTCTCCTTATTTTGATTCATTTTTTCTTTCATGTGTATGGGTGGAACATGTATTTTAGGTTGCAGCATCATTTGTGTATACTCAGCTGAAGGTCCCTCTAATATTGCAGTCTGTTGATGTTAGACTTAGAAGCTGCAGATGAGTAACATTAGTTTTAAAGTGTATGTAGGTTCCTCCTCCCCCCCCCCCCCCTTCACCAGTCATCTTGTAAAACACAATGAAACAACTGATTGTGCACATAGGGAAATATTTTCCTGTGCATTGTATTATAGGAAGCAAAGCTTCACTTTATAAATTGACGCCTCCCATTCATTTCTGATTCCCAAGGACACACTTGGTTTCTTGACTTACTCTCTATTTATCTTACCTTTCCTTCTCAGCTTTTCTGTTGCTGTAATGTCAGTAGCATCAATAGAAAATGAAACATTTTTATCATCCTTCTGTTTCATACACAGTACCTTCATCACAGACCTAATTCATTCTTGACAAATTTGGTTGCATAATATCGTCCCATGGTATCAACAGCGTTAGTCTTTGGAAAGAGAGATGGAGATCTTTTGAATGCTACTTTGTTAAAAGTGTAAATATATGTAGCTTTATTGGCCAGCACACACCTGCAATTTAAATGCCATTATTAACTTACTGTGTCTTTGTGGGTTCATAAAATTAAAAGTATAGTTTGCAGAAATTCAAAACGCTCTTTATTTCTAGTAAAAAGACACTTGTACAATTCTGATATCAGCAGAATGACGTAACAAACACAAACACAATCTGCAAGGCTGTCTGCCACACGTCCACACAGTCAGTTCACAACTCCATAGACAACTGGATAGCAACTTCACTCACTAGCAGCTCCACTGCACCACACTGAGCTGTCCGTCTAGCCGCAATGTTTTTATAACTGAACCATCGTTTCTCGAAAGTTACCGAACTAACATGATCTTTTGTGACAGCATGTGAAGGAGAGGGAACTGTCCAGACATCTCTCTGGCTCTTTCTCTCTCAGCAAGTAACAAGTGCTCTTCCTGTGAAAGGCGTGGCTTGGATGCTATCTGTCTCTTTCACTCCCCCCCACTGGCTTGTCACTACTGATGATTGAGTGACAGTATGTAAATACGCCTAATTTTGGGGGCTGTTGCTTCATTTTCAACATTGAAGGTGTGACAGTCATTTGTTGTAGTTGCCTGCAGTTTTCCTCTGGTGGTGGAACAAAGAAATTCTTTACTAAATTGTCGACTGGTGAGTCATATCGGACGATGAATGGAACGGGTTGAATGATGCTCAAATGGGCCCAAGGTTCATGGAGCTTAGAGTTACCCGACATTCGTCTTTTAGGATAAGGGAAAACCTTGGAAAAAAAATCTTATCCACCCTGATGGAGATTTGAACTCGGGACCTCTTGAACGTGAGGCAGACATGCTACCATCTAAGCTACCGAGGCGGGCTCTTTGGATTTATATATTTATATTTTCTCCCATGTTGCGGGTTTCTTATGGCTTATCATTTTTCTTTGTTTCCTTCTTTCTCTCTCTTTCTTTTCCTGTTTCTCTCACTCTCTGTTTTTCTTTCTTCCTCGCTTTCCCTTTTTGACTTTCTTTCCTTCTTTCTTTCCTTTCTCTTTCTTTCCTTCTCTTTCTGCCTTTCTTTCTCTCTTTTTTCATCAATTGTAAATACATTTTGCAAGGATTATCAAGTTAAATATATAAATGATATAACTAAGTAGGAGTGAGTGAGTGACTGAGTGAGCAAGCGAGTAAGCAAGTAAGTTATTAATCCAGTTAATTGTTTGGTACAAAGAAGTACAATCAATGTTGGACACGTCAAATGATACATAAAAAATGTAATAATTAATAAGCTGAAGGAATACTGTGTATTGATTTAACTAGAAATAAAATTTATATGGACTTACAAGAATAACATTATTTACAGAAATAAAATAATAATAATAATAATAATAATAATAATAATAATAATAATTAATGATAATAATTAATATAATGTATATATGTAAAGGCAGATTATTTACTTTCATTAACTAAGTTCTAAACCGAGTAAAAGCAGTGGTTAACCTGTAACTGGTGAGGTGGGATTGGAACTACCCCACAAAATTTTTGAAGTGACTGTACTCTTAAGCTAGATGGCTGACAAGCCTGGAATGCGGTGTACCTTTCAGTCGCCTCTATAGCAGCTGAGAGACAAGTAGTCGTGCTATCCAGTGCAACAATTTCAAGAGTGATTTTGTTTCTCACTGACCAGGGTGGCATACACCCCACCTCACCACTTACGGAACGTTTTATATAGCATTGCAATTAACTGTTAGGCATAATGGCAAATTCAAGGAATACTATAAGGGGTAATGATCCCAATTTTAGTGATTGGCTTAATGATACACTCAAAGACCTGGAAAGTGACTTCAGTGGTGAAGGTTATATACCGCAAGAATTTTGCAGTGAACATGTTAGTATTTCAGAGGAAAAGGCAACAGCAAATGAAGGCGATGCTAGTGGTCTTGAAGGAGAGCCTGTAGCTGATATAAATGATAAGGAGCAACCCTTAAAGAAAAAAGTACCTGAGTAAAAGTACTTCGATGGTAAAAAATTCAAATGGTCATCTCTCAGAAAATGAAAGAAAGCGTGGCAAAGCAACACAATCTGTTCTTCATCTTGTGAAGCCCATCGTAGAAACAAACCGTAATATGACAGCAGATAATTGGTTTACATCCGTTGAACTTGTTTATGAGTTGCAAAAAACAGGGTTGACATGTGAGGAGAAGAATGAAAAAGAACAAACAAGAAATACCTACAGAACTACTTCCCTCAAGAAATAAACCAGAAAATTCAGTTATGTATAGATTCACAAATGATGTCACGCTGATATCTTTTATACCAAAGAAAAACATTGCCGTTATGCTTATCTCATCTGTGCACCATACAATATGTACCAACAATGGAAACAAAAAACAGAAATCGTACAGTTTTATAATGAAACTGAAGGAGGCGTTGATGCTTTGGATAAGTGTGCAAATTATTCAATAAGCTGACGTTCCAACCGCTGACCATTGGCTGTGTTCTTTACACTGTTAAATATTAGCCTAGTCAATGTTTACATTATTTTTAAGTTATTTTCAGGAAATCCTGACCAAAGCAGACTTGATTTTGTGAAGTCTTTAGCGCGACAAATGATTGAGCCACAGCTGAATGCAAGATTCCTAAACGGAGAACTGCCTTGAGGGTTACATGAAAATATGGGGTGCATCCTCAACAGAACTCTTTCCGCAGCAGCCAGACAACAGCTGCAGAAACGAGTAAGATTTGGCATGTGCCCTAGAATCAAATGTAGAAAGACAGGAATTACATGTGCTGAATGTGAAACTCCGATCTGCTCAAAATGTGCATTGATCATTTGTGAGAATTGTGCCAAGTAAACTGTCTTCAAAAGTGCTCTAACGTATTCTCAGCGAAACAAAATGTTAATTATTGGTTATATTCATCATGCTAGATGGTATTATATAGGAAGTTATCAGTTTTAGAAATGTTTTCTGTCTGAAAAGCTCAAAGAACTAAAGTGTTGCATTTTTTCGCTCTTATTTACATTGTCCAAATGCGAATCATATAAGTTCTGTGTTTGTTATGGTTTTCCAACAAATATGATATGTTCATTATACTTCCCTTCTTATACCATTTCAGTATTTCATTGATATTTATAACCATTTCCTTGTCGGCCTTAATTAAGTTCTGTGGTTTGTCTAACCCCACCTCACCAGTTATGTTCCAAAAAACTTACCTCACCAGTTACTGGTTAAGTAGGTGTGCCTTTAATGAACGTTTGAATGCATTTTTATCTCCTTTAAAAATTTTGGAAGAGAGTTGTATATCTTTATACCAAAGTGCAACATACTTTTTTGGTATAAGGAGGTGTTATGTTGATGGCCATGTAGATTTGTGGTTTGTCTTGTATTATACTTACGCACTGATTCATTTGTTGTGAAAGATGAGTCTGTATTGTTACTAGTTTTACGGATAAACATTATAATTCCAAATATATAAATGCAAGGAAAGGGAAGAATACCTAGTTTTTTAAATAATGGTTTGCATGATGCTCTTGCTTTTTCTCCTACCATAGCGTGCACTATTTTCTTTTGCATTATGAAACATCCTTACTGGCAGGTGACTCTCCCCAGAACATTATGCCTTATTGTAGCAATGAGTGAACATATGCAAAGTAAGCCATTCTAACAATTCCCCCCTTGTGCAACTTGCTAGTATCTGTATCATGTAGCAGGCTGTACCTAACTTGATTATGTGACTTATGTGGGTTTCCCACTTTAAATTGTTCTGGACCCAAAGTCCCAGAAATTTGATAGTTTTTACTTTCTCAATGGTGTGGTTTAGCAGTTGAATTCTTGGGCTAAATAGTCTTATTTTCTTTTGTGTGTATATCCATTGCTACTGTCTTACTGGTGTTCATTAATGGATTATTATCAGTAAAATAGTTATCTGGTTTGATATCTGGTGAACTGATTTTAAGAAGCTTAACTTATCGTTTGCCCTCACAAGAGCATTTGTATTGTCAGCAAAGAGGAGGGACTTGGCATGAGTATTCTCTAGGGTGAAGTCATTGATGAAGAGCAGAAATAGAATTGGACCTAGTATGGAACCTTGAGGTACTCCATAATTAATGGCTAGCAAACTTGATCTGTAGCTCTTTAGTTCTAAATTTTCTTTGTGTGTAATTTCTACCAATTGTTTCCTATCTGCCAGATATGAATTAATCCACTTGTGGGGTAGTCCCCTAATTCCAAGCTTTTCTAATTTTTCTAGTAGCTTCTGGTGATCAGTGGTATCAGAAGCTTTGGATAAGTGTAAAAATATGGCAGAGATATGTTCTTTTTCATCAATAGCGCTGAGGGACTCATACATAAAGGAGAATATTGCTGTTTCAGTGGAGTGGTTGCTTCTAAAACCATGTTGATCTCTATCGTTTGCATTTTCGGCTCTTATGCGACTTTTATGAGCCGAAGATGCAAACGATGATTTGCGAAACATGTCCTCAAAATAGGTACGTAAGTGAAGCAGATGTGTAATAAATACGACTCATCTATAAGTTAATAACTTTTCTAAGATTTTTGAGAACACTTTGTATATACATATCTTGTACACCAATGTGAGTTCAATATACATATCTATACATAATATAGAAATACAGGGAGTACAGCATTTTTTTTTTTTTTTTTTTTTTTTTTTTTGTGTGTGTGTGTGTGTGTGTGTGTGTAACTTACGTCCTCCAACGTTAAGTCATATCGGACAATGAATGAATTAGGTGAAATGATGCTCAAATGGGTCCGGAGTCCATGGAGCTTAGAGTTACCCAAAATTCATCCTTCAGGATAAGGGAAAACCCCAGAAAAAACCTTATCCAGGTAACTCACCCTTACCGAGATTCAAACTCAGGACCTCGTGAACGCGAGGCAGGCATGCTACCATCTATGCTACCGAGACGGGCGACTACAGCAAAAATTACCTACTATTTTAATATTTGTTTTCATTTAACATTTTATTCTCTTCTGCAGAACAGAACACATTTTCTGTCTTGTACCTTTTTATTGAAGTTTTTTCTTTTCGTCAGTTATCTGTTTTTGTTTGGTTAGGTAAGTGATTGTAAAAATCCTTGTATCCAATATTTTTATTACTTAGCATTCTTTCAATGAAATTGTTTTGTTCTTATGTTATGTTTATGTACATTCATATTGTTATTTTGACCATTATGGCTTTTTATCTCATATTTAATATATTGACATATGTACAGTGCAAAAATGTTGATATATTTAACATTTTGTAAGTATTTCTTCAAGCATCTGTCAAATTTTGTTTACATATTATTTGTATGGCATTCTTCTGGAGTCTTTAAGATTCATAGCAATTTTTTTTTTTTTTTTGTGTGTGCATTATACCATAGAACAATTCCATAGCATAGATATATAATAGCGTCTTAAAATTTATAGTTCTGTGTTTATTTTTTTGCTAACCTTTAATTTGTTTCTTATAGCTTGTTGTCTATTACTACTACAAGGAAGTTTGTTTCTGTTTATTAGATGTTCATTATTTTTGGTGAGGTAGGTGGTTTCAACAATTTTATATTTTGATCAATGTTATGATTTCCTGTCCAAAAATGATATGGTATGGCAGATTTATACTATATTCCTCCAACAAATCTGTTGTTTCTAATAATAATGAATGAATCAATAAATCAAATCAATACCTTGCCTTACTTTGTATGTCAGTTTCTGAATTTACCTTTACAATGATCCTAGTATCACCAACATATTCATCGGATGACCACCAGCTCTTATTTTTTTTGAGTAGACTGTTGAATATAAAGAAATAAGTAAGAATCTAATTTTGACCCTTGTGGGACACCATGAGTGACTTTCCTAAATGATCTGATTTTATTTAAAATACTGCTTGATTAATGTATTATTTTGACATATTAATCTCTATTTTGTAAGTAGGTTTCTAGTCAGTTTAGTGGAAATCCTGAATCCTGTAGTTAAGAAGTTCTGTGATTAGTGTATTAATATTTACGCAGTCAAATGCTTTAGAAAGATTGAGAAAAATTATAACTATGATTCTTATCTGTCTATTGCATTATTAAATATGTCATTTCCTTTACAGTTGTATTGTTGAGTTCTCTTTTCGGAATCCAAATTGATTTTCCAATATTTGGTATTTATTGCAAGAATTTTGTAACTGATTTAGAAATAGTCCTATTTATCGAAATTTAACTGTATTGGAACACCACAGTGAAGCGAAATAATTATTAAATTATAGAGGAGTCGTATTTGTTACACATCAGCTTTACTTATGTACCTCTATTGAGGACATGTTTCGCGAACCATCGTTCGCATCATCGGCTCTAATGTAACTAAAGCTTGATTCAGTGGTGTGGGTAGTTCTGGAGTTGCTGCTGCCATCTGTTGATTTTGTGATGAATTTAAATGTGGGGTTGTGTTCTGGCGGGATTTCAAAGTTCATTAGTTGGTTTTTGTTTTTCTATGTATATTCTCTCCCATATGACGAGTTCAATATGTTTTTGTACATATTTTAGTAATTTGGTGCTATCTTCAATTTCATGATTTTCAGACCAGAAATGAGCTGCTATTGCGGACTTATCAATATTTTTCTATCTTAAGTGCCTAAAATGTTCTTTCTTTCTAGTGCCTATGTTTCTTTTTGTCCTCCCTATGTAAATTTTTTCAGTTTTTACACTTAATCTTGTAAATGCTTGACTTTTCTTCTGGTTTTATCTTATCATTATTATTACTGTTAAGTAGGTTTTCAATGTTGTAATTGTTTTTTGGTGCCAATGTTATATTGTATTTCTTAAATATTTTTTGGAACCTTTTTATGGCCCAGGGGTGGTAAGTAAATTTAGCAAATCTAATTTCTTGTTTTATTGATGAAAGAGCTGTGATCTGTTTTAATCTTTTTTGAAGTTTGAAATATTTTAGTTTTTTATCTACAAGGCTTTTTCCATAACCATTTTTAATTGCAGTTTTTAAGATTGGATGGTATTCTTTTTGATATTCTTGCTGGCTGATGGGTAGATTTACTAATCTGTGTGTGAGACTGTTGATGCCATGTTTGTGTGGAATTGGGTTGAAACTATGTGCTTTGATGTAATTATCTGTGTGTGTTGCTTTTCTATGAATACCACATTCCAGTTTTTCATTGTTTTTGTGATATTAAGGTACAAAAAAAGATAAAGAGTACAGTCCTCTTCAGTTTCTACTGTGAATTGTATGCTGGGTTCTTGAAGGTTGAGTAGTTTCAAAGCATCATCTATTTGTTTGTAGTGCGCTATTGCAAAGATGTCGTCTATGTATCTGTACCATGTTTTAAAAATATGAGGGAAGGCTTTAGTTATGTGTTTCGAAAAAGCTCATGTATAAATTGACCAAAAATGGTGATAGCGGGCTTCCCATAGCCAGTCCTGAAATTTGTTTGTAATACTTTTCATCGAAAACAAAATAATTTTGCTGTATACATATTTCAGTCATTGCCAAATATTCTTCTATTGTATTGGCATCTAGATTAATAGAATTTAGCCATTTCTTAAGTTGAATCAAAAGTTTGTCTATTGGGATGCTAGGGAAGAGGGCGCATACATCAAAGGATACTAGGTGTCTTGAGGGTCTAGTTTAAGATTTTGAATTTTTTCTACCAGGTCTAAAGAGTTTTTTATGCTTAGAGTATTGAATTGTGGAAAGGACTGGAATTTTTTGGATAGCCATTTTGCCAGAAGGTAAGTAGGAGTGTTAACATTATTTACAATGGGTCTCATGGGTATGTTGTGTTTGTGTATTTTAGGTAATCCATATAATCTTGCAAGGGTAGGGTTGTCCGGTTTGATGGTTTATCGTCAAAAGAAGAAACTAAAGCATAATCATTATCATTTGCAACCAAAACATAACAAAATTTTAACAAAGAACACACCCCAGGATAATATAACTAACATCTCTAAGCAAACTTTTAACACTGAAGAATGTTGAACCTAATGATATTCGAAAAAAGACAACAAATAATTTTTGCAATTAATTGTGACATCACTGGTACTAAATTTCTGCAGTCATGCATAATGATATTTATCTATAATTTTCCATTTCTAACTTATAAGTTTTTAAATTTATATATATTGGTCTTGTCATTTTTAGTAAAACAGGGAATTAAATTTAAAGGGAGTCGATTAATGACACTAAACAACACTTACTTTTAAATTTTTCTGGAACATGTTTTTGTATCCTTTCAGCCAACATTCCTGTAAAAAATTTTCACATATTTGATAATAATGCTATCCCTCTGTAATTCCCCAGATCTTCACTTCCCTTTTCTTTATATATAGGCTGGATTATAGCCTGCCTCCATCTTTTTGGCACTGATCTCTTCTCCGTCACAGCATTCAAAAGCCTAGTCAAGCCCTGAAATCTGCCCCTATCCTCGCACCACGGTTGAAGAAATTCTACTGGCAAACCATCTGTTCCCATTCCTTCATTCTTTTTAAAGCTTCCTACTACTTCCCAGCGCTGACTATAAAAACCTTAAAACTATAGTAGAAGATACACTGCTGCATGCAGATCTCTGGTTTAGAGCTAATAGTTTCTTGTTGAATGAAAACAAAACACAGCATCTTTGGTTTAGTTTAAGAGAATCCCAGAATCAAATGTTGCAAATGAAGTAAAATTTCTGGGTGTAGTGGTGGATAGTAAACTGTCATGGGAGCTTCATAATAACTACATTACTGCCAAGCTTTCAAGAGTAATATATTTGTAAGAAACTTATACAATTTTGTATCTGACACATATATCAGATCAGTGTATTCCGCTTTCTTTCACAGTATTATTGCATACAGTATCTTACTGTGGGGTAACAGTAGCCATATCAACAAAATCCTCTTATTGCAGAAAAAAATTGTGTGTATAATAACACATTCAGACAACTAAAATTAGGCAAATGAGTCAATCTTGTATATACTTTTCTCCACTTACAAGTTTTTTAATGAAGACTAGTTTCTGGGAACCTCTTCCCTATCCTCAGTTCTGTGGTTGACTGATGATGCATCCGGTGTCTGCATCTGGCTGGGTGTCGTGCTGCAATCTAATGTTCTGGTAAGTTTGATGACGTCAGTTCCCAGAAACTAGTCTTCATTAAAAAACTTGTAAGTGGAGAAAAGTATATACAAGATTGACTCATTTGCCTAATTTTAGTAGCAATGGCACTCCACTTTCTGAAATACTTCTTTTTATTCTATATACATTCAGACAGATTAACACACTGTAAGCCTCTCTTTATTAAATTAAGAATAATGACCATTGTAAACTTGTACATTTATACTGTCCTATTGCATCTAAAGAATAATTTAGCCAACTACCAATTTAGGCAGGATATTTGCAATTATAATAAAGGAATAACAACCAAATCGATACACCATATCATAGATTGTCGAAATCGTACAACAGTTTTGAAGTGTTAGGCATCAGACTGTTCAACACATTACCAGCTGACTTAATTCATTTACCATACACAGCTTTTAAACGTACACTCAGAGACAAATTGCTAGCCAATCCCTATTATTCTGTACAAGATTACTTTGAAAATATATCTTAAAAACTGTAAGAAATATTTGCCTTAATTCAATTACAGTCTGTAATGATTCACAATTTGTATTGATAAACATATACAAGTAGTTTTAAACTCTTTTACTGAATGACCAATATGCATCTATGCTTAACTCTAATTGCTATGTATGTGTCTTTTATTACCATAATTAGCTTAAGTTCATGAATGCTGTATCTTATTGTAAATACTGTGTTTATTTTTTATACCTTTTCATTTGTGTATATATAATTGTAAATATCTTTTGACGTCTATTGCTCTGCTTAGCTTAATGACAAAATCCTTTTTTATTATTATTATTATTATTATTATTATTATTATTATTATTATTATTATTATTATTATTATTATTATTATTATTATTTATTACCTGTTTCTTGACTTCTTAATTTGAGAAATATCTGTCCATTTCCTCTATATAATTACAAGCCATCTCAAGCTCCCATCTTGGTAAGCTCCTCTCCCCTCTTTCAAACAGTTTACCAAGGTAACTCAACTGCTCAGGCATAATTAATGGATTTTTAGCTTGTTTCCTCATACATCTACTGACTACTTGCCATATTTTAGTAGCCCCTCCTGAAATTAATTTTGCTTCAATTTCCAGTTCTCTTTCCCTCCCCCATTTTTCTTGTTTTGACTTGACTAGCAATTTAAATGCCTCAGTGAGTTGCATCATTTCTTCCCTCTCTGGCCTTCCATTAATTTCCCTCCACCTTATTACTGCCCTTCTAACCAAATTCCTCATTTCTACATTCCCTATTGAACCAATCATTAATCATGTTCCTATTCTGGCTTATCCTTCTCATATTTCTTCCTGCCCATTTTAATACAAATGTATAAATATCTAGTGCCTCCATTATACTGGCCATATTTACCATATAATCCATCCCTAGCATACATAGATTTGCAATTTCAGACCCAATCCCCTCATAAAACTCTTCCACCTTCTCATTTTTCCATGTATAATGCTCCATTTTCACCAACAAATTATTATGATCCTTTTTGGACACTTCATATTTCTCTATCTCAGTAAACATAACTATTTCCACTGGAAAATGCACACCATTACCATGCACATGTAATATCTTGAAGTTAGCTATCTTAATCACTAATTCTTCGCTACACAGTGCATAATCTACAACACTCTGTCCTGAACCACTTACACAAGTAAATTCACCAGCCTTCTCTTCCCCCCAACATCCATTCAATATGACACAATTTGCGTTTTCACAGAATTCTATTAACTTCAGTCCTTCCTCATTTATTACTTAAGCTTTTCTAATTCTATTATACAAGATATCGCCTTTTCCTATTAAATCATCCTCCCTTGGGTAACTACTCCTCCCTTGCAAATAACTACTTTTTGCATTTAAGTCCCCCATATTATGAATTCAGCCAGGGGAAATTTGCTCTTAATCTCCTCCATCTCCTCTTCCACTTCCCAGAGGAGAAGGGGATTTTAAAAATCAGAACTTTTTGGAGGATTATACATTATTCCTATCCATAATTCCCATTTCTTTACAAACAACCACATCACCTCATCTGTATTACAGTTTCTCACTTTAATTTTGCTTATTATGTCATTTTTTATAAATGCCCCCACGCCTCCCAACATTCTTCCCTTTCTCTTCTTTCTCTTTCCTGATTTACTAATAAATGTGAAACCTGGCACATCTACTTGCACTGAGGCATCCACCCATGTTTCAACAACAGCCAAAATCTAGATGTTTTGCATTATACTTCTAAAGTATCCCAAACTCAAACCTCTTAAGAGACCCTCACAGATCCAAAACATTATCTTTACAATCCTCTCTCCCCCTGTTACAGCTTATTGTGAGTCTGCCTTGAATCTGAAGTCCTTTAGCTTTCTTTGACTTCTAAGGACAACAGTTTTCCCACTTTCCACTCTCTCCATCTCTTTTCTCCCTCCCTCCCTCCCTCCCTCCCTGCTTCACCACCAAACTTTCTATTTCAAACAAACTCCTGCGCGGTGTTGAGACAATGCTTGTTTGGCAAACAGATTCGATGTCCTGTTCGCTGCCATGTATTGTTAGCTGCCTGGCTTGTTGCCTCATCTCCCCATCGCTGGAATTCTTCTACATGGTGACGTCACTCGCTCAGTTGGTTGTTGACCTTAGTCACTTTGCCTTCCCCGTGTTGCCTACACGTGTTCTGTTACTTGACTTGGCACTTCCTTAGCGTTGCTGACTCTTGTACTGACCGCCGCCACCACGTCCCTGGGCACTTTGTTCGACATTCTCAAAATTCGCCAACTCATTTCTTCTCTCACTTGATTGTCCCATATTCCTGTTTCCCTAATACATGCTGGTCTACCGTCTATCTAAAGCTGAAAGTTTTGTGTATACACTTGCCTACCCTCTGCTCTGGCTCTTTTAATTTGCTGCATTAGCTGGAACTTGGGTCTTCATTGCTCCTTAGACAAATCCCTGTTGATAAAAATATGTGTTCCTTTTAATAATTTAGTTCAGCTCAATACTTCGTAGACTGTTTGCATCGTAGTAAATCTTGCGACAATTAATCTTCATCCTCACTGTCTCCCAATGCGATAATGCAACCGCGGTTTCCCATCCATACAGTTTCATTCCTAATTCCATTTCTGAAACTTTTGTTACTTCTTGAACTGACCATATCCCTCTTCTTTCCTCTATTCCCGAGAACACAAGAAACCAGCTTGTTTATTCTGGTTCTGAAAAATCCCATTTCTGTATTTTGATTTCCTTCATAGCTGCATTCATTTTGTTCCCTAAATGTTCTTCTATTCCTTCCATCATTCCAATCAGCTTCTCCAGCGCGAATTGGCCCTCAATAGGTCCTGAGTTCAATGTAATGCCATCTATTACCAATAGTATCAGGATGACACTTAGCATTATTATTAAGTTTTTAATCACCTCCAGATTTCCAGACACTTTCCTTTGCCTTAATTTTCTGCTGCCAAATAAGCCTAAACTGGCTCTGTATGTTCCTATATCCACTCCCATTGGTACTTATGTCCTTGTTTCTCTAAGGTACTGGAGCTATGTTAAACACAACCTTCCTCTTCTGTTGCTAGCTTAGCACTCTGAAAGTTATATTAACTCCAGAGGTGAGCATCAGCAATGAAAGTAGATTCACTTTCTGACTGTGGCATTTGATTTTTCCAGTCTGGTTCAATGTAAACCATGTATGAAAGTATGCAAGGGCATGTTCATAGTCGAGAGCCTTCATAGGTCAGTGCAAGAGTTTGACAGGAAGCTGAAAATCAGTGAATCAATCCCAGTCATGGCACTGGAATTTTCAAATCTGATTCAGCCTTTCAAACTGCCGAAAGTATTAAGTGCATATGTTTTTGTTCAAAACACTCAGTATTTGAAAACAAAACTGTCTTGTCTGTCTAATTTTGTTTCTGTGTGCGCATGTACATGTGCATACATGTACAAAAGTAGAATTATAATAACTGGCAGTAATCAGTCCTCATTTTACAGTTGCCATTGCTTTTTACTATTTGTAGAAATATTATAATTTTTATTTTTTATATTGTATAATTATTCAACAGTATATGGACAAAAATTAATATTACTTGAGAATTTTTCTCAGTATTCCTCCCATACACACATTCTCAGTAGGGACCATTTTGAAAAGTACTGCTACTCTTACTGGCTTCAACAATTATATTTTGTTATTAATCATTTTCCTTTCAAGCCAGAAATATTTATGTTAATATATGAAAAGAAGCTAAATGTCTTTGCATTTACTCAATGTTGAATAGGAATTGTTAACACTGACATCACTTGCCTTATATGAATGTTTGTTGCCATTTGGGGGTGTAGTGCAAAATCAAATATGGAAAGATTACTAAGATTACAAAAGAAAGCCGTTAGAATAATGTATCATCTAAACTACAGGGTTTCTTGTAGGCAGTACTTCAGGGAAAAACAAATTTTTACAATATTTTCATTATATGTATATAGGGTAATAATTTATGGATTGGGAAAGATAACTTGAGAAATAGGGATATGCATAATTATAATACATGAGACAACAATGATTTTTTTTAGACTGTGTTTTCGTATAAATAGTAGTATTAAAGATCCAAACGTAATGGCACTAATTTTATACAATAAACTGCCAAATTCTGTAAAGCAAGCTATGTCAGAAAATTCGTTTAAAAAGGAGCTTAATATTTACTTAATAAATAAGGCACTGTAACACGATTGATGAATTGTAATTCTATTGGCATATGTATTGTAAGTTATATATATGTAAACATTGTAATTGTAACTAACAATGTCAGAAACTGCTCTGCAGTCTATTGACAAATGCATAAGGCATCCAATTGATCCAGGTTGACAGTGTTTCTGTTATGGTGATTGTGTAATGAAATCTACTTGCAGAGGGGATTTGATGATGACAAATCAAAATTCATTAGCTGTGTGCTGTATTTCAAGGACCACAGTTTGGCAAACCCTAAAGGAAGCACTTTGGCCTGTACAGATGGTTGGTAGCTTTAACTATAATGTCTGAAGTTGAATCTGAAAATAAAATATAATGAAAAATATTTTCAAGGAATTAAGTTACAGATTCATGAATAAATTAGATACAAGTTTTGTATCATTTGTATTTTTCAGTCCTTCAATTATCTATTTTTGCTCTAGCAGCAGGAACTGGAACTCCCTTCTTATTGTGACCTCATGATCGGTTGTTTGGGTACTGGACTTAGTCATCACGCTATATGCACTTAGTAGTGTGGCATCTCAACAAATTGTGTCTGATCTATGTATGATAGGTTAAGCATGAGTAGAATACAGAGAAGACAGTCAAGTGCTGAAAATATTGAAACCTTCATAATGACTAATAATGTACCTGAGTGAAAACTGATAAGATGAAAATAAGGTAACATTTAAAAGTGAATTACTATTAGATGCCAAAGAGGGAATGAAACTCATATTTACATAAGTAGCATATATTGATCAGAGGAAGAATTATGTACAGTCTAAAGTAAAATTGCAACATATGTCTGAAATATGGGCATTGATAATAAAATGTTGTTGAAGCTATACTTTACAAACTTCTCACATTTTGTTGCAGTTATTCACAGTTCCAAGAAGAGTATACTCTAGAACAGATAAAGAACTCTCCTACTGTATTTGGACCATTAACAAAGCTTCAGTGTTGTCCTACATCGGATGGTGCTGCAGCAGCAATTCTGGCAACTGAGGATTTTGTCCATGCTCATAATTTAGAGTCACAAGCAGTTGAAATTCTTGGAATAGAAATGTGTACTGACCTCCCCTCAACATTCCATGATCGAAGTTGCATGAAGATAGTAAGTTATTGTTTGTTAATTTTATCTTAATTAGAAACTGCAGAATTAATTTCTAAATTGGTTTTACAGCTCATAATCAACATTTGTAGGAAATAGTATTTAATATGTGCTTTAAATTTTATGACATGTTCAAGTACTAATATTTGTGCTGAATGCAGTACAAAAACCATAAATTGGAATAAATTGTCGTACATAATTCACATATACAATGGAGCTGAGCCATTTTGAATCAGATCTTAAATGTTAAGCGTTTAATAAATACAGTTATCTGCTCAAAGAGTTAAACAAAGCAAAATTCTTATCACATAATTATAATATATACTGCCATGTAATTGGAGTTATTCATATTCATTTATTTCACCCTTAAGATCATGTTTACATGATGTGGAATTTTCAACATTGTACAATAGAAATACAATTCAATTTACACTTAAACAATACAATTAAGAATAATGCTCACTCACACAGTCTTAATTAGCTAGTTTATACAGAACTATCCATTTACATATTCCATAATTGAATAAAATGAATTTTCTACTGAATATGCTTTGAGCTTTTTCTTAAATATATTCACATTTTCTACGTTTATATTAGGGAGTAGTCTGTTTAAGAATTTAATACCATTGTGCTAAACACTGGATTTAGCTAGGTTTGTTTTGCAATATTGTACATGTAAATTTTCTTTCTGCCTTGTACTATGAAAATGAATCTCTCTATTGTTTGGTAGCTGATGCCTTATTTCTCTGATATGGTTGATAACTTCTAATATGCGCAATAAATGGTTGCAGAATAATAGGGCAAATTTTTTTTTATCAGTGTATCATAAATACTGAAAGATACAAAAATAATATACTGATATGTTTTGAACAGCTGATGAACCTTGAATATCGGTCTGGGTATTGCCAGCAGGATTGTGTACTGCGTATACAACTGATAAGTCATTACAGTTTATTGCATACATTTTTGAGAATAGAGTCATTAGTAGGGCTAGGAAGTTGAGGAAATATCCTTTTTTTTTCCCCCCTAGTGTCTGAGGAAGAAGCTCAACACATGTTAATTATTGGTCACTATTAAGCCAGAAAATGGAGGACTTTTTTATTTGTCCTTTTTGCCTTTTTAGCTATGTTTTATTTATTTAAAGGGTCTTTTTCAGCACTTTTTTTTGTTTAACAGTCACTTTGTTTTTCTTTCCTTTTTTCAACTTTAACTTCTTTTGACTATCTTTTCTCTTTCCAATACGGTCTAGCTTAAATTCCAATTTCTAATATGAGCTCCTAAGACTGGTTACAGCAGATAGCAGGTGAGAGGACCCTTTCTATTGTATTCAAGCCATTAGCACCAGCAGAGTACCTAGAAAGCCCTCTGTAAATATCACATTATTTCTGACCAGCATCTGACAATGACCTTGACCAGAGGGAGCAGTAAGTAGGTTGGTTTCACAGTTTGTGAAAGAAATCCTAGCTGCAAACATGCCAAAAATTAAGCCTAGTAAAACATCTTTACATCCTTTTTTCCAGTCTTTAAGTCCTTTTGGGATATATTTAGGTCTTTTTAAAGGTCCTTTTTAGAAAATTTATAGGTCCTCAGTTTCCTAGCCCTGGTGATTAGCAATGGTCTGTGTCCATCTCAGTCCTCTAATCTTAAAGCATACAATTTTTATTTATGTAGGAAGTTAAAGAATAAAGTGTGGAAAACTAATCCACACAAATTAGAAGAATTAAAACAGAATATCAGGACAGAAATTAACACTATTTCAGAAACTAAAATATCCCATGTGAATGGAAATTTCCTCTGAAGATGCTATAGATGTACTGATGCTGATGGACAGCATTTCTAACATCTCCTGTGATACGGTGTGTTTTTTATGTTTAATCTGATAACTGTTAAAGGGATTTGAGAATTGATTTGATGTTTACACATGTATAACTTGGAGACTGACAGTGCGCTTGCCAGCCAAGTTTTATAGATTATGTACTGTAGTTTTTATGGTGTTTGAGCTTTGTTTTTACAACAAATAGAACCACAGTAATTGATGACAGCAACTGTCGTCTTTTTTTCTTTTCTTTTTTTTTTTTTTTTTAGTTTTTTTATGTCTGTTGTTAGTACACATAATGCTATTCTTAGCAGAAGGTGACAACAGTAGTTTTTATAGTGTTTCATGCCTGTAGTTAACACATAGCAGCACAGCAATGACAGTTTTATAGTGTTCAATGTTTGTTACTACTACACATAGAACCACAAGTATAAGTAGATGACTGAAATGGTAGTTTTTATAATATTCAGTGTCTTTTGTTGCTGTTCATAACACCACAGTTGTATGTGATTGCAATGGTAGGTTTTATAGCATTGGATATGCTATTACTTTTGGCACCAGTGGTAGCAGTCGATGTCAACAGTCTCAGTTTTTATAATGCTTGATATCCATTCTTACTACACATGGTACCATACTTACCAGTAAGTGACAACAGTGGTTCCATTTCTATAGTGTTTGATGTTTGTTTTTACTACACATAGCAAAAGGTAGCCATAGATGACAGCAACGGTAGTTCTTGTGTGTGATGTCTTTTGCTACTACACATAACTCCACAGTTAGGAACAGATGACAGTAATGTTGGTTTTATAATGTTTGGTATTCGGTTTTATAGTATTTGTTGTCTGATGTTACTTGTCATATTATCACAATTGTCAGAATCACAATAGATGACAGCAAAATTGTTACAGTGCATGCTGTCTGTTGTTGCATAACTGTAGTGTTATGCATAATAACAGCAAACATAATACACTATAAAAATTAACATTGCTCCCATCAACTGGTAGAGTAGCCGTACTTTCATAAACTCTGGCAATGGCAGCAATTCCAGTATGCGAGCCGTCACATGCGCAAACCTGTATGCATGAAAGTCAAGTGTGTTGTTGGTTACAAACACTATAGGGAACCAAGCTGTGTTGCTGCTTGATATAGGGAGGTCAGGATAAGGCAGAAGGGGGATAAGCTGATGACATGAGGCAATGCTTGCATAAGTAGAAATTATTACGTGAGATTGTTATTGTTTCTTACACAAGCGAAGCAGACAATGATTTGGATGATAATAGAGCTTTCCTAATACCCTTAGAGTAGCACACCAATGCCACACTTCATACCACTCCCATTGAACTGGATGGGACTCGCTTCTGAGCTTAGCTACTTTACATGCAGAGACTTTATGGAAGTATGGCTACTCTTACAGTAGTGGTGTGAGTAGTAACAACAGACACCAATTACAATAAAACATTGTTGCTGCCATCTACAGCTAATTGTGGTGATATGATTAGTAGCAGCACACTAAGGACTGTAAAATAACATTGCTATCATCTGATGCTAACTCTGCTTTTGTGTGGTATTAGATAACAGCAACGTTTTACAATGTCTGGTGTCTGTTGTTACTATACACAACACCACAGTTATCGGTAGATGGCAGCAATGTTAGCTGTTATAGTGTGTGTAGTCTTTTGCTATTATAGATAGTTGCAGATGTCAGCCTGCAGATGTCAGTTGCAGATGTTGTTCTGTGATGTCAGTTGTTGCTAAACCAGCACCACTGTTTACAGTAGATGGCAGCAATGTTAATTCTTACAGTGAGTGTTGTCTGTTGATACTACACACCACCACCAATGTTAGCAGTAACTTTCAGCAGTGTTATTTCTCATAGGCGAGTTTTCTGTTGAGCACAATTTGCACACATATAGCATTTGGAGACATCAATCTTATTTCTTATAGGGTGTGTTGCCTGTTTTACTATTTATTAAAGTAGAATTAGCCTCAGATGACAACTATGTTGGTTTTTATAGTGTGTGTATTCTGATGTTACTTACACATAGCAAGAGGGTTTGCATTAAATCAGAGCAGTGTTAGTTCTTATAGTGTATATTTTCTGTGGTGCTATGTATTGTTAGGTTGTGGTTTATCACCCCTTTTAGTAATTTTGGATTGTACTGACAATGTGGGAGAACATATTCATATGGAAAAATTAAGGACAGAGTAATGAACTTTGAAATCCCTTCAGTAGAGTGAGTGAGTGAGTGAGTGTGTGGTGTTTTAAGGCCCATCAACGAGGTCATTTGGGCCCAATCCCCTCCAGTAGATAATTTGACAAAGAAGTTCATAGTTCCACAGCCAGAGAGAAGAGAGCACATGACAACAGACGATAGTTGGACCAAGGTTGATAATGGATGCAACTGTTTCGGAAACTAGTCCCTTAATAACACTTCCTGATGTCTCAGAACTGTGGGTCAGTTAAATAAATAATAATCTATAATAAAACTAGTAAATTAAGATGTAGTTATAAATGAGATAAATAATCCATGAATAACGTATAAAGAAAAACAGAATTGTTCAAAATTATGAATATTTTGTGTAATTGTGTTAACATTAAGGGGTTTTAGGTTTGACAATATTATGGGCAAATTTTGGCTGAGGGTAAAAGGACATTAAGTATGATAATGAGCAACGGCTGGGTTTTCAAGCCAATTTGCAGAATTAGCTTCAATGGTTATGCGAGTGAAGGGATGTTGGTATACGTGGTTGTGGGTATAGGTACAGCAGTATAGCTAGGGGTTCTTGGATTGTGTTGGAGCGGTTCTCCCGGGTGAAGGTTAGTTTTATGCCACACCATACGGTAGCATACCTGAAGGAGGATTCGCCCCGTCATGAGGTCTACGCCCCACACGTGCGAGAGGTTTCTCGCTTCGCTCGGCGTGGCAACTGGTGTTGTACCCAATCCTTACCTTGATGTGGGAGCAATGAACCTTTCGTCCAAAAGCCGTGAAGGAGATGTTCTCGAAGATTCCTATTAATCTTCTCTCCGGCAGCTTCGGTTAGTGATGAGATTTGAAATTACCTCAGACATGGTATCGATACAAAAAGGACTTTACTTTTTGCGTGATCTTGAAAAAAAATGATAAACAATACCATTACACTTTTCTCTTCTTTTTATTTCTCTCGATCATTTTTGTTTTTTACATTTGCGACTTTTTACATTATATTAACTTTCTCCTTTTTATTTATTAATGATGCAACGACTTTTTATTGAAGTTAATTATTGTCACGTCGCATTTTTGTTGTATATTCAAAACTTTTGATAAACGTGTATAAATGGTATACTCCAATCACTTCTCAAAGTTGCAAGAAGCCTTTTCATCAAGAAGCGTCTACTCTCTTCAAGAGTCCAAGCCAGAAAAAAAAAAAACTTTAGGAATAAAATTATTGGTTCTTTACTTTGTTTTGTTGCTAAGTTACTGTAATATTCAATTTTGATTGGTCCTACATCACAACTTGGAATTCCAATAAACCAAAGCATTCGTTGCATCATCTACATGGCCTGCTTGGTTATTAACTTACAATAAATTACAAATGACCATGTTTGTCTCATACATCCATATATGTAATATCAACTTTAGTGTGATAACATTTCTTAGAAATTTATAGAGGGGTTCTTCAGTTGAAAAACACCACATATTAGCAAAGTGGAAATGATGATGCAATATAGGATTGGGAGCTAGGAATCGGGGGGTCCTAGAATTATCAAAGGGAAGGTTATTAGGTGAATTTTAAGCTTAATGGCATATCTCGGCCATAATGTAGAACATTTCTGGTCTGATCGCTGGTGGTTAAAGATGAAGCTGATAGCATGGGGCAGATTTAATGTCATTGTTACCTACATGGTGGAACCATGTGCTATCACGTAGTAGAGGACTCAGTGTCTTGGTTGAAAATATTGCCAAAAACTATTTTGCTATAAATAATTATTACAATAATCAAAAACTTTGATCTAAATGCTGGCTATTAGTTTCCATTGGTCAGCAACTTTTCCACTAAAGTGTAGACGGTTTATTAAAAGTTTTGTGGTCAGAAGCAGTGTTATTCTTTCATTGAATTATACATACCCATGCATACTCTGAGATGGATTTCTCATAGCTCAAGCAGATAGCCGGAATTATCATCAGTGGAGAACTTCAAGTTGGTGTGCTGTTGTGAAGCAAAGAGTAATAGCTACAAATTGATGCATCATTGTCGGTTTGGGCTAGAGAGGGAAATATCACCTCAAGGAACTAAAGAAACCAACAAGAATTTCTGTGAGGCTCTATCAGAGAGGAGGAAGAAAACTAGCATCATCAGCAACATCAATGGAAGACAAATAAGTTAAACAAGGTACAGAGTGTTTTTATTTTTACGGTGGTGTAATCTAGATGTACTTGAGGAATGGAAAAATATTGAGTAAAGATTCCACAAAAGCTTGGAAAATCATGGGGTTGGGAATAATAAAATTAGGCAATATGCAGAAAATAACTAAAGTAGGAAAATGTAGTAGGAATGTACAAAATCATATAGAACGAGAGTCAAAAGAAGTTAAAAGTAAGGTAACAAGCAAATAGGTCATTAATGGAAGGAAGTATGTTAGAAGCAGCAAAGAAAATGTTTTAAAAAAGAATTAGGGGAAAAGATGGAAAGTAGCAATTAAGAGTTCAAGAAAATATTTAGAAAGTAGCCATCGAGTTTAAGAAAAGAAATAGGGCAATCACAGTTTAAAAGGACAGTCAGATTAGATAGAAAATATCAGTAGCTAATACAAAATATGAAAAATAAGAACAGATTAAGGGAAAAATGGAGAATCTAATGAACGAAGTTGGCCAGGAAAATTGCGAACAGGTTAACGAAAATCTAAACTAAGAGATCAGAGGGGAAATAAGTAATGTTAACAGATGAAATAAGAAAAAATAAAGAACATATTAAGGAGGAAATAGAGAATGTAAGGAAGTAAGTTATTCAGGAAATAGGGAATTCTGAGAAGAAAATTTGCAAACTGGTTAGTGAAAATTCAGAGAAACAAAATAGAACACTAAATGAGAAAATAGCACAAAAATTAGACAAAGAAAGGGAAATAGCTAGACAGAATTAGAAGAAACTGGAAGTTCATCAAAGATAATTGAAAGGGAAAGTAGAAGATAGATGAGGAATTTGGAAGAAATTACAAGTCAAATGAAAGATATAGTAATAGAAACCACAGGAGAAAGAAGAATTAGAAACCATATAAATTCAAGGGAGAAACAAAAGAAGAATTTCAATTATATCAGGCAAGGGCCACAATTTCATCAGAATAGGAATAAGGAAGTCAGAGAAAGACATCAAGGTCCAGTGCCTAAGCCAGAAATGCAAAAATCATGGGAAGGCCACACAAATAACCCCTTTGCACATACAACAGGCAGTCAAATACTCCTGACTTCTCTTAGTAGGTTCTGGGATCAGTTACCTTGTGGAAACTTAGGCATATTTCAAAGTATAAACTTGAAAGAAGCGTAGGGACAGTGAAGCACAAATTAGCACAAAAGTGAATCGAGAAGATATTGACACATTGCTTCTCTCACACTGTTTATTCACAGGACATGTTTCAAGAGCTTTTGCTCTTATCATCAGCTGGTACTCGATTAGTGCAAGTTGTAGTGGTTTCCTCTTTCTCCGTATTGTCAATAGATGGCGTGATGTACTTGTCAAAGATGTCCGGTGGTGGAGTTTCAAAATTCATGATTATGAAGATATTTTCCCATTCGGAAAGGTCTATGGGGTGATTAACGTATTTTATTAGAGATGTTTCCAAGTTGTTGTCATGTCTAGTATTCAAAAAATGAAAAGCCACTGTTGATTTTTCTGTTTCACCATTTTTAATGTTTCTTATATGTTCTTTAGTTGTGATGTTAATATTTCTTTCTGTTTTTCCTATCTAAATTTTAGGGCAAGTTTCACATTTGATCTCATAGATTCCTGGTTTTTCTTTGGTAGTGATTGAATTTTTGGGAGGGCCTTTTAACAAATTTCTCACATTAAACCTATTTTGAGGTGCAAGAATTATGTTGTGTTTTTAGAAGATTTTTTGGAATTTGTTATAGGCTGATGGATGGAAGGTGAATTTTTAAAAAAAATTTTTCTCTTTTTCTCCTGTAGGTTCTAGGGTGGTGGATTCTTTTATTTTCTTAGTTTTGTTGAGTCTGTTAACTGTTTTGTCTACTAAATTTGGGTTGAAACCGTTGGATATAGCTACTTTTTTTTATGTGTAGGTATTCTTCTTGATAATCTTCTCTGTTTAGTGGAAAGTTGATCATCCGAAATATTAAACTGTTGAAAATGGCATGTTGGTGTTATTTTGGGTTGAAACTGTTGTTCTTAATATAATTATCTGTGTGTGTCGGTTTCCTGTAAATACCAAAAGTGAAAGTATAAAATTGAAAGAAGCGTAGGGACAGTGAAGCACAAATTAATACAAAATTGAATCGAGAATATATTGACACATTGCTCCACTCACACTATACAAAATTGAATCGAGAATATATTGACACATTGCTTCACTCACACTATAAATTGAATCGAGAATATATTGACACATTGCTTCACTCACACTATAAAATGAATCGAGAATATATTGACACATTGCTTCACTCCGTATGGGAAAAAATCTTCATTAACAAAAATCGTCATAGTCATGAATTTTGAAACTCCACCACCGGACATCTTTGACAAGTACATCACGCCATCTATTGACAATACGGAGAAAGAAGAAACCACTACAACTTTCACTAATCGAGTATCAGCTGAGGATAGGAGCAAGAGCTCTTGAAACATGTCCTGTGAATAAATAGTGTGAGTGAAGCAATGTGTCAATATATTCTCGATTCAATTTTGTATTTACCAAAAGTGAGTTTGTTGTTCATTTTTTTGATCTTGATGTCCAAAAAGGGAAGCACACCATCCTTTTCTGTTTCCAATGTAAATTTTATAGCTGGATTTTGTATATTCAAAAGTCTAAGACCATCTTGTATGAGGTTTTTAGGTACTATTGCAAAAATGTCCTCAACATAGCGATACCAAACTTTGAAATAATTTGGAAAAGTTTTTGTGATATGTGTTTCAAAAGTACTCATAAATAAATCTGCCAAGAAGGGAGACAATGGGTTGCCCATAGCTAGGCCCATTTTTTGTTTATACCGGAGAAATTGCTTGTGTAGCTATACACACACACACACAAAACAAAATGATTCAAATATTAGGCGCACAAAGAATGGCTTTTGCTACAGTGAAACAAAGTAGTGAAATTTCAACGATTTATTAATGTAGTCTCTATTTTTTGTTACTGTAGATGTATACTACCTTTAATGGGTTTTAAACCAGCTTTTGTTTCGTTTAAATAACTTAATAAATATGAAAGATATGGAATTGTATTTATGATGCATTTTTACAGCATTTAACAATTTAAATGTCTTGTTCTGTTTATTGGGTATCCGTTTCTGGCCCCTGAAGGGTTTAAATGGCCATCGGTGAAGCGGTTAATCCACTTCATATTTCCCCATATCTCTTCCAAAACTCCCCTGGGATCCCATCCATGCCCACTGTTTTACCACCCTTTAAGCTTCTTATTTGTTGAAAAACTTCCGTTTGAGTAATTTCTCTGTCTAATATCTTATTGTCTATCCTCATGTTGCCCAACTGTATATTATCTATTTATCCACTCCCTTTCTGCAACTAGGTCTCTAAAGTACTTCAGCCATTCCTGTGATATCTCATTTTTCACCCCTTTCTGTTTATTCATTTCACTCATCATACCCCATATTTTATTATATTCTTTTTGTTGTATGGCATCCTTCATTTTCTTTCGAACACTATCCTGCCACTTGTTCTTTTTTTGTGCTAATAATTTCTTGTACGCTTCTTTACTTATTACCATAATCATCCTATCTCTACCCTCCCCCATTTTTCTCCAACAAGACAGGTTTTTAAATACTTCCCTTCTTGCTCTACTGCAGTCCTCATCAAATCAGCCATTACATATTCATTTCATTTTCCCTTTTACTTTCATTTTTATCTCTGCCCTTGTAACTATTAGTTTCATTAGCTCTAAGCCTCTTTCTATATATCTTTTCAGTAATAAAACATTAAAATTAAATTTATGTGTTATTCACTGCAAACCAATTTATACAAGCTATTCATTAAGCAATTTAATTTTGCCAGTTAAAAAATATATTTATGCAGGTATATAGGCCACTTTTAATTTGATGTCTGTAGTAGTAGTAGTTCCGAATTTAAATGGACACAGGTCTGCTTGGAGAACAACTAGCTAATACTGTGTGCGCAGCAAAGGGTTAAACACAAGTACTGGAAAATTACTGCAAGTGGTTGACACATCTACCATAATGCTGATTTTAATGTTATTCTTTAATGATGGTCAGCTATTCTTCTCATTTCTATACAGATGTGATCAGTTATATTGTGCAATCAAATTTAGAATGTAAAATTGTCCCATGTCTAGTCCATTAAGTTCCTGTAACTGATTGTCCATTGGCAAATCTGTGAATGGTCTTCCTAGCTTTGCTTCTCTATAAACAGTTCTAAATAATTTACTTATACACTATCAGTGAGCACTTTATCTACTCCTGTTTCTAAAGGTTCGCTCTCTGCATCAGCTCTAGCCTGTTCAGCTCTTTTGTGATTTAGTGATTTTTATGATCATATACTTTCTTTCACAAACTATTTCTATTGTATTCCCAAAATAACTGATTTCCCCTTCACTCCACTCCTTAGCAGGCTTGAACACTGAACCTTGCTGTGGTCCCAACCATATCTGCTAGCTTCAGCACAGTAGGAGCAACAAAACTTTTTGTTAGAGTCAACATGAAAAATGCAATGCCATGGCCGGGATTTGAACCACAGATCTCCTGGTTTCCATCAAGTCGCTCCAACCCATTGAGCTACCATGGCCAACGTCCCATCCTGACATTAAATTCTCCATTTGACTCGTATATTTCCCCGGAAAAGCACTAGGAGCTGTCGCATCCGAGATACACCGTTTGTGGCGACTTACTATCGTAAGTACTTGAGTCCCAGGCTTCATCATTTAACATTTGGTGTAACAACATAGCAAGAGGTAGTGTGTAAATATTGTAACTTTGGTCCAGTTCACTTAGCAACTTAGTTCACTTTCACTGACTCTTCACTTAACATACACTGCCTCATGAATATAAACTAGTTTCAACTGTCACTTTCAGTTCATATCTTAGAGTTGTAATGAGATACAAATGACATGAGCTATTCTTTCCTATTGTGCATTCCTGTGGAGTCAAACATAATAGGTCTGGAATCCCTTGCAGTTACATCATTCACTGCAAGACATCACAGTCATCAATTATGTATTGTAAATATTGTAGACTTATTTCTGATCTTAAAATTTAGGTTTAATATTTTGACGAGTCACCAATTTACGAGCACCTGCTCAACTATGTAAGTATAATGTGAGGAATAAAGTATTGTGACTTTGTGGGTTCGTGAAATAAAAAAGGTCCAATTACACCACTCAACAATGTTCTTTATTTCCACCGACTTACAGTTTAACACTTGCCAATTACACAAAATTACTTGCTGCACACAATTACAATTTACCCGTTCGTCCGCTACAACTTCACTTGTACTCGCGATTACATAAACTCCGATACTCATACACAGTTCGTACAGTCTTCCGTTGCACAACCCTTTCGTTCATTAACACGTCACTGACTAACTCTTACACCAAGAACTGCGACTGTCTTCTCGCTCACACTCACTAACCAACTGATTGACCAACTCAAACCAACAACTGACTGACTCACTCTGTCTGTCTGTAACCCTCTTTATATCGGAATATCGCCGGTTTCTAGTGACCAGGAGACTGTTCCAGTAAACGAAAGATCGAGAAACAGGTGTAGAGAAAAACAGGCGACCAGTCATGTTTTCCCCTAACCACAAGCCTGTCACCACTACAAGACAAACGAGGAGAAGGTGTGGCTAACGCGGTCCTCCCCCCTGCCTTCCGTTCGCAGCTGGTACAGGGTGCTCCAGCAGTCCTGTTACAGTATTGTATTGTATTTGCTGAGAGAGTGGTACTAACTCATTCACTTCAGAAATCTTGCCAGTAATGCCAGACTTCCTGACTAGGGAGAGTGCTAGCCTATGTAGGTATACAAAAGTTCCACAGAACTCTAACATTTGACATGGAGAAACATCCAAAGTTTATCGAGATTCAACTGTTAAAAAATTCAACTGTGTTAAAAAATGCGACTCATCTAAAATTTAATAATCCAAAGTTTAGTTATCTGGCAGTAGTGCTTAACATCCTTATGTTTATCTGTTTATAGTTCTGAGTGTTCCTTTTGATAACCTTGGACCATAGCTTCCGCTTTACAGTGTGTTAGATTGAGTATGGGCAAAACCCAAGGCATAATTCTGTTTCTATGTTTGTGTAACGTGATTGCTTTGAACCTACATGAAGGGTCTCTCCAGTTTTTGTATACATTCAGTACTTTCTGAATAATGGCTCATCAAGATAACTACATATTGTGCTTAGAATGTGTAGATCTATAGAAGACTTAGAATTGGTGGTTGTTATGTGTCTTCACTGTCTATCATATAAATACTTTCATTTGTATGAAGTATATGTAACAATAAATTTTAATATTGTAGGTTGGTTATGATATGACAAAAGCAGCAGCAGAAAAATTATTTACAAAAACAGGATATAGTCCTAAGGACGTTGATGTAATAGAATTGCATGATTGTTTCTCAGCAAATGAGCTTATCACATATGAAGCACTTGGCTTATGCCCTCCAGGAAAGGCAGGAGAACTGATTGACAGTGGGAACAATACCTATGGAGGAAAATATGTTATTAATCCAAGTGGGGGCTTGATATCTAAAGGACATCCTCTTGGTGCTACAGGTAAGAGTTTGTATGTATGATATATATATATAAACTTTTGTAATCTGAAGTTTATAAAACATATATAGATTTAAGCTTCTCTTAAGATTGAGTTACGATAGAATGAGGGTGTGATAATGAGACTGGGAATGGAAAGGACGTATACAGATGTGCTCTAAGACTTTAATTTTCATGGCTTACCTGGCGAATTGTGTATACACAATCTTTCCGTAGTTATGTTTATGATGTATTTAACCATATTCTTTACCTAACTGAATCTATATATCCTCGTTTAACTGCAGTTTTTACCTCTTTAGCAAGTGCAGATGAAATGCTGAAAGTATACTTCATTATGAAGGGTATGTTATATTAAGAATTTTTTAAGTCACTGCTGTAGTGAGAATAAATGAATAGAAAAACTCACTACACACTTCACAGTAGGTCAACAGGTGATGATGATAAGTGCAACATACTGTCAAAACATATCCAGGTGTAGTGAATTGTAGTTAAGTTTTAAATACATTTTCCTACTCATTTTCATTTAAAGTCCTTCATTGACATCCTGTTCTGTACTATTACTTATAATTACTAGTGTAAATATGAATTTGAGACTTTTCTTCTCCAGGTTTGGCTCAATGCTCAGAACTTTGTTGGCAGTTGCGGGGTTTGGCAGGAAGGCGTCAAGTAAAGGGGGCAAAACTTGCTTTGCAGCATAACATAGGATTAGGTGGTGCTGCAGTTGTGGCTCTATATAAACTAGGATTTCCTGATGTTGCATCTAGAAGGTAAAGCTGGAATCATTAAGTTATATGTTACATTCTTTAGTATATAGGTACTTATAAATAAATTTAGAAATTTGTGTATGATCCAAATCAGTCTTCACTTTTCACAGCACTTAGAATACAGTAATATTTTGTAGATAACTGAGTATTAATTTATTGAATCATGTGAAAGAACTCACAAATAGGGCAAGCTGACCTTGATTGTTACAAAGTTTATATGTCACAGTGAGTGTAAGAAGACTTAGGATGATTAGGGTGAGTGATTATAATAGAAAACATACCAATATTTTCTATAACAATTGGATTTAAAGAAAAGCAGGTGATATTCTTGCATTCACTGTTAAAAAGCTTGTTAGTTGAATTAGCGGTAGTCAGATTAAAATTGTTTTAAAGCTCAGTTCTTCATATCTAAAGCACATAAGTTTAGATTGTTCAACATAGTAAATAAATTTAGTTGTGAATATATTATACTGTAGCAAAAAATGTGAAAATTCACTTCCAAACTGCTTTATTTCTCACTAAATCATTAGCCTGCTAACATACAATTACCCTCTCTTTTAGTCAAATACAGCACTTTGACACATCTTTACAATGTCTGTTTATGACTCTTTAGCATGCACCTTCTGTGCTGCTAATAATCTTTCTTACCTACAGAGCTACATGCCGATTGTGAATAAAACTTTGATATTCACACACAAATGGTTTACTGCCAGTTTCACAGCCCACCTATTTCTTACTACACAACTGCACTTAGTGACCTGTGAACTGCTTCCTACACCATTACACAGCCTGCCGACTCTTCCATGGAACTGCATCTAGCTCAAAGCATCCTACACTGTCACTACTGCTCACTGTACTACTCGTCCCCTCAGCCTTGCATTAGCTTTTATATACCTGCTGGGCGCATTAGATCTTTCTGGAACTGGAAGCCTCAGGAAATGCATCCAGAAAGGTCTTTTGCCTAGTAGTAACAGAGTTCTGCTCTGGCCTCTTGATGGTAGTTTGTGACCTTGACTGCCTTAAAGATGTGTCACTCTCATCCCACCAGCCAATAAGTGACGAGGCAATTTCCGTGCTCCCACTTCTTCGTGATGACAGCTAAGTTTCCCTACTCAATTCTTCCCCTCCTAAACATCTTCACCTGCCAATACTATTGTGACTTAGTTTTCACTCCTCCTTTGTATATAATGGTGTAATGAATAATCTTCCACTTCATTCACTGGAATGTCAAACACAGAACTAAATTTCTTGCATTATTTGCACAATCATTGCTTATGGAACATACTGTGACAAAAATGCAAAGTGCACCTTAAACTACTTCATTTTCATCAGATTCATTACTGCAATGCTAACTTACAATCAGCCGTTCTTTTACACAAATGCACCACTGCAACACATCTCTACAATGTTTCTTTGTCTCTTTAGGATGCAGCCTTTTTGCTGCTTGTAATCTTTCTGACCTAAACACAGGTCCACCTCTTACATGGAGCTACAAGCCGTTTCTGAACACAACTCTGATATTTGCATGTAAACTGCTTTGCTGCCTGTTCTACAGCCTTCGATTTCTCACCACAGAGCCGTACTTACTGACCTGTGAACTGCTTCCTGCACATTTCCACGGTCTGCCAACTCCTCACCACAGAGCTTGGAACCTACCACACTTCCATGCACTGCTCATTGACCAATTGATTTGTGAACTGCTGCACACTGCCGATTCCTCCCTACAGTGTACTCTTTGACTGACGCTCAAAGTTCAAAACACACACAGACTCTTAAACTCTCACTACTACTTTGTCCTCCAGGCCTTACATCAACTTCATATAGCTGTTGCATTCACAAGATGCTTCTTGAACTGGAAAACTCTCAAATAACAGTCTCAAGAGATCTTAAGCATAGTAGTAATATAACTCGCTTCTGACTTTGACTTCAGGTATTGGCTGTGTTTGAAGGTGTGCCTTTCCCATTGCGCCAGCCAATAAGCAACTTCCGGTCAAAAGTTTCTGGACACTTGCTTTAGGATAGCATATTTGTAGACATCCTGTGGTTATGTCAATAAAGAGCATGATTTAGAGCCTTCATCATGGGGAAATATTACTGTGCATGATATCTTGTTTATATAAACAACTGCTGATGTTCAACTAAATGTTTATGGCGTCATAACTACCAATAGATAAATCTTAGATGTAAGACTGATACAGGATCAACATTTACTCATGATTTGATAGTCAACATGAAAAATTCAATGCCACGGCCGGGATTTGAACCACGGATCTACTGGTTTTCGTCCAGTCACTCTTACCCATTGCGCTACCATGATTGTCATGGTGGCAAATTGGTCATAGTAGCTGGACAGTTGAAGACTGGAAATATGTTCTTTGGACAGATGAATCCAAATTCCAGGTTTTTGGGCAACGACACTGTGTGTATATTTTCCATATCTCCTGCTGAAATAATGCATTCTGACTGCATAACACCAACAGTGAAACATGTTGGGGACTCTTTAATGGTCTGGGGATGTTTTTCATTTAGTGGAGTGGGCCAGCTCTACAAAATTGAGCATTCATTATTGACCATTCCATATTGAGCAGACATGCTGTTCCATCAGGAACGCATCTAATTGGTCCAGGATTCATCATGCAGCAGAACAATAATCCAAAACAAACATCCAAATTGTGTGAGAACTACCTACAGAAGAAACAGGAAGGAGAGTTAAAGGTGATGGAATGGCCACCCCAGTCACCAGATCTGAACCCGAATGAACTTCTTTGGGAGGAACTTGACAGAGAAGTTTGAAGAGTGTCCTACTTCTATAAAAACGTTATGGGAAATCCTTCAGATATCCCTGATTTATAGGGAGAAGAGTGTGTGTGAAAAACTTGTTAGGAGAATGCCCAGAATTGTGAAAAAAGTGATTGCTGTAAAGGGTAGATATTTTTATCAAAAAAAAGTTTAGCACAAAAAGACACTTTGTGTTAAAAATTATTCAGCTAGGCTTTTATTACAAGGTAAATATATGCTCCATATTTTAGAATCATATATATCACATAAAATAAATTATTTTCATCAATTCTGCTGCCTGTTATATATTGTTCCTTCATTTCCTCAACAAGAGTTTACTGTCCTAAAACTTTTGACTGGCAGTGTACCTACTCCTGCTCCTCCTACTGCCAGACCCACGATAGCGGCATAACTTCTCCATGACAAGTCCTAGATCATCAATGTGACAATACTGATTAATCTGTCCATTACATTGTATCAACTACTACTCACTGTTCACAAGCATGTTCACTGATATATATATATTCATAGTTTTGAAAAGGTTTGCTGTAACTGAGCAAGAATCATCCAGGAGTACCTCATTCCATCTCAGACATTCCTAATATTTACTTTGGATAGAGTACCACCCTAATTATTTGTCTAACCATCCATTGGACAGGTGCTGAAAGTAACCACTATCCACATAAGCTGAGTGCATAGCAGCTATATTACACTCTCCCTCAGAGCTGGTCATCCGGGGCAGCTCTTTGATTTGGAGCAAGCTTATCAAGATGACCATCATCAGCTTCCCTTTGGATACGTGCTAAATACAGTATACTACAACGTTGATATGGTTACGTCATAAACGCCATCCCAGAACATTTTCTTTGGCAACTTTCCTTTAGTCCTTGTGGGATGGTAGTCACACGAGGTCATCCTCCTGGAATCTAGTATTCAACACAGACTCATAGAAGGCCTCCCTCAGGTCACTTAAGAGCTTCAGATGCTCCCTGGCGAGATGGCAGATATCTTGCAGCCTTTTTTTTTGAGCACCCAAATATAATCTATGGCTGCTGTGTCATGCCTGTGGACTCATGTTGTTTATGCTCAGTAGGTTAGGAGGAAAGTCATATGCACACATCAACCTTGGACACCATTTTCTGCGATGCTCCTTGACAATCTTGATATAATACTCCTTAATCTTTTTTTGTCTGTAGACAAAGGCAAGTGGTATGGGTTTTTGGATCTTGAGGCACTGGAGGAGCTCTTGAACAATGTTGAATTTGAAATTCATCCTCTGGTCACAGTGGAGCTCCAAGAAACTCCGAACCTTGGAGGTTGTAGACCAGTGCATTATCCAAAGTTGAAGTTTTTTTTTTTTTTTTAATTGCAACTTGCATGTACCTGGTGAAATGTTGCATTGCCAATAACAAGTAGCAATTTATTGCATCATTCCTTAGAAAATGGCCAACCACATCAATGGCAATTTTCAATACCACTTGGATCTTGTATTGTTGCATTTGCCTATGACTGTAACTTTGGGGCTCAGCTAGTACCACATTGTTTCAAAGTTACAGTCAATAAAATTTGCAACACAGCTTATCCAAGGTATGATTTACTTTGAGAACTTTCTTCACTTCACTTCTTTGGAATGTTAACTGTTCCACCTTGGCTTTCTTGTCCATGGATTCCCACTATTCCTCACCACCAGGGAGTACCTCTGTGCCCAATAACTCTCAGGTGTGGGCCTCAGGGAGTAACATCTGCCATGTAGATCTATTCACTTGATGCTTTATTCTTCAGCATCAGTCCTACATTTCAATCTTCCATTTGAGACCTCTTTAAGGTCCCTTCATCCTAAACATCTACATTTTGCATTGTGACACTGAGCATAAGGCTGCAACCGTCTCCTTTATCTTGACCTTTACACAGTAGTTCCAGTATTCCTAGCATAGTCTTCAGGAAAGGTCATTTGCATTAGAAATAAGTCTTTCAGTCTAGTGCTGCGATGTAAAATTTTACTCCTGAAACCACATGCCAGCACCCCTGCTAAAAGTCCAAGATGGAAAACCATTGGTTATCTGCTAAGGTGTTCAGGGTTTAATCAATTCATGTCAACAGAGAGCAATAGCAATCTTTCTTAGCAACATAATTCAACTTAAACTAGTCAACACAGAAGCGCAGGTCTCCATTCTTTTTCACTAGAAGTATCAATGACCACCATGGACCATTTACCATTAGAGGTGGTTTAATTGGTCAAGCACTGCCAGTGTTAATGTGATGCATCATTCTACCGGTACAGTCTAACCATCTTCAGACAAGCTGAAGAGAACCTGGAATTCTGCAGCCTCATGAGAGGCCCTGAGTTTCTTACTGCACAAGAATGTCCAGGCAACTACTTAATTCCTTGGTTTTTTGTTGGTTCTTGGTCTCTCATGCTACAGACATAGATGACCAGCTCAGAATTCTCCAAAATGGGCCCATTAAGTAACTGCTGTGATGAAGACAAAATGGCTCTTATGGAGAATCTGCTCTATGTTGTTACAGATGTTCTGCCACCAGAATTAACACACTTCCATTCGCAACCAGTTTTTTTATTTATTATTATTATTATTATTATTATTATTATTATTATTATTATTATTATTATTATTATTATTATTATTATTATTATTATTATTATTATTATTATTATTATTGTTATTGTTATTGTTATTATTATTGTTATTATTATTATTTAGTCATTGCATTGATTGTTGTACCATTACTGTTTAAGTTAACTGTTATATATTTTTGTGTTAATTCCTAGTGAAGTACATTTATGTTCACTTAATTACATTCTCTTAATAGGTGTCAGCACCTTACATTTAACCTAAATATAATACACTTAATAATTAAATATCTTAATTGGACTTGGGTTCCACATGCAAAGAAGAGTCTGGATTGGCATGTTCATTGCCCTCACAAGAATTGGAGTCACTGCTAAAGGTACTAGTGATTAACCTAATAATTAAAGGTTCATCCTGCAGCTCATCTGCTCTCTGCATATTGTCTTTATCTCTTTAATGCATTTCTGAAGAGAAATATATTCAACATTTCATGGTCTTCTTAGAAAAATTAAGCTTTTAGCTGAAGTGAGCACTATCATCGTTCAGTTGTAGTTAACATCTGGTTGGTGGTACAAAGTAAACCAACCAAAGTCGCAATGAGCACTGGACCCCAGCACTGTTCAAGTTAGTTTAGGTATAAATACAAACACATTGGAAAATCTCATCATTAAAACACATTGATTTTCCAAAGATTGAACAGCATTAACTTATGAAAGCTTGGATATCATTTTGAAGTTCATTTGTCTGATGCACCTTGAATTCTTTAATGTTGTTAATACTTCAGCACTTACTGAATTTTCAGGTACTTCCCCTTCCATGGCTTTCTTCCATGGAAATGAACATATTTTGTAAATCAAATGTGATGTGATGTGATGTGTGTTAAGTATAGATAAAAAGCATTCTGCAGTATTCAACATTGATTATATTTATTTAGAATTTGGTGTAGTTCAATTTAATCGGTTAACCCTCCTTGCAGCACTTATGGTGGAGTGATGTCTTATTGTGTTTCAAATGGGAAGGTGTTTGTTCTTGAGCGCTACTAGGTGAGCAACCAATTGGAGTCTTGCAGTGTAGTCGTATTGCATTCCCTCTAACTGGTGTGTGACGAGCAGCAAACCAATCAATCTCTAATAAATACTATTTGCACTAAGACAAAAATTCAGATTTTGCAAAAACTGATCCATGAGGAAGGAGAGAGTAATGTATTTAACATAACCGTAAAAACCCCATATTTTTAGCTCAAATAGTTTTCCGAATACAAATAAAGTAGATACCATTATATTATAACAATTAATTGTGACATGGTACGTTATGTATACCATTATATTATAACAATTAATTGTGATATGGTACTTTATGTAATGAATATCATTATTGGTTGGCATGTATGCGTGAACGTATATTTGAATATTAAATATTACAAATAGAAACATTATTAACAGTGAAGTTTTCTTCATGTTGAAGTTTTGTTGAATCACACTTGTTTACACTCACCTTCACTTATTATTTTTAAAAAATGCTGGAACGTTTTCCAGGACATTCGCTGCCCTCTTCCTCAGCAGTATAGTGACTGACTCTCCCCTTTCCTTTCCTCTTCCTTCTCCTGTATCTGATCCTGTTGCCATCTGGTGTTTAGGAGCGCAAAGTTTTAACACTTCATTAAGTGGTGTATTTGAAATTACTCAGAACTGAAACATAAACATTTGACATGACGTGGTAAAAGAAATATGTACTTTGGATAAGCCAAGGTGTTTGTTAAATTCGATGAGAGGAAACGATACACTTCTTGCTAGTCTGGCAGAATGTGTTTGGTCACATTATATTTTTGTTTATGAATGGTTCGTAATCTCTGTTTACTCTAGAGTTCAAAGCAGCATTATTCAGTTACTCTTCCATGATAAAGTGTATCAACTGGGCCAGTGAGATGCAATCCACCTTCCTCCCCTTACTACTGCTAGAACAATCCAATAGAGTTAATTTGGGCTCAAATTATGTTGCAAACAGAAATAATAGTTTTAAACTGACTGATGTTGAACGACTTATTCACACAGAAATTGACAAGGAACACAACAAGACTTGGTAAACTGTGTGAAACATCAGATAAACTACAAGAATATGACTTTTGGAAAGAAATAGCACATAACAAGATTTTGGAACCTATGATCATAAATTTGCAGTACTCAGGCATTGAAGACAATGACGAATTATCTCTTAACGTAAGTAACATTCACAGCTATATGGATGCACCACTGATATTTTCATTGGATTAGAAAAATAAGTAATTCATAAACTATAATTAACTTTAAACTAAATATTTAAAACATTTGCGTAACATACAATATTCATGTTGCAATTGTGATTTCAACAACTGCGTTATGATAAAACTTTGGAAAATTCAGTTTGCGTTCCTATGTCTAGCGCCATGAACTCTCGCAAGTGTGCGAGAGAGAGGGAAATATAAAAAGAGTGGGAATAACAAGGTGACAACAGTGAAGGCTCTAATGCATCTGATTTGCTACAGGTGAGAACTCTTCCCATTTGAAACACATAATAGTGTGCTAATACTATGTTACCTCAAGGAGAAAGAATTAACCACTTCAAGAGTAAGGATTCTAGAAGTTCAACAACTTATGAGGGGCATTTTGCAAACAAAATTCCAGATACACATGACTGCAGTCAATTCAATGAGGCTTTGGATGCCAGTACAATGCACCATGTTATTTATAAACTGAAAGGATATACCATGGTTTTCATCATGGTTTTGGTCTTTGTTTAAATAACTAGCATTTATATTATCCAAAATTTCTGCAGCTTTGCAGAAAGAGATCATATAAATATGCAAACTTCCCAACAAAAGCTCTGATTTCCAGAATTCAACATAAGAAAGTAAAACAGTTGAAAGTAATACTAAAACCTCTCCTAGTGTAATACTTCTATCCTTGAATATAGGACTTGTGTTCTACAAGATAGAGTAAATGGTCCTTACCATCATCCTATAAGGTACAAAATGGCATTCCTTCCTCTCACTAATTAAGGCATTCTTTCATTCTTTTATGTTAATTTTTGATAACCAAATACACAAATAAAACTTGTGGTTAAACAGTTACTTCATTTTAATATGAAAGATTAGATTTATTATGAGCTTCAAATGGGATGATGTTTGTCCTTGAACACTATTAGGTGAGCAACTAATCGGAGTCTGCTGTGTTGTCGTATTGCATTCCCCATAAGTGGTATGTGACAATAATGATAATTCTTTGTTTATAGACTTATACAAGCTTCAAGCATCGTCAAGAAGCATAAAATATATACATTTAATTTATTCTATATATGCACTTCAGTATTAGGTACATTTTTAGATGTTTTTGAAATTCATTGCCTCTTAGAGCTTTAATGCCACTTGGCAACCTACTATAGAGTATTCTGCCCATAATAAGGGGAGCCTTTTCAGTCACTCGTTTACTAATGTTATCTCTATAGTAATTATTTAACAGCCAACAGTGATGACAGCCAACTGAATCCATCTCTAATAAATACTATTTGTGCTAAGACAAAAATTCAGATTTTGCAAGCAGTGTTCCATAAGGAAGGTAGAGAGTAATGTGTCTAACATAACCATAAAAACCCCATATTTTTTAGCTTAATTTTCCTAATACAAATAAATAAAGTACCAACATATTATAATAATGCATCATGAGTAAGCACTGTAATGAACATCATTATTGGTTGGTATGTATTTGTGTATATATATATAAATTCAAGAGAGAGCAAACAGTACACTTCCTGTTGGCCTATAGAATGTTGCATCGGCAGAACATGGGTCATCACATATGTTTGTTTATGAATGGTTCATAATCTCTATTTACTCTAGAGAGTATTATTCAGTTCTCCCATTTAAAAACCAGGTAAAAGTGTATCAGATAGATCAACTTGCAATTAAAATGAGATATGAGGTGATCTGCCTGCCTCCTTACCACTGCCAGTACAATCCAATTGAGTTAATGTGGGCTCAAAGTATGTTGCAAATAGAAATAATACTTTTAAACTGACTGACGTTGAACGGCTTATTGACTAAGAAATTGACAAGGTAATACATAACTAGGAAAACTGCATGAGATATGCAGATAAACTACAAGAAGACTTTTGGAAAAAAAATAGCACATGATGAGATTTTGGAGCCTATCATCATAAATTTGCAACACTCTTACAAAGAAAACAATGACAAATTTTCTCTTGACATAAGTGATATTCACAGCTATACAGCCAGCGTAAAAAGTACCAACATATGAGCGACTGGACGGAAACCAGGAGATCCATGTTTCAATTCCTGACCATGGCATTGAATTTTTCATGTTCACTCTATCAAAAACCGTAGCATATATACAGCTAGTGTGAAGAAGTGATTAATTTCCATCAATTAACTAAAAAAAAAAGTAAAAAGTGTTCGTTCACCTATATTGTTTTGCATTAGAATGTGCATCAAACAAAAAGAACAGGTTTTAAGAAATATGTAACACAAGACATCAATACAAAACACTTATTTGCACAAGTACACAAACAGAACCGCAATGTGATGTCTATAATCGTACAAATTAAATAAAATACACAAAAAGACGTCTAAAATAGGCACAAAAAGTAATCGTACACCTGCAGTAGTGCTTCCAGAACATAAGCTCAAACGCATAACAAGCCAACATTCACCTGGCAGCTTACTTGTGGATAGTGAGTGTGTGGTGTTTTAGGGCCCGTCGACAATGAGGTCATTTGGACCCGCCTGTGGATAGCAGTGATAAGAAGCTGAGCGGGGTCAGACATCAGTCAACAGCGAACCAACACACAGGAACGTCAAAATGGGAAGCAAACGCAGGAAAACCAGCAAAGAAACAAGAAAATTGATTATTAAACTCCATAATCAATGCAAATCGGTACAGGAAATATCAACTTGTTGATAGACCTCGCTCCACTGTGCAGACAATAATAGTTAGGATTTGTTTTAAAAACAGGCCAAGAACCAAAATACCAAAGTTGTTAACAGAGCAAGATAAAAGAATTATCCTGCGTGAAGTAATGAAGGATGTAAAAATCAGTGCTGTGAAGTTGGCTGCGGATCTGGGATGAAGTGGTATAAACGTTTCGGCCAGCACCATTGGCAATGTTATCAAGAAGCCAGATATCATGGTCGAGTACCCCGGAAAAAGTTATGGGTGAGTAAAAAAATTCAAATAAAGCAATTGAATTTCGCAAAAGAGCACCGAAATAAAGGAACAGATTTCTGAAATAGGGTGATATTTTCCGATGAGAATAAGTTCAATATTTTTCGGTCCGATGGAAGGCGTGTGGTATAGTGTAAGAAAAATACAGAGCTGCATCCCAGAAATGTAGTACTTACAGTAAAACACGGTGTTGGCCCCGTGATGATCTGGTGGTGTATGAGCACTTCAGGTGTGGGTCGATTGCACTTTATTGATAGAACTATCTCAATGCTAGTGCCCAGAAACTAGGTCTTGAGAACAATTTTATGTTTCAGCAGAACGACCCCAAGCATATAGTTGAAAATACTCGCTTGTGGCTGCTTTATAACATGCCAAAACAACTTCATACACCTCCCTGGTCACCAGATATCAACCCTATAGAACACCTGTGGTCTATTTTGGAGAGGAAAATCAGAAATCACTAATTTTCCAATAAAGAAGGATTAAAATAGGCACTTCAAATTGAATGGTACCTAATTTAACCAAAGTAAACGAGAGGTAGTGGAATCAATGCCGCAGAGACTGGAGGCAGTTATAAAAGCAAAAGGAAAGCCCACCAAATATTGAATGATGGTATACATTATAAAAATATTACTGAAATCATAGCTGTACGATCACTTTTTGTGCAAAATAATAGCATATTTGTTATTTTAAGAAGAAATAATTTATTTATGTTTTTTTGTCTAAAATATTACCAAACACAACATAAATGCTTTACTAGACATTATTGATTAATTTATTTACGAATTTGCCAAACATCCCATTCCTGTTTCTCCAAGAATTTGAATGTAATTTCTTATGTGTACAGACACTTTTTACACTCACCATATGTATTCACCACCGGCAGTTCCATTGGATTAGAAAAATAGGTAATTCTTAAATTATAATTACAGTTACAGCATTTAAAACATGAGCATAATATGTGAATATCCATGTTGCAATTGTGATTTCAACAATAGCATTATTATAAAAGTTTGGAAAATTCAGTTTGGATTCCCTTATGTTTAGTGCCAAGGAGACCCGCATAGTCTATGATAGTGTGCGAGAGATAGGGAAATAGTGGGGGAAATGAGGTGGCAAAGCTGAGCGTCTGATTCGCAGTGGTGCAGAACTCTTCCCATTTGAAACACACAATCATCTCATATCACTATTGAGTGTACTTCATTCTTTCTCTGAGAATTATATCTTGTACAAAAATTCATAAACTTAATATAGTTCATTAGTGTGTTATAAATATTGGTTGTATAGATTATGTATTTCTTTGCTTCTAGTAATGCAGTTGCTCTTAGCTATGTAAATGCAGCAAGTGATCCCAGTGACTTTAAAGCTGCAGTTCTGTTCAGAGCTCTTGAAACAGCAATGCAGGAAGATAAAGACAATTTGATTGAAAAAGTAAGAGGAGTTTATGCTTTCAAAGTTAAAAATGGTCCAAATGGAAAGGAAGGCTACTGGATTGTGAATGCAAAAACTGGCAAAGGAAAAGTTGAATTCAATGGAAAAGGTAATGTTCAGCAGTGCAGTTCAATTTCTTTTAAGTATCACTTTTAATATTGTTGTTCAAAGCTTATGAATTACAGTACCTAATATATTGGTTATTTTAATCAAATCATTGTGGTATATGTTTATTTTAATTTATTACTATTTTAAGAGTAAGGAATGGACTTGTTGTCAACTTAATTGCATAAAATATATGAGACAGCCTTTCATCAGTGCATATTAAAACCAAATTTTAAGCTGGTTAATACCTGCTCACTTGCAATGAGTAGTTATGCTTCCAGTGTGCTTTGAAGGGTGATAACATACCTGTGGTTTCATTCATGGTTCTCAAGCTGAGGATCCATGGTTTGATTTTGGGGTGATGGTTTTAATTTAATGCTATCCAGGCCCTTTGCTTCCAACTAGCTCATGTAAAGTATCCCCAATTTGGAGTCCAGTAAAACCTGTAGGTCTTCTTATTCGTCTTCATCTTGGTCACCGTCAGCTAGAGGCAGAGTTGAACAAATAAATTAACTCTATATATTTCACACATAATTTAAATGTGACATAATGAAAAGAAAAAATATTTTCTACACTAAGTAAAATGTAATGTTTATTGATTTTGACAATATAAACAGCAATTACTTCATTCTTTTTAAGCATATTAATGCTTTAATATACAAAGATCTATTTATCTACACTTCTTTGATGATTTGTCATTTACCACATAAAATTTTAAAAATTATTACATGAAATATGTTATTAATAATAATGTAGATATAATTTTAAGTTCTACATTTTTAACACTGTAAAAAAGTCTTTATGATTTATTTGAAATAAATTTATTTCCTTTATTTTTTGTGGCTAATTATTGTTGGTTTTTGTGATTTCTCTGTAATAACATCAAATGTTTTAGTTAATTGATGGAAATTAATCATTTCCCCACACCAGCCATACATAGGCTAAGGCTTTTGATGGATAGAGTCCCCCCCCCCCCCCCCAGGGGCCTACTTCGGTAGGTACGAGTTTGGCACACCCGGGGTCCCGAGCCAACAGTCTCCCTCGTGTGGGCTCCTCTTTGTGGTTGAGGGAGTGTAGGCCTTGCGTGGAGACCCGTGGAGAAGGTTTTTAGATTCTTGTCTAGTTTAGAGTTCAGGATTTAGTGAACGAAATTTTTAGTAGGTTTTGATTGATGTTTTTTATGTACGTGTATTTTTAATAGGTTTTGTTACACTTGTATAGTTTTTAGAAAGTTTTATATCTGGCTTTTGCCATGACTAGTTTTTTTTTTTTTTTTTAAAGGGCACTGATGATCGCCATAGTTGAGCGCCCTTATATATATCATCATGGATAGAGTCAAAATGAAAAATTCAATGCCATGGCCGGGATCCGAACCACGGATCTCCCGGCCTCTGTCCAGCCACCCCAACCCACCGAGCCACCATGGTCAACGCGTCATCCCGACATTAAATTCTCCATTTGACTCGTATACCCCCCCGGCAGACCACTAGGGGCTCTCGCATCCGAGATACATAGTTTGTGGCGACTTACTATCCTAAGTACTTGAGACCCAGGCTTCATCATTTAACTCTTATTATTTTAGTTCATTGATGGAAATTAATCATTTCTCCACACCAGCCGTACATAGGCTAAGGCTTTTGATAGATAGAGTCAACATGAAAAATTCAATGCCATGGCCGGGATCCGAACCACGGATCTCCCGGCCTCTGTCCAGCCGCCCCAACCCACCGAGCCACCGTGTTCAATGCGCCGTCCCTACATTAAATTCTCCATTTGACTCGTATACTCCCCGGCAGACCACTAAGAGCTCTCGCATCCGAGATACACCTTACTATCGTAAGTACTTGAGTCCCGGTCTTCATCATTTAACTCTTATTATTTTAGTTAATTGATGGATTAACTAAAATCAACTAACTAAAATAATAAGAGTTAAATGATGAAGCCTGGGTCTCAAGTACCTACGATAGTAAGTCGCCACAAATGGTGTATCTTGGATACGAGAGCCCCTAGAGGTCTGCCCGGGGGGGGGGGGGTATATGAGTTAAATGGAGAATTTAATGTCGGGACAGCGTATTGACCATGGTGGTTCGATGGGTTGGGGCGGCTGGACGGAGGCTGGGAGATCCGTGTTTCGGATCCCGGCCATGGCATTGAATTTTTCATGTTGACTCTATCCATTAAATGTTTTGTTTACACTAAACATTCACATAAGAATTTGGTCCTTGTGTTTCAAAACAGATGATGATTGATTGATAATAAAATTTAACTGTAATAATAGTTAACATGATGTAAGAAATAATAGCATAAATGCATATTTGTCATAGAGAACATTGAAAAACACATGCCACAGGGTTCTTCATTTAAAACCTAATGGGTGCATCGCATTTTGCCCATGAGTGATTGGGTGTGTCATAGTCGGCTTTGCTCCTACATAAACTCTGCACCTAAAGCATGTATAACACTCTTACCTTATAGACAATACTGGAAATGTCATCCACCCTCCCCTAAACAAGCATTATATTCGGAAAACGTGTTCTGATTCACGCGATTAAGTGTAGCCACTCTAATGTTTCTGATTTCATTTCTAATGTTTTGTTTCAGTTCTTCCAATGTATGAGGATTTGTCTCATAAAATTTGTCTTTTAGGCTACCCCACAAGTAAAAATCACACACTGTTAGACTGGAGTAGCAAGAGGGCCACACACCAGCACTTATCACTCTATCTTCAAACACTTCCCTAATTTTATTCATGGACTTCTCTGCTGTATGGGCAATATCAGAAATTTGTTGGAAGCACCCATATGATTTCTGTTCTGTCAGTTCTTGATAAAATGGGGTCAAAATGTCATTTCAGCACCTCTTTGCATTTAGTCTGCTTGTGGAATATTGGATCGATTATGAGTGCTAACAGCACACCAAACTCCAACTCATAATGAGGGATTTCTTGAACGCAATGTGCATTTTCAGTGGCACAGTACAAACTTTTATGTGTGTTGACATGACCACTGAGGTGGAACCATGCCTCACCAGAAAAAGCGAGCTGTGGATCAGTTAAACCATCATTCACTGATGAAAGAAACCATTCACAATAATACATTTATGATGCTGGGTCACCTTGTTTTAAAGCATGGACACTTCTACTCTTATACGATTTTAGTTTTAATAATTTATTTGCTGTATGTGCAGAAGACTCTGAAATTCCCAGCTGCTGTGCTAATTTTAGATTGGTTTGGTTAGTGAACATTCAAAACATATGCCTATGTCGTCTAACTTTTCTTCTGTTAACATTGAATATTCATATATACAAATATAACAATTTGTAACTTAAAACTTCACTTATCGTATAAGAAATGATGTTACTTTTCTTATATACTTATATACTTTTGAGATTATATATAAATGAGAACATTTAATAAATAAACTGACCTCCATTTGTTATTTGCTTAAACATTTAAAAATCTTAATAAATTTAGCAGCATTGAGAAATATATATTATGCTTATTTTCACAGCCAGCTACAATATGGGATAGTGTTCTGGGGGGAAAAGGCAGATAGTCTTTAAACTAAGTGATAAAAATACTTAGTGATAAGGATACTAAGTGGGGTGGATAACAGAACATCTTGCAGGCCATTATTCAAAAAACATCAAATGTTACGTCTAGCATGTATGTTTATTTTGGAATTAGTGATCCATGTAAAACAAAATAAACTACAAATACAAAATTACAAAAATGCAGATATTCACAAATACAATACACGTCAGAAAGATGACTTTCACATTCACAATTGTAGAACAGAAATCTTCAGGCCTAGTGCTATCAATAAAGGTATAAGATTATACAACAGACTACCAGAAAATATTAAACATATGAAGAACTTTATACATTTTAAAAAGGGAGTAAAACTCATTTTACTGCAACATTCATTTTATTCTGTAAATGAGTTTTTAAATGTTAATTAGTTTTAAGTGATTGTAAATAATGACATTAGCCATTAATGTAATTTTTATTTATTTTTTTATTTATTTATTTATCTGCCGTAGGAGTCAACCAGACTCATGGCATCGTCAAAATTACAGTTTTCAAAAATATAAATATGAATTACAGTATAGGTGAAAATATTTCAAATTAATATAAAGTCTATTACAATTTTTACTTATTTCACAGGTATTGATGCCAATTTACATTCCCTTCTCTTGATTATTCTTTAACCTAGTTTGAAATAGGGTTATAAAGCAAAAGGTATAAATAGACTGCAAAGCAGTTTCTGACATTTCAATTACAATTTCAATATTTACATATATATAACTTACAATACAAATGCCAATAAAATTACAATTCATCAATCGTGTACAATGCCTTATTTATTAAGTAAATCTTAAGCTCCTTTTTAAAAGTATTTTCTGACATAGTTTGCTTTACAGAATTTGGCAGTTTATTGTATAAAATCAGTGCCATTACATTTGGATCTTTAATACTACTATTTATTCCAAAAACCTGTCTAAAAAAATCATTGTGTCGTGTGTTATAATTATGCATATCCCTATTTCTCAAGTTATCTTTCCCAATCCATATATTATTACCCTATATACATATAATGAAAATACTGTAAAAAATTAGTTTTTCCCTGAAGTACTGCCTACAAGAATCCCTATAGTTTAGATGATACATTATTCTAACTGCTTTCTTTTGTAATTTTAGTAATCTTTCCATATTTGATTTTGCACTACACCCCCAAATTTCAATTCCATACACTAGATGAGGAAATATGACACCATGGTAGATAATTTTTAATTCTCTTTCTTCTAGTAGATTAGAAAAGTGCCTAAGAAAGTACAATGACTTACTGAAAAATTACTGGTGAAAAACAACAGTAATGATTCTTAGTTACAAATGAAAAGATGCATATTGGTCATTTGGAAATATCTATTAAAACATACATGTTATGTACAACTAAAGATAGAAAAACATACAATAATAAAGCTTGGGACCAGCAGATTTAAAACTGAAAGAAAAGCATTTAAAAAAATTATAATGTGTTTTTAAATTATTGTTGCATTGAATAATTAGTTAGCAAGCAATGCATTTAAATCTTGTAGAGAGTAATTGAATTAAATCAATTGGTAATCTGTAGTACAATCTTATACCTAACACATCAAAACTATTTAGTGATTTGAACAGTCTATGAAATGGTGTAACAGTTTGGTTGTATTCCTGGCATTGTAAATGTATATATCCTACCTGTAACAAATAAGGTGAGTTAAGATAAACTTCATCTTTTCATTTTGTCACAGTATTTAATACTGGCATACTCTTAAACTAAATAATAGTTGCTATGTTTGCTATCCATTTAGCAAGAACCATTGGTTCTAAATCATATGTCTTTGCAACAAGGTGTTGTCTATTATTGTTTCAAGTTTTTCTTACAGATCTCTAGTGCACACAAAAGATGACTACACAGTAAAAACATGTCAACCACTAACACAAAAGAAAAACAATACTACAAAACCTGTAACAAAATCTTTAAAGCAGTAATAAAAAAAAAGCTAAGCAAATGGCAATTGAGAGTTACATAAAAAATGCAGATAATAAAAGCAGAGCCACATGGGCCATAGTAAAAGGTGAATTAGGTTTGAGTAAAACTGTGAATACTGGGCCATCCGCGCTTAATTTAAATTATCCAGATGCTAAGAAAAATGCCAGTGCTTTAAGTCAGTACTTTGTAAACATTGGTTGTGAGACTCTGGAGGTCCCCCCATCCCTAGAGAATGCAATAGCAGGCCTATATAAGAACAATTGCCGTATGCTCACACCTGCATTTAATTTTGAGATGGTCTCTCCAGGTAACATTAATAAAGTAATAACAAAATTAAAACCAAAGAAAGCCCAGGGTTGGGATGAGTTATCGTCGTTCCTAATAAACGAAATCAAGCATGAAATTAGTGGGCCACTTTACCAAATAATCAATCAAGCGTTTTTCCCGATAGGATGAAATATGCACTTGTGAAGCCCATTCACAAAGGTGGAAGCAATGAATTTAAAAATTTTAGGCCCATCTCTATACTTCCTGCTTTTGCAATAATTTTTTAAAAAATTGTACACTCACAAATAATTACATATTTAAACTACTGCAGCGAACCAACTGACTCACAACATGGTTTTAGGGAAAATCACTCAACAATATCAGCACTGGTAAACCTTATGAATGATATATCTCAAATACTAGATGAAAAACAGTCTGCTTCCCTGATCATATGTGACAACTCAAAGGTATTTGACTGTGTAAATCATGAAATACTATTAAAAAAATTAGAATTTTTTGGTATAAATAACATCACTAAAATGGTTCCAGTCGTATCTTAACAACCGCAAGCAGAAAGTAATTCTAAAAAGTACTAATGGTGAGGCCCACTCAAACTGGAACACAATAAAAAATGGAATACCACAGGGAAGCGTATTAGGACCATTACTTTACATACTATATACCAATGATCTCCCAAGAAAACAGTGAAAAATCAATAATGTATGCTGACGATACAACAATTAGGATTAAAGCAATAACTAATGTAGGGCTGATGCAGAAAACTGCTGAAACAATGTCTGCACTAAAACAGTGGTTTAATAGTAATGGATTAAAACTCAACACATCTAAAACTTCTGTTATGCACTTAAAAGAAACAAAAGTAGACAATAACATGTTACACCTCACCAATATAAGTACTGCCACCTCAGCAAAAATACTTGAAATATATGTAAATAATCAGTTAAAATGGCAGTAACATATACATTACATAGCCAAAAGATTAAATTCTGCCTGCTTTAACATGTTCTGCCTGTCCCAAATCACAAACATGGAGACTAGGAAAGTAGTATATTTCAGTTACTTTAATTCTGTCATGTCGCATGGAGTAATTCTCTGGGGTCATGCAACAGGCTGGGAACCAGTATTCAAAACCCAAAAGAAAATAATCCGCATAATAACACACACAGGTCCAAAAGAATCTTGTACACCATTATTCAAAAACTTGGAAATATTAACTTTCCCATCGCAATATATCCTAGAGCTTTGCAAGTACATACATATAAATTTTGACAACCTGTAACACAGCTATCAGACCAGAGCCAAAAGTAATTTAAAACCACTAGCACTTAGATTAACACTATTTGAAAAAAAGTCCACTATACGCAGGAATAAAAATGTATAATAAATTACCCACTAAAATAAGCCAGACAAAAGATATAAAACCATTTAATAAAGCTGTCAAACACATGTTGGTAAAATGGGCATATTACTCAGTAAGAGAATATCTAGAGGATAGTTTATAAACATTAATTGTATTCTCTCCACTTTGTAAAGGCATTTTGCCTAAATATTGTACATTATTAGTTGTAAACACCTGTATATATTAAATTTAAAGGGAGTCGATTAATGACACTAAACAACACTTAAATTTTTCCAGAGCATGTTTCAGAGATGTGTGTTTGGAGGAATTTAGTAACAGTGACGTCAAAATTAATATAAAAATTATTTGTGGCCCTCAGGGCCTTTGAAACTAGTCTCTCATAAATATATGAAAAAGTAAGTGACGAGTGTCAATAAACCAACCACAAATAATTTTTATATGTTTCAGAGACTTTGCCTCCATCCTCAACCGGCCATCGACTGGTTCTCATTGGTGTAGTTGACGATACTTTGCCATAGGTCTCTGGTGGCGGTTCAAGGAACTTGCTGAACAAATCTTTCTGGGGGATGTCGAAATTGAATACTTTGTTCCTATTTTTTTGAAATGAAGATTTGTTCCCATGTGGATAGTTCTTGTTTTCCTGATGTATGTTTTAGTAGTTTTGGTTCTGGATTTATGTTGTGGTTTTTTTTTTTCCCAAAAAATGCGTGGTAACTGCTGGTTTTTCTAATTGTTTATATTTTATGTTTATTGTTTTACAATTATAAAAATCAGCAGTTGCCACGCATTTTTGGGAAAAAACCCACAGCATAAATCCAGAACCAAAACTACTAAAACGTACATCAGGAAAACAAGAACTATCCACATGGGAACAAATCTTCATTTCAAAAAATAGGAATAAAGTATTCAATTTCGACATCCCCCAGACCTACTAATTTTATCTGACTTTCGTCTACTCTAGTGTTACAGCCACCAGTTACTATGAATTCTACATTGGTGTACTTTAAATTGTCCATATCTTCACTAAGATCAAAAAATAGTTCACCATTGTAAAATTCAGATGATGCAGGTGGATTTTATACAACTCCGACACGAGCCTTATGTCTGTGCCTTTTAACCTTTATTTTCAACCACATGACTTGATTATCTCCTTTCATCCTCTCATTGCACTCCTTAACACTGATGCTTTTTTTCACAAATACTCCTATAGCCCCTGACACTTGACCTCTCACATTTTTTCTTAACACACTCTTATCTGTTTAATACAAAGTGTCTCTAACTATCCTGTTACCTTCATCAAACCACGTTTTGGCAACTGCTATTAAATCTGTAACCTTAATGCTCTGAACAGTTCCCCACTTTGATACTTTCTCTTAAACCCTTTACATTTCAAGAAATTACATTCAACCTCGGTTCTTACCTCAATTCATTTCTCCCTGGTATGAATTTCTCCAATCTTGTTGTGTATCTTGCTACTGTCTCCCATTTGTTTAACTTTCATATATGTCACCACTAATATGCTGCACTTCGTTGTCGATGCAATGCTTATGTCAATTTTCTTCTCATGCTGGGCTGTCTTCAAGGCCATGGCCTTTAAATTATTCATGGTCATCTGGTGACACCCCGCCTTCTTCCCTTTCTGAGTCACATTTATTCTCTTTCCCTGAAGTATGTTGGTCCTCCCCTCTCTATGTAGTTCTGTCCTCTGCTATATCAGCTATCTCTTCATTCTGGTCAGACTCCAGGTGCCAAAGTCAAATATATCCTGTTTTTCCCCATCAATTCACAATTCAATTCCTCTAACAAATGCTCATTTTACTAGTCTGGTTTGCTTCATTTGTTCAGATAAATATGTCCATTGATCTCTTTGTTAGCAAAGTCTTGGTCCACAAAACTCATAGTTCCTTTTAATTTCCTTACATTTCTTAAAACTTGCCATTTAAATGTTATTGTGCCCACCTTTAAAGTTATCACCATCTCTCCTTCCTATACTAAAAGAATCAACTATCTCCCATCCAGCTAATTTAATTTATAATTTATTTTCAAATAACTGAATTAGCCATTTCTCTTTATCTTCATTTTCAAATATGGCCACGCCATGACTCAGTGGTTAGACCGCTGGGCTCTCACCAAGGCAGCCTGGGTTCGATCCCAGGCGATCGCAAAGTGAGATTTGTGATGGACAACACGGCGCTGGGGCAGGTTTTCTCCGGGATCTCCAGTTTCCCCCGCCATCTCATTCCACCGGTGCTCCATCTTCATCAGTGTCATTGCCTGCGGTGCCATATGCAGTAAAAGCGGGCGTTAAACACTACACATTTCATTTATTTCCAAATATGATCTGGTTATTTTCCTTTGGTCTGCCCCAATCTTTTTTTTCCATATTTTCCAATCTTTTCCTACATGCCATAAACTCATTAGTCTCTTCTATCCTTAAATTTTACAAACTTTTAAGCTCCTATACCTTGTTATCCACTCTTTCAATCTTCTCCATTTTCTTAACTTGATTGTCTGCTAATATTATTTTTAGCATTGTCAGCACATTCATATCTTTGGGTCCCAGATTCAATTCAGTTCCGATTATTAACAATAGAGCTAATATTGTCACTACCATAGTTATTATTCTTCAATCTGTATTTTCTGTCTGCTTTCATAAATTTTCATCTTATAAGTCTTATGATTTTTATGCGGTATACTTGCAGGTTGATTCCCAGTCTTTATAACATGCAGAATATGCATAAACAAGTCTTCTCTCCACTGCTGCTCCCATTAGACTCCTAGAGTTTTAGTAAGAATAAACTAGGTTCTCTATGATACAAGATACTCTGGAATATTTTGTGCCTTTTCATTGTCATGGGCACAGTATTATTTGTATCTTTGTATCAATAATAAATGATAAAAATGTCAATCATCAAAATATTTGTTTGTAAATGCACTTTGCAGTAATATCTGATGTTTCGCAAATAAATAAATAAATCTGTTTTAGTTAATTGATGGAAATTAATCATTTCTCCACATTAGCCGTATATAGGCTAAGATTTTTGGTAGATAGAGTCAACATGAAAAATTCAATGCCATGGCCAGGATTTGAACCATGGATCTCCTGGTTTCCGTCCAGTCGCTCTAACCCATTGAGCTACCATGGTCAATGTGCCGTCTGTGTTTAGCTCAATACTGTGACTTTGTGGGTTCGTGAAATTAAAAGTCCAATTGCACAAACTCAAAATGTTCTTTATTTCCACCGAATTAAGTTGGAACACTTGCCGATCACACAGAAATCCGTAATGCACACAATTACAATTCGTCAGTTCGTCTGTCACAGGTCCACTGCACGCTCACAATTACGTACAACTCCTCTGATACACGTACACAGTCCTCCAGTCCGTTTGCTCACTCGGCGCTCCTCACGCTGCTCGCCAAGAACTGAACTGACTCGCCAACTGTAGCCCCTTTTTATAGGAATATCGCTGTTTCTCGAAGTCTCGCGTTTCAGTGAATCACCCCGAAGGTTCCAGACGGCAGGGGGAGGGAAAAGAGATGGCCAGTGATGTTTTTCCAACCATCCCTTCGTTAGCGCTATAAGACAAATGGGTTGGTTGCGCCTTCTGATAATTGGGTGACAATACCTGTTTGTATCTATTACAAATTGGAAGTTTCAAATATATTAAAAAATGTACTTAAAAATGGTATCTACCATTTTCCAGGAACCAAATTCAAACCACTGTTCATTGTGAACCTCCATTTAAAGTAAATTTTTCGTGATCACCAGAAAAACATTAACCTATTTGCATCATATTTAAATACTCTACTAGTTGCTGAGAAATCGGATATAAATACGCTACCAGTAGTGTTGCAAGCATGATAATTTTAAAATAATCATACAATCAACCAGTGAAGATACATGTACACAATTTGATATGCATATTGCTAAAAAAAAAAAACTGAACTCCCCATGGGCTAAATGTGTTTATAGATGGAATGGCATGTTGCCTGGCCATTTATCGAGCAAAATTCAAATTTGCACTTGATTAATTTACAGGAATATCTTCTAATATGTGATCATTGCTTTGATCACCCATATCACTATGAAGTACTGCTTGGAGTTCTTCAGAATCTGTAATCACTTAGTTCATTATTACTGCAGAAAACACTATCAGAAAGCTATCGTAAACCCTCCTCCTCATCACCGTCGTCGTCGCCGTCCTCATCATCATCATCATCATCATCATCATCATCATCATCATGCACTGCTGTCTTTGTCATGTTGCTTATAGATATATGCAACACTTTGCGAAACAGAGAAAATAGTTTTAATGTGAAAACACCGTGCAAAATGCACAGAAAAAAGATATATTAAGCTATCTGTTGCCTTCAATTTGAACTCCATGCATTTATGCGCAACAGTGCATGTGTGTGAATTGAATTCGTCATATGATGCAAATGGGTTAAATAAGCTTTTACTGTGGTATATCTGATTTATATGTTTGTTATTCTAATATAGGTATTAATTATTGTAAGTTCTTCTTGATATTTTTTGTTAAATTCTTTTGAGAATTTGGTTAGTGAAATTCTGCATTCATAGCAAACAGTTTCTTTCTAAAATACAGTCTCTTTTTGCCTGAAGTGTTTCTGGAACATTAATATAGCAAAGCAGCTGACATGTAATCCACAGAGAGAAAGATACATCTTAACTGTTACATGAAATGAAATAGAGTGACAGTTAGGAAATAGTTGATCAAATAAACATTTTATGGACTTTATCAGGTTTCTAAACAATGCACTGTACTGACCCTTTAAATGTTAACAACAAAAATTGTTGGAGGCAGGACTTGTCAGAATTAAAGGCATGCAGCTTTCTCCCTCTGCCAAACCTGCACTTCATTATTTGTTTTCACTTTCATTATTTGCATTTTCTTATGAATCACCGATTCCTTTCTCCATTTAGAGAAGTAATTCTGTCCATTTCTTGATACATGGCAAGGTCGTGCCCAAGGCAATTCTTTTCCGTTGACTTTACTCAGTGCTGTAGTTGGACAAAAAATGTTTAGGCGGTACTCACCAAACTGGAAAAAAGTTTAGGTGGTACTCACCAACCTGGCAAAAAGTTTAGGTGGTACTCACCAAAAGTCTCTTAGGAATTGCGGTTTGCACTGCCTGACTCTTTATTGTTATACCAAGAAGCTTTATGGCTAATATAAAAGCTGTTGCCCTTCCAGTTTAGTGCTAAGAACAATCACTGAACACTTTTTTTTTTCATTAGTTCTAACCATCACTTCACGAATTTAGACGGTACGCTTACAAGTGTTCAAATTTTAGGTGGTACAGCATACAGGACCGTAGCAGCCTAACTACTGCACTGACTTGACTTCTTCACAGCACTTAATGCACTGTTAATAGTGTTGTTTTTTATATATTTCAATCAAATTTAAAATTGTGATCTTCCGTTCAGATTAGCATATCACACTTCTGAGTGACCTCTTCCCCCACTTACTATCTAACTTATCATAATCCATGACAATAATGCTAGGGTAGACAAATGCTGAAAGAAGCTGTGTTTCCAACCATTTTTTAAAGTTTCATAGTTCAGGAATTGTGGTAGTCTCCTGATATTTGCATTCATCTGAAAATCAGCTCTAAAAGCAGTTCTTCACTGCCTCCATGAACAATAATTAATTTGTACCGCTTTCCATTATTCATGGCAACCCCAAACTCCTCTTCTGAATGACAGCACTTTCATAATGAGAAATGTTTTTTTATTGTATTTCTCATCAATATATTATCTTCCAATCCTCTGCCCTTTATTCCTGTCATGTAAATACTTATTAATTTTTAGGTGAGTCGTATTTATTACACATCTGCTTCACTTTCGAAAGTGAAGCAGATGTGTAATAAATACGACTCATCTAAAAATTAATAATTATTTCGCTTCACTGTGGTGTTCCAATACAGTTAAATCTCAATATATGTAAATACTGTTTCTACCAAATAACTGTATCTGGTTGTTCAATCAAAAGCTTTCTTTTCTACTGGCACAACTCCATTGGAAACCTAAATATTTCAGCTGTTTACTTAATTCACTTCCACAATCAAGGATTCTGTCTTTTTTAAGATGGAATAAGTTTTGTGATTATTCAAATCTCTTTGCTCTGTATAAAACTTGTGCATTTTTTGTCGAGCAGTGCTATCTGTTAAGTTTCACTTAGGTCCTGCAATTTTTTGGTCTTAATTTTTCTTCTTGAGTAGAAAATGTTTGTTTTCCCTGTGCACCTGACACTTTTTTCACATTTTAAAATCACAGTTATGGACACAAAGAAACACCAGTCTGCTTAAAGTATAAACTTGAAAGAAGCATAGAGACAGTGAAGCACAACTTAGCACAAAAGTGAATCGAGAAGATATTGACACTGCTTCACTCACACTGTTTTTTCACAGGACATGTTTCAAGAGCTTTTGCTCTTATCAGCTGGTACTCGACTAGTGCAAATTGTGGTGGTTTCCTCTTTCTCCATATCGTTGATAGATGGCATGATGTACTTGCCATGTACTTGTCATGCCATCTATCGATGGCATGCTGATGATAAGAGCAAAAGCTCTTGAAACATGTCCTGTGAAAAAACAGTGTGAGTGAAGCAGTGTTTCAATATCTTCTCGATTCACTTTTGTACCAGTCTGCTTACTAGCACATTTACATGTTGGATTTTACATGCTGTTTTCAGATTTTTTAAATATTCAATTATAAACTATTTTACAAGCCTAACCTTGCAAATAGCCCATTGAAAATGCAAGAAAATTTTGAAGGCTGAGAAGTCCCTTTTAACTGGACACTTTTGTATATAAAACAGAAAATTGGCAAGTTGTTACAGTACAAAAGCTCACATGTGCATACCAGTCACAGGAACCAGAAATAGCAAACCTCCTGTATCACCTTACCATACCAAACCCAGTTTACTTTTGGTTTAACAGTAATTGTATATACACTTTGTTTTTCACATTAACTATATGTGGGCCAAAAGTGAAAAAGAAAATCAAACTGGAAAAAAATTGGAGGCTATACTCACATAAGTTTCTTTGCCCACTATGTTTTATATAGTTTCTAAGATATTCCTGTAAAACTTGCTTCAAGTTGTGATAAATGTGTGCATAAATAGTTTCATTACAGATTTTTTTGTGGTTACAAGGGGATAGCAGTAATCAAATGTTTTAAAAGCATATAGCTTGCAAGAAACAACTAAACAGCAACAAAAGTGAGTGAGGGCACAAATAAGAGTGTATTTTAAATAAATGGCATTTTAAAGGGTTGTACATTTTTGTGTTATATGATTAATTGCTATATAAAATCACCAAAATTTCTTCCAAATGAAGACGACTTCACAGATAATTCTCAAAAAATTTAAGAAGTACATTTTATTTGTTATGTAAATACCTTTAAATATATTTTATTGTATTCAAAATATTATGCTATTTTTGAGAGAGAATAGTTTTGTGGAAGTGTTGATATCAAAAGTAATTTGAGGTGATAGGATTCTTTTTTAAAATCTTAAAGACTTTGGAGGATATTGAACCTAAATACCAGCTTCAGTTTTTATGTGGTTTACACTACTGACTTACACTGTTCACACCCCCCCCCCCTCACTCTTTCTCGCTTACCTTAAATGAAAGTTTACACTGAATAGAGGTTTGCATTCATTTTCAAAAATAAAAGAAATATAGAAACCATTTATGTATTAATAGTAGATTTTAAAATAGTTGATTTTATGCAAACATTTTGTTTTTTGCAGCTAAACCAGATGTTACCTTCATCATTGATGATACAGATGTTGTTGATTTAATATCTGGAAAGCTAAACCCTCAGAAAGCATTTTTCCAAGGAAAAATAAAGATTCAAGGCAACATGGGTTTAGCAATGAAGTTAACAGAATTACAAAGGCGTGCAAAGAGCAGAATTGAAGAAATAAGATCCAAGCTCTAATAACCAATGATGGTGATGATGTAAACTAAATAAAAGGAGTTGGTGTTTCTTTATCATTGTTGCTGGTAAATCTGCTTCACCATACACAAGACTTAAATGATTCGGAGAAGAATAAAGACGGTGCATTCAAATATTTAGAGAATTTCAAGATGTAGTTGAACACACCTTATGATTCAGCAATAAGGTCATAGATTTACCTACTCATCCATAATGGGCATTTATTATAAATAACTGTTCAGAACATTAACATGTTAGTTAATCCAACTTCAATTCCACTCCCTCTATTTAATGTGCTACAATGAAAAAGAGCATTTATTTCAGGTTATGCTAACTTGAGATGTTTGATGCAGTAAAAGTGGTGCTTTGAATCATTCCAATAAATGAGCAATAAAATTATTTTTGCATTATGCACAATATGTAAAACAGTTAATAGTAGTTATAGATGCACAGGGTTAAGGGAAATGCAGAATTTACAATATTTATGATACCCTGATATTCAAAATATACTAGGTTATGCACAAGTAAGAAAACATCATGACAACGTTGATAAATTGATACAATAATTAAGAGGGATGTACACAACATTTTGTAAGGATTTATATGTTCATATCAAGAGTACTGTTATATTGTACATTGACTATTTTATAAGAATTTGTAATGCAAAATAATTAATGTTGGTATGTAAAGATTATATTATTAGGAGATGACAGCACTCTGTTTCTTACCATAGTATTCTAGCTTCTTACACTATTTAGTAAATGTATTGTGAATCCGATGGTTATTTACTCAAAGTACAGTGTCATTTTTTTATTTTCCTTACACTAAATGTATTATAGCACTGATTAGTATCACAGCAGCATTTATTATTTTGATTATAAAGGCTTACAGGTGTAAAACGGATATTTGGTACACAATGATAGTGTCTTTAATGGTGCATTGTAATACTTAACTTGAATAAAGTTTGAACTATGCAGCAGGGTAGCATTTGTCTTTTTCTGTGATGCATATCATACTTAATGAGAAGAGCATGAAAAGAGAATAAATTCAGTCTGACTTAAGTTTGAAATATAGCTGCTTAGTGCATTGGTTTATAAGAAAGGAGGAAATTTTTTCTACAGTATGAATAACTCTGCATTTATGTTTTTAAGGGAATGAGAACTAGAAAGTTTTCCACCAAAACTTTATATGAAACATGAAGTACATTCAAATTTAACAGAATAACAAAGAAAATACCATAGAAAATGAAACCCTTTTTATAATACTATTTTATTAATTGTGATCTACATTTTCTGTGAATTTAAATTTCATACTTACATCAAGATATAAGCTGTCATTGCATTACGTAAATGAATATTGTTAAAAACTGCTAAGGAAACAGGTTTATTGATGGTAGTATTCTATTGATATTATGAAGGCTTTAAAATGTCCAAAATGTTGCTCATTAATTTGCTAAAGCATCATACTTCCACCCCCCCCCCCCCTACTTAAAACTCTTAAGAGAAAAAAACATAGTAATTTTTTTTTCTGTTCCAAATACTTAAAACAATCTTTTCTGGAAGCATTTTTCATAGTAAAGAGAAAACAAAGCCTTCAAAATAGCTGTCAACTCATTCCAAATAAATGTATGCAATACTATTTATTTACAGAAATATTTGAATTTATGGGTGTATGTGGATTTAACTTTGTGTTTATGAATTCTTTATATGAAAGTGAATTAACAAACTGCACAATGATTTTTAATGCAAATTAGTCGTGTTTTTCACCTTAAAAGTTTTGGAAGATAACCAAAGTTAGTTGAGTTGTGTGAAAAGCTGTATTAATATTGTCTCAGCCTATAGATCTTAACATTACAATCTAATATTTTGTGCCAATAGTTTTCCTTTGGCATGAAAAACATTTTCCAGTAACATAAAAGTAAACTAAATCTTTCATAGCTATTTTTAAACTGTGCAGAAATATACTTGGCCATTTGCTGCTGGGTGTGTCATGTTTTGCACAAGTATCATCAGATAACAGCAGTATGTAAGGATGCCATTTGTAACCTGTTGAAAATTTTGAGAATTCATAACCACTCTGTAGATGTGAGTAGTGTTGCCTTTTTAGCTTTTTGTGTGGTATGCAAAGAGCATACACATTTAAACAAACTCTGACATAATGAAATAATGTAAATTGTGAATTAATTCAATGAAAGTTATTTAGATTGAAATCAATATAGAAGCTGGATGCAAGAACAGGTCATGCAACTTGAGTGATGTAATGCAGGTTGGTATCATGAATTAGAGTTAACCTATAGCTTAGAAGCTTAAACAAATTGAATGTTCAATCTTTATAGGGGAATGGGTAGTGTTGAGCATTATATAGACAAACAGCTAACCCCAAAAATGTAAATTTCTCTAGTTGTCATTTACAGATCAATATACAAAAAGCGTGTAATCAGCTTATATCTCTTTTTAAATTTTGATATGTTTTTAGTTTGTCTGAAAAAGAGTTTTTAACTTCAAAGAAAGTTTTACTAAGTATCAAAATGTTACCATATTTAGGTTCTCTTTTCTCAGAAACTAGTAGAAACAGCTGAAAGTTCTAGTACATATGAAGACATTCTGCCTCATACTATTGAACTAGAAAATTAAGCTGCCAATAATAGTTTTGGTTCTTACTTTTGTTCATCTGTAAAGAAAATTAAACAATATTTATACCTAAATTTTTGAAGCACTATCCTCAAATTTATAAAATGCATTATACTTATAAATATAACACTAGTTCACTGTGTGTCATGCATTATCTCACACATATGCAAAATTTGAGCATTGTAACTTCTATGTTTTTTGAGAAAAAGGAATATATATGTTTTTAAATTTTTTAGATAATCACAGTTGAAAAATAACCTCAAATGTATTACATTAATGCTTTTCAGGGGAGTAGTCATCATTAGTTCCATCTCCTGTTGCCTCCTGATTTGCAGTACTACATATTTTGACCTGGGACTCCTTAGATGAAGCTTGTATGTCCTTTCAGTAGATAATATACATTGTTGATAATACTATCCATTACACTTTTTGTGTTGCTGTCAACTTTCATGTATATTTCAGTGTACCTTAAATCTACCTTTGGCTCCCTTATTAAATGTCAAAACTGAATCCCTATACTTAAAACATGGTATTCCACAAAAATACCTTTTGGAACAGCAAATTGCAGAGGTTATTTGTATTTAGTTTGTATTCATATTCATTGCTTTCTAGTACCCACACAATGAATCAGGGCCTTTTAAGTAAAGGTGGTGTATGGCTATCAGGGGCGGCTTCTGAGGTAGTGCCGCTGTGCCATGGCACCATCTGTATGAAAGCGAAAGAAAGAGAAGTGTATAAGAATTGCGCAAAAGGAATTGTTTATGAATAGTTGCTCCCTTGTTTGAATAGGCGCGTTGAACATCAGCGCTCTCTCTTGATTGTTTTCCGTAGCTTGGTGCCGATTCCAGAACGGCACCGTCTACGCTCATAAACGCCTGTGTTAGGGCTAGGGGCTAAGATGTCTGCTTATACACGGCTTCTTATGGGAGGAGGTCAGAGAAGGTAGTGCCGGGATTTCTCTGGCGCATAACTTACGCTTTGCCCGTTAGAGTGCAGTAAAACACGGGACTTCAGAGAACCACGATCCTGCCACCTAGCGAAAGACAATGGTAAGAATACATTTCGCGCTATATCTTCCTTTAATGCAGTGTCACCATCCTACTGCAAGTTAATGCTGAAGAACTTCAAAACGCAAATTAACGCTTAATGAAATCAGTTGTAGAAGCACAACACACAGATATCTTTATAAATAAAATTAATTTGGTTTCAATGTGAATATAGTATTAGATTTTAAAATTAAGAGACAGTATTTCAAAATGTGCATATTTCACAGCAGCAGTTTTGTTGGTACAACATAAAACCCGAGCGTCCAGCATGTGTTGGACACATGTTTTCAAAACAATGGTAGAGTAGTTCTGTATGTGCTCTTGTAATGCTGTAGTTCATCGTGAGCATGGATTTTTAAAACAGTGTTCAGTGTTTTTTCTTTAAGTTAAACTTCACAGTAAAGTTACGAACATGAACAAGGTGAGTAAATTACTGAAAACTCCATTTAGTAACAGGACTCTAAGTGGGAAAAATTCAGATAAAAACAATGGGTAGGCTACTCCCAAATCTGAATCTGCAGCAGCAAAAAAAAAAAAATGATACCGTAAGTTTAATCCAGATATTTATCAAAAGAACAAATGGTTTTGCGGCTGTGATGAAAACACTGCAGTTTTTTGCTTTCCTTGTGTGTTATTTGGGGGAGATGTCCATTGGTGTAAGACTGGAATAGCTGATATTGGGCATTTATGGTCTAAAATGAAAATGCATAAAACACCGAAGCAACACATGGACAAAGTTCTGAGCGTTTCATTTCTAGGCAAAACCAATATTCAGGACAACTTAGATTCGCAGTATGGGCAAACAGTCAACAGCCATAACAAACAAGTATACAAGAACAGGTATATATTGAACTTAAGTATAAACTGTATTCGGTTCTGTGGTGCTTTGGAGCTGGCTCTTAGGGGACACGACGAATCTGAAGCCTCTCAAAATAAGGTTTTTTTTTTCGTGAGCTCATTCAGTTTAGTGCGGAGTTGGATAAAGAACTTGAAGTACATCTCAGCCAGTCATCAGTATTCAAAGGCATTTCTAAGATTGTTCTGCACGTTCTGTTTGATACAGTATATTATAAAATAGGATGGATTATTGATAAGATTACCTCAATCGTTCGTAATTGGTACACATATTTATTCTTTAACAACCCTTATTTATTTATGGCACCATCAATACAATACCTCACCGGCCGCCCCTGATGGCTATAAATCTGTTGAAGCTTATGTAGGAATGATACCCAAACTGCTAGTTTCATGGAGTTTAGGTCACCATAATTCTGTATCTGTCAAATTGTCCTGAAACTCCTGGTGATTTAACATCTCTTAGTTTTTCTTACCTTTCATATCTGGTTTCAATTTCCTCAGTCTAGTATCTAAGTGCTTCTGAACATTGCCAAATACATTCCAGGTTTTCTCTTGTACATCCCATGTTTTTGTTTCATACACAAACTTGTATCCTTTGGAATCATCATCCCCAAGATAATTTTTATATTGAACTTCATATTCATGCAGAGATCTATTGAAGATTGCTCTTGCTCCTGCAGCTATCATGTCCCCACTTGACCCTTTGAATTTGTTGTTGTAGTCTTCACTATTTAATTTGCAGCCTCTACATTGATGTGTTATCACTTCCATATCCAATGCTTTACCAGCATCAATAGATGTGCAGTCACTATCCCATGATGTGATCTGAAATCTTTTTTCTACCAGATACAGTCAACTGCTACTGTAATATATCTGTCACCATCAGTAACTACAACTGTTTCACTAGCAGCAGTTTTCATTGAGGCTTTACTTACTTCAAGAGTATCTCTAAAAGTTCCAAATAATTTGGAAATTTGGTTGGTGTGGTAGGAAGATCTGTCATTCCACATAAAGTTTTAACATTTTTCTGTCCCTTGCCAATACATCTCATTCCATACACCAATCAGAAGTTTTTATCACAATACTTACGTCTGGTAATTTCAGAAGTTCTAGTGTTATATCATACATTCATTTTTTGTTCTTAGTTAATTTACTGGCTAATTCCAACCTAACCTTTAGTCTTCAAATATATACAAAGCATCAGTGGATTTGCGTGCCTTGCACTGTCGTTTAAACCAGTGAATTTAAATAAAATATTCATATCCATAATTACATTGCCAGGGTCATTTTCTTGGATTTTGTTACTTGGTACAGATGCATTTACATTATGGGTATCTACACTATACATGTCACTAATATATAGATTATCCTTTAAGCTGCTATCACTCTTACTGCTGTTAATCTAGTTTTCTGGCTGAGCAACTAGCCCTATGCCCCACCGGGTAGGAAGTTGCAGTGCTATCAGCATCGCATTTGGTTTCTTGGTCACTATTATATCTGTTAACATGGAATTTTCTTTTCTTGAAAATTGCAGGTTTGCTCTCCATTTTATCAGCACTATGACAGAACGACTCAACTCACAATCTAAACAAGCTTTCTTCTTGTGTAAATAATGCTACAGTGGAAACAAAATAGAAGCAGCGTAGCTAATTAGTGCAGCCAGTAGCCCTGATGCCATGGAGAATAACAAAATTTACCACACAAAAGTACCTTGAAGTATAATAAGTACCTGACTTATTAAAAGTTTCAGCAAAAAAGGGGCATGATACTTCAAAGTCAATTGAAGTGCCTTTTTAATAGGGTCAAATGTTGACTATGAAACTATACATATGCTTAATCACAAAGAACCAAATACTTTTTTTCATTGAAAAAAAGAAAATGACAAATTTTGTTATTTTACACTATCCACTCCCCATAAATGAAATTGAATCAGAGGCTAGATCTCTTACATAGAATGTGCAATAATGTACATAGAAAAATATTTTTTTATTTTTAGGGCAGTGTTAAAGCTTTGTTAAATCTGGCTCAAACTAATTCAGCACATGAAGGGCTAAGTTATTGGAAATGTGGTACTGTACACGACATTTAAGCTAATTTGGAACTCATATGTGTGTACCTATAGAACTCTTCAGTGAATCAAAAGAACTTCAATAAAATGACTAGAATTCTGCCTGCTTCTGTGTAATTAGTGATTAATGAATGGAAACATTGCAATGATCAGATGTTAAATACTTATACCATTAATTTTTTTTTTGATCAATTTCTTTAAAAATATACATTATATGAGCTGTTAAAGTAATTGTCTTGCTATGTTATGTGGCACCCCAGGTAGTTAGTTCTTTAAACCCTGACATTAAATTAAGTTTGATTCTACCTTTTAAAATAAATCTTTCTCTTTCTTTCCTTTTTTCTTTTTTCTTTTTGTTCTCTTTTCTTTCTTTCTTTTCATTTTAATAGATAATATGAAGAGTAATTTGTATATTAGAAAATGAAAAACATGAGTTGTTTATAATATTTCTTCTAGAACAAAAGTTGTGGTTGCCAATGCTGCACAATGAACAGCATATTTTCCCACTCAAAAGTTTTCATACACTGCCTATTATAGTGCCTTAAACTAGGAATTAAATAAAAAATTAAATTTTGGATCTGTTCTATTTTGATTTAATAGCTAAATTTTTTGAAGCTACAATTGAAAAAATTAAAAACATCAGTGTATAACATCTCACAATAGAGCAAGTTACGTGCATTCATTTGTTCTAGTTAATTATTGATTTATTTTTTAATTTCATGCTTTTTTCAGAAGAAAGGGGGTGATAGAATATGGTGGTTGCTCAAAATTAATAAATGTACAAGATGTGATCAAAAAATAAAGGAAATGTTCTTTTTTTCGTAAAGAATATTTATTCATCAACCTCAACTTTGTTCTCTTCAGTGTAATCACCTTTTATTTAAAGCATTATTCAATTCAATCTTATTCAATCTTGGAAGCACTTCTGGAAGTTGCTTTAAAAAAAAAGAAAAAAACACCATCCTTTCATGGTTCTCTTCAGTGTCAAGAATAGAAAGAAGTTACAGGGGGCCATGTCTGGTAAATACAATGACTAAGACAACATAACAGTTCTGTTTTTTTCCCAAAAAATGAACAAGCATTCAGATGTGAACAGGAACATCATCATAATGCAGTTTCCATGAGTGGTTTTGCCACATCTTCTAGACCCTCTTTGAAACCTTTTTTATCACTTGTAAACTCTTGTCTTACTCATAGTACATTTGCCATAATTCACGGTCAACACTTCAAATGCAGTATTGGTGTTTATTCCATTTTTCAACAAAATTAATGCAAATTAAGCAAAACTTTGCAGAACACACAAAACCACTTATAACTTTTTTGACTGTTAACAACAAATCAGATATTCAGAACAGCTGAAAATGTCAAAATTCATCAGGAACAGGTACCAACAAGATGAACCTTTTTTGTTGTTGTTGGAAAATCATATGTATAAATTCTGCAAAATCAAAAATTCCATTTTTTTTTATCACCTCACGTATAGTATAAAAGTTACAAAAATGGAAAGGAAAATAAAGGCATTTTGTATAACAGTATTTCATTAGAAGGCAGAACAAGTAGACTTTATGTTGTGGCTTTCCTTTAAACATATTTTTTATATGGTAATAAATATGTGTAAGAGCTACAGTTTACAAGTTGCAATAGAATTTCAGTTGGTGAAAGATGTATATTATTAATAGGATGTAATTTGCTGGGACAATATATATTTAATGTTGTGATTCTATCCTCCTGCTGCCCCATGTTATCCAATGAACAAGTTTGGGTTTTGAGCTTAACTCCATTAATACAGTGATTATGGTTAAGTTATTTGAAATTTGCCTATGCAAGATTCTGTGTATAAAATTGCTCCAGTCATTCCATGTTGTTACTATTATATTTTGAAATGCTATGGGGCATGTGCCTAACAGCCTTATGTTGTGTAAGATACTGAGCATTTATATTTTCCAACAAATTAATAAAAAACTTTTAGTTTTTTTCATCATTTCTTCAAACCAAACAAATATAGTTTAAGCAAAAGTTTTATTGCAGTATACTGCTTTTCATGGAGCTATATTTTCTTTAATAGTTCCTCACAAGCAGAAAAGAGTAATGGCCATTGACCATATTAAACTGAACTTTATAAATACTATTCACATCATTTATTAAGGTTGGTGTGTGGCTAGTTGAGTTGAGAAAGAAGGAAACTTGTTTTATATTTATTTATTTATTTATTTATTTATTTAGCAATCCTCTTTGAAAGTGAATTACAGTTGGAACAAAAAGTATTTGTATAATACTAAATATTAAATGAAAATTGGTATTCCGAAGATTATCTAAAGGGCATGGCAAAACTTATTGAATTAGCAAATGGCAGCTTCAATAAGATTCAATTTCTTATATAAAAACAAAAATAATGTACAATCAAAATGTCTCCTTTTATAAACAAATGTGCATCAAAATAAAGCTAATTTGCACATATCTGAGCCACAGAAAATAATTGTGCACCCCAAAAACAATGTGCATTACAGCAATTTTGGCATTTAATATTTCATGGGGTGCCGTTAGCATTAGTTACAGCCTCTAATTTTCTTGGTGGAGGATGAATAAGTTTTTTTTCATTTCCACTGGTAAAAAAAAAAAAAACCTCTGCTTGGTTCTGTTCTTCACAAGAGCTACATGTAGCTCTTTTTGTTGCAAATTGTACTTTTTTATGCATTATTCTAGAGTATTCCACAGGTGTTCATTAGAATAAATATCTGGTGACTGGAAGTGGCATAAAGCTGCACAGGAACATTATATAACAACCACAGTCATGTATTAAGTGTATTATGCTTTGCATCATTACCATGATTGAACTAGTGTTCTTACAACCTCTGTTTAAGAATGCCCATATACTTCTGTTGACAATACAGAGATTGCAGACACCTGATGCATTCATGCAACCCTAAACAAGGGGGGTCCTCTACCATGCTTTACCGTGGGAATTAGATTTTTTTGTTCCAGTTCCATATTTTCTTTCTTCCACACTATGTAACTGAGGTCTGATCGAAAAACTTTGAAAAGGTTCATATTTAATATAATTTTCAGTCAAAATAGTATTCCTTGGTGTATATATTGCTGGTGTTTACCTAGAACGTGTTTCGTTAGGATCTTCCTAACATCCTCAGCTAATATCGACTGCTAAATCTTGATTTGGAAATAGGGACTTCTCTGTTGGTGTCTTAATGAACTTGAAGTTCAGGTTCTCTTCAAAGATGGTGTTGAAATTGAAGTTTTCCTTTATATTTCTTTATGAAAATATTTTCCCATATGGTTAATGCAGTTGAACCCTGAACACTTTTTAATAAATGGATTTCTTGTTCATTATTGTGATTCTCATTACAAAAATGGTACACTACTGCCCATTTGTCTATTTCTTTGTTCTTGATCCTATCTTTAAGCCTAAAAATTCCTTTTTGTTTTGCCAATATAAAGATTGTCACCCAGCCTTTGCAATTTATCCAGTACACACCTGAGTTTTTCTCTGTGGGTTTCTTTTATGTGATTTCAAAAGGTATTGTACACTGAATTTGTTCTGTGGAGCCAAAGTAATGTGTTCTTTGAAGACTTTTTGGGAAAGGTGTGTAGCTCTGGGGTGATATGCAAATTATCTATATGAAGTTTTATTACTGATTGGGGAAAGAGTACTTATTTGTCTGCATCTCTGTTGTCTTTTGAAATTATCAGTTTTCTTTTTGACCAATTGACCAAATTATAAAGACAACGGAGATGCAGACAAATAACTACTCTTTCCCCAATCAGTAATAAAACTTCATAAAGAAAATTAACATGCCATACCTTTTCCAAGAAGTCTTCAAATGACTCATTATTTTGGCTCTACAGAACAGATTCAGTGCGCAATACCTTTTGAAATCATGTAAAACAAGAGAAACCCTTTGACAACAGGTGTGCACGGATAAATTGCAAAGACTGTGACAACTTTTACACTGGCAGAACAAAAAGGAATTTGAACATTAGGCTTAAAGAGCATTTTAGGAATGTCAAGAACAAGGAAATAGACAAATTCACAGTAGCATGCCATTTTTGGAATGAGAATCATGATATAGAACAAAAACCCCATTTATTAAAAAGTGTTCAGGGTCAAACGTATTAACCACAAGGGAAAAAATATTCATAAAGAAATATGCCTGCCTCCGCAGCATAGATGGTAGTGTGTCTGACTCACATTCAAGAGGTCCCGAGTTTTAAGTCTCGGTCAGCATGAGGTGTCTGGATAAGGTTTTTTCCAGGGTTTTCCCTTATCCTGAAAGATTAATGTTGGGTAACTCTAAGCTGTATGGACCTTGGGCTAGTTTAAGTATTATTTCACCCATTTCATTCATCGTCCGATATGACTTGATGTTGGAGAACGTTTTAAAAGTATATATATAAACAAAAACTTAAATTTTGACATCACCTTTGAAGAGAACCTGAACTTCAAGTTCATCAAGATACCTACAGAGTCTCCCCTACCACCTCAAGGAGTTAACCAAATCTAAATTCAACAGCCAACATTAGCTGAGAATGTTAGGAAGGTTCTAACAAAAAGCATTCTAGTTAAACACTAGCAATATATGAAACATGGAGTATTAGTTTGATTCAAAATTATATTCATTTTGTGCTTCATTGTGTCAGTTCTTACTCATTAAGGCTCTTATTTGTCCATGCCACTTTTTCGCAGATACAGACATTTCACATTACTAAAAGGTGAATTCTAGATGAGTTTTTGTTTTTCAGTGAGCTGATAGAACTTGGAGCTTCTTACGTCCTACCCTGAAGTTATAGCAACCCTTATTTTCACAAACAAATCTTAAAGATGCTTGCTGAAACTGTAACAGTTGCTCTTTGTAACTCAGTAAAAATCAGCAGAGCACTCATTCACGGATTCGTTTTAATGTAGCAAAGAACATTGTTCTTATCTCTAGCATAGGGATTTAAGATTAATCAGTTCTAGATTAGTTTAAGACAGATTCGCTTGCTCATAACCCTATCAATGATGTTCTGTATTATTGATTGTGACCTTCCTTGTATCTTTGACCTCTCAGAGCAAGTTTTGAGATCATTATGCAGTCTAATTATTAGTATTCTCTCTTTGACAGTTGTTTCATTCCTTCTTCAGCCCATTTTACTTTACTTCCACTACTCACTGTGCTTGTCAATCTGGTGAGTGTAGGTCATTTGTAGCAAGACAAATTAATCCAGGCTGTTCAGAAAGAAGGGATACCTTGTGGCATAACCATGTTTAATGTAGGTAGTTCGCTTTGTTACAAATACTTTTTGTGGTTTGGCAACTCACAAATTAGCTTTATTTTTATAAAAGTTAAATTTTTGTTTGTAACTTACTTCTATTGCCCTATATTAGGATTTATTATGGAGTAGATTCAGCATGGAGACCAGTTGTGAGCCATTGTACTTATGCCCCCCTAGTGGGCCAACCCCGGGAGGAAGGATGAGGTGAGAGGAGACAGTGGGCGGCCGTCCCAAGGAGCCACGACAGTGCAGAGGGCAGGATCCGTACATTTTTACTTAAAGACCTCATTCAGCAGGCCAAAATGGACAGTCTCCCTCCCCCCCCCCCCCCCAAACTGCGGTCTTAGGATTTATTTCTTCCTGTTTCCTGTGAATAGAGACTTACTTCCCTATTATCAGAATTTATTTTGTTTTTCTAAATTCAGAAATATATGCATTTCTCCTGGATGTCTCTAAAATGTATAGGGGATTTTGAAGCATTACAGCATACGAGTTTTGCTTCAGTTCTTTGTGTGTCTTGAATTTGTTTATTCGTGTATTCTTATTACTGATAAAGGTTATGTGGTGCTATGAAAGACAAGTTAGCATATTTGTAATTTTTATGTCTGAAGAGTATACTAGAGAAACTGCATAATAAAATAGGTTTGTGCTTTATGTAAGGGCAAAGCACTGTCATGCATCCATTCAGCTCAGTTCCTTGTATTTTATTAATGAGTCTGCTTCCACCCCTTTTGGATCTCAATAAATTGGGCCCCTGAAATCAAAACCTGTTGAAATATTGTCTTTTAGTTTTATTGTACTGATGTGAGGAGAGCATTCATTGGTAAGGAATCAAGTAACACCATTCATAATGTTGACTAATGGCACTGGGGATTAGTTGATTTGTATCATTTTCCCCCTATTCCACAATATAAAGCCTGTAGGTTCCCACTTTTGAATGGTATAAAGGTGTTAAAGGTATAATATAAAGGAGGTACTACATAAAAACATATCTTAAATTAGCTCATAACCAAGTGATGTATTTATCTTGCACGATTTCATCCCACCCTGATTCTTATCTGCAGACTCTTGCTGACTATTTGTTTGCAAAATCTCATAAAACAGATGAATATTTATGAAATCTGTTATTTAATTCTCAGCTTAAGCCACTTCAGTATTACATACACAGTAAAAGTTAGATATGCAGCCCTTGTGGGCCTCTGCCTACCAAATCAGTGGCACACCTTGCTAACACAAGGCAGCTGATTTGGGGAAGTTCTCTCAACCAGAAGAGATTTTATGACCTACAGAATGCTACATAAAACTCCACTATTATGTGCTGTAGGTTTGAACCCATGTCTGGAAACCAGAGCACCAAATTCCAAAGACTTTGCCATGGCACAGTTTATCATGCTTAGTATTTTCCCCAAAATATTTAGTGCATTTCCTTATGTCCTTTTACATACTGGTATACAGTTGGATGCCTATGGAACAGATTTGAAGAAACAATAGCTGAATCAGAAATGGATGCATTAAACTACCACCAACACCACTATGTGACTCTCACAGCCCCTTTCGGACCTCCCTCAGTTTTTGCCTCCATTTATCTCTAGCTTCTGTCTTCCATCTCCATATTTGGACTCCCAATATGCTTAAAGCATCTCTTCTTGCTGCTTCTTCCCTTCGATTTGATTCATGTGGACCAGCCACTCTGACTTCCATTTTATCACACTTTTTGGATTGGTAAGCAAGTGCTGAGCATTTTCTGTAGTTTTGTGAACTTTATCTGTCCTATTTCCTTTTCATGTTTTCTGGTTTGAAGAATTAATCAAGTGGAAGGCATGGTGAGGGACATATCAGTGAAATTTACTTTCTGTCCCTGCATCTGGAATGCAATGAAACCACAGTGAGATCTCTTCTTTAGGAGGAAGGCTTGGTGGGTGGTTCTCCCGGTGTCTGGCTCTCTCAGCTAGGAACAGGGTTTTCCGTTTTGAATCCCTTACGCCTTCCTCCTGGAAGTTCAGTAGGTACAATAGGCCTCCTGTGTGCTTATGTAAAGATCATTTTTTCTTCAAGAATGTTTATTTATTCATCAACATCAACTTTTTTCCTTTCAAAGTAATCCCCCTCAGATGTAATACACTTGGGCTAGCACTTTTTCCAATCATGGAAGCAGTTCTGGAACTCACTTATTTTATGGTGTTCAACTCCAGTGTTTGTTTCATCTTATCAGTTTATACAAACAACGTCTTTTCATGATACCTTCTTAGCATCAGGAATAGAAAAAATAAGCTTTACAAATAAACATGCGTTTTTCCACAGATAAGTGATGCAACATGTTACTGCATGACAGGGGCACCTGACTCACACTGAATGACGCAGCAATGCCAGTGAGAGTTAGTGCTGGCACACTTTCGAGAGGGCATTACTAGTCCAAAGTCCTGGAAGCCGGCGTGTGAGTAGCAGCGAGAGAGACTGCAAATGGGTTCGATTATAATTTAGTTACCCGATGTTGATCGAGTCCTTTGGAAATTCGTGAAGAAATATTTATTCATCATGATGGGGTGTGGTCGGCAAGGTTTGGAGTTTTTGTGAGCTGTGTGTGTGTCTAATGTGGTGTGGTCCGCTCTGCAGGAACCAGTAGATCTTTAAGGTGGCTGAGAAATTGTATTATGGCATTCTGGTGCTCTTACTGTGCTTAATCTAGCATTTTGTTTGGTGTGGCATTTCTGGTGACGATTATTGCTACACAAGGAGCAGAATCTTTAAAAAAAAAAAAAAAAAAAAACATGTGCCCTATTCACTCTGTACACTAAAACCGAGATTCATTCACAAAAGTAGAAGCTGTCAGAATGTTTTTGAATGTTCTGTAACGGAATTGACATGGGGTGTCAAACTACCCAGGAAGGGTGTAGAAACCTTTTCCAACCCCCCCTGCATCTCATTCTCCAGTGATCTCTATGTATTTCACATTTTCTCCAGTTTTGTTCTGAAGTTGCTGTGGTGTATGCTCTTCTCAGTGGGGACGGCTTCCGGGGGAATGCGCTGCAAAATGGGCACAATTTACTTGACGCCTTCCAGTATTCGAAAAAGGGCTTCTTCTCATGCAGCTACTCAAGTAGTCACTTCCTGAAGTATCGTCCGCAGATTCTGTAGGACTGTGCGACAGCGATGTCGTATGCAGGTCTGAGGGTTGTAAGGGATTGTGATGAGCGGCTTGAGATTTGGCGGTTAAGATTAGATTTCATGGCGTCTGTTAGGCAATGTTCACAAATGTTGGAAGTTTTATCAATGGTGACACACTGTTTCATCTTCCCAAATGGGCCTTGTGGACTTGATGTTTTCTCATAGCAATTTTGAAGTTTTTACCCTGGACAACTCAGGAGGATTTATCTTTGTAATATTTAGTATGAAAAGTTGTGACAGTTCACCATATTAAGAGGAATGTCATCTGAAATAAATATTATGCACAAACCTGAATAAAATTCTGAATGATTTGGTACACCAGAAGAGGAGGTTGGTGTTGATTCTTGTGTTTCAAATTGCCTCGATGAAGCATATGATGCAGCTGCTATATGCTTAATTCCTGACAAATGTTACACTTCCTAGGAACATCCACCTGCCCTAATAGATTTTGCAGAGGGCTGGTAGAATAGTATTTCCTCCACTCCCACATTCAACTAAATCAGCACATATCTAATGAATTTTTACATCTCTCCTAGGTTTTGAAATAAAGTTTTGTGTTATAAACAAATTAGGAAGGCATTAAACTTTAAATACTTGCAGAGAATTTATCTAAAGTATTTATTTATACAATCTCTGAAAATATTAAAATAGTGCATGTTTGAAGGAATTCAGCAATAGTGACTTCCAAATTAATTGATAAAGCTATTTGTAGCCTTCTTTTCACCCCATCTCACATTCTGATTATTTGGTGGATTAGTTTAGGAAGCTTTTGCTTCTATTTTCAATCTCAAAAGCCCTATGTTGCCCCGTTTCCTGCGTTCTTCTCTGTGGTGGTAAAAATATGAACTTAATTTGTCAAGTTATCCTCTGTTGGAAAATGAAATGTGTAATGTTTAACGCCCGCTCGTACTACATCTGGCACCAGTGGAATGAGATGGCGCGAGAAACCGGAGAAAACGTGCCGCAGCGCCGTGTTGTCCACGACATATCTCACTTTGCGGTCGCCTGGGATCGAACCTGGACCCCTTGGTGAGAACCAAGCGGTCTAACCACTCAGCCATGGCGCGGCCACTCGGCTGTTGAAGTTTCAAAGTTTATTACTCTTGTCTATATTTTCATATTAGGATGTTCTCTCACGTCTGTTTATTATGGTTTATACATTTTATTAATTTTGGATTTCTATTAAAGTTGTGGTTTTAGTACCAAAAGTGAAACCTAAAAACTAGAGTCAAAGTAAATTTCAGAAACATAATTGAAACAGATCTGCGTCCACAGATTTGTCTCCAAATCGGCTTCCGAGAGTTTCCTGAATCGCGTTCACGACTTCTGCGCCAACCCAGTGTGCGGCCTCCCATTGTCAGGAGTGTGGTTGAAGGATGCACCGGAATAAACGTTTGAACATTTCGGGGTATATTACCTATTGCAAACGGCAACTATATGGGTTATCACTTCCCTCGACAATCCCGCGGTATTTGCAATGATACCAGTTTCCTGTTGGCAATGTGTTGATTTGCACTTACCCTGGTCTTTTTTTTTAATTTATGTCCAACTTTGTCATATCGGACAATGAATGAAAAGCGTGAAGTGATGCTCAAATGTGTCCGGGGTCCATGGAGCTTAGAGTTAGCCGATATTTGTCTTTCAGGATAAGGGAAAACCCCGAAAAAACGTTATCCAGGTAAGTCACCCTTACCGAGATCGAACTCGGGACCTCTTGAACGTGAGGCAGGCGCGCTACCATCTACGCTGAGGCGGGCACCCTGGTCATAATGGCCTGGTTAGAATGTCCTAGAAAAATTCAAATATTGTGTTCCGATTCGCAGTTTTAAATTAAGCCTCGAGTTGTGGCACGCCTTCTTTGACAAAACCTTCAGCATGAGTTTTGAGACGCCTCCCTAAGCGGAGGTAGCCTCTCTCTCTCTCTCTCTCTCTCTCTCTCTCTCTCTCTCTCTCTCTCTCTCTCTCTCTCTCTCTCTCTCTCTCTCTCTCTCTCTCTCTCTCTCTCTCTCTCTCTCTCTCTCTCTCTCTCTCTCTCTCTCTCTCTCTCTGTGTGTGCGTGTGTGTGCGTGCGCGCGCGCGCGTGACTAGCTTCCACCGTTGACGTCGCTCATCACTTTCCAGGATATTAAACTTGGGCAGCAACGCTTGTGCACGTTCGGAATCCGGCCTTACTTGTTCTAATGGTTCAAACTGTACTAAAGGTGTTATGCCCAATATTTTATAAATGTACATCAAACCACACTGAGAGGTGTCTCCACCACTTTAGTTCTCCCAAACATCTGCACCCCCAAGTCGACAACTTGTGTGATTGCGACACTAATCTGCAGACCATCGGTTGTGGGCGGCGACGCCGGTGGCAAATTGTTGACGTAATGTTTGACGTCCCATCATGTTTTTTTTATGTCTACACCAACACAAACTCACTGCTGTATGGTATTGCAGGTTCCGTCAAAAGAGCCTTCCTCTTTTTTTTAAACTTGTTCTTATTTTTTTTTTTTTTTTTGCTTTTTTATGTTTTATTTATTTATTTTATACTTTTTATTTTATTTTTTTATTTATTTAAGACGGGAATGGGTACCGGGTAAGAAAATTTCTTGTTTTATTGGCTTGTACTGTGAGACAAATGAAGGGTTCTATTTCCTTAAATGGTTATTCGATCTGCATTTGTTCCAAGTGATAAATGTATGGCTCCAGAGAACTCAAGGTTTTCTTCCTATATAGGTCCATCTCTGCTCCTTTAAAAATATACGTAGGTGCTTTCCTAACCCAGTGTTTCCTCGCCTTACTTTCAGCAGCCAATGTAGTGTACCAGCAACCACCCACACTGTAAAATTATGAAATTTCGTCTTTGAAACGAAACTCCAGTTGTACCAGCTGTGGTACCGAACGTAAGTATTCTTCTGGACGATGTTTATGTAATGTGTCTCGGATGGAGGTCCAAATCAAGTCAGCCCGCTGACAGTTGTGCAAGCGATGCTCAAGTGTATCATCTTCCACACATACGCCACAGATCTTCGAATTAACTTTCCCGTGACGCCACATCTTTTCTGCAGCTGGAACCGTTTCATTAACAACTTCATAAACAGTTTCTTCATATCGACGGAAGGTTTAAAGTTGGTTGCATTAGCCCACACGCATTTCCAGTCACGAATGTATTTTGTTTCCACATTAGGACGTTGAATACCTGGCTTCATCAAGTGACGATAGAGGTTCTTGGTAGTCAGAAAATTCTCCAGTCGCTCCCCGGAATTTTCAAGAGCACGAAGCTTGGCGACCAAACGATTAAATTCCCGTGTTGGTCTCTCCACGGTATTTAACTGGTCATACCAAAACTTCTTGTTATTCGGAGACTCAGTAACGAGGACAATCCTCTCTTTCCCAACAGCGCCATACACTTGTCAACATCCACTAGACCACAACCACCTCTCTTTAGAGGAAGACGCAATTGCGGGCGAGCAACTCGATATGCTTTCCCCGTCCACAGGAAGTATCCAAGCAGAATCTCGAAACTTTGGGCGAACTGCTTAGGGAGCGGCAAAATCTGCGCCACATACCACAGTTTACTCAAGGCATAAGTATGAATGTACCAGACGTGTTGCAACAACGTTAGATTTCGAGAGTGATCTTCATGTAAGTTAAAACGTAGCGCATTGAGCCTCTTGGTCCAATTAAGAGAAATCATTTCTGTTAGGGTAGAGGTAAATATAACCCCTAGTATAGTGGTCTGTGGAACCACCTTCATATGCAGCAATGTTGGTGGATGTTCCCAGGTGCCCAGTGGAAGGATTTTTGATTTATGGGCGTTGAGCTGAGCTCCCGAAAGTCGACTGTAAGTCACAATCGGCGTGGCTATCTCCTCCATATCCTGCTGATCTTTGGCCAAGATCGTCACGTCATCCGCGTAAGCCATTACTTTAAGGCGTTCCCCAGCTATAGTTAAGCCTTGCAGTCTATCTTATAGCATCTGGAGTAATGGATTAAGTGTCAAGGCAAACAGTCCCATAGATAAGGGACACCCCTGCCTGACTGATTGTCGTATTGGAATAGGTGTCGACAAAAAGCCGTTACAAAGTATTCTTGACGACGCTTGGCGATAAAGCCCTTGAATCGCCGCTACCTTTTGTTTAGGCACCACAGCTGCGCGCAAACACCACCAGATATACCAGTGCTGAACTCCATCAAAAGCTCTATGAAAATCCAGATTAACTAATGCCAAGGAGCTATGGTGCTACTCAAGATGGACGACCGCATCTCTTAATTCCGTAAGGGCACCAACAATATTCTTGCGTTGAATAACTGTTTGATTAACATGGAGCACCTCCTCGTACGCTGGTTTTAGTCTGCTGGCCAGAAGCTTCGCAAAGATTTTGTAATCTGAATTAAGGAGTGTTATTGGGCGAAAGTCCATCGCTGCCTGAGGGCCGTGTTTCCGCGGGAGTAAAATTATAATTCCATCCGCGAAATGTTCTGGAAACCAGCCTCCGTCCCATAATTCCTGTAGCACTGCAACAAACTCATCCTTAATTATCGGCCAGAATGCAAAATAAAATTCATAAGAAAGGTCATCCGGGCCAGGCGTCCTATTGCGTTTCAAATGTTGCACGACTTGATGTGCTTCTAGTTCCGTAATGGGACCTTGTAGACTCTCCTCCGTGGAACTGACTAATGTGAGCCACGGGGCTACTCAGGGCTGCCGCGCCACCCATGGGTTCCGCTTGAGCCTCGCCAAATAAGTGCTGGTATTGCTCCTGAAGATAAGGCAATAGCTGGCGTGTCCCATGTAACATCACACCAGTAGCAGTGCCAGTGAGCGATGAAATGTACTTGGCCTGTCCATGAGTGCGTGCCTTGGCCAATGAATAAAAGGAGGCCTGCTCATCGGAGAGAGCGTGCGTCAAGGGGGACCGAATGGCGCAACCCTGCAGCATTTGATCTTGTTTGCCTTTAATTATTTCCTTTATTCTACTGATAGCCGGAGCGACCTCGGCGCCTCGATTCTGCTGCTCATGTAGATTCCAAAGCACCTCATTATAAAATTGCAACACCTCTCTTCTTTCACGGGCCTTCTCAAAACTAATTGTTTTGAAGGATGCTTTGATGGCCGGTTTTGCCGTAAAAGCCCACCATTCTGATTTACGGTAGGTACGGTGACAAGACGATTTTAAAGCTGCCCATCTTGTAGCAAAATGCAATCGACAGTCCTCATTCTGAAATAGGATTGAATTGATTTTGCAGTAGCTCCTTCGAGTATCTAGACTAGGAGCCGTGAGTTGTAGGGCACACGTAACGGCGTGGTGGTCACTAAAGGCAACGGGATGAACATCAATGTGCTGGAATCGGGGAACCAAGGTGTCAGATAAATAAAAACGATCCAGTCGGGATGCTGAGGCGCCTCGGAAAAAGGTAAATTGCACCGTATTACCATGCTGCAGCTCCCAGGCATCACGTAGATGTAATTGCGTCACTAACTGCAGAAGCATCGGGCTGAGATTGGCAGCACCTTTCTGATCCTTAGCCTGAAGCGTACAGTTGAAATCCCCTGCAATGATACACTCTTTACAGGAAAGTAAATGGGCTGTCAACGCCTGTTGAAAGAACTGCTGACGTTCCTGTCGTCGATTGGAACCGGAGGGAACATAAACGTTAATCAGAGCACTGTTATCCAGCACAGCGGATACGACGCTCCCCGAGGGATGTAATTGAAACTCAGAACACCGGACACCACGGCGATACAGTGGGGCAGTGCATCTTCCTTCTGGACCCAAGTTAACCACATGATCATAATTATACAGGGCTGACAAATTATGCGTATTAACCTTCTGCAAGAAACATACGTCCACGTCATGCGTCGTGAGGAACTGGTGTAACAATTTTTGATTGCGTAGATTTGTAATGCCGTTAACATTGACAGTAGCCAATATTTGAATACGAGGTAACGTAGTCATGATACTCCAGAAATACAAGGCAGGGAGAAACCAGTGCAGGGGTATGATAATGGTTCGGACAAACTATTGAGAAATTGAAACTTTAGCTAGTGCGTCCGGTGATTTGAGACGAGTGTCTCTTGAAGAGAGCACCACTCGCAGTTGTACAGGACTACCAGTTGCGTCTACTGTCACAGACACTGATTGCAATGCATCTCCCGGAACCTTCCCTGACACCACCTCCATTGCAGATTTATGGCCGTCTTCTAGTGTCGACTCATCAGCACTCGACATCGACGGTGCGTCCTGCGTGACTGAAGCACTCCATTCTACAGCAGAGTGGGCGGTTTTCGACTTCTTCGCTTTCTTTCGTGAGTTGGTCCCAGCAGATGTATAGGTAGGCTGGAGGGCGGTCGCAGCACAAATTTTACGATTGTCCGTCACAAGAGCTCCCGCCTCCGTACAAACGGGCGACGTCACCTCCTCACGGCAATCCTCGGACACCGTTGGGTTCGGATCCATTTGTAGTTGACTGTCTACTGTGACGGCGGACACCGGGGACATCTGTGTTGCTTCTGTCAGCTCATGCGACTGGATCACACTCTTTTGTACTGAGATTTCTTGTTGTGTTTCCGGGGGCTCCCTGCGCGGAAGTGGTGGTACAGGTAAGACAGTCTTTCTATTGGGACAGTTTCCTTTGACGTGAGTGGGTTCCTCACATACATAACAGGTTTTCACCTGACCAGCGTAACTCACTGTAACACGATAGCCCACAACCATAATGGTGTTAGGAATCGTGGTTTTCAGAGCCATTTTCACAGCACGAACTCCAGTATTCACTGGTATTTTATACGCATTGCCCCATTGCTCTCTCCGCACTTCATACACTTTGCCATACTGCTCCAATTTTTGTCAATATACCCCATTCGGTATCTCCGGCGGCGGATCAAACACACGCACCGTGGTGGTATTGCCTGTGGCCCTTTCGACTGTAACTGTTGTATGCTTCCCGTTCGCATAGGTAAACATCGCGGTACCAGCAAACTTCTCTAACAGCCTTTCCATTAGCACCACCGAAATGAGCTTTATATAAATTGCTCGATCCCGTGCAATTAACTGCAGCGTATCCACCTGGTCAGCAGTAAGCTTCAAGGCATCTGCTACAAACTCATGAACTTCTATTGCCATTGTCCTCGTCGCAGTGATCTCAAATTTCACTCGAAAAGTATTTATTCTGTCGTAGATTTCCATGCTAACAATAGCACTATTACCGTATGAACACAAAAACAAAATCCGGCCTCAAGCTACAGGCACGCTGAGGCATCAAGGAAAGAATAAGAAGAAATAAAATATTTGAGAGTCGTTGAGTACAAACGCCGTAATTCGACCGCAGGCTCTCACACAGCACAACAGGCAAAACAGCGTCGCCGTATCGCGTGGTAGGCACGACCTTCACTGCACGGCAGCTCAAGGCCGACTGTTGTATGTTTGGCGGGCTTGACACGTCCGAATGTTTCAGTCCAGGCGCCTCGACATCCAACTTCTTATGTCTTTCACTAAGCATTCACCAGTTATGGCGTTCATTTCCTTGGTACTGCTGTACACTTTTCCTTCCATGATGCTAACATATTCAGGGTTTAAACACGTTGGTCCAGACTTTTTACCTCATTCTTTACCCCGGATTGTAGTATATTGATTTAATTTGACAACTCTATCGTTACTCTTTTACACCCTTCATTTCCGTCTTCACTTCTTTCACAATTTTAAGTTCTGTATTCACGTCTTCTTTTACACTTTTCTCTTCATTCTTCACTTATGACTACATTTCCGCGTCTTTTTTCTGTCTCTTCTTATTTTCTCATACATTGTATTTTCGATTCCATCTCGACGCTTTCAGATTGTATTTTTGATGCCATTTTATCCATTCGTAATTTCATTTCTATCTATATTTTCTTGATTCTAACCAATACAGTCTTTAGTACTTTCTCCGTTGCAGCGTTTCCTACCACTCCTGACATCAGTTTAAAGAAACTAGTACACACGTTATGCTAAATTCCACTTATTTCTCAACACAATTGTGAGGACAGCGCTAAGTTACACTTAATTTCACTTTAGTTAATCCTCAAAGCATACAGATTTGTCCGTATATTTCCCAATACTACTAACGTATAATTAGGACTCTCTTGCACAAACCAAGTCGCACCGATTCGTAACCTATCGATTCCCAGGAATAGCTTAAAGGCTTCAGAAATTGATAGTTAAAAACGCAAAAAAATGAAAGCACGTAAGGCTTGAGCGAGAGCACACCAAAAGGTTTTATGGCGGTATTTCAGTATGTCGGCAGCATAATTGTAACGTCACATTTGCAGCATATGGGGGCAGGGAGTGTCATCTGCAATTGGGAAGCTGGAAAATGTTCTCAGGCTCTCCGGTTGTAAAAATATCGGAGACACGGAATATTAGGTTGTTGATATGTTATTGCGTTCTTTTATAGGTACATCATGGCGTGAAAACAAACCACCTTATGTCGATGCTATTGTGTATTCTGTGATGAGAGTGACAACAGTGGTATTAATCCCGGTTACCCAATTGGTTTAACAATAGTCTAGGTGGCGCTAGTGTCACCTTTAATACACGGATTAAGAGTGGTGGGCTATAAAGAAGAAAAACAAGGCAAGAACTGTAGTTAAACTACTGTTAAACCAACTGGTTCAATGGATCTATTTAGTTTTTTTTTCAAAATACAGAGAGATTTACAGTATGCTTTTTGTTAAAACAAAACACATCACTAAAATACAAAAGCATGTATATAATTTAACTGAATATATTGACTTTGTGGGTTCGTAGAATTAAAAATCCAATTTGCAGAAATTCTAAATGTTCTTTATTTCCGTATAAATACACTGATCAATTCTCACGTAACATCACGTCACATACACACCACAATCTACCAAGGTCGATGACAATAGCAAACAACGTTCTGATCAGCTTTCGTTACAACACTCCTGTTACACAACTGTTTTAGAACTCATTCTTGGCGAGTCGTCGCCTTCTTAATTACCTCATTGATAAATTCGAGACTCTTCCAGAAGAATAAAGAAACCGAATATACTATCACATTCCAGAAGCGTAACTTAAACTATGCCAGCAAGTCCTTTATCACAGCTATCTTTGTTTGCTGGCCCCTTTGTGTACACTAGCCACGCTATCGTTAACTACTTATGCAAGCTCTTTATTACCGTGAAACAGTATCCGCCTCGTTGTTATCTATTTGCGCCGAAATTTTTATGCCCGTGGCCGCGACAATATTGTTCTAGAAAATACCAAAATTGAAATTTGAAAAGCACTTAATAACACTGCGATGTTTTAAAAGTCTAAAGGCACACATAAAGAAAGTGTATCGTCTTTTTATATACAGGACGGTTCATGTTGGCGTACTAGAGTAATTTGAAAGTGTGTAATGCATTGTAGATTGCTTCTGGTTGGGCGTCATCGTCCTCGCTGCTGTTGCTGCTTTTATCCATAGAAATTTTGGTTGGAGGCAGATGGGTTCAGTGACGCAGGTGAGAAAAGTTTTGGTGTAGTTCCTCGACGTTAGTTAGAATTATATCAGAATGATGACGTAATAGCTGCTGGAGAATTTCCCTGACGACCTCTCTGTTGGATACATCATGATTTTGCAGTGTGTGTTCTGTTGATGACAGACATTGACAGACATTCGGGGTGTACTACGTCAACCCCTTAGCTGTCGAGTTTGCTGTCACGTTCTTGCTGTTTGGTTGGACATTATTTGCGTTTATAGGGAGTGAGCTTGTATTTATATTTAAGTGAATTTAGCTATGTATCGTTTAAAGTCACTTCGTAGCTTCTCCTGTCCTCCGTATACGATACAGAAGAAACAAGAGTTAAGTTTGCTGATGAGCTCCGGGGTGGTTTTTGTAAATACTCACGTCTCCTTTTGAAGTTTGGCAATAAGTCCTTTTTCGTGAATCGTTTCCAAAGCTTTGACCCCGAGGGCACGTATGGCACATTCTGTTGAGGCAAAGATACGCTAAAAAAGTCGGAGCTGTAACATGGCTCTTCTAGTTCGTTAAAAACGTCCTGGGATATGGCCACTCTTACGGCATGGATTACAGTTTTTTAACAAACGGGGTGGACCGTCGATATAATCGGTTCTAATATCTGCACTTTCGGAAAGGAACACAAGCCTGCTGTGTATCTATGGAAAGTTGGTTCCAATCTAGGACGACGTCACCTGGGGGATAAAGATTGAAGATGTATCTGCCCCTCTGCAGCAGCACTTTGAGTTTTCTGGAAAGTGGTACCTCGATTCATCGCCCGTTTTACATAAATTTAAGAAGCGCGTTGTAGCAGACACAAGTCATGAGGTATTCTGATGTAATACGGAGGAATTATTCGATTTGCGGATGAGTTGAGAGTTTCGGAGATCCTGATGTGACATCGCGTGCACAACTGCGAAGGGCGAAAGCGAAGTTCTCAGGAGCATAATTGTTGAAATCTGAAGGAGCAGTTGTAGGATTTACACGAATCGCCTAAATCTCGTCACCGAGAGCTCTTTACCACTGAAGGAAAGAACTGGAAGTTGTAGATATAAGACCAGTCATCAGATCCACCGGACGCACCGGTTATGCTTTATATATCCCATATAGTGAAAATAGCACATCCGCTGGAAAAAACCATTCATGGCACAAGTCCGTTGATGAGTAAATGCTTCAGAAAGTAGTGCGTTCGCTGGATTGTGCTCGTGCGTATTTTTCAGGAAGTAGTTTACCCGCAGTAGACCGTAGTAGATTGGATTTTGCAGGAGATGATACATCTGCCGGATGCTGCTGGTGTAACTAGTACGTTAAGCAGTGTTTATACGAGGGCTGTTCAATAAAGGATGGTCACAACTTTTTTGACAACGTGGCTTTGCTCATACTCATAATTTTGATGATCCTTCTCAAAATAGTCTCCCCTGAATGTAATTCACTTGTCCCAGCGTTTCTTCCAGTCTAAAAAGACATACTGAAATCCATTTTTGAGAGATCCTTCAAAATTGCCTCCGCAGCCTTCACCACTGCTTCTGATAATGGATAATTCCTCCCACGAAGGCGTTTCTACAAGTTAGAGAATACAAAAGGTCACATGGGGCTAAATCCGGACTATAGGGAGGGTGAAGGATGCACTTCACGTTGATTTTTGCAAGTTATTCAGCAACAACATTGGCAATATGCGGTTGCGCATTATCGTGGTGCAGCATCCAGCCTGCTTCATGAAAATGTGGTCCTTGCAATATTTTAGGACATCCCTGTAGTATTTTCCAGTTACTGATGTGTGTGCAGGTTCAACATTCTGATAAACAATTCCACGAATATCAAAGAATGAGATGACCACAACTTTCCCAGCAGAAGCACAACTTTTGATTTTTGGGGGCTTGGTGATAAACGAGATTTCCACACTGAGCTTTGCTGTTTGCTCTCAGGATCAAAATGATGTAGCCAAATTTTCATCAGCAGTGATTACGTTTGAGAGAAACTCCGGATCTTCTTCTAAAATCAACTTTAACTGCATGTTACCTCCATTGCAGCGGTAGGTGATACCGAATATGTCTGAACTTGCCTGCTTCTCACAGGCGGGAACCAGGAGTACCAACAATGAAATTACTATGGCGTGTTTGTTTCACATTTAGCTAACAGAATATAATAAGATTGAATTTCAGTGCGAAAAACTATGACCGTAAAAAATTATGATCATTCTTTATTTAACAGCCCCCGTATGTACAGAAGGTAGGACACCCATAGAATTTTGCTATCAACATTTCCTTTTAGAATAAAGTAAGCTGTTTCGCCCGTCGTCTTCTCCATTTTGAAGTAGAGCACTGTCTATACGGAAATTGAACATTCAATCATTGTGTATATGGTCGCTTATAATATAGGACAAAGCACTCGCCAAGTGCATCGTATCATATCTGTTTTCTCATTTGCCGCATATTAGTTACGGAGATGTGGTAATGTTTGTAGACAATGATGTACAGTCCCGTTGCGGGAACAAATTCGCAAAACTGGTCTTAATTTTGTTTATCACTCGTGACAATCCTGACTGGTTCGTCGCAAGTGTGTTTTAAAGAGGATGTCATCAAAACCACAAAATGAATCTGGTTTTCGCAGCTGAGAACCTTTGCGGCAATGTATATGCCATCGAAACAGCAGAGCATAAGATGCATCTTTGGTTGTCCTCTCACTTTGTAGTTCTAAACATCTTTGTTCCTTTGCATTACACGCAAAAGTAATATTCAGTAGGCAGTCGGTGCTGCTCTGAAGAGTAAGAGGTGACTGAATGCGGAAGTAAAACAACGATTTTATGATATACAGGCGCATTAATTTTGATTTTGTTGAATGCTTTGCGTAAAACGAGGTTTGAGATAATGATTTGACCCATAAAAATTCTAAAATTTGCACAACTATATATACTTGGTGAAATGTGTGTGATTCATATTATCCGGATTACACCGGAGATATGATTGTGAAGTTTGTGCTACTGCTATGCCATAATTTCATTTTGTGCGTCCATTGGTGATTAAGCGTAACGGTGGCGCCTAACCGGGATTGAAGACAATGTTTAGCTTTTCAAAAAAATTCTTCATGAGAGTGGTGACGCCATTGCTGAAATGATAGGTCTAACCCACTGTAACCCATGTTAGGCCTTATATCGGCTAGAATTTGCCATGTGTTGAACCGAGGATACTGTGTTGCGAGACTCGGGATAAAAGACCACTCACACGGATTTCGTCTGTGGGGGATTCAGGAAGTCGTTGACTGACAGAAGACCCACCAAGCTGCTGGTTTAGTGCTTAAACTCTTCTATTTGGAATAGGACTACCACTTCCGCTCTGCTGCGTGATATCGTCATTGATGCGAATTTTCCTTTCCACACGGACTTCCTCCACGCATTTAAATTTACTGCTGCACTGAGACAGGGGAAATCTAAAATCGCTAAAGAAAGAAAGGAGCGATGGAAGGAATGCGAATTCTGTTGTGTGTTAAACTGGAGGGCGTGATTTCCTCCGCGAGTTGTATGACTCACACTTAATAAAGAATCCGATTACGCCACGGTGGCTTTATAGCTCAAACAGTGTGTTTGAAAGCCTACACAACAGAGAGGGTGAAACTGAGCATCGGAAGGTGTGATGTACTACAGTGCCCACCCACACATATGCAGCTCATGACTGCAGAGGTTGGGGAACATTTGAGCTCAAAACCAACTTGAGTTGCAAACATATTTGTAGGTTTTGAGATTGACGTCATCCTTATGTACGTCATTTCTGACGGGATGTTTCAAAAGCAAAATAAGACCCAAGTAGGGACGGGTGTGGTAGCCAATGTCGTAGTCACTGCATGTGGTAGGTCATAGTCTTGCAGGCTTATTGAGTTAGTCGACCATTGTCTCCGATAGAGTTAATGTAGAATCTGAAGAAGATGGGTCGAAACAAGATCTATCCAATCACTGTCGGAATATCTTACCTGTCCAGCTTTATGGACTAAACTGCAAGCCCAAGGTTTACTGGGTTTGTTGGTGGGATACGCGTTAGGAACTACAGCTAAGGGAAATCTTTGAATAGTATAAATATTGGTGGATTATCGAAGGAACGGTTGCCTTAAAAGTGAGATTACTAATATGGGTGCATCGATACAAAATCGCTCTATTTAAAACGCGTCCATACTACCAAAATGGAAATGTTGGAGTGTATTTCAAGATTGTGATGGACTTCCACGAGCTCAAAAGCATAACTATTTCTAACAATGTAACGACAAAAGCGTTACCTAGAAAGATAGGGAACCGTGCGCTGCTTCGAGATAAGAGGTTCGTTGGCGCCCATGTCGGCCATTAGATCGAAAGCCATTACCGCATACGCTACCAGGGATGTTTCTCTAGGGATGGAATGTCCTTCATCTTTTAATTCAACTTGTGAGCTTTCCTGAAGGGGCTGATAGCATTTAAAAGGCCGTCATTTGAAAATTCAGGTTGTAGAGTTCGAAGGTTGGTTCCTTTTAACGTCCTCCAACTTTGAGTGATGTGATGAATGAACTGGATGAAATGATATTATATTGGGCCAAGGATCCATAGATGCTACAGTTAACAGAAATTCAATTTCATTGTAAAGAAAGGCCATTATCCACACAACTGATCCTAACCGAGATTCGTACTCGGGACCTCCTGAATGTGCAGCAGAATTGCTGCAGAAGCGAGTAGGGTGAATGGCCTCATCATTGATATTGGGTTGCAAAGAGTTCCTGTAGAAATACTGTAAAGTGTAGGGATTTTTGTTCAAATCGCTGGAGAAACTCTTGCACCCTACCTGGGCTACGACCTCTTTCTGCGCTTTTGCCCCATGAAGATGATCGGTGCTCATCATTGTTCTGGAATTTTTGGAATGCTGTGGGCACGTATGCTAACATCCTAGAGATGATACTTAGCATTGCTATTTGCTAACACGGACTGATGCACAACGCTAACTTTTCGCTACTTCGTATGGTTTTCAGCCGCAGCATATAGAGAGTACTTCGACGTAGACTTGAGGGTTCTCTTCTTTCGAAAACAGATAGGACTATAGTGGGGCAGGCGTGAGCTTGGCCTTCCTGACGTTGCTCATAAGGAGCATTTTCTCTCTGAATAGGACATTGGAAAGAGGGCCTATGGTTTGAACTTTGTTGCAGTTGGTGAAACCGTTTCGCATTGAAACGTTTAAGCTTCAACTGTTTGCTTTGGCTAGCATTGGTCCGATTTTTTCTCTTCATACATCACATATCGAAGCCAGGCATTGCATCTATATATCGGCATTTTCTCTTTAAATGGAACCGGCATCTTTCATCCTTTGTTTTAGCGTTTCTTTAACGTTCTAAACTTTCGTCCTAACATATCCAGTAGCTCAGTTGCCTATCATTACTGTCCAGCAGCACAAGGAAATTCAACATTTCCAAAGCGGAGAGGTATGTTGCCGCAGTTTCGGCAGGCTTCGGTAATATAGCAGTGGGTGTCAAGATTATGCTGACTGTGTTTTAGGGCGCTTGACGGCGCGGTGATCTACGCCCGGTGTCAAGATGACAGTTTTGGCGAGCCATTCCTGGATTCCAAGGTATCCAAGAGCAAATCTGCTGTTTCGCTTATCCGTTTTGGTGGGCAGCAGCAGTTTTTGTAGTACTTTTTCTTTCGGTTTCTATTGTATTTTTAAGTAACTACATTTCCCCCTCTCTTTTTATATCTATTGCTTCTAAAACAGCTCATCCTGTAATAAGGACTGCCATTCTGTGACGTTTTTATTTACACAGTGTTATAATCTTTTAAATAGTGTAATGTCAATTCTGTTATGGTGGTGCTCTAACTGTTTCATTACACTCTTAATTTCAAAATATGATGTGCCCATGTGTATGCTCGTGAAGGCCATATTTCTCAAATCACATGTGATTGCATTGCATAGCGCTTTGCGCTAGATCTGTAAACAGATTTCCAAATCATTTTAAAGATCTCAATCAGCATAATTGTGAGCATGGTTCGCCAAATTCCTCTAGCGGTTGTAAACAGGAGTGTAAGAATCCCAGATATTTTGCTAGACACTTAAGATAAGGCATATACTACCGGGCACTCGTGTTGTGCGACATAGAGGAGATGTGTCAGTCTTCCCATCGGAGTGCTCTAATAATTCTAAAAAATTGCCTGTTTCATACGTGGCAGAAAAGTGTGATGTTTGACAAAAACAATTATCGTCATGAGTATATAAAACATGTTGCGTTTGGTATAGCTCCTCTAATTATAACGTGTAGTCTCGTTTATGCTAAGAGTATGTCGCAAGTCAAATTTGTGTTAACCATAACACTCCAATAATCTACAGACATTGAATAAATAACTGAAAATTATCATGCTCAAGGTGTAAACGACATCACAACTAAATTGATTTAAATATTATGATAGTATTCATGCTCTAAATGTAAAGAGAGAATTACCTAATTAATTCATCTATGCTTCTTGTAATAATTTACCTAACTTTTTGTGATGACAGGTGTGGTTACATTCCAGAATTGTGTTTATTTGTGATATTATATTTTCGTAATATTTTTATTACAGCGATGTTTTATTTTCAATATACTGCTATAACCTTTATAGGCTTGTATTGTTTTGTAAACTTGTTGCTTTAAACAAATTTTTCCACCAATATATGGATTCCTTTTCTTCTCTCATTTTCTCATCAGTCATATCAAAAAGTATTCACATAGCAAAATATGTGTATTTTATTTGTTATCATTCGCACCTTTGCCTAGGTGGCCTTACTAACTCATATGTTCATATCGGCCAATGAATAGTGAAAGTGTAACGCAAATAGTTTCTCAATAATTTAATTGCCGTAACAAGCTCTAAAAATAGAGTAGAAAGGTCTCAATTACAGTTGTGTATAGAGTATAACGCATTACGATTTATATTCACATTATTAAATTTCATTTTATTAATTTCATCACGTATTCCAACTCCCCTTCCTCTCCCTTTACCTAACCATCACGGCCACAAAATTCATCTCCTCCCTCCACTAGACCTGTGTCCTTATCATCATAAGCTGATTCATAGTTATAAAATTCATCTACTCCATGCACTTTCCAATTTTCCAATCATCTGCCTTAAAGCTGCAACAAATTTCTTCGCTAAGCCTAATTTTATGTGTAAAGATTGTAAAAAGAACTTTTTCGGTCCACATGACAGTCATGAATATTATTTTTCATTCCTGGTAATAGACTGTCTCTCTGCTTCCAATTTTTCTTCTCCAGTGCTCGGAGCAAACTACACTATCCCTCTCACAAATGAAACATGGCATTTTAGTATAGCCTGATTGCTGACCCTTAGCATGGCAATAACTTTAAATCTCCACGTAACTGGCACTTATATTCTGCATATTTTACCCTTTCCAGAAGTAATTTTAGGTTATGGTATGTTTCCTTGAGGTGAACTGAATGGGCTCCTGCAATTGATTTTTTTTTTTTGTAATTTTACGTCCTCCAACGTTAAGTCATAGCGGACGGTGAATGAAGTGGGTGAAATGGTGCTCAAATGTGTCCAGGGTCCATGGAGCTTAGAGTTACCTGACATTCGTCTATCAGGATAAGGGAAAACCCCGAAAAAACCTTATCCAGGTAACTCACCCTGACCGAGATTCGAACTCGGGACCTCTTGAACGTGAGGCAGACATGCTACCATCTACGCTACCGAGGCGGGCGCCTGCAACTGATGCATAGTTATGTCCGTTATACAATACTTTACATTTCAGACTAATTTAAGAGGAATATATAGAAAGTCTCCATTCATCTGGAAGGTATTCAGCAGCTTCCAAGGCAATCACTAAACCTGGAATATCGTAACAATTTATAACATTTACTTCCGGAAAGAAATATAAAAAAATCCCCTTCGTGGTGTCTGTACGAAGAAAATGACGTTCTCAAAAAGAGGAAGCATTTTCATTTTAGTCTGTACCCCCCATAACTCAGCAGAACCCTCAGAACCCTAACCAAATCATTATCCTTTTACTGTGTGAAATTGTGCGATTAAGTCTGATGAAAATCATTTTCTTTGACTATATCAGAAATACTGCTGCTCTCTTGAGAAATTTCTTCAGAATCTGATGATGATTCCTTTGCAAATGCTTCTAATGGAGAAGGCACAGGAAGACCAGGACCATGGAACATGTATGTTTTTTTTTTGACAGTCAATTTGGATAAATGATTTCTTTTATAGTTTTGTTTTGTAGCGTGTAACATCATATACATAAAATAGCTATAATGCACATTGTTTCGAAGTTCATGCCAGATCATGGGAATAGCAAAAGGAATCCTAGCTTGTTTTCTTTAGCTCAATTTCCTTAGTTCTTTTATGCATGCATGATATACGTTTTGATGCTCACTTTTTATCAGTATCTCCAAGCTTAATATAAAAATAGGCATTCTAAAGCTTTTTAACAAATCGTCTAATATTATATTTTCTCTTTCGAACAATAAAATTCCCACAGATATGGCCAAATGTATCACCGTTATTTTTCTACTTTCTAGAACACCTATTGCTTCGCGTGACACAAATGTATGGCATACAACTGCCACTCACACAAATAGAAACTCGCTATTTGAAAATCAATTGCAGAATAAGCAATATATTGTTGTCTGTTATATTGATAATTGTTGTGAAGCATATTACCTTCAATAAATAAATTATTAAAAGTTCTTATTTCCATACAATATTTGTGCGCAGAAGTACATTAGAACATTTTAGGTATAGCTGTTGATAGCAAAAAAGCTTTGGAATCAGCACATCAAACTTAATGTGGTAGACATACTTCAGAGGAAATCGCAGAATCATGAATATTAGTGGAATGTCAGAACTGTATGCTCTAAGCTTTTCACATATTATCACATTTTCCAAATGTCGCGTTATGTCTTTCAACTTCAGTCCACACCTGCAAAAACTAAGGCAGCTGTTCTCCACGCTAGCTATCCCTTCCGTCAACAAAGCTCTCGCTGTTGCAATCATCATTCAAAATGTCATCCTCCAAATTCCCCTATTTATGTTTTTCATGACTATGCTACCTTTGCTGAATCAAACTGTAGGGGTGCTTCAGTATAACACTCAGTGGCACACCAATTTTCGCAAATGTTTCCAATCAATCACAACACGGCTTATTTTCACCAACTAGCACCATTTATTTTATTTCCAACTACCAATGCAATCTCTTCCTATTATCTCCCACCAAAACAAGTACTTGCCTCTGTCCATTCTTATCAATTCTCTTTAAATGAGGCAGCTGTTGGTTTTCGATGTACAGAAGGTGGACAGTTCTTGGAATAAGCTGGTGACTGTGAATTACAGAGATGCCGTTCATAAGTGTGGGGGAAAGAACTAATTTTCAAGACTCTTGGGAATTCCAGTCACATGTGCTACATGCAGCCGTACGCTTCAAAGAGCAGTGTTTATATTTATTAGCTTTCAGTATAAGCAAAACATTCCACATACAGAATATAAAGCATGTAATTAAATTATGGTGTTGTATAAATCCTGGCCCATTTACTTTGACAAACGCCATAAAATTGTGTACCATAATGGGTGCAGTGTGAAAGAATGGGTGTTAATGTGGGAAAGCATGAAAGTTGTTTGAGCACATTGTCCAGGCGATTTTGGAAAAACAGGAATGTTATTGTTTTGGCGTTCAAAGCCAGAACCTACGATGGCCAATTTTTATATAAGTACTTGGTCGAAAAGTTAAACTGGACACCGAGGCTTATTATGAACTGTAGTATGATACAGATGGTGAACTCATGTATATCGACCATATTTTGCCATGCCACTGTCTCACTTTTGAAGACATTCGACTTGATGGAATGCAAAAGCCATTTTCCTTACCCGTTTAACACGAAAGAGAACAGCGCTAAGACGGCCCTATTCGCGACTAAGAGAATGTTACTGTCCGGACGGCATATTGATGGAGGCTTGAACAGTTTGGAGAAGTGGCACGAAGAAAAGACGGCTTCAGAATACGTCTTCGACATTAAGACGGAATTGGTGACATATTGCAAAATTTGTGTACTTCTACTGATTCATAAAAATTTTAAATCAGTACGCAATTCTTTAAACAGAAATGATTAGATCCGTTGAAGGATCGCGTCACTGTTGCACAGTTGTGAATGTGCGTATATAGAGAGCACCACATGCCGCTTAGAGAAATGTTGCTGTCTTACTCGTGGGCAGTTATCAACTAACAAACAAGCAGTCCTTCATAACATGCATATCACTCTCTTTACTATAATGACCAAACTATGTCATCACTGAACATGTCATGAGAAGACTGGAAGTTAAAATTGTAGCCCAAAAAGTGGACGGGTAAAGACAAGAAGAGAGACCTGTAGTTTTTCAACGGCTATTTTTACCACGGCTTCAGGTGGTGCCTTCTTAATCGCTATACCCAGATAGGCAACACGATGGACGAAACCATGGCCTACGATTGGAAAGCTCCAGGATCTTTGCAAAGATTACAGAGACTGGCTACCACGTGGTAGTGGTGGAAATGTGGCAGGCTGATTCAACGCCGTGGATGAAGGCCAGGTAGCATCTAGCACGCCATGAAAATAGCTTGCCCGTACTCAAACCCAAAACCTCAGAGGCGCCTTCAATGAAGACCTTAATAACAGAAACAACAGTACCGAGAGGTTAAGGAGAACAGGAAGCTATATTACGACGTGTGCAGTCTGCATTCACCCCTACCAAGTTGGCCACTCCAACATTCACGTGGATCGTTTCCACCTTTGGAAGACTTGTGGGAGTTTCTTCTCAAGTCAAATTTTTACCACCTAAACTTGTTTCGTCCGATTATGATGGCGCAGGTCAACGCCGATTTGCTGTTCCCGCTCCGCAGCGTATCAAGATTTACAAGATATGGGAATACGACGTGGTGCATTACGAATTGGTCAACGGACACAAATTGCTCCTCAGTCTGAAGTTCAAGAACGAATTCCCTCGTGGGCTCACGGGTTCGAACACATCTGCCGCACGTTAGCTCTATGTAAAAGAATTTTTCAAGCAAAAGCTCCGACCTGGATCCATAGACGGTTTCACCCAACCCCATGGACGCGAACTTCCCAAGTAGCTGCTGAAAGGATTATGGAACAAATTAGTACAGAGGGACAACCTCGCCCGTCTCGGTAGCGTGGTTGTAGCATGTCTGCCTCACGTTCAAGAGGTCCCCAGTTCGAATCTCGGTTAGGGTGAGTTACCTGGATAAGGGTTTTTTCCGGGGTTTTCCCTTATCCTGAAAGACGAATGTCGGGTAACTCTAAGCTCTATGGACCCTGGGCTCATTTGAGCATCATTTCACCCATTTCATTCATCGTCCGATATGACAACGTTGGAGGACGTATATTACAAAGAAAAGGGACAACCTCCACGCTTGCGAGCTACTAAACTGATGCTTCCGCCTCTGTAACCGGTTCATTCCTGTCACCAACTAGATCGTGTGGTAGTATGGAGGTACCGGAAGCATAGTAGGAAAGCGAACCCAACAGCTAGTGCCGTCATCTAGGAATACAACACGTCTTTGATACCTGGATCGATTGTGTGAACGAGGGTTCTATTTCGAACCCTAATCTGCCGTTCCTACCGCCATCATGGAGACTAGAATTCGTCCTTGGAATGCTTCCTAAAAGGCATGACCACGAGTTGGAGATGTGGGGAGGGGGCTCATGCATTTCCTGATCCTCCTTCACCAGCTAAAGCGCCACTGCATAGATACGTGGTTCACCAAGAGCGACTAGACCTTCTCCATGTGACAGATATTGTCTTGCAGTTGGGCAACCTGTAGCTGGTGTACGGACGGGTAATACGCGACATGGTGTTAATGGATCAAGGAAGGACAGTTAATCTGTCAAACTTTGCCCAAAACCTTGTGGACGGTTTGTCAACGCCACTATCACCGAATCGAAAGCAAAGTCACTTATGATGCTGATGAACCAGCACATGGTCGCAGAAGACTTCGTGTTCTATCCTTACGGCTGAAAAACTAGTAATGAACGAACAGCCAGCTAGTTCTGTAACTCATTTTGAACCAAGGTCCCCTAATGATATGGCGGGCCAACCGACCTAGTGACATAAGGCAATACTATTACGGATACGGCGTTCTCGTGAAAGAAACGCTCTCTATTTTGAATCCAACTGAGGCTGTTGATTATTAAATTGCTGCTGGTCTTAGACAATAAAATCATCGTCTCACCCACAAAATCTATATACATGCTACTGCCTAAATCAACTGCTATACAAAGGGTATTTTAGTGTTATGAATTCGACCGAAGGTATTAATTGCACATTACATGATACGATCGTTAGCGTTCAAACATGCTTAGAGGAACGTTGAGCATTGCAATCTGGAGCATCAGGAATTTGTCGGTTTTAGTCATGACAGGCCCCCCTTACCGAAAACAAAAAGTTAAATAATGTCGATGAGGATCTGATAAAATCTATTTACGAATGTATGCTCAATTTGGGCAGATGTCACTTGCAACTTTATAACATTGCATCAATCGCATAAAAACTTAAAGCATCCGGATTAAGTCAATATAAAAATGGATCCGGTTGAATAAAAACTTGATTAAAAAGGAGGCTCCATATTGTGCTTCTCTTTCTCTATTAGCTTCGTTGGGCAGCACCAGGTACTCCTGTGTATATTTGTAGGATGATGTAGAGCAGAGAGAACGGCGCTGACCCGCAGACGAGCCTGTGGAAATGTATCAAAAAATATACACAGTCAGATCTAAATTAGTCAAAGAAATCGAGAGCATGCAGCGAGCATATCTGGCTGCGACGAAAATTGGCGTCTTGTAATATATAATTTGGAAAGATGTTTCGATCTCGAGGGTGCCACAGGTAGTGACATAATTGTTGGGCCAAAATTTTGATATAGCGGAGCCAGTGCGCGGCAATCACATAGTATATAAGTTTAAGCTCTTAGCCGGAGAAGCCGTACACAGTTATTAACACTGAAGAGTTGCAAAAGGTGACGCTTCCCCAAAATTTCAAAATAGAACGCATATTACTAACCAAAGTTAGAGGGCACAAAAAGCAAGTGCCGTTTAATTGGAAGGGAAATCAGGCCAAGTTTAATTAGGGGGTCCAGGTTTCGACGATCGATTCGGCGTTATTAAGACTAAAGATATTTACAGAAGCGTATGCTCTTGGTAATATGGTAAACGCAAAGCGGCGGCTGAAGTTTGACCACTAACGGCGAAGCGCCAAGTTGCCATATGCAAAAGGGCGATGAGGATCTATATGCAGTAACAAGAAGAAATGAAAGCATGGTATAGGATATTATTGTAGCTGTCAAATAAATATAAACTTGGCGTGCATGCTCTAATATAGTAAGTGATCTGAAAATAATACCTTTAAATGGTACAAAAGGGGGAAAAACGTGCGCAGGCAAAGCAGAAAATTTCTTATGGTAAAGCGTTTGCATTTGCCTCGTCATCATCGTATTCATTATCATAGTCGCTTTTCACCACGTCTGAATCACCACTGTCTTCCTCTAGGACTCTAAGTTAATGATAATTGGCTGCAGTATTTCTTCGCGTCTTAAAGGAACGATATACTCGTTGCGTTGGTTTTATAAGTTTTGTGTTCCTGTTTCAAATTTCAGCTTTTTATTAAAAACCTTCCAAGTATTTTCATTTATTTAACAATAATTCCGATATGTACATTTAGAGATGTGTTAGATCACTCCATAGTTTTTGCGCACCATGATGTGATAGTCCATAAACTTTTTGATGAGGCATTTTAGCGTTGAACTCTATTTCGTGGTTGAGCTATTTTGGTTTCTTATTGGAAAATTACTGTATGTGGCATTTGGTATGTTTAATATATAGAATTAAATTGCTCCGTTTGAAGGCTTTATATCAAATAATCCACCATTTCGTGGTTGAGCTATTTTGGTTTCTTATTGGAAAATTACTGTATGTGGCATTTGGTATGTTTAATATATAGAATTAAATTGCTCCGTTTGAATGCTTTATATCAAATAATCCACATTTTTGTCACCATTTATGGTTAATTTATCTTGGGTTTTATATAAAATGTACAGAGAATATTATAGGTTCTTTATACGTATTTGAAAATGTCCTAAGGGTAATAGGGTGTTTGACACATTAATCAATAAAGCATTTGAAAGACAGTTTCCGAGATCTCAGGAACAAATAACTTTGGCAAAGTATTTATTATTAAAGAAAACTGAATTGCATCTGAGTTGTGCGATGGGGACGACCTTTTGCTCATAAGAGAGGTAAAAGCGAAAACTTGGGACACTACAAAAGTGATTTCCTCATCAATCAGTGGAGATGCTTCTTCTTTCAAAACTTGAGCTCATTAAGCTACATTCATATCTGCAATATTCAGCAAAGACAGCTTTAGACAAACAGAGTTACACTATAGCTTGCATAAATATAATTTTGGCGGTGTTTTATTTTCCAGTTTGTTTTCAGTAATGTAAGTACGTTCATTACAAAACACATTTCTGCCACAATGTACATTGCACTGGATTGAATTCCAATTAAATAATTAATAATATAATTTTGTCATCATGGTATATATAGCGATCTCTAAAAAGCAAACAGCCTGCGTAAGTTAGCAGGGTATTAATGTAAATACAGAAGAGGATAGGACCAAGAACGCTGCCTTGAGGCAGTGATGTGATGTGATTTAGAGGTAACTTTGTCTTTGTTGACACTGGAAGTTCTGTTGCAAAGATAGGACTTAATTAGATGAATGAGGTAGGGAGGAATGTTGTATTGAGGAAGACGGAAAAGGAGGTCTTCGTGCCAGACGGAATCGAAGGCACGAGTAATTTCGACGAATAAGAGCTACTATGAAGTGGCGGTAGTTCAACCCAGTGATAAATGTGATAATGTGATACACTAGACATAGAAGATGGTGGACAGTGTAGCGGTGACGTCTGAAGACGAACAGCTCAGGCCGAATTATTTGGAGCTTTTCAAGTGATCGGTTGAGGCCAAGCAATACAATCTTCCCGAAGAAGTTGCTGAGGCTGGGGAGAAACCTGATGGGTCGGTAGCGGTCTGGCGTAGAGGAGTCCTTACCTGGTTTCGGGAGGTTAATGACTTTGGCGTACTTCCAGATGGTTGGGATGTACACTTATCGGAGCAGGTCATTGAAGAGCTGGATCAAGGTTTCCAGCCTGCAGTTTGTTAGTTGTAGCGCGGTGTGTGATATTGTCATAACCGTCAGAATTGTGTGGTGCCACTGTTGAAAGGCACTGTTGTAGCTCAGAGAGGGTGGTAAGTGGCGGTGTATATGTGTCATGTATTCGGGATTAGTATTTTTGTGCTGCTTCGGTTATTTGATGGATGTGGTCCTCGATGCAGGTGGCTGCAGAGTAGAAGGTGCGTTCAAGGAATGTACCCATCAATGCCATATTTTCCCTTGTATTTTGGGCGGTGATGGTGTCTTAAATTAGACATTTGTCTTGGGAGGGGAGACGTAAGAGAGCCTTCGTCATTCCCCAAAGGGACTCAACTTCCGGGTTCAGAGAGGAGAGAAGGTGTTCACAATCTGCATTGGCGTGGTCCTGGAGTTCAATTTTGGGGTTATTCGGAGCCTCTTGTATTTCATACAGTCTTTTGGCCAACCAGGGTGCTGCCGCGATGTCAGGCTATATTTTTACTGCGATTAAATTACGCAGATGTGGAAGTTACCGGCCTGAACTAAATGTCCTGTGGGCAGGAAGTGCAGCAACCTTCACGATGGAGGGCGAGACGTTGGTGATCAATGCGTCGGCTTCATTTTTGGTGGAACAAGATCCGAAACTGGAGGCTCAGCTGCCATTATTTTGTCGTACTCTTGCCAATTAGTACGACGAAGTTTGGGGAAAGTACGTTTAGCCTTGAGGTTAGGGCGGGATTGGAACAAGAAAAGAACAGGGTAGTAGTCTAAGCGCAGCCCTGGCACAGAGAAAAGCCTGGCATGGAAACGGACTTTTTGGCTAGGGTTATGTCAAGCCAATTTTGAGGTTGACGACTTCCATGGAAGATTGCAGGGGTGGAGGGGGAGAGTACCATGATGTTAGTGAAGAACACATTACGTTCCAGCTTTACTCCGCGAGGTTGGAGGACAGTGGAGTTCCAAGCCGGCTTCTTTGCATTGCAATCGCCCATGGCCAGCGTCGCAGTAGTGGCATTAAATTACGTATCCAGCTAGCCAACAACGATGGGTTTGCTTGAGGATGTAGACTTAGAAGAGACGAAGAGGTCCCTTGTAATTTTCCATATGTACACTCGTCGCTTCCAAGTTGCGTGTTGGAGCAGTAATCAATGAATGTTGAGCTATGTTGAGCTTTGATGTTTTGGAGTCAGATGAGTTTCTTGCACCAAAAGAATATGGACGCCATTTTGGCCAGGAAGGTTGCAGTTTCATGTAATTTTCGCCTAAGTCCGTTAGGATTTTAGCAACAGGCTCCAAGGGACAGGAGATCTGAAGCACTACCGCCTCTAGCAGCCATTATTGAACATTAAGTTAAGGACAGAGATGAATGTCAGGGGTGCTTCATCCAAAAAAGCAGCAAACAGAGGCTGTAGTTTGAGAGGGATCTGCTGCATTGTGTTAAGGAAGGTACAATCTGGGATGGTGGGATGGGAAGTTGTGGCGCTTTTTGTAGTGGGATATGGCGCAGTGGATGGGGAGATGCGCGTCGGTTTTTTTCTACCTGGGCACCAGATATTGGTTTAGCTGTTTTGTGCTGGTTTTAGATGCTTGGATGTTGGCTGTAATGGTAAAGTTGTTTTGGAGGGAGACGAGATCTACGGTGGATGCGGATGTGGAGGTTCGGAAGTGCCTTCTCGCGAAAGGATTTGAACCTGCAGAGATATATCTAGGACACTGGATGGGAGTACGTAGTGGCAGTCCTGGATAACGTGCAGTAGAAAACGCTTCCTTAAGCAGCCCTTCGATCCTAAATTTCTCTACAAATCCTTAATTACCTTGGCGGTTCGCTAAGCTTAAGCAGTCTGAGCCAACACATCCAACATCACATCAGTGAAGTTCATTTACTACAACGGCGCGGAGGAGACCATTAAGGCTGAGTTGCAGGTGGCGCAATTTTCAGTGCTGCTCGTTTATGCAGCTCAGGCGTTACGACAAACCCGGACGCCTCATCCGTTCTATCTGGTTGACCTAGCGACGGCTGATGACCTAGAGCGTCCAAGGCTTGTCGAGTCCGTGCTGCACTTTCGAGTGGATGTGGTCCCGTACACACGGCCAGTCGTCCCACTGCAGTGTAGTTGCTGCCAAAACCTCCAGCATATCGAGGAGAAATGCATCGCGGGATCGGTAGTCTGCTCGAAGTGCGCCGGCCCCCACGACTTGCGTGGTTGAGACGTCCGTACCTCCAAAATAAATGCTTACACCGAGGTAGGTTGTTCGGCGCGCAACGTTCGGGGGACCGCGGTTCGTGCAGTCGCTGAGCGGGGAGTTGGGAGGGCGCGAGGCTCTTCCACCGTGTGTGCGCAGCTTGCCTCGGCGGGGCCTGGTACTCAAGGCCTGATGGCTTCATGGGGAGATGGAGACGGGACCGCAACTAGTGAGCAGCGCCAGCAGACGGGTGAGCCACGTCACGCTCAACGAAACCGACCCACCAGGACGAGGAACAACAACCTCTCCAGGGATACTAAAATCCCACAAAAGAGGCAGGTGTACCGCTAGGTTCTTCACACTGGGATGGGTGACGCAGACGTCAAGGAGATTGCCGCACCTCTATTCAGAAGCGCATGAGTCGGAGGCTCGCTCTATATTGGCAGTCTTCAAGGACTTCATCCATCTTCTTATTGCTCCGGGTTTCCTATGAACGACACAGGACACTTAAGCCTTGTGACATGTAACGCCAGAGGACTAAGATGTAGAGAGACTGAGCACTTCCCTTACACAAATAACTATACTGTTACAATTAGGATTGTAAACTGGGGGTTTAGATTATAATGTTGTGGATAGAATTGTGTGCTTAAAGGTGTTTCGCCTTAAGGGTTTACAATCTACTTTGCAACTGGGAGCAAAGCCGAAAGGACAGGGGGTCAGATGGTAGAGGTAAATGTTAGAGGCAATTTTAGTAAGTGTAAAGATATATAGAAACAACTCGAGGTTATATAAAATGCCAATTTACTATAACCTAATGACTGGGTCTCAAGACAAGTTACTCCCGAAGTCTTGAAGAGACTTGGGGTGGAATGGTGTTGATAACTACATTAGCATATCAAAGACCTATCAGGGCTTACCTTGGATATGTGTATTTGTATATGGCTGAAGATGCGAAGCGAAGAGTAGCCACAGTTGGTTGGCTGCATGACGAGACCGTATTTAGGACCAGCATGAACCCCGGAGAAACTAGACTTAATGAGTGACATGTCGCATCATCCCTGCATGAACTTCCAGCATAATAAGCAGCCTAAAGTCCACCCTAAAAATCCACACGTGCGCTAACTTAACAAAGCTTAAATAAGGGTCCTACTCAAAATTCAAATCAGCAGTTCCCACGCTAGCTATTATTTTCCTCCCAAATATTACACCTTGTTCTGCAATCACTGCTTACGTTATTGAGGACATGTTGAGAACTGTTACTGACCACCTGTGCGTTATTTCCCTTGATCAGTAGGATGTGTGATTCGCCAGTCCAAGTTACATGTTTTGCCATTCAGAAAAATTTAAGCTCAACCATGAACAAACTGCTTTCCCAAACTCAAGGCACAGAAAACTAATGATAAATAACAATGAGTATAGTAATTTCTTAGTCTCCCTCAGCATATATACGCAACAATACACATAGCTCTTATTTCCGAAGCACACCTCAAAAACACTGACCGATTTCACATTCCGGGATACACTATCCAACTCAGAGATAGGGATAGAAACGAAGGTGGCACCACTATAATAGTACAACACGAGCCTATGCACCATATTGCAACCAACGAACGCTACGGGCGCTGACCCCCCAACATTTGAGCACCCTTAAACGCAGCCACCACCACCAGCACCACCACCACAACCAATACCACCACCACCACCACCACCACCACCACCACCACCACCACCACCACCACCACCACCACCACCACCACCACCACCACCACCACCACCACCACCACCACCACCACCACCACCACCAACAGCAATGCAACTAAGCGAAAAAGCACTAATTGCTGTGGATCTTAATCCAAAACACTTTATTTGGGGCTGCAACTAGACAAAACCTGCAGGAAATACATTACCACGCTGTGAAAACAATAATACCGACTACATAATGTATGCGTCTGAAGAACCTACATATATCCCGTTAAACAGCAGGGAACCAGCCGAGATACTAGACATGGCACTATCCCGCAACCTGACGCAGACTTCATCTTCAGCTATGGAATGAGCTGTTATACGACCACATTCCACTCTTAGTAAGACTCAAAGGTAATGTAGCTCTAATCCCACCAGTATAGGGCCCAAATTACAATAAAGCTGACTGGATCAATTGTGCGGACACAATAAGCACTAACGTTCCTTCCATCGCTATAATCTTAAACGAATACGCGAAAGAAGCAGTAATGTAGTTGGAACAGGTAATTAAATTTTCAGCGGTAGCGGCTGCGTTCATATATCCTGCCAAAACGGACACACAGGAACTGCTGAAATACCTTACTTCACTAACGGCGGAGCGAAACAGAGCCAGACGGAAATGGAAAAATTCAAGACACATAGTCCAGTACAATACTTCACATGCCTAAGTACTCTTGTACATGAACGCATATCAAATCATCGTATGAATGTCTAGTAATTGTCTCAAAATGTAACACAATTACAAAATTACTATTTGGTTTACAATGCTTCTTGTAGACACACTTTACATAGCGATATGGAATGATTATTGAAACTATTTATTTGACACATGCTGCAACTCTTCCTGGTAGATTTATCCTTAATTCTTCCACATAAGTAGTACCTCCCTACCTTTTTTGTCAGGCGTGTGACTTGTGTTCTGCGAACATCTTTAATTCCGAGAAGAATCATTACATGCTTTCTCAGTGAAACTGATGTAGTGTTCGGTTCCGCTATTCTTACTATTTGAGGCCTTATGATCTCACAGGATATTATTACTTCAAGAACCAGACGTCGTTTGATTTTCTTATACTTTTGATTCGGAGAAAAAATACATATGGCGTTAATCGCACTGATGCGGGTTCAACATCCGTTGCTTCATCACCTGATTCGTCATTGGCTTCCTCTGTAACTGAGGACTGAAGATGAAGTTACCCAATTGGCAAACTCTACGGTACCGATCAATAAATGCAGGGGAAGGCCGGTGGAGGGGGCGTGTGGCACTGGTGGGAGGGGAAACCACAGGGGTGGCTGAATCTTCGTTTCCCCCTCCTCCTGCCGCCAGAAAGAACTCGTGACCTCGAGAATGTTTTCCCCCTCCATTATAAAGAATTCTCTAGAAGTATTTAGCCACCTTTAATAGAGGGACGAGGCGAGCGTGAGTTCAGTTCAGTTCTTGGCGAGCAGCGTGAGGAGCACCCAGTGAGGGAACGTAACTGCGTGCAGTGAACCTGTGACAGACGAACTGGTGAACTGTAATTGTGTGCATTACGTAATTCTGTTTAATCGGCAACTGTTCCGATTGTAATTCGGTGGAAATAAAGAATATTTTTTGAGTGGTGCAATTGGAATTTTCATTTCACGAACCCACAAAGTCACAGTAATGCACCCCTGTGTACACTTGATGCTCTTCTCCTTCATCGTTGTTGTCCAGTTGTCACTTTCACTAACTTAATTTAGAGCTTCATTAAGCCCCTGTGTTGTTCGGCAAATCGTCCTCAAGATATGTCAAGGGCTCTGGCAGTTCACGGTTATGCCCTTTGGCCTCTGCAACGCACCAGCTACCTTCCAACGCCTCATGGAGTCAGTGATGAGAGGGCTGACTTACGATGCCTGCCTGCTATACCTGGACGACATCATCATCGTCGAGAAGACTTTTGAAGATCCCCTCGAGTATCTGAGTAAGGTGCTACAGAGACTACAGGCGACCAACTTGAAGCTGAACGTGAAGAAGTGCCAGCTCTTCCGCAAGGAAGTTAACTACTTGGGCAACATAGTCTCAGCAACCGGAGTGGCCACAGACCCGGAGAAGACACAGGCTGTCAGAGATTGGCCTCACCCAAAGGATAAGAAAGAGTTGCGCAGTTTCCTGGGGCTGTGCATTTATTACCGCCACTTCATAAAGGGGTTGTCCAACATCTCAAATCCCCTCACCCGCCTGACAGAGGAACACCGGCCTTATGTGTGGACAGAGGACGCCCAAAACGCTTTCCAGCACCTAAAGGAGACCCTGTGCAGTGTTCCAATTTTGGGTTTCCCACAACCGGGTGGCACCTTCATTGTGGACACCGATGCTAGCAACCATTGCATTGGAGGTGTCATATCGCAGATCCAGGACGGCCATGAGCGGGTGATAGCCTACTACAGCAAGACGCTATCCAAGGCAGAGAAGAACTACTGCGTCGCCCGACGAGAGCTACTGGCGGTAGTAAAGACCTTGGAGCACTTCCAAAAGTACCTGTACGGTCAGCCATTTCACCTGAGGACTGACCATTCCGCCCTAGCCTGGCTATTGAGCTTTAAGAACCTGGAAGGCCAGACAGCACGTTGGGTCCAGAGGCTGCAGGAGTACGACCTCACCTCGGAACATCGTAGGGAAGAGCCACGGTAACGCAGATGCTATGTCCCGAAGACCCTGTCCAGAGGAGTGCGGCCAGTGCATAGAGTGGAAGAGAAGGAGCGTGCCACAGCAGTCCGAGTAGTTGTGGCAGTGCCTGCGGACGGCTGGGATAGCGCAGGCCTGAGTAGGGAGCAGATGGCGGACGCCGACTTGAGGCCATCCTCGAGGGAATTGGGGGCAGGGACGAGACCAACCTGGGAGAATATCGCACCAAGGAGCGCCCCCTACAAGTCGTACTGGACCCAATGGGACTCGTTGAATATCAGAGAGGGCGTGCTGTTCCGGATATGGGAGTCACCTGATTGGAAGACCTGGAGAGAACAGTTGGTACTTCCCCGAAGTAAGGTCCCGGAAGTCCTGGAGGAAGTTCACGCCGGTACTTCGGGAGGACACCTGGGAGCGAACCGAACGATTGACAAACTACGGCAGCGCTACTACTGGCTGAGACTCCGAGCATATGCTAAGAGATGGTGCCGTCAGTGTCACGTGTGCGCGGCGAGTCGTGGCCCCCAGACTAGGAGCCGAGGTCGCATGCAGCAGTACAACGTCGGGGCGCCATTCGAACGGATCGCCGTTGATATTGCTGGACCGCTCCCAGTTTCCGACCGAGGCTACAAGTACCTAATGGTGGTCGTGGACTACTACACCAAATGGCCGGAGGTGTATGCCATCCCAAACCAAGAGGCAAGGGCAATTACAGACTGCCTCGTGGAGCAAGTATTCTGTCGATTTGGGGTGCCGTTAGAGCTACACAGTGACCAGGGTACCAACTTTAATTCCAACCTAATGAAGGAGGCACCGTCTCTTTCCGCTGCCCTTGATTTCTCGAACTTACGAGATATTTCATCTAAGCCAAAACCTTCCAGATCGGCCAGCTGACCCTATATAAGCAACACGTCGGGCTGGAGGAAAGTCAGTCAGTCAGTTCTTAGCTTAAGAGTGCAGTGCTGGTGTACGACGAGAAGACTGTGTGAGTGTATCGGAGGATTGTACGTAATTGCGAGAGCAAAGTGGAATTGTAACGGACGAACTGGTGAATCGTAATTGTGTGCATTACGTAATTCTGTGTAATTGGCAAGTGTTTAACTGTAAGTCGGTGGAAATAAAGAACATTTTTGAGTGGTGCAATTGGACTTTTAATTTCACAAACCCACAAAGTCACAATACCAAACCCCTTGGGAATTCCCAAAAATGTTTCAAGGACACTCGCTACACAGGACTGCCTCCTATGAAGTTGTTGCAACATAACAGCCACACAGCACCTTGTCTGCTCCTCGAAAGCCGCAGCGGGAACCTCTACCGCCACCCTCCGCCTCAGGGACTGGTTTCCCAGGACAGTTTTCTTGGCCCCTTGCTTTTTATGACACATAGAAATACCCTCCCTATCATCCGCGGCTGAAGCTTATATATTTTTGCTGCTCATACTGCCATCACAGGGCATCCAATACTCACCTCACAGCAGTTCACCTTGTACAGTGGTATGCTGATATGCTTTCTGCCTAGTTTCTTACTTGGAGACTTTAGATAAATGCTAACAAATAGGCGGCTGTTACTTTCACTCGTCACCATTACTAAGATGTTCTTGAGCTGCCCTTGGCGGGAGCTGCATCACCCTGGAATTCTGAGGATAAATATCTTGAATGCTTCTCGACATGCGCCTCTCTTGGAAGGCCCACATTACATCAGTCGCCTCTAGAGTCTCCAACCGAACAGCGATGCTCTATGCCCTGTAAAAAAACGAAGTACCCTGTGGCTTTGCGGAACAAGCTTCTCACCTTTAAATTGGAACTACGACCCACCTTGACATACTCCTTCCAGGTTTGCGCCGCTGAAGTCAAATCCCATCTCCATAAACTCCAGGTCTTCTCAAATCGATACCATCGCATTGCTATAACTGCTAAATGGTATATTCCAAACGCAAATATCCAATTCGTTTTAACCTTTCCCAAATTGAGGAAGAACATCCTCAGCCTCTCCCGAAGCTTCTACTCAGGTCTTCCCTCTTGTTTCAGCCATCTCATCCGCGGCCTTGGGGAATGTGACATCGACCCCGGGGACAGTACATCCCAGAATCGTTCTAGCCCTACCGTAACCTACCGGGTCTTCTTTAAAGCAGTAAACCTCAATTCTTCGTTCCTATCTCCATTGCCTCTCTCTTCATCATTTCTAAAAATAATTGCACATACATAATTTAAAAAACTCCGTCTAACCACCGCATGCTTTCTACAAACCCCTCCCAATGCCAGTTAGCTACAGTTTCCGGGATTGCTAACGGTCGAAAGCCTCTTTTCTTCGGAGTAAGTTTCACCTTCCACGAAACCTCTACAAGCGACGTTTGTACCTTTAGACCACCTAAAGGTCTCCCTAAGAGAAATCCTTACCGTTTCTTGGTGCCACTATGCACAGAGAAACCAACACCATTACCATCCAAGATAGAAGTAGGAAAAGTAGTTCTCCATCCTTGAGCGCATAAAAATGTCATACCAAACAGGTTATATACCTCATATCAGCAAAGGCGTGTCACAACATCGTAAATACACAAGAAAAAGATTATGTATATTAAGACGGCTCACCAACACTGCCCATCCGGCAGTCCCCCGCCCAAGGTCACATTAAAATCAGTCTGCGGCAGTCTGGAAATCCTCAAGCTGCCCGCTACGACATAGAAAAATAACGGAACCTGTATGCATGGTATATATAGTGCAGTGCTGTGAAGTTGTGTATGTAAGCAAATGTACATGTGTAAGGCGTGCGTGGTATGTCTAATTGTGTGTTAATTTGTGTCATTTGGGCCCTAAATTAAAAGAACTACCTAAAACCTCTACCGGTGTCCTGAGATGGTCACCACACGCATTTTTTCTGAAAATTAAAGAGAAAAGAAATAAAACTTAAAAATTACAAGCAGTGTATTATTTAGATCTTAGCGGGGCACCATTTACGAGCAATAGGCTACATTCCGTAAAACCTGTATCTCTATAAACCAGCAAGACAACTAAGTGAGGATACACGGATAGAGTCCTTTCCAGCATCAGGTAGTTTAGTTGTGTGGATGCAAGTAGATTTAAGCTTTAGAAAGCGGGTGGATATAGCACAATTTAAATTTTAGTAGGAAGGCTGGATATACGAGGGTGGTCTGAAAAGTTTCCAACCTCAGCATGAAGATGGCAGCACTCGTAAATAAAAGCTAGTGCTTTTCATTGTTCATCTGTTGATATTTGCCAAAGTTTCAGCCATTTTGGGCGCCCAGTTGCTACGTAACAATCGTTTGGGTGAGTTGATGTGAGTGTTTTTATGGAGATGGACAAAATCAAGTATCGAGCTGTCATTTAATGTTTGCTTTTGAAAGCCAAATACGCCTACGTAAATCAAAGATATGTTGGATTCTGAGTATGGGGAATCTGCACCATCATTTACCACAGTGAAATCTTGAGCAGCTCAAGTTAAACGTGGCCGTAAAAGCTTTGGAGACGATGAACGTTCGTCCAAGAACAGCAGCTACCAACGGAAACATCAACATAGTTCAACAAATTGTGCTAAACGACCGACAAATTAAAGTAAGAGTGATAGCAGAGGCATTGAACATGTGAAAAGAACGTGTCTGTCACATATTAAATTAACATTTAGACATGAGAAAGTTGTCCACGCGTTGGGTGCCACCTTTGCTCACGTTAGAAAAAAAATATGTCCAAATAAACATTTCCAACGATCTGTTGGTGCAGTTTAGGGACCGACTTTTGGCGCCGATCAAATACTGTAGATGAAACTTCGATACACCACGAAACAAAGATATAGTCCAAACAGTGTACTACAAAGCGGGAACCTGCTCCAAAAGAAGAAAAATACTGTTTTTGTTCGGCTGGGAAAGTGATGGCGACTGTTGTTTGGGATAGTCATGGAGTTATTTTAATCGATTATCTTCAAAACGGAAAAACCATTACAGGAGCATACTGCGCATCATTACTTAACAAGCTGAAGACAGAACTTGCGGGAAAACTGCCACATTTTCAGGAAAAGGAAATCCTGTTTCACCAAGAAAACGCATCGTCTCACACCCCAGTGGTTGCAATGGCTAAAATACGCGAATTACGTTTTGAACTGATTGAATCCGCCTTACTCATCAGATATAGCCCAAAGTGACTTCCTTTTGTTCCCTCATCTGAAAATTGCGCTCGGAGGACAGATTTTCGTCAAAGGAAGAGGCAGTCACCTTCGTAAAAATTATTTTGTAGAGACAAACGCCGCGTCCTCATTGGACGGGTTATAGAGATGGGAGATCGCTGGGAGCAGTGTGTAAATTTACAAGCAGGCTATGTTTAAAAATGAAAAAAAAAATCTTAAAAAATGTCTTGTATCTTTATTAGGTTGTGAACTTTTCAGATCATCCTCGTAGATACTTAAGTTATCGATGGTGAGTTAGAATAAGCAGGGCCCACTACAAAAAGTGCATAGTGGTGATTTCCAGCAATTACTATAATGTAATGATGTAGAATTGGTAGAGGAAACATGTTTGGAAGACGAAACGAATTTAGAGAAACCTGGGCTTCTTATTCGTGCTGCAAAAGTTGTGTAACATCAGAACATATTTTGGCGCCATATGGTTTACGATATTTTTGAGGAAAGACAAGGGATTTGAGGTGAAAGAAAGGAAAAGAACTGTTTAATAAATCCGTGCTATGGCTTCTAGAAATAGATTTGATGCAGTTAGTGAATGCTAGTAATATCAATGTCAGTATAGAATACAGCAGACAAGGATGAAATATTTTATGGACATTCCGGTACCAAATCATGTTCCCATAAAAGCCATCCTTATACATACCACTAAGATTGCTAATATAACTAAAAATTATGCGGTTGATGTACTTGTAGCTTCTCGTGGCCATTAAGTTTTGCGTCTCTCCACTCTAACGCTGCATATTTAAACCTACAAAACTCATAGGAGCTAAATGGGAAGAATTCATCAAGAAACACAACATGACACCTACTCTAATCGCAAGCGTGTGTGAGATGTTGCGTTAAGGTACAAAAAGAATTGAGATATCTAAGTCATGACGTAGACAGCAACCAGAAGAGTTTCGTGATTCGTGTAGGAGACAGTCACAACGATGAGTAAAGGTAAGATCAAAGCATTTTAATCACAAATGTATAACTTTAATTTTTTCTCAGAATTTGTCGAATGAATTTTGCAGCAAACGCTAACTTTTCCGTTTTGCGCTAGTTTATATTTCGTAATTCAGAGGTTTTTTAAATAACGAGTAATTGAATTGCTAGCTAATAATCTGACATTACATCTGAATCGACATACATGTCTTCTTATATTCGTTTTACATGCTAAAAACATTGTCATGAGGAAAGAATTATTTTTTGATCAAAATTACTAGAAAAATTGCGTTCCCAACGGGACCACTCGTATATCATTCTGCTGAAAATGGTCTTTATTTTATCACTTATTTATGTGTTTTGACGACTGGTTTGCTTTTGTTTATAGCCTCTAAATGGCTACCGTCATTTGCCCTAACGCATATAGCATTCTACAGCCAGTACAGGGCTCTGCTCTGATCTTGCTAGAGATTGAAAGTCTGGCTTTCGGGCTTTCAAGTGCCACTTGCAGGTGAAATTTGACTTTCCCACATTCTGTTTTCCACAGAAACAGGCTGATTTTGTTGTTTATTTTGTGCTTATTTTTTACCATGTTCAGGCCCACAAAAATCGTTATTATTCTCAGTGGAGCTTATACATTTATTTGCACCAAGCTATAGATTTAAAAAAGACTAGTTAGGGATAATTCTTTTATTAGTAAATATACATCCGTTGGAAGATACATATTTATTTTAATTCTGAATGTTCACTGACGGTCGTCTGACAATGTGTGCTTTTTGGTGCAAGTTTGTAAATTTTCCTCGTTTATGGTAACATAGATTTTCATACTTGTAATATATACCTAATCGTATCTCTAACATTTCTGGAGCTTTAAAGCGTTTATGATATATTTAATAATAATGAGGAATGTGCATGCTTATTTATTTAAATTGTGTTTAACAGAAGGCCCTCCAGAAAGAATTACACTGCTTAACTTTATTCAAATTTGTAAACTTAGTGGACATCCTGGTAAAAAGCCTCCAGCATTTAAAAAGGGCAATAGATTTTCTTTACCAATTTTTAATACCTTGTTTCGTTTTTTTTTAACTTTTGAAGTATTTATTGCTTTGTTAAATCAACTGAAATTTAATTCACCACGTGTAGCTGCCATATAATATACGAACTTTTTAGGATAAATCGGCGCACAGTTGCAATAAACAAAGCTCTAACCTGTAGTCTTTGCTTTTAAATTATTAACTACCAGAATATCCTAAGCGCGTCTTTAATTTGCAAGTAAATATTCCTCACAAATTCATGCACACTGATGCAATTTAACCCTTCTAAAATTGTGGTGATGTTCCTACAACAAGGTATCAGAATATTTTACTAAGCTTTCCGAGGATATTATGTTAATAATACGCATTTAATTCTTGTAGGTAATATCAGTACAAATAATACCACAACAGCATAGATAATACATCTCCTTTCAGCTATGTGCTAAAGCGTTGTAACTTTGTGTACTATTATAGGATACATTAATTTGTTTAAATGTAATTGAAACTATCAATAAGTATACCCAATGGCTATTTCATACAGCGAAATCAGCTTGAACTCATTTTTTGCTTCTAAACGTTATTTTAGACAACGGCAACCCTGGTTATATTCAGCTGTAAACACGTGCCTAACATCCTTCACCCCTCCGCCCCGATAAGTTTATCCTAAGATGTTTATGACATTGTGGTTAGGGGTAAGAACAGTTTACGTACAAAGCCAGCTGCCTGGGGATCCTTTAAGTACGGTCACCATAACAAAGGTAATGACATAAATGCTGTTCCGCGGGAATTTTAAAGAGAAGATATTAGGGAAATATTATAAAGTTTTTTAATATAATATGAAAGGCAAAAAGATATCCAAGAATAGAAAAATAGCAATGTTGCTACCAACAATATGGAAAAGTTTAAAAATACTCCAGACATGTACAAGAGGATAAACCTACTCGTATTTTCTACCCGTATCTTAGGTAAGATCTTCACCGCAATCTGGCTAATTGTGTACAAAATTGGCTAGTTCAGGGGAGCTATTATTAGTCTTAAAAGTAGGTTTTCGAGGAGGTGGAGAACATCAGATAACATCATCATAATTAAGGCAATTGTATACAAATATGTGACCAAAGAAAGCGGAGGCTTTCCATCGCACTTATTGATTTAAGGATAGTATAATGTGGTAGGCATTATGGATAAAATTAAAATGCAAGGAAATAGGTGATACATTTATAGAAACACTGGATGTGATATATCTATCAGGAGAATTAGTTCTGTGTAAAACTGCAGACTATAGAAGTTAGTAACGCAGGAATAACACAGGGACACAAACTTAGTCCGGTGTTATTCAATATTTATGCAGATGATATGCTGGATGGGGATATAGCTCTATAGAATCCATACCCTCTTTACTGTTAATGCAGAAATGTGCAATTTCTGTAATGCAGAAACAGTTATTTAAATGTAGCTCCAAGCCAGCGATGTTTATTGATTTTTTTAAATGTTGGAATGAATACTTAATGAAAATGGCTGTGATAGAATATTCTTAAGTGAGAGTAAAAAGAGACATACAAAGAGTTGCTAAGGACATCATCGTATATAAGTTTACCGTAAGAATGTAGGTAACCGAGGTGATCCTAAAGGAGTTCCGCAACAAGAAAGAAGAGAAGATGACATCGTTTTCTTACGGGAGAAAAATTATTGTAAATAATACGTGAAAATGTGTGTTAAATACATTTTAATGTTTTTAAAAGTGATGTGCGTTTTCAATATAATACAGGAAGTATTATTTGCAAATGATCATTGATCGAAGATCACGAATTGTGAACAAACAGTGTTCGCCGACTGTAGGTATGCAGAGGAAATGAAAATAGAAGGCTACAAATTTCATATAAAAGTAATCAAATTTCGGGCTTTTATTTGCAGATTTCTTAGTTATCAAACCTATATCTTACGAACGGATGAGAACGATAATTGAGAAAATCTCAGTTGTGGCAATCGAAATCTAATGATATCTTCCATTAAAATTATTTACCTGCTCTGCATTGCTTTCATTATTTAATTCAACCTCCTCTTGAACCTTCCAATTTAGTTTACATTCCCCTTATTTATGAGAATAAAGAAAGTTGATATTTCTCTCCAGCTACTTCTTAACAAAAGTTGTCTTCTTGTAATTTTTCTACGTGTCTCAAGAAGTTTTCCCACTCTTATTGTGCTGCTTTTAAGTTTGTTCCTGAATAGGTCGTTCAATCTTATTTTACTGTTAGTGGCAACACCAACTCCAATTCTCGGTAAGGAGACAGAGAGATTACGTCGGGTATCTTCTCAGTAGCAAGTCATCCGGCCTATGTACTTTCTGTTGACTTTTAAGCGGGAGAACAACTTAATAATACTGATTTGAAACGTCTAGGGTAAATAAACAACCATACTAATATCATATGACGGCTCACGTTTTGCAAATACAGCATTCTAAATCCTAATAGAAAGTGAACTGTTTCCTCTCTCTGGAGTTTAACAAACGGCTTGGCTTGTTAAAGTAATTATTTTAACACCTCATATCACTAGTTTACATCTCACTCTTGAATACTTACAAATATATCGATACACATGTATACTAACCAGTAAGGATGGCCATTAAAGTGTCTACGTCGCGATGCATCATAATAATACATTGGCGCAATATTTATGTGTATTATGAAAACTATTTCATCTAAAAATATGAAGTTTTTACCATTGTGTTAGAAATATTACTTCCTACCATCCCCATGGATCACTGGAATTTTTGTCTTAGCGCGAAGAGTATTTATTAGAGATGGATTCGCTTGGCGCTCGTAACACTCCACTTACGGTGAATCCAATATTACAGCACCGCAGATCTGCGATTGGTTCCTGGGATTGTAGCATTCACGGACAAAAATTATCCCGTTTGAAACTACGGGAGTAGATTTCTTATATATTTCACGGTGAAAATAATATATGCAGTTGAGTATAATTTATCTTAAACCATTTACATTCTTCTATCAACCTTCTTCCAAATCTATTTAAATAAATATTTGTAAATTATGGCCTAATCATATAATTAATAATGTATTTGCTAAGTTTTACATGTTTACTTACTTAGTTTTTATCTTATATCTGGGAAAGTAGTTGTAAGTTCTTCCGCCTCTATGTTCATTCTATCTGCTACTTCCTTATTACACTAACCTTGAATTTCCTTTTCTTCCTAAAGTGGTTTCCTCTCTTACTTTCCATCTATTACATTTCTTTAGCCAATAAATGTCATCTCTCAACCTCTTATAATGAAAACCATTGGCGATATTCCAAGAGATACTAATAAGGCAGTAGTTGGTGAGGTACATGTTGTGCTGATATGACAAATAACAATTAGTATTTGGAATTCCTTTCCGACTCTTTAATCCTTTTTGAAACCTTCCTGCCCATTTGCACCCAATCTGATTATTCCAGTTTATGTACTACTATCATATATTTTGTGGCATCAAATAGACTTTTATATCTTTTTTTGTTCTACAACTACCTATTCATAATGACATTCACCGTTTTCCTTCCTGTTTCTTCAAAATCAAATATAAAATTTAATGTTCTTCCAAATTTATTCCTAGATATCGTCAGTATTACTGGATTTTATATGAATGCCCATTAATTTCAGCTGTAGCATACCTCTTTAAGGCCAAATTCAACTTCATAAATGTTTACCTTGCTTTGCAATATTCAAGATAACCGTTCTACATTACTTTGTCATATATCTTTTAATAAATTGCTCCCTTTTTCAGTCTCTACTCAGTATTTGCTGCAATCAAAATGAGTAAAACCCTAATTGGTACCTATTTCTTAACCAAACATTTCTGGGGATTTATATTTCTTTCCATGTTCTTACATTGGAGTCACACATATAATTTGCCTAACCCTATATCGTCAGAGTGATATATTGGGTGCTGCTTTTATATTCAACTAACTTTTTTTTAAAGAAAAACAAACTGCTATATCGCTTTTCTTCTAATATCCTATGCTTTACTAAATTGACCACAATTAATTGTCCTTACATGATTTCCCTTGTGTTTTGTTTTCGTCCCTTTTTCATTTTTATTCCATTCTTTTCAGGCATCTGCTCAGGTGGACTGATTGTCTTTTTTTCTCGCTTTCATCCTACTTCTATTAATCTGCCTTTAATTCGTTAGACCTGGCTTACTTATTAAAATCTATTTGTAAATTAACATTTATTTCCTGTCTAGGAATGAGTGTATGGGATATTCTTCTTCCAGTACAATTCTATACTTTTCTGTTCTATTACAAAAGTACACCTGCTAGTACAATGTTCATCCACGCATTTAGTTACCAACAGCTGACTTGGAGGTTCAAGTTCCCCGCGTTTCTCAATATTTTAGTTTCATCATTTAGCTTATTGTTGTGTTCATTGTAACAATCTATGTCAGCAATCGGTAATTTGTTGAGAGACTTTTTTCCTTGATAAGTGGCATTTCTCTTCGCTTGTGTTGACGGTGTTCTGCAAGTGTATGACTCATTACTTTTGTGCGCTAATGACCGCGCAGTTGTGCGCCCTTAATCACACATCACCATCATCATCATCATCATCATCATCATCATCATCATCATCATCATCATCATCATCATCATCATCATCATCATCATAATTACTTTTGCGAATTTATTGGCGCTTAATTGTTCCTAGCGTTAAACCAACAAAAATTTTCTTAGTTACTTCATTACTTTTATTAAGTATATATGTTTATACAATTTTTCCCTAGTGAGTCCCTCTCTACTGCTGAGCTCAATCTTTCTATAGCTCGGATGCTGCTGCCGGTGTGGCAAGTTAAAAAATTACGGCAGAGCTTGCTCATGTATTTGCTCCAGCTTCGTACTGTCGTATTCCTGAGCAGTTTGAAATTTCTGGCATCACAATCTAAACCTGTTTACAACGCGGTCACTATAATTGTACTACACAGTATTATGAAACCTATTTCCAATATTTCTCATGCTAACTTTTCTCTCAAAACCATTCTTCTATGATAGCTAATACCTTAAGTGAAATTGAAGGTACAGGTTCCCCTATTACAAGTCCCAATACCAGTGCTAAGACGGTTTGCCACACATACATTATTAATAGTTTTGGTGACGCAACTACTGCTTCTGCGTGTCTTATCAGAAAATGCTGTTGTTTCCAGTGCTAAATTCAATGCGGAACTTGTAATGAAAATTTTGTTTTTTAAAATTTCGTGAAGTTTATGAAAACTAACAATTATGGCCGTAGAACTGGATAAATTTTAAACGTTTAGCATACGAATGACCAACCATTTCGTACAGAGGTACAGCTGCCGGAATAATGTCTAAGATGGATAGAGTCAACATGAAAAATCCAATGCCATGGCCGGGATTTGAACCACGGATCTACTGGTTTCCGTCCAGTCGCTCTTAACCTTTGAGCTACCATGGCCAACGTGCCTTCCTGACATTGAATTCTCCAGTTGACTCGTATATTTCCCCGGTAGACCACTAGGGGCTCTCGCATCCGAGATACACCGTTCGTGGCGACTTACTATTGTAAGTACTTAAGTCCCAGGCTTCATCATTTAACTCTTATTATTTTAGTTAATTGATGGAAATTAATCATTTCTCCACACTAGCCGTATATAGGCTAAGATATTTGATGGATAGAGTCAACATGAAAAATCCAATGCCATGGCCGGGATTTGAACCACGGATCTACTGGTTTCCGTCCAGTCGCTCTTAACCTTTGAGCTACCATGGCCAACGTGCCTTCCTGACATTGAATTCTCCAGTTGACTCGTATATTTCCCCGGTAGACCACTAGGGGCTCTCGCATCCGAGATACACCGTTCGTGGCGAAATATACGAGTCAACTGGAGAATTCAATGTCAGGAAGGCACGTTGGCCATGGTAGCTCAAAGGTTAAGAGCGACTGGACGGAAACCAGTAGATCCGTGGTTCAAATCCCGGCCATGGCATTGGAATTTTCATGTTGACTCTATCCATCAAATATCTTAGCCTATATACGGCTAGTGTGGAGAAATGATTAATTTCCATCAATTAACTAAAATGTCTAAGATCTTTACGAATAGGAATTTTTCTGGTATTACAAGCGTAACTCCCACCTTGAGGTGCACAACAAGGAAGTTTCACTTTCATTGCTGCAGGTGTCCCTGGTGGGGATAATTTTACTTTATGATTCTTTCCCTTGCATTACATTCGTTGCGGTTCGCTGGGGTGTGTTATGACATCGTCATCTGTCTTTATTTCCACAATCATTGTTTTTCCTCCAGCGTGGCATTTAAATAGGAAATAACCGTGCATCTGCTTCACTGTCAACCCTTGTAACATTTTAGATGCAAACATAGGGTTAAATAAAAGAGGGCTACAGAACCTCGGATTTTAACAAAGACTTGTTTAATACGATTCGCATTGGTTAAAATCCGTACCTTTATTGTTCTAACCATTTCCCATTCAGTGCTAGGTATGCCGAACCATTAATAAGTAGAGCATGTCATCATTTTGCCATGCAAAATTTCTGGAAATAAATTCATACATTTCCCACTTAGCGTCTATTTGTACTAACGAAATTTTTCTGGTTACAATCATAAAAGATTTGCTTACAAACAGTAAAGTAGTTTCTAAATCCAATTATCTACACCCTTGTATACCAACTGCTAATTGAAAATGTTTTTTCCAAATCGCTATGCAATTTTTCTAATGCTAAGGTGCAAATTTTGTATTGTATCACTACTAACGGGAAGAGATGATTCCAACATAATTATGTCAAATATATTTAAGCAAATTTTAGGAAAATTAACATAATGTCCAGAATAAGAAACAATTGAAAAGGCAATTTCAGTGGAAAAATTATGTAACCTAAGAGAATGGAACACTTATCTAACCTATACATTAAATTTTGTGTTAAATAACAGAAGACAAACATATGCACTATGAATTAAAAGTGAAATCAGTACTCTTCCCTGTGACATTAATCAAACACAAATAAGGTTTATTAACATCTTTTTCACTCTGCTTCTTTGAGGTGTTCATAAAATTTGCGGTACTGGACAGGAATGAACTTTCACATATCTAGTAAGTCAACTTCCTTTGCTTTTTGACAGGTACATCTTCTGTGTAAAGCGGAGGAACAAATGCAGACAGTGGTTGTAGCTATTTACTTCTTTTGTTGGATCGCAAGATCTCACACGTTGTCCAAGGCTGTAGAATGTTGTGGCTGACATGGGTTCTGATCATGTTGGATTCCTCCTCAGAAAACTGAATCCACTGACATGAAGTAATCTTAAATTTTGGGTCTTTTTGAGCATCCCTTCTATCACTGATAGGTCAACAAAATCTGGTGTGTCCATATAGTATGCGGAAAATCCATCACCAGCATTAACTGCATCTTCCACCCCCTGTTTAGGATGATACATTATAGATTTCTTCTTCTTTCTCTCTATCAGTGCAAAGTGCCTATCGCAGGAAAGGAAGCTATGCCCGCTTACCAGGCACATGTGATCAATGGTTATATAGTATTTTTCTTTATGAGATAGTTATAAAGAGCTGTTGTTGTTCTGACCAACACAACGATCAGACCAAACTATCTCTTTTTCTCTTGTCTTGTTTGAGTGGCTAAAAATGCAGTTCTATGTATTTTAGAATACATGAAGTAACTTCTGCAGAACATCTTCTTGATACTGACTCATTACAGATGAAGAAGAAAGCTCGATGACTTCCCATATAGTGAATACCCTGATTGTAAGTACTCAGCTGTCTCTGATAAAACACAGACGAGTGATGAAGTGTAGGACAAAAATTATTTGCTGAATGTCTGTGCACAAAACAACATAATCAAGGTTTTCCTTGCAGTTCCAATGTCATCATGTAAAGTACGGTATGCAACATCTGCCTGGCCGCGTCTTGGCTCAGTGATTAGACCGCTTGGCTCTCACGAAGGCGGCCCGGGTTCGATCCCAGGCGACGGCAAAGTGAGATTTGTGGTGGACAACACGGCGCTGGGGCGGATTTTTTCCGGGATCTCCGGTTTCCCCTGCCATCTCATTCCACCGGAGCTCCATCTTCATCTCATGTATCATCAGTGTCATCGCCTGCGGTGCCATATGTAGTGAAAGCGTGCGTTAAACACTATACACATCTGACTTCATATGATGTAGTGTACTTTGTCTAGAAATGATGTTCCGCTGTTCTTCAGTATCAGCTGTCACCAGTTTAATATATACTTTATCACAAACTGAACAACAGTCCGAGCGTGGTGAGTATATCTCTGTATGTACTACATGAGCACTTAATACCAGGATTACTTTCCATAAAAGGATTGTATAATATTTCCACACAAAGCTCTTGACTTAAATACAACTGCTGTGACGGAGATCTTGTAGAGGGCACATAACATATACTGATTAGAAGTGTACCTCCCATGTTAATCGTTGGCAACATGAGGTGATCATAGCGACCCTATTTTCGGGTTGCAAACTGAACTATGCAAAATCGTGCCACAAAAATTTTTACGTTGCCGGAATACTATAGCTGTGTTTTCCAAACTTGCTTAGCTATCAGCTGGTGATATGTTCCAATACCGCATTGCTACATATGACGTACAAAGATAATTACGAGAGCGTTGTGAGTTGTGACTGCAGTTTCAAAGTTGTTGCATTTTCTAAAAGCTCACATATTTATTTATATAATCTGTAGCAATACAGTATTGGAATATAATCAGCTGAATCTTTAAGTGAATTTTCTGCATGGCACCCGTATTATATTCCACTTTAATTATCTCAAAATGTTGTATTAACTTTCAAGGAATTAACAATAGGATGTGGTATTTGACAGGAAAATTTGAATAATAACATTTTTTGGCAGTTACTGCTTCCTTTTATTATTCTGTCTCATTAATATAACAAACTATTTTGAAATTTACTTAAGTAACATCAGTAATTCAACTAAATAAATTACAAAGAATCTGTAGAACAATACTAGCTATAACTCCACTTAAAAGTGATGCAACATGGCTAATTCATTTAATTACAAAGAAACTCTAGAAAAACATTCTGTGTAATATTACGCTCATTTGTAAATCATATGAATAATACAGTAATCTTTTGCATTTAAAACAAAGAAACTAGCATAAAACTGCAGCTGTTTCACAAAGTGATATAAACGGCAGAAATGATAAACTTGAATATTTTACAAATAAGCCTTAACGCAACTTCCTGTAATAACACTGTAGAGATATCTGAAGGGTTTAAAGTGATGAATAACATGATAATTAATTTTATTAGGTATATGTAAAGTTTAGCATAACACTTTGACACTTAATCAATGTATTAAGCATAGTGCATGTTTCAGTCTTAAATACATTAGTTGCCCCTGGCACTACCTGGCATTTACCAAAGGTTAAGGAAAAATCTTTGAGAAAGAACTTCAAACATGTCATGAAATACACAAATAGATGTAGCAAAAACAATTAAATAAATGTAATCACAGTATTACACTATACCATATTATTAAGCAGTTTGAAATGAATTACTGATGTTAGGCAAAAGATTAATAATATTGTCACCCGAACGTCGAGACTTCCTGTGGAACCGGCCGGCTCCACAGGAAGTCCGGACGTTCGGGTGACAATATTAACTACTAGTCATCCAGAAAGTGTAAACATCATAAGTTAAAAATATAAGTTAAATGCAGCATTTGAAGAAATAACTTTGATTAGGCAAATTACTGCTTCTATAACTGTCGAAATAGATTAGGAAAATTTAAAAATCTGGAAAACAATATCAACACAACTACCACTTAATTGGTCAACAAAAACAAATACCAAGAAGGACTGAAATTATACTGATCTCAATACTTTCATCCTGTTTTCATGGCCTGTGGTAGCTATGCTTTTTTCAAAAATGTTAATTTGTTATCTTTGATGTATTTATGAATTAAAAATGGGTGTGTGTATGTGTGTGTGTGTGTGTGTGTGTGTGTGTGTGTGTGTGTGTGTGTGTGTGTGTGTGTGTGTGTGTGTGTGTGTGTGTAAAGTCCATGTTTTGCACATAGTCTTATGCTATCTGGCACTTTTTTCAGAATCTTCACGTTATCTCTTTCTTTAGCCAATATTGTCACCGTGTTTCTGTGTATTTTACACATATGACACTTTTTCGGAGGCAAAGATAAACTAGAAACCTCGGTACCCAAAACGCCCTTTTTCTTACTTACTGAAGTGAAAGCTACTGTTTTACTTGGGGACATACTTGCAGAAGCAGCTACACTGCTGAAGAAAAAGCTCAAAATCCACATCACCTTCACAACTGTTAGTATTTTTGAGAAGCACTTGTTGAGCTGGTTGATAATTGGCGTTAACACTTCCATGTTGAAACCTAGCACTGCATGTGACCATTTCCAAATGTTTTGGTATCACTCCATGCTTTAACAGACCTCTCGAACCAACTGTAAAGTCTTCTTCCAAAAACTGGTGCTCGCACACATGAAAGGAAGCACAACTTTCACTTGAAAATTTACAAATATCTTTCCACTTCTGTAGTATTGATGGCTCCCGGGGAAATTGATAGAAGTGCACATTGGTGTACGTGCTGCTTAGTCCTAGGGGCTGATAAATAGCTTCTCCAACACTGTGGGAATTTGCAGGAATACTTCAGTCGAAAATTGGCTCTGTGAATATCCTGTTAAGAATAAAAAAACAAACGTGTTGAAATACCCTAAACATAATCCTAAGCAAGAGAGATGTCCAATAATAAATTAATGAATGATAATATAGCCTGGCAGAAAGCGATGTACAATAGCGCCGTAACTCTTAGCTATATGGACCATGGGCTGATTTCAACATCATTTCATCATTGTGTTAAGATCAAGTACTCCTAACAATTTGCTTATTGAAGTAATTGCTTCCGACCTTCGGCATAAAGTGACAAGTTACAGCTTTGCAATTTACAAAATTAATATCTACTATTTCATTTAAAGTGGTGGCAACAAAAAAAACTACAGAAATTACAGCTTATATCAGACGCCAATGAAATGGCATGAAATATGACATGATTTTGGTGGTGGTATTCTAATCTATCTCCTGTAATATATGCTCATGGGCACTTTAGAAGGTCCATATTGCTGTAAGAGTTTATCATATTGCACGTCTTAATGTTTTTATGACTACAACCACTCCTTTACTAGGTATGGCATTCATAAATTCCAAATACAGCAACAAGCTATTCCAAATGCAATTATCATTGATTTTATACCTGCAAGTGACGGAAGATTATTGTAATCTCCAACGAAGTTCAGCTTCAGAATTGGAATATTCACCCCTTGATGTTGTATCTGAAAATAAAATCAGAGTAATGTAATGCCAATAAGCTTATATTTTTCCGTGAATGGTTTTCACATCAATCCATTGAATAACATGTTATAGCATCTTACAGTACAACAGCTATTAACAGTAGGCCTTCAATAATAATGACAATTTTAAACACAGATATCTCATTATTCGCTGTACCTGGAGTAGGTAGCCAAGATCACGTGAGCTCTTCTTTCTTCCGCAAGAACTTAGAACAATCCTTCCACAGTTAAATTTTCAAGATGGCAATAGAACAGAATATCAAACTAGTACAAATTTTAAGGTTGTAGAAGAACCTGAATCAGCCAATCGCCTTCGTGATCGAGTACGCCAGCGCCTCTATTTTCGATTGGCAAACTAAACTCTTTTGTTGCCAATTTCCCTATCTCAGCTTCACCCCCGTGGTAAAGGACACTGTTGTGATATAGGAACCCTTTGGACAAATTATTGGTATCATGAGGCAGTTTAAAATGTATCTAGTAAAAAATGAACAATTGAAAAAAAGATTAGGAAATATATTTTAAACATATTTTATTGTAATTTGGTGTTATGTCTATTATATATGTTTAACAAGAGACCTCGACGTCATTCGAACACGCAACCTTCTGATATCACTAATTAGTCCAAAGAGTTTCTGCATCACAACAGTGCCCTATACAATGACTTCCCTGTGCAGGAAAAGATTTAATTGATCTCCGACAAATTGCTTAATATAATTGGTAACTGCATGGTGACGATTGAAATGTATCCCTCTCTTAACAGAAATATCTAAATTATGTTTCATTTTCTTCTGAAGTGTCTGCATCTGACGTGTAGAGATTTGGAATACGTGCAATAATGTTTTCTTACATACATAATGTGTTTTATCACTAATGCATACTACATATTTAAAGGTCACATGTCTCTTTGATACGTCTTCTGCAACTTTCTGGCGTTTCACTTCCCCCAATGTCACACAACCTACTAAAATACGGACTGTTCATCATAGGACAACTTGTAAAGGTTTTGAAATAAATGTAATTTCAAATCTAAGGAAATAGAAACGTTGTTATGTATTTAACACAATACAGTATTAAGCCTGCATTATATGCAGCCAATGAATCATGATATTATTATTTACAATATAATAATAAGAACACGAAAAAAATTGTTAGATCACTATTCCACTCAGCTCTTGTAATGCACATTTTCGGGGAAGGAAGTGCCCTAAACTATTCGTATATGGGTTCCCAGAATTTCTCAAAGTTTTTTGTTTTGTTTATCACTCCATTCTGACATTAATATTTCGCTTGCGGCCTTTATTTAACTGTTCTACAGCACTACTACTGACCACACTGTTTATTACATCCGCCATTTTCTCACAGATAGATCACTTTTCAACTGTCACCGATATTTTGAAATTAAATAACCAAGAATTGAAAGGGAACTTTTGTACTGCGCACCCATACGGCTGTGAGTTCCTCTAGTTAGAGTAGTATTCCGTTATAACCTCAATATTAAAATTTTGTTGGTTAAATCTCTATTCGGGGTAACTATTCAATTGTAGAGCGTCCATGTGTTTTAAAGATAATACTATTTGTACCGACCTTTGTGTGTTTTCCAATATTGCCCATACCGTTAGATATAACTGATCTGAAATTTCCTGTAATTTCGTTTCCAAATGGTTGCATGTTGCATCAACACCTTCAACAATGTACTGTGTGTGCGGGATCGCGTGTGTGCGTGTTTGTGTGTGTACAGACTCTTTCCGAATTCAACCGAAAAAGTTATAGGACTATAGAGTGGTATTGGGGGATCAAATTAAAATAGGATATCGGTGGTCCCATAGCGCATATTACAAAGTGCAATATATTTGAACAGTGCGGCCCGATTTTTAACGTTTTATCCTCCAACCTTAATCATATCGGACGATGAACGAAATGGGTGAACTGCTGCTCAAATGAGTCCAGAGTCCATGACTTAAACTTACCTGCCATTCGTCTTTCAGGATATGGAAAACCCGGAGAAAAAATTATCTATGTAAGTCACCCAGAACCGAGATTCGAACTCGAGACCTCTTGAACATGAGGCAGACATGCTACCGGGGCAGCCTGGTACGTTCCTGACACCACTTGAGTCATATATGCAAGCATTTGCTGCACTGCTGATAAATGTATGTGTCTTTCTCAGTGGTTGCCCAAGGAGTTTTTGAGCCAGCGACACCGTATTCCAGGTTCAAGCCTAGCTCTCCTTTTCTTTTCATACCTTTTCTTTTCGTTCTTCAACTGTCCGTTGTGAAGGATATAGAATACTGCACTGGAACATTTGCTATTACCGCTATCTTTAAATATAATTATGCAAATTAAAACGAGTTAATTTTGAATACGAACGCACAAATGACAGTTCCATAACCTGTGTCTAATACGCTTATGTGCTTACACACTGCAAGAAAACACTGTTATCCCTGGAAAAGAAATACTTAACATTCAAGGCAAATTACAGTAACAATCCTTCTGGCATTCCCATTTGAACTCTGATTTTCTGAAGTATTTTCCTTTGGTTAGTGCCAGAGAACCAAGAGATGGGTGCTATATAATTGGACATTGTCAAATATAGCCCTGAATACATATTTTGCCGTTTCACGGATAGCTTAATGTGTGACATTGTTGACTATAGTGAACAGAATATGGGGTTGATTCCTCGTGTAAAATAACTTTAGAATTTATTGTTGTGTTTAAAATAAAAGGAGTACGCGTAAACAAAGAAGAATGGTAATATTAATGGCTAAAAATCCAAACAAAGGACATTTAGGTTTAGTACAATACAGTCTTCTCTACAGATGGGCTTATTAATAAAAGTATGAAAGAATTTCTCCGAAATTTGTGTATCTGTTTGTGTCCTAGCTTTTACAATTCGGCCACAATAATTAGACGTCTGTTACTTTCTGATGCTCACTGCAGCTATATTCACTGACATTGAATTTAGTGTAGAGTTTAATTAATGATCATAGACGTTCCTTATAGGGTACGTATGTTCGTAAATGCCCTTTTTATGGAACTAGAAAACATTGATATTTTGGAGGCGCTGTTTTAGATAAAATTCCGCCAAACAGGTTGCTACAAATGTTTTCTGCAAGTCATTCGGGAAGCCTTGAGTTAAGAGCAATAGCGTGTCTTCAATTTTAAGCAATATAATAGTACAGAACGTGCTAGTAAGACTTGATTTAATTATATGCCAATAAATCCGTGTGCTCTGAATTAGTTCAAACCATTTAAGTAATCTAAAATACATGTTAATATCAATATTGTAAGTAAATACTACTATTACTGCTATTCTTGGTAAAAGTTCGCCTTCCATTAAAGGCTACAGATATAGTCAAAGTAAGAATTACACAAGAAATGAGAAAATGCATTAGCGCCTGTGAAAGATGTTCAAAATGGTGAGCTTGGACATCGGAGCATAGTTGATAGAGATGTAGTAATGATTACTGAATTCTTTAAAAAATACTTGGCATATCAGGAATGAAATTAAATGTTAAACGTTCTTGCCCTTTAGCTTCCCTTCACTACTAAACGGCATCTCATGAATGTGCTTGCCATGATATTTATGCTCTACCGATCCAGAGATTAACCCTTTGCTGCGCACGCAGTATTAGCTAGTTGTTCTCCAAGCAGACCTGTGTCCATTTAAATTCTGAACTACTACTACAGACATCAAACAAAAAGTGGCCTATATACCTGCATAATTATAGCTTTAACTGGCAAAATGAAATTGCTTAATGAATAGCTTGTTTAAATTGGTTTGCAGTGAATAACATATACATTTTTTAACGTTTTATTACCCAAAAGGTCAACCCCTTTGCAGGCAAACAACATTTATATATATATATATATATATATATATATATATATATATATATATATATCAATGAACGTATGCTTTCGCGGCCGGTGTCTGGTTCAGTAGAAGATTCTGGGCTGTAACGCCATGGTCCACTGGGTTTCTTCATCTGTCTCCCAGACGTTTCGCTTACAACTGCGGCAAGCATCATTGGTAGCGTAGAAAAGTCCTCCTTGTGTTCTTCGTAGCTACGAAGCTACATATATAAAAGACAATTTAGTACAAAGCAATTTTTGGCTTTAGGGTACCTGAAATTCATTCCACTGAATGCAATATTGGCGGAATTAAATAATACTCCATTAAACATAGGATTCAAATATATTTGTAAATACATTTTAATTAAAATATTACCCTTTTCGGAATATTCTTTTCTAACTTCTAAATTTGTTTCTAACCCATAATTAAGAATAAAGTGTAATACTGTTAAAGCATTTAAGAAGGAAATTTCATTAATGGTTAAATGTTTTGTGGACTTACTATAAATATATTTTCTAAGCATCAGGGATAGGTCATATTGCTCTGCCATCCTAAACATCATTAACAAGGATTTCGTCGGTTTTACAACTCTAGGATGTTCCTGAATTACGAATAAATGGATATCAGACAGTGGAACATGCAGCAATATTTACTGCGGAAGTAAGGGCGTTCTTAACATATTTGAAAGTGTTGGAGAAGAGATTCAAGCAGAATGAAGGAACATCTACAGATATAGAAAATGTTTTACAGGTACTCCAGCCTATTTATTTTGACAAACGTCATATTACATATAGGATTAAGATTAAATAACAGGAATTGAGACAACGAAATATACAGGTTACATTTATATGGATTTCCTCTCTTTCTGTAATAAAGTTCAGTGAGATAGTCTGCAATGCAGACAACCGCTTAGTTATGTTTATATCGCAGAATGGTTCACCTAGAATTGGCATCAAGTGATTTAAAGTTCTGTGGAAGTAAATGATGTGGGAAAAGGGCTGAAATGTTGTGGGCAATGGATCATTTAGTTAAAGGGAAAATTTACTTGAAATGCTAAAAGAAATACTGTTCCCCATGGTTCAAGCATTTTAAATGAGTAAGAAATTATATGATACAAACAAAGGTCCCTTAGTGAACGTGCATTCTTGAAAGAATTGCTATTTAAATTCAACATTGTAACATTTGAAGTATGTTCAGGTGACTAGTGGAAGAAACAGAATACCATATATTCTGATAATACCAATTTCGGAATGAATGAACAGTTTACTTGAAGCTTTGGTCAAACTTAAATTTCATGATCCCAATCTCATTAACTTTTGAAGACAATGGAAATTGGGCCATTAATATTAATTAATAAATGTATTAATGATGTAATTGTAGAAATTTAAATGAGTTTACTTTGATAACATGGTAACCAATTTTTTTATATTTTAGATTTATTGGATTATGATGAATTAGTCTTATATTTGGTTGTTGAACTAATAGGGGAATGAGTCGGAGCTCCGTACAATTATATGTTTTAGAAAAAAATGGAGTCACTCATATAATGGTAGTATAGGTTACTTTAAGTATAGTCAAGAACGTTGTAATTTATAATGTTCAACTGATTTATGCCTTCATTTATACAAGGTGGACTATTTAACTTGAGACAGTACAATATCCCTGAAACTAAGCGCTTTGGAAAGAAATATCTTGAATAAAAGTCGCTTGCTGTTATGGGGGAAAGTAAATGCCATCAGTCGTCTGTTATTTGGAGGACGTTGTGACTGTCATTTAAGATAAATTCAATTTTTTAAAATGGTAACCTACATTTTTAATTCAGTTTTCTCATTGCTCTTAAAAACTAAACAAATTTTTTACAAACTACTTCGCAATTGTTCTTACAGCAACGTAAAATATGACGAAGATTCTGAAGGATTGCCCCCATTCAACACATTGCAGCATAATAGGAGACAGTGAACCATTATGTCCGTTTTGTTTACTTTCCACAGTAGGACAGTTTCCTTGTATCTATCATTAGTGTACTGGGAAGTCACAGATGTACTAGCATGATGGATGCCCTGCAACCTATGCACCTACTGCTAGTGAGGTTTTAAATAATAATTACCATGATCGTTGGATTAAACACGCAAGTCCCATAAATTGGCCACCTTGATCTCTTGATCTTATGTCACCAAACTGTTTCTATGGCGTTACTTTAAGGAAAAAGTGTATTGTGAAATACCAGCGACACCCAACATCATGAAGATGCGTAAATGATTGTGACAGGATTGAAGAAAATATGCCTTTATGGACACATCAATCGTTCATTCACAGAATTGTAAAATTCATTGAGGTATAAAGGCATTATTTTGAGCTTGTATTACCCTAAGTTACTGTTGATACTCTGTGTAGCTAGCTCTCTTCAATGTTTAATTGTCTAGTAAAAGATCCATGTACTATGACGAAAATGATTGACAAAAAACTGTTTATTTTGTAATCAGGAGTAAGGAAACCAAATAAAAATGTCGCTTCCCAATTGCAATAAGCAATTTGACCCTCAAATGGCCATCCGCGAATGGTCCAACCAATTGTGCTCTTCCGTACATGGCCATTCAGCATTTTTCTCGTTATTTACGAGGGCTGTTCAATAAAGAATGATCACAATTTTTTGGCAACGTACCTTTACTTATCCTCATAATTTTGATGGTGTTTCTCAAAATAGTCTCCCCTGAATGCGATGCACTTGTCCCAGCGTTTCTGCTAGTCTTCAAAGACATGCTGGAAACCATTTTTTGAGATATCCTTAAAAATCGTCTCCCCAGCCATCACCACTGCTTCTGATGATGGATAATGCCTGCCACGAAGGCGTTTCTTCAACTTCTGGGAATAGAAAAAAGTCACATGCGGCTAAATCCGGACTATAGGGAGGGTGAGGGATGCACTTCACCTTGAGTTTTGCAAGCTATTCAGCAACAACATTGGCAATATGCTACCGCCCGCCTCGGTAGCGTGCTGATAGCATGTCTGCCTCACGTTCAAGCGGTTCCGAGTTCGAATCTCGGCCAGGGAAGTTACCTGGATAAGGGTTTTTTCCGGGGCTTTTCCTAAAAGACGAATGTTGGGTAACTCTAAGCTCCATGGACCCCGGGCTCATTTGAGCATCATTTCACCCTTTTCACTCATCGTCCGATATGACTTAACGTTGGAGGACGTAAATTACAAAAAAAATTATGCCGCCGCGCATTATCGTGGTGCAGCATCCAGCCTGCTTCACGGAAATGTGGTCTTTTGCGCCTGATATGAACTTGAAATGTTTTCAGGACATCCCTGTAGTATTGTCCAGTTACTGATGTGTGTGTGTGTGTGTGTGTGTGTGTGTGTGTGTGTGTGTGTGTGTGTGTGTGTGTGTGTGTGTGTGCAGGTATAACATGCTGATAAACAATTCTATGAATATCAAAGAATGAGATGACCATAACTTTCCCAGCAGAAGGAACAACTTTTGCTTTTGGAGGGCTTGGTGATGAAGGAGATTTCCACACTGAGCGTTGCTGTTTGCTCTTAGGATCAAAATGATGTAGCCAAGATTCATCAGCAGTGATTACATTTGAAAGAAACTCCGGATATTCCTTTAACATCAACTTTAACTGCATTCAGACTTGCATGCGAATGTCCTTTTGTACGGGAATTAACCGTCTAGGAACCCATCGCACACAAACACGTCTCGTCTGTAATATTTCTGTCACCAACGTGTGGGTGGCACCCAGTGAAATGTTCAGCATTTCAGAAAGTGATCTTAAGGTGATTCGTTGATCCACTCTCACAATAGCAGCAGCAGAGTTAATGTTTTCTTCCATAAGAGCAGTAATTGGAACACCAGGTTCACCTTCCTTTAAAATTGATTGTCTCGCTTCTTTAAACATTTTAGACCACCTCCGAGCTGTGCTGTAGAGAGGAACAGACTCTCCATAGGCCTGTTGTAGCGTTGTATAGGCCTCAACTGAAGATTTATTGAGACGAAAGCAGAATTTCAAAGTCGCATATTGTTCCTCGCGTGTTACCTCCATTGCAGAGGTAGGCGGTACTGAACATATCTGATCTTGCCTGGTTCTCACTGGTGGGAACCAAGAGTACCAACAATGAAACTAGTATGGCGTATTTGTTTCATATTAAGCTAACAGAATATAATACGTTTGAATTTTAGTGCGAAAAATTAGGACCATAAAAATTATGATCATTCTTTATTGAACAGCCCTCGTACGTTAGTGTAAGAACAACACTTGTAAAGTGCTTTAAACAAAAGTTATTTAGTTTTTTGTGAGGAGTAAGAAAACGAAATAAAAAGGTAGATTCCCATTTTTAAAAATTGAATTGGCCCTTAAATGACCATCACAACGCCCTCCAAATAAAAGGCAACTAATGGCATTTACTTCCCCCTTAACATCAAGCGACTTTTATTCAAGAAAGTTGTTTCTAAAGCGCTTAGTTTCGGAAATATTGTGCTGTCTCAAGTTAAATGGCCCTCTCTATACATTGGAGATGTTTAATGACAAGAAGTACAGTTTGAAAATTACATTTGGATAGAGTCAGACTGAAAAATTGAATGCCATGGCCAGGATTTGAACCACAGATCTCCCGGACAATGAAAATTACATGTTTGTCTTGTTGCATGAGAATATTATTATTCCAATTGATTTGAATTGCGAGTAAATCGTAGTATGGTCTTTCGTTTGTCAGATTTGGGCAGTTTCATCATGAGAGTTCTTTAGTTCCGTTGACGATTGCCATGAAACAAACTGGTGGGAGCAGGCTTGACTTTCACCAGCGCAAAAACATTCTGAAGTGGTTTATCTGGTATACTTATGTCATTGAGGTGCAGCGTTACTGGAGGCGAGTGTTTGAAAACTACTCCTAACTCACCTTACAATTTAAGACATTATTAAAAAGTTTAAATGAAATGTGTAGTGTTTAACGCCCGATTTTATTACACACGGCACTGCAGGCGGTGACACTGATGATAGATGAGATGAAGATGGAGCACCGGTGGAATGAGATGGCGGGGGAAACCGGAGGTCCCGGAGAAAACCCGCCCCAGCGCCGTGTTGTCCATCACAAATCTCACTTTGCGATCGCCTGGGATCGAACCTGGGCCGCCTTGGTGAGAGCTAAGCGGTCTAACCACTGAGCCACGGCGCGGCCTTTAAAAAAGTTTAAGGCGCAGGGTACAATTTGTGATATTCACAAAGGAAAATTGGGAGCACAGCTTACAACTCATTTCCTGCTTCGTCGACTCACGCATTGGAACAGTTTGTTACTTCTCCCGAGATACCTACTCTGCATTGTGGACATGAAGTGGGGATTAACAGTACGAATATATGACGAATTCTGAAGGCTTCTAAGTGGAAAGTGTTCATTCCACATACTGCTCGCACTTACTGAACATGATCTTGTTTGCTGAATGCAATTTTGCGAATGGTATCTGCAAACGGAATTGAAGATGAACAATTTGTCACGAAGGTGGTGTGATTGGATGAGATCCAGATTAAACTGACTGGAATAGTGATTCCGCATAACTACGTGTTCTGGGCTCCGTTAAATCCGCATGTTCATGTACATTGGGCAGTTAATCCACCAAGGTTTCTTTTGTAGTGCGAATGTTATCTAAATGATTAGTGGGACGCTTTTTCTTTGATGCTATTCTCACCGGAGAAGCACGCCTGTAAATGCTACATTACTTTTAGCAGGTCTATGTGCGCTTTATGGGCATAACAAGACTATTTTTACAAATAGGACGGAGCTTCACCACGCTATAATCGAGCAAGTCTTTAAGAATGTTACTGTGTTAGTCAAAGGGAGGTCATTGAGTTCTAACCACGAGCACCAGATCTAACCTTTATGGACCTTTACTTGTGAGGAATTATAAAAGATCAAGACTATTAACGTAAGTAGTGGTCCCTAGAGAACGTTGTTACGAGATTAAAGCGGTATGTGTAGCGATCTCCACTGAAACATTGACCAACGTAGCTGAGACAGACCCCCTCGCTGAGTTATATGTCTGGTCGCATATATTTGAACATTTGCGGTAATAATGTGCTCAAATGGAAATTTTACTACGTGTGATCTTAGGTCAGTGTAAAGCAGATACGTATTAAATAGTAAACATTTCTTGATATGTGTATGTACATTTGGCGGACTGTATATATAACGTGATTTTACCACAGAGCTAAATGTGCTCCCAAAGGAAAATAGAACATGTTTATCGTGGTCCAACAATGATGTCAACTTCGGTGATCACATTTAATTATTTCAGTTCAACTGATGTTGAACAATTTCCCAACAAGACTACTTGTTTGACGGAATTATAAATATAGAGGCCTTTGTTTAAATTGGATAAAATATTCTCCTTTAATAAGCTGCTGAAGTTTAGATATTTACGTGCATGGTTTAGGATGAATCAAGTTTGGACAGAAGCTGGACATGTTTGGACATCAATAACTGCTAATAAAAGAGTTACATAATGCACCATATTGTAAGACTTTATTCTAGTTTTCAGCCTAGAATCGGAATTGTCCCTCCTTATGGTACTGCAACATTCAGTGTACATTCTGAATTAAGAAGGAGTTATAATCCACAGCAATTTTTTTTGACGTTCCATAAAATTTCCTTTGGGATTTCTAGTCAACCATGAAGTCATTTAGAAACATTTTTAGTCGTCGTCATTTAGTAACATTTTCAGTGAAGAAAACGCAAATGTCACATCCCTCCCTATAACGTCACGGTGTGTTGAGAGGAAAATTGAACAAAGGCGACGGGGCAATCATCAGAGCGCTGTTGATAATTAAAAGAAATGAAAGCGTGAAGTCTAAAGTGGAAACTGAAGAAGTTATGTAGTCCTGAGACTTGTTTTATGATTGAAGTTTCGTATTCCATTTTTGGAAGATTCAGTGTTATGTAGAAGCAATTAAAAATAAACATAGCCTCTGTTATGAATTTGTACAGTTCTTTATTTGGTTTCTTGAAACAAGTGGACGTGAGAAATTAAGTTTTCGGCAATGTAGGTCATAAAATTGTTTCTTTTTATGTTTAAAAATTTATTATTATTATTATTATTATTATTATTATTATTATTATTATTATTATTATTATTATTATTATTATTATTATTATTATTATTATTATTATTATTATTATTATTATTATTATTATTATTATTATTATTATTATTATTATTATTATTATTATTATTATTATTATTATTATTATTATTATTATTATTATTATTATTATTATTGTTATTATTATTATTATTGTTATTGTTATTGTTATTGTTATTGTTATTGTTATTATTATTATTATTGTTATTATTATTATTATTATTATTATTATTATTATTATTATTATTATTATTATTATTATTATTATTATTATTATTATTATTATTATTATTATTATTATTATTATTATTATTATTATTATTATTATTATTATTATTATTATTATTATTATTATTATTATTATTATTATTATTATTATTCTTTTATTGAATGAAGACAGACACAAAATTGCGTTATATAATGTAACGTTTTGATTTTACACCTTAGCATTATTTAATTAAAATTTGTAAACTTTAATTCTATGTTGAATACATAGATGATTTAATACGCAAAGTCAGATCCATAGAGGTTAGTCAAGGCTCGATTAATACCCCAAGCTTTGATTACGTATTCGTTCGCACATTGCTTTATGAAAGTATATGCCGTAAATAAATCATGCCACATATTGGCAATACTTTAAAATTTATTTTCGTAAATAAACTATATTTAATATAGCTTATTCATGGACTAGGAGAGACAATATCTTCGGAACTAGATCCTTATGGCGGACGCGTGAACAGTATGTGATGGTTGTGTGTAGATTTACTGTTTGGCGCGTCCGTAAAGGTTTGTTATGAGAGAAATTTCATGTTTCTTGTGCTTAAGTATTTAATTTTTGGTTAATGTTGAATTGCGTGTGCCCCTTGAGTGTAATTATATATAACTTTAAGGCGAATACATCTTATTTATTGACGAGTGAAACACAAGGTGGGTAATAAAGTGATATTGGAACGTTAGACAGGCCCAGTAACGCATACAGGTTGTTTTAGCTGTGTTAGATGCAGTGTTAAATAGTGAAAGGCTTCAGCTGAGGTATGCACAAGTGAATTGGTTGAGAAAATGTGTTGTTGAGTGAATTATTCTTAATTTGAAATTTATATCACTGCCCGGGCCACTCTTGTCCTTGTTCAGAAATGTTAATGGCCACTCTAGCGGCCAGCTGTAGAATCAATTGTGGCATCTGGATATAAATTTTGTATAGCTGGTTATTACAACTTTCAGGAAATAGTAAGAAAGAAGTGTGGATAACCATTTTGAAATATGAAAATAAATGTTGTGATAGTGAATCGACAGCCTCTCATACTGTTGTTGTGCCTTTAGAAAATGAATGAGAAATTGTGTATGTGTACGGTTAATATGATAACCGATAGATGGCGCGTGTGTAAGAGCAACTTCAAAATGGGAGTCATTGACATAATGGCTGTAAAGGTTGCTTAAGTATAGCCAAGTGCGTTATATTTTACAATGTTCAGTTTATGTATACCTTCTTTTATATATTGGGTAAGTTTAGTGACATGAAGTGCAATAGGAAATTATATGTTATTCGTGGTCTGCCTATGTGCGTTAATGTGCGACATACTCCCACAAGTTTTGAAATTTCATCCATTTTTTTTATATTTCAGTTGTTTACACTACTCGCAAATTGTGATCATACGAGTGATATGCATACTTTAAGTGATTTTTAGATCATTATTTTTTATGTCACGCATGTTATATAGGAGGAACTAGTATTGGTTAAACCTAAAAGTTGTATAGACATGCACAATTTTAATATAATTAATCGGTCGTTATTATAATGAATATTTGTATGTATATAAAGTGATATAATCACAGAATTATATATGCTCTCAAATGAAAATATTTATCGTAAGGAGCCATGATGCTGAATTCCGCGATAAAGGTTAACTGTGTAGTGAACTATTTCCCAACAGTACTGCTTGCTTGATGCAGTTCAATAGCTGAACAGTTTGTTTATGTTTTGTAAAGTACTCTCCTTTAATAAGTTTCCGAAGCATAGGTACTTTCGTGCAGAAGTTAGAAAGAATAAACGTTAGCCAGAAGCTGTCAGTTGTATGCACCAGTGTTGTATAGGTTAGTACAGACCTCATTAAGGGTGCACAGTTGTGATGAATGTTAACACTTGGCATTCACTAACATAATCTGTATCTCTTGCACTTAGTTAATGAGTAGCACATTGTTTTAATTTGTAGATTTTTCAATATAAATCTGAACAATTTGACATTTGTATGCCTTAAGTTTGAGTATCATAGTTGCTTAGTATACCATAGGTAACTAAATGCTGTTGCTATTTAGTGTGACTCAGTTTTGGAATTTTAGGCTTTTTATTTCAAGGAAAAGTTTTCCTTACGCTATTGGTAATAATAGCAGTTTTATTTAATGAGCTGCCGGTTGAAGATAACTTTGATGAACCACTTGATACTTATCAGCATTTGAGAAAACTTGTCCTAAACTATATTATGTTAAAAAAATAAAGAGAAGTATCTGCATACATCCACATTATTCCCTACTGGACAAAGGAATACAGAATGTAACAGTGCTTAGGATTTCTTCACCAAAAGTACTGCAAATAATGTGTGGTGACAATTAGCTTCAGGTGCTGTTGTATTTTGATGACTTGACGGTTCAGATCAATATAAGGATGGTCTTAACACATACAATGCAGCCCAAAGTAAATTTCTTCTGCGAGGAAGTTAAAAAAATGTGATCTAAAGGAAAGAGATTTATGGACATTGTCAAAATTGCAGATATGTTTGTACATGACTGTATTCAGCTGTAAACATATTTCTTTGATGATTTGAACTTAGTTGTGCAAAAGAGCAGAAAGCCATGGACCTATGTGTACAAAAAAAAATCAATTTTTAAATGGTTTTAGGTGTTTGAGATATGGAACACCCAGGAGCATTAGGAAACTTAGAATTTCAGGTAGCATGTATGGGGAAAACATATAACAAAATCTTTGGTTACAGAGATTTAGATATAAGTTGATTATATAATAAATGGTAATTTTAAATCAATTGGTAGTTAATGGCAATGATTTAACATTGATGGATGTGATTGGGCTATTCAGTCATATAATTTTATGCTACTAGATTAGAGGAGAAGTTGCTATTATCTTTTACAGCCATATCATAATTGGAGTTTTACCTATTATGCCCTATGTCAGATGACTTCATTTCTGATGTAAGTGTTTAGCAGGGGGGGGGGGGGGGGGGAGAGATGCATGACCCTTAAAGGTGTTCATTGGTTCGGCAAAGGTAAGGGGTGTTATATTTTAGTTGCATACTTTTGCTTACCCATTGAACTGCCTGTCATGTTTCACTGCCGCTGTCTCTATTCCTTCCCGGACATATATATCAGGATTTAAGTAGCATGGCATACATTATATCTTGAGTGTGTCATGTGTAAATTGCAAACATCCCATTATTTTTGAAAAAGGTAATAATAGGCATGTAATGTGTGTCCTGCTTTATTCTTTTTAATTTATTACTAAATTATAACTTTTTGTTATAAATTGTAGATTAGATTACTTTTAGATTTTTACAAATGAAACATAACTAATGCAATGTACGTGATTAAAGGAATTTAACAGTGACATCAAAATTAATCGGAAAAACTGTTTGTAGTCAGTTTATTGACACTTCGTCACTTAGGTTTAAACGTAAGTGACGAAGTGTCAATAAACCGACTACAAACAGTTTTTCCGATTAATGCAATGTGCATCATCTTGCTCTTGCTCTCAAATTTTAAAAATGTAACCCATGAGTTCTTAATTCAGTTGTGGTCTTTCATAGTTTGCCATAAATCTTCTGTTTTTTTAGTATCTGATGTGTTTTGAAAATAGATGTGCATTGCTTTGGAGAAATACTCAGGTTTTCTGTAGTAAATAAAAAGTTAGTTTTGTGATAGGTTTGTGTGTTTGGCCTTTTATTTATTTTTGTTTTGGTATAGAGTATTTTTCAAAAGAATATGTGTCAAATTTTTGTTTACCAACAGTAGGTAAATTGCATTTGTTTTGTAGTGAAGTACTGATCGAAGCTGTTCAAAATATAGGATTAGTTCTTTACCATATGTGTAATAGATTTCATTTAATTTATTTTGTTGAATCAGTATTCATGTTTATCTCCTTTTAAAACAATACCAAATACATATATATTTAAAATTGTTATAGCATAATAGAGGAACTCCTTAAAGATTGTGATCACGTCTATCAATATCATACAGCTCCATCCCTTTTGAAAAAAATTTTAAAACCTAGTAATAGGCATGTAATTTGTTAGTTATGGTTGATTCATATTAATTTTTTACTCTCAAATTATGTTTGACTCTGACATGTTATTTTTCAGTAAAATGTGTAAGCTTATCAATAATATGGAATCACCTTCAGTTTAAGACATTATGCTGACGTCACAAAGCTAATAGCATTGTTGGATTACTTATTTCCACATGTATAGTAAACTGTTTATTATAGTATGTCAGAGAAACTCTTTGAACTTATAATTAATGCAACCTCAAAATTATCTTAGTGTTATGGTATATATGTTGTACACCACCATCTCCTATCTCAGATTTCAAAAGTAAGATATTAAATTTGAAGGTCCTTGAAATTCGTTAGCATTTGTACCACTATCTGATTTAGAAACAGACATACTATTATAAAAAAATATTACAATAACTACGTCAGAATAGGAGACGAAATAGTCCATACATCTCATACCCAATACCATTTACTTTACTAAACTAGACATTTTTGCTCAATTTGAATACACATTTCTTATTTATGAATAATTAACGTTACTGTGTTATTCTGGCATATAAACAATTTAACACCAACACAATCAGTTACACTACTCAAAGTTCTGATAATGAGTAAATTTACACATTTAATGCACTTGACAATATCTGTATACCCATATACTATGAATATACATACAGCCAGTTATCAAAACTATCTCATTTTATTCCAAAGATGTACTTTTTTATCCATTAACTCATGTACAGAGTAATAAGTCGTTTTGCACAGACATTTTGTTAAAGTAAACTTGTTTTTCGCTGCATTTCCAGATAATAGTAATTTTAAAGTGGCCATCGCTTTTTGGCAAAGTTTGAGTAACACAGAAGTGTGTAAGTGAAGGAGAGCAAACAGTTCAAATATTTTAAAGAAATGTAATGATTTAGTTAAGTAGCTTGAGATATTACCATTTAACATGCAACTAAAGAATGTGATATGAAATATTGATAGGTACAAGGCATAGGTGAAAGTGCGCTGTGATAAGTGATAGTATTGAAAGATATGTTCCACATCTTGTAAAATTACTCATTGTGGATCAAACAGCAAAACCAACTTAAAATTTTTGACTAGACCATTGACGTAAGCGAGGAAGCAATGTTCCATTGGTTAAAATATTGTGTTAAGTCAAGAAAGGATCAAACAAATGTGTGCATATATGTACTTGGTACAGCTGTTTCAATTTTAAAAGGTTTACTAACTGTGCGAAGCTTTGTATCGTCTAATGAGAAATGATGTAGTTCTCGAATGGAATATGTCTAATGATAGAATCATTCAACTAGCGCTATTTTTTAGGTTATATTTGTTATAGATTTGCATAACTCATCTTCCATTACATTCTAAGAACTTCTCAGAGCTAAAGCTGAGAAGTTCAATTTCGTGTCCATAATATATGATTAATGGTTTAGATAATCTCTACTTAAAACTAAGGACAGTTGAGGCCTGGACTTGCTAAGTGTTTAAATAAAGGTGGTGTTCGCAATAATTAGGATGCTTTTCATTAGAGAAGTAATTGTTCTGTTAGTGAATGAGCTTTGGTTACCCAAGACCATTACTTTGTTCTGGGTTATGTACCTAAAAGTAATGGAAAGCATTACTGTAGCTATTATTCTTGGCAATATAAGCGAAGGCAGTAAGCAAATTTAATATCTGGATATCCATTCATAGTTTTGAAAAGTTCAAAAACTATGTAAGATTCAGAATTTTTCAAGTAAATAATATAGACATGAAAATTCTTGCTTGTTCTTCATCAACATATTTTAAAACTTTGAGGTCTAGTTCTGACATTGCGATAGCTACACACTTACTGTGATTTGAATACAAAAGTTTGTTTTGATAAACTGGGGCATTTTTGTGTTACGTGAAGGAAAAGTGTGGTAGAATTTCTTAGTTTTATTGATTTTATATTTAAAAAAGTTACGTAAACTTCTCATTTTCATGTAAATGTGGAATGAATGTTTATTTCTTATATTTTTATTATTACACATGTAACCCTAGACAACAAGCATTATGAAAATAATGCCCCTCTATCACTCTCATACAATATTTTGCTAGTATTGCATGTAAGAATGTAAGCAAGTCATCGATAAATGAAATATATATATACAAATAATAGACCAATATTTCCATACGGTTTAAACTTAATCTTCATTCTTGTTCAAGACAGCTTTTCTCAGCTTAAGATATTGGTTTACAGTATCAGTTTGCATGTAATGCTTTTCTTTAAGTTTGTTTATAGTGATCAGTGTACACATTATTCATTACTATGCATTGTTGCAAGGATGCTTAGATGTAACTGTAGATTGAATAGAGGTTGCTTATGTGTTACAGAGTGCCACACTGTTAATTTAATTTTCCTTTGTTTTCTAAAAAGTTCAGAATTAGAAGCCAGCAGATTATTCATTGCAAGTAAATTTGGGCTTGAAGAATATTTCTTAGCCAAGCTCAACATTCTTAGCACCAGATTTTGAGTTAAGGCTGGTGTCACTTGCTCACCTGTTTGAGTAGTTAGAGAGAGGCAACAGGTGCAAGTATTAGGAAAATTGAATCAGATAAATTATTGGAAAAAAAGTGAACTTTGTATAACACCCTCAGTTTTTTGTTTCTTGGTAGTTTATATAAGGACTTCTAATAAAAATAAAGTCAAATGGTTTTCTTAACAGCATTTTTAAGACAGTCTGAATGATGAATGCATTGAAATGAAAGCATAAATGAAAAGACTAAAGGTTGTCTGATATTCAGATTTTAAGTACAAATAAAAATCCCAGAAGGTGGGCTTCAGGGAAATACAGATTTTTGTGTGCTAATTATAGTGCAGATGTTCTTTATCCTAGTCTTTGAAGGAGGTTTTATCTCAGAAGAATCTCTGTGAAATGTGGTTAACATGCTTTAATTTCAATACTACAACAATGTGTGGCATTCTGATCATTTACTCCTAGTTGCCTTTAAGTGATGTATATTGTGTTAGCGAAACTTTTGTCTTTATGCTTTACATTTGTGATTTCAATTATATATCAGTTTTTTCCTCCAGTTTTCTACATTTTTATGTATAGTTTTATTCTATAACCTTTACAGAGGTGTAACCACTGTATTCCACTGTATACTTAAAAGGTTTATGCAAGGGTTTGCAATTGATATAATATGCACAAAAGAAACATGCTATCTGAATGTATTTTGCCAAACTTGTCATTCTCCATCTTTGAAAATTAGTGAAGAGAAACTGTGTGCAGTATTTTTGCTACAGTGTATTAAAGCTTAATGTGATTGTGCTATCATTGATAGAAGTGACTTGTAGTTAATTTAATGTGGCACTGAGCAACTGACAAAATTCATCTGACCAATAGTTAAACCATATTTCTGTAGAATAATGAAGTAGCGTTTTAGGACGTAATGATTTTTCTATATCCCAATTTTATATCATTTAGTATACATCAAACTGCAAGTGCTCTTATCTTTGAGATTTGGACCTTATAGCATTTTTAAGCTCACATTATAAATGTTGAAGAAATGTAATGCTGTGCTGAAGTGCAGTTATTAATTAAAATAACTAGTGCAGTGTTTCATGAATGGTGTGCTATGAATATAGAAAATAATAATGCACATAAGGTAAAAGAAGATTTATATCCCATGTGTATATGAGGTCTCTGGTTCTAAACATGTTAAATGTAGTTTTTGTTCACTTGTAGCTAAATCTAGAACATCCTTTACCAGAGGACAAATGAGTCCACATTGAATGCATACATTTTAGTGTGTGAAATAAGGTTCCAATGCAAAACCTGCAGATCTTATTTTTATGTGATGGCCATCATGCAGGGATTTTCCACCAGGCTGTTACTTGTACATCAGCTGGTGACACTGCTGCTAAGCCTCCCTTTGTTAAACAATTGTTCAAAGTTTATCCCTTACATATTTTTGTACGTGTATGTAAATTTGCAGTTATTAATGTAAAATAAGTTAGCATGTAATATTAGCTATAGAAAATGCAACGTAAACATAAGTAACGAGGTACTCTGATAATTTAAACAGCTGTTTGTTAGTAAAATGTAAGGCAGCAAAACAGAAGTTAGTGTGATTATTATATGTACTGATTTTGCAAGAGGTGCAGAGGACATTTCATTACCCCTATCCAGAACTACGAGGTTTTCCACTTAGCTGCATTGCTACCTCTCCTGGCACCACTGCTTTCACATTCAGTGTGCATTCTTATCCTAACGTTTAAGTTTAGAGCTGCACATTTTTATGTGTAAAAGTTATTTTAAATGTGAGTTTGTTTGCCATGTTTGTGCAGAATGTATTTGCCAGTTTTCTGGTTGATTGCCTCTATCTAGAAGTGCATTTCATGATATTGTGAAAAAGTTGGAAAGCACAGGTTCTGCAGCAAACAAGAAATAAGGTTCTGATACAGAAAAAGTTAAACAAAATTATTGCAAATCTTTAGTGTACAACAAAATCACTACAAAATTTCAATGTGAATTTCAATTTCTTTTCTATCAAGCAACAAAATAACTGAAGTTGAGGCTGTAAAAGTTTGCATGGGTCAACTATTTGAAACAAGGTGACCCTGCTGCAAGAACATTATATTTAAATGCTTCCTTTCATCACTAATGGAAAGATTAATCAATCCTCAGCTGGTGTTATTTTCTGACAAGGCATGGTTCCATAATGGCCATGTGAACACTCAGAATACTTCTGAAAATCTGAATTGCATTAATGGAGTCCCCCACTAAGATAGGAAAATCAGAGTTTGGTGTGCTTTTTGCATGAAAATAATTGGTTCAATCTTTAAGCACACAGCCAATGCAGAAAGGTATCAAGATAATATTTTTACTGCTGTCTCGCATCATTGACAGTAAAAGAGGAAATCCATGGAGCATTTCTACAAGATTCAGCAACACCTCATGTAACAGTAATTTCCATGAATAGAATTAGTGAATGTTTGAAGATGGGGTAATTAGTGCTGGTGTATAGCCTTCTTGTTCCTCATACTTAACAGTTAAAATTTTTACTTTTGGGTAAATTTGAAGCATAAAGTTTGCAAAACAAATCCTTAAACACTGGAGGAACTGATGGAAAACATAAAATTGGAAATCAAACATTTCAGTGGCCGAACTAAGTGTGTGAATCATTGTGTTTTCTGGCTATGATGTCGGTTTAGTTATGGGAGGGATACCTTTTGAGTACCTCATAAGTTACGGTTTGTAGATAATATCTTAAAGTTGTGTGAGAAAGAAGTTTGAATAGTTGTTTTAACAAGGAGAGCTTTAGCAATGGCGCAGTCAGCCATTGCACACATTACAACGAAGTGGAAAATCCCCTATGATGGTCATGAGATAACAATAAAACATGCTTAATGTGCTACACAAGAATGCATTAAGAAAAAGGAGAATGTAATTATTGTACATTATTGTAGTGATGTAATTTCCACATTTTGTTGCTTTTATTTACTTAGCATGTGCATATTTCATTTGTTAATAGTGCTACAGTCCTTGTAAGAGGAGAACCAGCCTTTTCTGGACACTGTGGAGTGGCTCAGAGTATGTGGAAAAATAACGTTTTATATTATCACTAGAAAAGATTGACATTGAGATGGGTGTTCCAGCATGATTTTACTTGAGAAAGACTTGGAAGGCTATAGTGACTACACACCGAAAATATAGGGGAAAATTAACTGCTTCAGAATACACTCCTTGCTAATCAAGCTCATTTTCTCGACAGTTCAGTTTATGTAACAGAGACATTAATTTGAAGTGTCATTATAAAGCTGCTGCTGGTTAATCCAAGAAAAAAAATTATTTTCTAAGCTACTTTTAGTATACTTATAAGAACTTTATCTAAAATATGCTTAATGATGCAATAAAGTCTAATTTTAGAGAAGGCATTTCATTGGAGTTATTAATTTAATACATAAAATCATTACGTCACATTTTTAAGAAAGGTATACTAACATTAATTGGTTGATAAGGAAAGTGCTTTGTTTGATTGTTCTCAACATGGTTGCATTTGGGCAGGTTTAGCAAGAGAGTCCACATTTTGTTCTGTTTATAAGTGGGTTTAGGTGTTATTTTTTTAAATCCTAGAGAGCTTCATGATTACATTTAACAATTAATGAGTGAGTACCTTTCTTATCTCTTCATAGAGTTACAGAAAAACGGTGGAAACAAAAAATGCTTGTACAACGGTCGCAATGGAAATCTTTACATGGTAATAAAAACAAACACTGGCTTTACATGGTTTTATTTTGAACTTCTCTGTACAATTTGTACTTGGCCATATTTCCCTTAACTTGTATCACCTTCATGGGTCTCCTGGGCATCGAATCTGCTAGATTTTAAAAATATTGAATGTTCATTTCCACCTATAACTTCACACCTGCAGCTCCTTAATATTTGATGGCTGCACCTCTATTTTATTTTTCATTTGATCCCAAGTATTTTCTATTGGATTTAGGTCAGGAGAGTTACCAGGTCAGTCAATTATAGGTATATTATTGTCTTTTAGGAACTTCTGAACCATCTATGTTCTGTGAGCAGGGGCACCATCATGCATAAAGAACTGACACTGATGAATTGGTCAGAATGTGACCAAATGCTGTTGCAACACTTCTAAATAGTTACTTCCCTTCAATGTTACATTTTTAGGGAGAAAGTACAAACCACCTCTACCACAAGTAGCAATAAAGGCATCCCATACCACCACACTTTCTGGATGTTTTAACAGTTTTGACTGTAAACTTTGGATCATACCGTGACACATTGTTTGGCCTTCTCAACTTTTTGGACTTTTCTCTGACCAATTTAAAAGTGCTTTTATCAGGAAACATTACTTTGTGCCAGTCCTCTGATGTCCAGTGCTTTTGCAGAAATGTACTCTTCATCATCATAGCTTTTAAATTATTAGTCTTTAGATGGTTTTTTATGTCCTTTTAACAGTTGAGTGTTTTTATTATATTTTACCTTTTTAGCTAATTTTTTATAGCTTTTTGGTTTTAGTGTTGACTTCGGGCCCAAATGACCTTGTTGTCGACGGTCCCTAAAACACCACACACTCACTCACTCACTTCATCATAGTTTCATAGAGGAGGCTTCTTGGCAGCACACCGAATCAGTAAACCTAAGTCTTTTTGAAGCCGATGCTGAATGGTCCAGATTGCGACATTTGAGCAGTTCTGGGTGATTCTTTTTTAAACCTGCTGCTGTAATCCATGGATTATCTGTCACTTAACGTTTTAGGTCATCAATCCTTGGAGAAGTCTTTCTGTTACCACCTGAGCCTGTCTTTCGAATTGGTGTGGTGCCTCATGGCAAAGTCCTGCTGCATTTTTCAGGTCATAAATGGCTTGTCTTGAAACATTTAGATCAGCAACTATGCGAATTACCTCTAACAGAGTTAAAGCACAATTCTTCTCACAAGTGAGCTTCTTGCATCCCATTTTGTGTATTGTATCCAGAAATACACATCTTCAAAAACAACACTGAGATTAAAAATCAGATGACAACACACAATAAACAACTTGCTGTACAGCAAATACCAAAGGCAGACTGAAACCTGGGCTGCTACTGAAAGGAAGTTGCTGCTGTGTACTTAAGAATCATGTGATTTGCAGCTCTGCCCATCTTTTTGTGTAGTGGTGGGAGGACAAAATGAGCACACTGTGTTTATAAAGATTTTCTTTGCATTTAAAATGTAAAGATTTCCATTGCGGTGACTAAGTCACACATTTCCCCTTGAGACTAGTTCAACAATTAATGGGTGAGAAAGGTGCAGCAAGTTTCTGAAAGCATAGGTAACTATTACTGGAGTTGTATTAAATTACACCAATGGCGTTTAATTTCCAAGGCAAGTGTCCAGTACATTTACATAACATTTTTTTAATGCTTAATGAAAATCAAAGTCAAAAGACTTAGTTTAGCTGTGAATTAAATAGTAAAAGAAAGAATATCTTAACTTGCTGTGCGTTTTTAAAAAGTCCAAACAGTTATTGTATTAAAAGACTCCTAACAATGAGTCATGAATTAAAATTTATATCTTCATTCATGTCATTAAAAACAACATTTTTGGGGCTTAGCTTCACTTTTAAGAATGCTTTTAACCATAATTTTAGATGCTGTAGTTGTTAACAGAAGAATACAGAAAACGAGTTCAAATGTTTACCAAAGTGAGAAATTGAAGATGGCAGAAATGTAAACTATAAATGTCCTGTTACATACTTGAAGACATCTTTAATGATTGTATATTTGTAGAGTGGAAGTGCTAAATGATCTAAACGTCAGAATGTAGTTCTTATAATATCATTGTAAAACTTATCTTTTCCTCATTGATCACTTCAAATATACCTTGAATGTCTTTCCATTATTTTTCAGGCAGTTGCTGCCAAGTTGAGCTCACAAGTCATTTAGAGGAATTCCTCATTTTGTATACAGCAGCTGTTCTTGAACACATCCAAACCAGGATTATATTTGGTGACACATGGGCATGAAATTTGACTAATACTTTTCTGACGTGCTAATATGCATAGTTGAAGCTTAGTTGATATCTAATAACTTTTCACTAATATCTAATATGGTCTGGTAGGTCTTGCTGTATATCTAAACGCCATTTTAGTGCCTACATTTTTTTAACATTTTGCATGCTTTTCAATGAGAGCATAATCCATATCTGACAAAGAAAAACACTGTGGCCAGACAAATTTGTGTTCAACAGTGCAAAAATCCCTCCATTCATTTTGCTGGTTTTGCTACCTTGCAGTTTTGGGTAAGGTAGCATTCCCCTACAAGCCTAGCATCGTATTGTAGAGTTCTTTGCAATTTGGACTTCTTCTCATCTCCAAAAATACTTTAACATCTTCATCCATTGTAAACAACAGCACATGTTATTTTGGCTTTAGTGCAACTTATGTTCTCACTATTGTAATGGCACTTCGATCAAGTAGTACAGGAGGTATGGACATACAGGTTTGTCCAGGCTTATTATGAGGGAAAGAATTTGTACTTTATATAGCTCTGCATTGGCACTGGCACATCAATCACTACTCAAGGAGGAAAACTTGTTAAAGCTCTAATCTGAGACTCAGATCAGTTAGCACTTCCAGTAAACATTTGAATTAGGATGCTGCAATAATAATCTCTTAGTCTTCGAATAACTACTTAATTAGTTTTTGTTGCCCATACTGCTATAAAATCCTGTTGTAATTTTTCATTTGTCTGTGTGTTTATAGAATTACCTCCTAAGCAAACATCTGTTCTTCCACCCACGTATGTTGTGTGTAGGTCTGCATAATTTGAATTAACACATCCAATGAGTGTTAGCATTAGACGCTAATTAATTTTGGAGAAGTATACTCAATTTTTTCATTTTTCGATTAGCTGCTTTTTGTAATACTCACCACTTTATTTGCCGCAAAGAATGTTTCATGTTTTTCATAGTGTTGGGTATGTATATGTCCAATTCTTGGATTTGGACAGGTACTTCTTAGGGACGTAGAAGTCAACATTTGTAGACCATTTTTAAGACACTTGCCTGTAATTGGGAGTAATTGAATAATAAGAATGATGTGATGTAATGGATTATTTATAGCTTGAGTGGTAGGGGAAAGATCTTACAGAAGATACCTGTTTACTGTCAATATTGTTGTTTGCATAGCAAAAGTTTATGATCAAAGTGATATAACTTCTGTAATTGTGGTGTGCAGCCAATGGTCAAATTACTTTGTCATGGTGCTGCACTTAATGATTTATTAACCTTGAACATTTTGCAAGAGAAGGGGAGTGGAACTCCTTGACACACATTTGTATGGGCATCTGCGCTCGATGGAATGGGTATAAATATCCGTAAGAGTGATTGTGTTTACAGAGGTGAATGAACAGTCTTAGGTTTTGAATGTGTGTTTAATTGAAATAGAAGAGATATTGTGTGACATCCTCTTTAAAATAAGGGAATGATTAAGATAAGCATTATTTGAGTGTGTAACACAGTTGATCTATATCTTTGGTTCCCCTTTATGTCGTGAGGTGGCAGTTCTCCCGTAGATTTAGCATTTTTCTTATTGTAAAACTCTTCCTAATTCAGTGGGTTGCAATTGGGCATTCAAAGTATAAATAAATAATAATTGTTATTAAGCTTATTGTAGTAATATATATCGTCAGGTAATAGGTACGAGGTATATACATGGTGGATAAAAACTAAATCAGTAGCACTGTAACTGATGGTACAATCACATTTACTTTTTGGGCTCTTCATTACTTTAAAAAATTGTAAGTTCCAAACTCACTTGCTATATTGCATCCTATAAGAGGTTACAAATATCATCCAAACATAATACATACTTTCAATACTGTGTAAACCTTAAGAAATGTAATAATTAATTTGAAGTAAAACGAATAAAAGCTAAGTCCAAATGTACTTACTTTGCCAATGGAAAGAAAGTCCCAGATAGGAATGTGCTATCTTTGTTTCAAAGCAGTGTGACAAGGACAGTAAATGTGTGTGACAGAGATTGTGTGCTACAAAATGAGTAGAAGCATTCAAAAAATATACGCCCTAGACAAAAGGAATTCATTCATTATACTAAAACTGAAGTAGAAGCCATCAAAATGTTTTTGAATGGGCTGTAACTAAACTTACCTGAGTGTTATAAACAACTACCAGCTTGAGTAGCGAAACTGTATCTAATCTGCAATTCCTGTTTCCTATTGGGGTGGAGAGAGGCATTGCATTCCCAAAATAATGTGCATGCTTAATTAAGTTTTGTCATAAGAACTACATACATTGTTCCTCATTGTGACACAGTAGTGCGAGTTCAACAAAATTAATTAATCTAGCAGTAGCAGTGAAACACAACTTAGACTTAAGAAGTTTATATACTAATGTCCGATTTCACCAACCGACGTTAAAACCAACGTTAAATGTAACGTAACAATTGTTACAGCATTAACATAAGTGTTAAAATTCTTGCATTTCATCAACTTGTATTCTGTAAATGTTAACAAGCCCATGTTAACACTGAGATTCTTGTAAATATTACAGATATATAAGGCTGTGGATGAATGTTATTATTTTCTGAACGTACTGTGATGCACTTTTGTTTTTATTTTCGTTTACACACAACTGAAAAAATGGCGAGTGAACAATATCAGAAGAGAAGCCATGGGACAAATTTCTCATCAATCGAGAAAGAATTGTTAGTTCAATTAGGAACTAAATATAAGGATATTGTGGAAAACAAGAGGACGGATGTGGTGAATGTGACAGAAATATATGATGTGGGAAAAAATTGGAAATGAATTTAATTCGAATGTAAATTTCACAACCAGAAGTATGAAGCAACCTCACCAGTATTGCATAAATTTAAAATGAGCTACGAAGGACAGAAGTGGCCAATGACTTGAACGTACAAGACGGGAGGTGGACAGTTGTGATCCACAGAATTCAGTGAATTATAAAATTTCAAAGTTATTAATACTTGAAACAAAGACAAGATTGGCATTTTCCAACCTCTTTTGTACTTCCTCAGTTAACCTTCCTAACTTGTTTCAACAGTCTATACCTCCATAGAAAATAGCTCCTCAAAATCATTTCTCCTCATAGGCCGTTCTCTATTACAAATGCCATTTGGAGGGTCTAAATATAGTAAATCAATGTTCACGGCCGTCATCTTGACAATTCTGCAATTGTTAACGACAACAACAAAAATAGTCCTTTTCTGTTAACATGAGATTTAACATTGTGTTAAGCTAACACTTGTTGGTAAAATGCAATTTTTGTTATAACTATTGCTAAATAGACTAAGAGCCATGTTAAGTCTTAACATCTGTTGGTGAAATCAGGCATGAATAAAGTACTGAACAGGATATTCATTTTCAAGTAAACAGTAAAGATAGTATGCTTTTAACAGTGGCACATGTAATAGACACGTAGTTTTAATACCCTCTACAAGACATGTCTGGGACATTGGTACAGAGGTTGGCAGCAAATAACTCTGCGGCTATTGAGCACTACTATTCATGGGTATGTAGGCACTCGTTTCAGCCTATGTGTTGTTGGACTTACTCTCTGTTTCATATAACCTTGCCCGGCTGAAATGTATCACTCTGCGTTCAACTACCCTCGCCCTAATTGGCTAATACTTTCCGCATCATAGGCCATAGGCGGTGCCTTCCCGTCAGATTTAGACCTGCAGTAAATGTCGTAATAATTGTCGGGAAGATAAATATAATCATACAAATAAGGATATGAAGGCATGCAAAAATACAAGTTTATAATGAACTGAGCAAATTGAAACAGAATGACTGAGCAATGAAACTGAAAGAGTTTATAATGAAAGGCCTTTGGCCTTTTCCACTGGGATTTTTTAAACCAGCACACATACCTTTCAAAAATGCTTATCTTTCAGTCTTAAAAGTCGTGTTACACCATACTTTACTTTTCGTGTGTTCTTCGTGTATATTTTGCGATTTGTATCTCGGTGCAGTGTGGTTGTCCTTAAGTAACGTCTTCAACACACAGCAATATCGCCTGTCTTTTAGCACATTTTTCTTGCCTCTTTTTTCATTCACAAATCCCAGCTGTATAAACAATCTGCTGAAATTTGGTAAATCTGCATCCTCAATTACAGCAGACAAAATGTTACTTATGTTAGGGAGTTCGTTTCTAAAGAAAAACTACACACATGACGACGCACAACACTTTTCATGTATTTTCTCCGAGCACGCACTTTTTGTTTATTCTTGCTTTTGCCTGGAGTGGTAAGTTTTCCTGTTTCCTCAATTTCATGTCGCGATGTTCCTACGGATCTAACACTCACACCTGTAACTTCAGAGCACAGCTGTTCGACTTCTCTCACTGACAAAGACGGATTCTTCTCTGTGAGTGCATTAAACACATGCAACACAATTCTTTTTTTGCCTGTTTGTAAAGAATTATCCTTGCGATACTTCAGCGAAAAACTGGCGGTAGACCCTGACATTATACATATAATAAGTACATGCGCAATAAACGATCAATAAAGTAATTTAGCTCCCGCACTCTCGAATGGCGATGCATGACTAATCCAGTTCAAAACAAGGTCAGTGATAAGTCATATAAACAAATGTCACCACTACCGCTAAATCACGTGCTATCGTGCCATGTGCTTGAGAGCAAAGGAACCTCCACTTTACTTCGTTTAAGAATTAACATGCATTTCAGATAAATCAATTCTGTTGCGTAATATATTTAATTAAAACAGTTACGAAAATATAAATTTGACAATTCTCCTCCAACATATAATGATATATCACCATGTTAAATAACGAACTAATTTTTACCGCACAACAGTCTATACAACAACAGCAGCCAATGAGAGGTGATAAGGTCACGTGACCGTTAAGAGATACTGGGCAAGCTTACGTGAAACAAGGTATAGAAACAAGTTTGCAAAACGTGAAGTAATGAATGTCCACTTTTTTTTTTGCGTTCATGTAGATATAGAAGGTAAAATCATATTGTAAGTAATGTATAAATAAAAAGATAACCAATACATTGGTTGATAAAGAATAAAAGAGTAATACTGATTAACAAACTTGATATGACAAAGTAGTACAAATCATGAAACATGTTTTATAACTATTATTTTATGAAAGGGTAGAGCCAGAATGAAAAATTCAAACACGAGTCAGTTGGAGAATTTAATGTCATGTTGTCACGTTGGCCATAGTAGCTCAAATGGTTAGAGCGGCTGGACGGAAACCAGAAGATCTGTGGTTCAAATCCTGGCTATGGCATTGAATTTTTCATTCTGGCTCTACCCTTTCATAGTGTGTCCTACACACGGCTAGTGTGAAAGAACAATTAATTTCCATTATATTTTATATTTTCAAAATATTAATTTATTGAATAGTATCGATTAGAAACTGACTGTTCATATAGTTTACATGTAAGTCTACTGCCTGATAGTTGTACTAATTCTAATGGCAGGATACACATTTTTATACTCAGAACTTTAGTGTTATTTCATGGTCTATATGATATCTGTATATGATATGCTAAAGTTAGTTTTTGCTTATTTCTGGTGTTATACGAGGGCTGTTCAATAAAGAATGATCACAATTTTTTTTTTAGACGTACGTTTACTCATTCTCATAATTTTGATTGTCCTTCTCAAAATAGTCTCCCCTGAATGTGATGCACTAGTTCCAGCATTTCTGCCAGTCTTCAAAGACATGCTGGTAACCATTTTTTGAGAGATCCTTCAAAATCGCCTCTGCAGCCTCCCACGAAGGCGTTTCTTCAAGTTAGGGAATAGAAAAAAGTCGCATGGGGTTAAATCCGGACTATAGGGAGGGTGAGGGATGCACTTCACGTTGATTTTTGCAAGATATTCAGCAACAACATTGGCAATATGCGGCTGAGCATTATCGTGGTGCAACATCCAGCCTGCTTCCTGGAAATGTGGTCATTTGCGCCTGATAAAAGACTTGCAATGTTTTCAGGACATCCCTGTAGTATTGTCCAGTTACTGATGTGTGTGCAGATACATGCTGATAAACCATTCCATGAATATCAATGAGATGACTGTAACTTTCCCAACAGAAGCAACCACTTTTGATTTTTTGGTGGTTGGTCATGAAGGAGATTTCCACACTGAGTTTTGCTGTTTGCTCTCAGGATCAAAATGATGTAGCCAAGTTTTATCAGTGATTACGTTTGATAGAAACTCCGGATCTTCCTCTAACATCAACTTTAACTGCATGTTACCCCCATTGCAGCGGTAGGCGATACTGAACATGTCTGAATTTGCCTGGTTCTCACAGGCGGGAACCAGGAGTACCAACAATGAAACTACTACGGCGTGTTTGTTTCACATTAAGCTAACATAATATAATAAGATTGAATTTCGGTGCACAAAATTATGTCCGTAAAAAAATTATGATCATTCTTTATTGAACAGCCCTCGTAATTACGTACGTCTTGTCTATATAGCTGGTAGGGTGAATGAGTACTGAAAAGGTATACATTTAATACAGGCTTTCTCTTAATTTTCTAAACAGGTTTGTGGTCTGCAAGTTTTATGAATTATCTACTTCTTTAGTAGGATATATAACTTGTCTACAATGTGTTTCAAATGGGAAAGTGTTTGTCCTTGAGCGCTACTAGGTGAGCAACCAATCGGAGTCCTGCAGTGTTGTAATGTATTTCTGCTAAGTGGTGTGTGAGGAGCGTCAACCCAATCCATCTGTATGAAATACTATTCGTGCTAAGACAAAAACTCAGATTTTGCCAAAACTGATCCATGTTGAAGGTAGAGAGTAATGTATCTAACAACCATTAAAACCCAATATTTTTAGCATAGATAGTTTTTCTAATACAAATAAATACACCACTTATTACCTGTATTATAACAATAAATCGCGAGTAAGCACTGTATGAATATCATTATTGGTTGGCATGTATGCGTGCACGTATATTTCTAATTGGAACTGAAACGTAAATGTTTGACATGCGTGATAAAAGAATTACGTGGAATAATCCAATTAGAGCGAGAGGAAACAATTTCCTGCTGCCCTGGCAGAACGTGTCTGGTCACAAATCTTTGTTTATATGTACTCATACATATACTTTCAATTACTCAGAACTGAAATTTAAACTACTGACATGTCTGGTCACATTATATCTTTGTTTATGAATTGTTCGTAATCTCTATTTACCCTAGAGAGTTCAAAGTGGTTGGTGTGTATGTATCCACATATACTTTTAATTACTCTGAACTGAAATTTAAACTACTTACATGATGGATAAAAGAATTACTGTGGATAATTCAAGGTGTTAAATTCGAGAAAGAGCAAACACTTCATTTCCTGTTAGCCTGTGGAATGCTGTATGCTTATGTTTATGAATGAATGCTGGATAAGAAGTGTTTATTTACTCTGGAGAGTTCAATATCATTCAGTTGTTCTTTACACAACAGTACAGTAAGAGTTAAATAGTGCAATGGCTTCTTGCGGTGAATTTAGTGGCGAGTCAAAAAGGCAGGTATTGCGAATTCAGGCTCGAAGTATTATTTTTAAGCAAACAGAAACTAAAAATGAGTTATTGCAAAGAGCACTTCCGTTTAAAAACATGGAAAAAGTGTGGCGAGTCAAAAAGGCAGGTATTGCGAATTCAGGCTCGAAGTATTATTTTTAAGCAAACAGAAACTAAAAATGAGTTATTGCAAAGAGCACTTCCGTTTAAAAACATGGAAAAAGTGTATCAGCTGGTTCAATTTGCAATTGAAACGGGACACGAGGTAATACGCCTCCCAACTTACCACTGCCAATATAATCCAATTGAGTTGGTGTGGGCTCAAATAAAAAGGGGAATTGCGAACAGAAATAATACTTTTAAACTGACGGACGTTAAACGACTTGCTCGCGAAGAAATTGACAAGGTAACACAACAGGACTGGGAAACCTGCATGAGGCATGCACAAAACCTTTAAGAAGACGATTTTAAGAAAGAAATAGCACGTGATGAGATTTTGGAACCTATAATCATAAATTTGCAAGACTCAGACGATGAAGACAGTGACAATGATGAATTGTCTCTTAACGGAAGTGACATTGACAGCTATATGGATGAGCCACTGGCAGTTTCATTATATTAGAAAAACAGGTAATTCATGAACTATAATTATAGTTATAGTATTTTAAAATATACATAACTTGCGAAAATGCTTTTTCCAATTTTGATTTTGGCAACTGCATCATTGTAAAGGTTTGCAAAATATAATTTGCTTACCCTTACATCTGCGCCAAGCAGACCTGCATGTTGTATGAGTGTGCGAGAGAGAGAGAGAGAGAGAGAGAGAGAGAGAGAGAGAGAGAGAGAGAGAGAGAGAGAGAGAGGGGGAAATATAAAAGGAGTGGGGTAACAAGCTGGCAATGCTGAGTGTGATACGGCATCTGATTAGCTGGAATCCAGAACTCTTCCCATTTGAAACGCATAATAGTGCTTTAGCAAAGTAAAACATTTCAGATTATAGTGTGAAAAAAAGAAAGCAAAAATTGCTCAACTTATGTATGTGTCCAGTATAACTGGAAAGCGGAGCAGTGATGTGACCTAGTGCTCAGTGTTGGTGTTGTCTGCCATGATGTGGCTAGTATGTTGTAAAATACCATATGTTTAAGACATTGTCATGAAAACTTAAATTTTCCAGAGATAGCATCTGAATTCTCATTTTTCTCTATATTTCAAGGTAAACTTAGGTGGAAATTGCTATATTACACGGTATCTTATAGATACAAATGGAGCAGTGACAATCAAATGTTTAAGATTTGGTCACCATATACTGACTGTAAAAGTCCATACTCTTTGAATGTCACCAGGACTTTTACAAATGTCCAAATAATGAACAATTCAGCCTCTTATTAATGGATACCTCATAATTGGCTTATGTTGTATGAAAGGTTTTTTGGAATAAATTGTATGTTTTAAAGAGATCTGCATTTTCCTGTAGTATGGTTTTGTCTATCACCTAATGCTTGCCAGTTAAAATACAATAATAGAAAATAATGAGGACTTCTTAGCTATTCCCAGGGAACTCGGGCTATACATTTTGTCATGTAAGTCTCAAATATTCATTATTTTAATAAAATTTCATCATGTTTTCATTTATTCACAAAACCTCAAAACATGTAGCCTATGAAACTCAATCACCACTGGAAGGGTTTTTAAGTCTTAAATTACTTCAGCCCACTCATGTCCACGTACCTATGAGAGCCTCATATGTGTAACACACAGCTTTTGTAACAAAGAAGCAGCAAGTATGCTTACCTTCAGATGGCACTAGGAATACATAGTTTTAGAGATGAATATTGTTGCATTGGACACTATATTTGAAATACATTTCCCAATCAGATTGAGCTGAAATGTTTCTCTTGTTAGAAATTGTGCATTTTAACTCGTATCTTTGTAAATACCACGTACATTTGGTTATCACTACAAATCTTTGCGGGTGTGTAGTTGCCTTTTATCAATTGTTAATCTAGAACGTGTGTGATATGACTGCATTATTTGCTGCAATATAGGGATACTTCTAATTGTTCAAATAGTAACCATTGTATCTCTCCTGTTTTATTAATTTTTGCTATTGAATCCACATGGAAGCTCATTTGAAGAAGATATTTACTGTGTATAGTACAAGTGCAGGAAAATCATGTACACGAAAATTCAGGATAAAAAAATGTTTCATATATTGTTTTACATGTGCGTTTTGATATAGGTTGATACAGATTTTGTTTTGATAAAACAAAAGTGAATTTATCACAGTTACTGATACCAAGTTTCATAATCATTGAAAGCTTGTTTAAACTTTTCTGTAGTTGTATTTGCATATGAAACACTCTACCACTATGTATTTCCAGGATATGTATTGCCTGCATTCTCAGAGAATGCAACACTAGTAATTAGGCAAATTGTGTGATTTAAGCAAGCCATTATCCCTCCACAGTTCTTTTGAAAGAGCCATAAATCTTTCGATTAAATATCTGATGTAAAACAAGTTGAACATGGAGGACCAGTAATATGGCCTCATTGACCTGTCCTGGCAGCTGTGATTTTTACTTTCTCCACCAATTACATAGGTATAGAAGGTATCATACTCCACCTAAAAATAAATGTTGAAATTTCACCAAAAGTACATATTTTGAGGCCCATGAAGCCCCTCTTCATAAAATGATTTAAGAAGGTGTGGCCCACCTCGGTAGTATAGATGGTAGCATGCATCACATTCAAGAAGTTCCAAGTTAAAATCCCAGTCAGGGTGAATTACCTGGATAAGGTTTTTCCACGGTTTTCCTTTTTCTGAAAGATGAATATCAGGTAAATTTAAACTCTATGGACCCTGTGCTCATTTGAGCATCATTTCACCCATTTCATTCATCATCTGATATGACTTAACGTTGGAGGATGTAAATTAAAAAAGAAAGGTGTGTGTATGTGTGCTTGGCAGAGATGAAATGGCCTAACTCAGCAGAATATCTGGTAAATATCAAATTTGAAGTTTTAAATAGTGATGTGCAAATAATTTTTAGATATTAGTAGTGATTCTGTTTACTGCACTACATCATTTTATTAAAAAATGGGACATGTCTTGAGAGCTCAACTTTTTCCATCCTCAGCCTGATGCTGAATGCTGGAGTGTGGTGTGTTGGAGATGTAATGCTGTCTTCCTCCAGTGTCTTTGCAAGAAATTTCTTGTAGAAGTTGTTGCTTCAAGGTAATTCAAGTTGTAAACATGCCCTTTATTTTTCAAAATGAAAATAATTGTGACAATCTCAGGCATGACACCATGCTTCAGCAGTCCGCATCCGGTTGAGGATGGCAGCAGTTGAGCTCTTGAAACATGTCTATTTCATTTATTTTTTTAATTTTTTTAAGTAGGTGGTGTGGTGTCAGTAAAATGGCTCACTTTTACTGTATAGAAACCAAACTTGATATTTCAGTTCATTATCTTTCTGAGAAGTGATGTTTCCAAGAAAACTTCCCAACCTCAGACTTTTTAATTCTCTCAAAAATGGCTCATAATGATTGTGATTAAAATACCAAAAGTTTATTATATTAACATTCTAATATGTGTATCTTTAATTTTCTTCTAGTAGTGTGTGTGGTCTTCATTCAGAAGGAATTTTGCATAATTTTGTAAGGTAAAGCATAAGAGATAGACAAAACTTACTACAAAAATAGTGTAGATTTCAAACATTTATTTCAAATCTTTTTTGTAGCGCAGGGTACTTTCATACTGTTTTACAGTGTTGTCATGAAAAGAGAATAGAGTTTTTAGGCAAATATGTGACAATGCATTTTTACTGTCCGGCCGCTGTATCTACGGCTCTGACATTTAGTGGCTGCATGAGGTGGAGGGGGAAGGTTACTAGTACCAACATATAATAATGAGTAATTGAAAACATATCGTCAGAATTATCTTTATAATGAGAGTATAGGAATCTATTATCTTCAAAACATTGAAATACAACTTGTAATTTCATTATCATGCAAGATATTCTTTACAACATCACTCTATTCAAATATTTCGTTCACACCTTTCACGCACACCAACTGCTTCTGTTGGTGATACTGGGAGTCTGTACATCCGGTGTCGTGGTCAGGAAGCTAAAACTGTCTGCTAGCGCCAATCAGCGTTGTCGCTGGTAGGCGTGGCTCCCGAACCCAACACCGTGTTGCCAGCTTAAATTTGTTTGAGCCACGTGGCCTAATAGCGGCTTGCGCTGGTGAACTTTCTTTGGTATAATTTTCGTGCGTGAACTCCGATGTTTAGTGTTCGTAAGTCCTATTATTATCGCTGTTATAATAATATGGCTACTGGTTCGTGAAATATGCAAATACATGAAATATTTAAAATACGCATTGTTCCTCTGCTTGAAATTCCCGCTCAAGAACTGGCGACAGCCTGCTTCCCCCTCTCGAGAAATGTCAGAGCCGCAGATAGAACGGCCGAGGTATAGAATAATTTACTCACCTTTCTTATATTCTCTTTGTTTGCAATGAATTATATAATTATGCAAATGTTGTATTCGTTAGCTTAAAGTAATAGAGGAATAAAAGTTTTATAACATTACCTTGCAGAACAGAAACAAAAATAAAACAATGGTGGGTAGAGAAAGTAATGTGAATTGTAACATAATTCTCTCTCTCTCTGAACTGCATTGAAGGAAGGTTTATAACAATAGTAGAAAAATAACACAATTTATACAGCACATAATGGCTGCAGTAAAATCATTCAAACTAATCCAGGATCTTCCCAAGAATGCACCAGTCGTTGCTGAGCTGCTTTGTTACTTGTTACGACAGTGGTGTTGGGTTATGTTGGAATATTTGTTAGGAATTGAAGGCATTAGTCTCTATGCACATTTAATAGTGTCTTGTAATTTAAAAACTGAAGAAAACAATTTTAAAAGGCATGGTGTTAAAATAAAAGAGAGAAAGGTGCTGTGTGCTAGTTCAAGTCACTAT